>JAPXFY010000033.1:14948149-14953149 GCA_030674185.1 Monoplex corrugatus | reverse complement strand
CACATACATACATATATATATATATAGACACATAATGTATATATACATATGAATGTATGTATATATATATGTATATCTATATATGAAGTCAGAGTATGCTGGTAGAACTATTTTAAGAAACATAGGTAACAATAATACACGTGGAAGTCGATTAATCTGTTTGACTGGAATAAAACATGTTTTATGTACTGTATAATACCAATGATAGAATGGATTTTTTTAAAGTTGAAAGAAAAATATATCAGGATTCAAAGCGAGAGGCAAGACCAAGGAGTGAACGCAGAATCTGATATCTGGAGTTCAGTCCTAGCCGGCAACATTAAGACTTGGCTTGTTTGCTGCCCATCTCTATGTTTCCATCATTCTGCTGGTGTCAGCTTAGTGTTTCAAAGATCTCCCTCCCCTCCCCCCCCCCAACTTCCCGCTCCTCAGCTCAAGACCTTGCCAGTGCATAAGGTTTTATGCAGGCTCAAGGAGTCTGCCAGAAAATTGCTGGCAGATTTGGGTGGAGCGCATATAGAATTGTCCTAGTGAGATGGATCCCTCTTGAACAAACCCAAAACTCCAAACTGTTGTTTACCAAAGGATTTCCTTCAAATTTTGCACCAAGTTGATGCAATGCCTTAGATTTACAATACAACACTCTGCGTTTTGCTATGTTGTACATAACTCCTAAAACTAATCATTGAAGATATTCAGTCGCAAACAATATGAAATTTGTTGTTTCCTATGTGCACAAAATGTAAGCCTGGGGGCATCTCTGCCTCATTATTATTATCATTGTTATTGTTGTTGTTGTTATTATTATTATTGTTGTTATTATTATCATTATTATTATTACTATTATTATATTATTATTATTACTATCATCATCATCATTATACTATAATTGTTATTACACGTAGCAGTAGTAGTATCATTATTATTATCATTATCATTGTGTTATTATTATTATTATTATCACTGGCAATAACTGTGATATTCATTTTTTACACATGCAGACTATGCAACACTGATGTGGAAACGGTTTGGGGTCACAGTCACTTGTGACAAATTCCCTCTGTCTCTCTCTCTCTCTGTCTATCTGTCTGTCTGTCTGTGTCTGTCTCTCTCTCTGTCTGTCTGTCTGTCTGTCTCTCTCTCTCTCTCTCTCTCTGTCTGTCTGTCTCTGTCTGTCTGTCTGTCTCTCTCTCTCTGTCTGTCTGTCTCTCTGTCTGTCTGTCTGTCTGTCTGTCTGTCTGTCTGTCTCTGTCTGTCTGTCTCTCTCCTCTCTCTCTCTCTCTCTCTCTCTCTTTCTCTCCATTTCTTTCTCTCACTCTCTTCCCTGCCCCCACTCATGTTCCTTATGTCTCCGTTTGTGTGTTTGTCTGTCTGTCTCTCACACTCTTTCTCTATCTCCCTCTCTCACTTGCAAACTCACTGAAACACACACACACACACAGCACACACACACACACACACACACACACACACACACACACACCACACACACACACACACACATGTACACACACAGAAAGATACAGAGGTAGTAGGGATATATGTTTGCGTACATCACACCATTTATCAATATTTGTACATCACACCAATTATCAATATTTGCAAAGTTTTGATAAGCTTACCAGAAAAAAACATTTCAACAAATGTTTGTCCTTTCAGAGTTGTCATATTATCTTTCTTTTCATTTTTCAACGTCTCGCATTCACTTTAATAAGCTGGCAGTAAAGTATGTCTGTGATGGACAAGAAGGTGATCCCTCTCCAATTATCACATTCGGTCGGGTTGTCTTTCTTTGGAATGCAATCTATGGCTCCTTTTTTCCAATCTTTAGGCTCTTCACCAGAGTTCCACACCTGGTTGCAGAGAGTACGTGTCCACTTGACAACACGACAACACAGTCTCCACCTGACTTCAGCATCTCTGATGTGATACCATTGACACCAGGGGACTTGTTGCTCATGAGGCTTCTGATGGCGTCAGTCAACTTCCACTTCTCTGTCATGATGGGCAATAGTTAAGTCTGGGGGAATCTTCAGAGTCTGCTGGTTAAGCTGGTTCAGGCCTGTTCAGCACCTCTTTGAAGTGCTCTGTCCACTGTGCAAGTTTTTCCTCCCTCTCCCCTTCGGGAAAAGTGTGCCATCTTTTGCCCTCACTAGTCTAGAACTAGCCTTGGCTCTGTCAGTTATCTTTTTTGTGATTTGGTAAACGGCTCTCATGTCATTACAGGATGCTGCATTTTGGGCCCCATATGTCTGATGCTCGAGCCATCTGCGTTTGTCCTTTTGCGCACTGTGCTTCACCTCCTGGTCTTTCTCAGTATATTCCTGACAGATTGCTTTGTTTTCTGTAGTGTCCATGTTCAGAATCGGCCAAGCTAAAACATCATTGAAGAAAATGAAAATAGATTTTACTACCAACAAATGCCTATCAGTTAACATCAGGAAGAAAGTTTTACAGTGTTATATAGAACTGATACTGTTGTACAGATGTGAGGCATGGACAGTCAACACGCAAAGTGAGAACAAGATTTAGGCAACTGAAATGTAGTTTCTAAGTTCTATGGACAGCAAAGAAAACAAACGAGACAGTCTTGAAGGGGGCAAACACAAACAAGAACATTAATGAAGAGGATTAGAAAAAGACAAGCAACATTCATAGGACATTTCATGAGGAAAGAGAAATTAGAGCACCTGGTCACAACAGGAAAGCTGGAGGGAAAGAGAACACCAGGTAGACCCAGGAAGAAAATATTGCACGGACTTGCAAGATGGCTGAGGACGGAGAGGGTGGGAGATGTACTTGCAGCGACAGGGGTATATTCGTATGGAAAGCCATGATCGCCAACGCCATGCAGCAGGGCACATGATGATGATGAGTGACTGTCTGTTCTATTATAGGTTGTTTCTTTCTGCTATCAGAGGCCAGGTGTTGTCACTGATCAAAGATTCTCTCAGGGCCTTCCTGGGCCTAGTATGTCTTCTCCAGCTGTAGTATTGCTTCTTTCAGTCGTTCCCACTATTCCATTGTTCCTGGCAGTGGTGATACTGTCAGAGCTGTCTACTTATTTCTTATGAAAGCAGAATACTGGGACTCTGCTTTAGGACACTTAATCTTGTTGGTGTTAAATTTTCCTCCTGTACATAAATTTGGTTTCTGTCTTTTCAGCTTGATCTTTATCTTGGGATGACAAGGAAGTGGTCACTGCAAACATCTGCCCCACGATGTACCTTGACGTCTTGCAGGCAAGGTGTTCTCCATCTAAGCCTGACCGAAAGATGGTCAGTTTGTGACTTGGTTCTGTGGTCGTTTGATATCCAGGTGCTTTTATGGATGTCTTTATTGTCGAAGAGAGATAATCCAATTTTCATATAGTTCAATGCACAGACCTGAACGAATCTATCATCACTGTCTGTGCGATCCCCGAATGCATGCGGTCCAAGGACATGGTCGTATCCTGATCAGTCCCCTTCAGTCTGGGCATTTGTGTCTCCCATGAACTACAAGCAGATCATGGCCTAGAGTATTGTCGACCAGGTTTTGTAAATGCTTGTAGAATCTGTCGTCCTCATCGCCATTTTTTTAATCAAGATTTCAGAAAGGCAAGAAGGCTAGTTGGTCTTCAGGGGTAGGACCTAGGAAATCAACCTATTTCTCCAATGTTTCATGCCAAGGCAGCCGGACAATGGGCTACTCTTCACAATTTTCAACTGCGGTGGGATCTTTTGCATACGCAGCAAGAAGGCATACGGGTCCGACTCGTTCGTCCCTTTCCGAAGGACTAGACGTTCAGTTCAATTTTCCAGTCAAATTGAGGAGAAAAGTCGAGGCCTCTACGGGGAGCGAACCTTGGAATCTCGAGTTTAGTTGTTGGCAGGCGAACGTCTGAACATTCTGCCACTCGTGGGGGGCAGCTCAAGAATCGTGACCATGGCATGAGATGTTATCAGTCTTGCTGACAGAAGTCGTTCATTGAAGGGTTTCCATTCCTCCAGTGTACTAGTGGCATGTCTATCCAGCAGAAAGGCCACAAGTCCCTAATGTATTCCATCTTGGTGACCTGAGAAGAGGATGACATTGTTCTCAGACACGAAGTACCCTGAGTTCAAGGATGTTAAGTCTGTAGACTTCTACTTCCTTGATCATTTGCAACAGCGTGGAAGGTTAAATAAAAAAAAAGATTCTGATATTCCAGTACCCAAAACAAGTTATCGATTTCATAATCACAGCTAGAGTCGTCAGGCTGCAAGCTTCCTCTAGGGGCCTGTCACTGGTGTTCTTCATAGAGTGTCCTTTAGGAAGCGACCATTGCTGTGTCTGTGGTGTTGTTCTTGTCTGTTTTCATAGTAGGTGGTTGGGGTTTTTTTCTTAATGCTTTTTGTTAGTTTCTTTCTTTAAGGGATAAGAGTGCTGGCTTCAGGTCCAAGCCCAAACAGGTTTAACTCTTTGACTCCCGCATCCTATCCAGCAATTGCAAAAACTTAACGCTTTGACTCCCTCACCCTATCCACCAGCTTCCTCAGGATCAAAGGGTTAAGTTTTTGGTTTGCTAGCATGGATGACAATGGGAGATGCTGGTGGACAGGTTGTGGGAGTCAAAGGGTTAAAAGAGATGCATCATGGGGGTCGTCTCTGGGTAAACAACGGTAGACCAATGGACCACCATACACTGGCTTGTCCCCCCCCCCCCCCAAGTCAACCACACTTGGTTCTGGATTCCGTTAAGATCTTGACCTGCTTGATGACATCATCCAAAAGACATGGCATCCTCCAAAGGACATGACGTCATCCAAAGGACATGACATCCTCCAAAAGGACATGACATCCTCCAAAAGGACATGACATCATCCGAAGAATATGAGGTCATCCAAAGGACATGACATCCTCCAAAGGACATGACGTCATCCAAAGGACATGACATCTTCCAAAAGGACATGACATCCTCCAAAAGGACATGACATCATCCGAAGGATATGAGGTCAATCAAAGGACATGACATCCTC
>JAPXFY010000033.1:14913149-14935649 GCA_030674185.1 Monoplex corrugatus | reverse complement strand
AGTATTCTAACATACAACACTATCTCTGGACTTTTCCACAAAGAAAGAAATTTAATGTACATATTCACTTAGATACATTCACTTACAGAAATACGTAATGTATCTTTATATCTCCTGGGAAGTATTCTAAACTTTACATACTATTTCATGTTTAAGCAAGAAGTAAAGCACATACAAGTAGAAAGGAGGTGAAGCTTATACCCATATATCATAAGACAAGAAACAGAATAACTCACACAAAAAACAGTAAAACTTGCAGCATTTACACACACATACACACATCACAACACAACACATTCTAACTCACACACCACACACACACACACACACACACACACACACACACACACACACACACACACACACACACACACCACACACACCACTTGCAGACACGTACACTGAATAAGCTTTGAAATCACAAACACAACAAAACCCATGGTGAATTGTATAAGAAATGCAACTCTGAAAGAGAGAAAAAAAAATGCCCACCTAAAATGGCACAGAATAATAATTATGATTCCCAAAATGATAAAACACACACACACACACACACACACACACACACACACACACACACACACACACACACACACACACACACACACACACACACACAAACACACACCCCACACCCCAAACACAAACAATACAGTATCTCTCCCTCTCTCTCTCTCTCTCTCTCTCTCTCTCTCTCTCTCTCTCACACACACACACACACACACACACACACACACACACACACACACACCAGAAACAGACAATACAGTATCCTACTCTTTATGGTGAAAGAAAAAGCTTTCAATTTATTTTTCAAATGGCTTACTCTTTAAAATGGGAAACTTTCCCATGTTCACATGACTTATTCTTGAAAGTGAAAAACTTTTTAGTTATGAAATGACTGGCCTCTCAAAGTGGGAAACTTTTTAGTTATGAAATGACTGGCCTCTCAAAGTGGGAAACTTTTTAGTTATGAAATGACTGGCCTCTCAAAGTGGGAAACTTTTTAGTTATGAAATGACTGGCCTCTCAAAGTGGGAAATTTTCCATGTTTCAAATGACTCACCCTCCAAGAGAAGAAATCTTGAAATGTTCAAAACTACTCTTCAATGTTTTTTCTCCACTGTCAAAAGACTATAGAGCAAACAATCCAATCATCCCTGATATTGTTATCATTCCTGAGACACGCACATTTTAAAGGACAATTGCACTTGAAATTATATTTGAATTTTTTCCTAACCCATTGTCAAACCCGAGAACCATAAGGGAAAAAGATGTAAGATTTACACTACGTATTTCCTCATGTTTTAACAATTTACATATCTAGTCCATCTATTAGGAGAAGTGTGATATGAAATTTCAGCAACAGTATAGAAAGAATCCGTAGTAAATGCTGTTTTGTTGAGGTTCTTTTTGGATTTGGATTATGGCTTTGGTTTTCATTTTATTTATTTTTCCTATTTATGTGCAAACCTATTTAAAGCTTTACTCACGTAGAATGTATTACATATGTACATCAAATGACACAGACAGACACAAAAACGGCAAATATTTCCATTCAGATTTACACCACATCGAAATAAACTTCAAACGAAAACCATGGGCTTTCATGTCACTGGATCGCAAATATGACATAACAAATTTTTTTTCACACTCATGAAAGAAAACATGAACATGGAAGTAAGTAATTATGACAAAACGACATACCTGTACATCACACGACACTACACTGAAAGACAATAAAGAGTGGTATTTCCACTATCAACTCAAAATTCCTCTCTGAACAAACTCTTCATTCAATCAGACCGAGTTAGCAATCGCATACCACAACATATCCACATGGGAGGAACGCCAGAAAAAAACACACGAAATAAACATCAGAGGATACAAACTTCAACAATGTCCTTTTTATGAAAAAGGGGAGAAGAAAAAAATGAACACCCCCTTGCCCTCCAAATCAAACATACAAACAAACACGGCAGGAAAACACAACGTACACCAAAATCATATGGATAAAAAAAATCACATTTCATCGAAACAGTACGAAATACGATAGATAATAATCGAACCTATACGAAAGCAATACACAACATCCGATCTTAAATCCTTGTCACATTCACACGAACATACGATGCCACATCAGATGCACATTACGGAATCTACCACATCACAAGAAAAAAGGAAAAAATTAAACTTAGACGTTAAAAAGGTAAACGTAAACAGTTCATCTCCCTCTTCAACTCCTGAGAGATACAGACACCTGCATACAAAATACAATCAACACGATATCTGCACATGGGATACAAAAAACATAAGGATACACGCACCTGCACACAGGATACACAAACATAAAGATACACACACCTGCACACAAGATACACAAACATAACATAAAGATACACACACCTGCACACAAGATACACAAACATAAAGATACACACACCTGCACACAGGAGACAAAGTACAGGTACACACACCTGCACACAAGATACACAAACATAAAGATACACACACCTGCACACTGGATACACAAACATAAAGATACACACACTTGCACACAGGTTATACACACATAACATAAAGATACACACACCTGCACACAAGATACAAAGAACATACAGATACACACACCTGCACACAGGTTACACAAACATAAAGGTACACACACCTGCACACAGATACACAAACATAACAAAGATACACACACCTGCACACAAGATACACAAACATAAAGATACACACACCTGCACACAGGAAACAAAGAACATAAAGATACACACACCTGCACACAGGAGACAAAGAACATACAGATACACACACCTGCACACAGGAGACAAAGAACATAAAGATACACACACCTGCACACAGGAGACAAAGAACATAAAGATACACACACCTGCACACAGGAGACAAAGAACATAAAGATACACACACCTGCACACAGGAGACAAAGAACATAAAGATACACACACCTGCACACAGGAGACAAAGAACATAAAGATACACCTGCACACAGGAGACAAAGAACATAAAGATACACACACCTGCACACAGGAGACAAAGAACATAAAGATACACACACCTGCACACAGGAGACAAAGAACATACAGATATACACACCTGTACACAAAATATAAACATAAAACAACACTCTCTTCCATTACACGGAGATTGTTTAAACACATTTACTGAACTTGCGTTTGCGCAAGCTGGACACATATCCACAGCACAGGGCGAATATCTAGCAATGTCACACATCACACATATACCCACATATCACTTACATATCTAGGACTACAGTGCGAAACTGTACGAACAACACACACACACACACACACACACACACACACACACACACACACACACAACGACACACACACACATACACACACACATCACAAATCTAAATACACAGTTTGTGCACACACATCTTTTTTCATCATAACAAAACTAATTGATAAATCGCATTCTGAAAAGCCTACCCACCTACACATCATCAATTTCTTTACAAGTTATGCACAAATTTATCATCATCAATAGAGCCAGTCTGAAAAGACTATTGCCTGTATTTCAAAATGGGACCAGGCGGCACCACATGAGCAAAAACACAAGCAAGTTAGCAAGCTTCAAGCAAGCAAAACAAGCTAAAGGGAAAAGAGACGGTCAAGCCATATAATCTACTTTTTCTTGTACCTTTTTGAAACGTTTTCGCTGCTATGACCTTGAAAATAAAAGCAGTATTTGTACGTGTTTTGCGTAACTATCATTGTAACAAGCCCATTGTATAGGCCTACATATTTTGGGTGCCACACTGAAGAAGGGTAGCTGCATATCAAGGTATAGTTACATACGTTTTGCGAATCATACTGAAGAAATGTAGCTGCGTTTCAAGGTTTACATCTGATTTGATGACTTTAACTTTTGAACTTTATCGTACGTACAGTCTTTTTCATGTGTCAATATCATTAAAATCCGTGACACAAACGAATCAAAGTAACATGTACTGAAGAAGTTTTCCAGGATCTTGTGTAGCACATCTATAGTTCAAATTTGTGATAAGATCCACCTGTAAGTAAATGAAAAACACCTGTACGGTATATTTCTGTCAACAAAAACATGACTTCGCACGTGTCGATCTAAATCAATATTTTCTGATTCGAAAATAAACTAAATGAAATATTACACAGAATTCTCAACTGCGTTTGAAAAAAAAATGTGGGAAACTATTGGAAGGGCCATAACTGTGTATCAGACGTCACCTGAGTTGTGGTTCCTGAGATAATTTCAAAAAATATACACAGCTTTGTATCGACCCAGCATACTCCAGGAATAAGTACAAAAAAATAATCCAATAATGATAAGGTATTGCTAGAATAGAAGAAGAAGAGAAACAAAGACAACAAAGCAAACAATATGGCAACAAAGTGTGTACAATTTTGAGGTATGAACGATATTAACATCCTTATGTTTAAAAAAAGAGGGGAAGAAGAAGGAACACCTGTCACAAACTAATGTTCAGATTATATTCTTATAGACTCCCTTCCCTGTCTCCCAAGGACACAATTTGCATTCATAGTGGGGGAGACCACATGGAAAACAGAGCCAAAAATATTCAATCCCTGATTAATTACACAACTCTTTCTTCATTCAGAAGACAGAGGCAAAAAATCTGTTTTAAAAATATCTAACCAATGCATATTGAAGAAGCGGAGGTAGACATTTGCACCCGTTCAAAAATACACATTTTTTATTGTTGCTAGAATCATTGGTGTTAAATTTAGCAAAAAGTCAACATTAACAGTAAAGCTCGGTGAAAATGATAGCGTGAATAGATCGACATACACATCAAGGCAAAGAACTATTGAGATGCACCTGATAAAAATACATGTACAAGTGTGCAATCGTGCATGAGCATGCTTGCATGTAAGCATGCACACACAGATGAGAAAATATGTATAGGTTACCGTCAAGAAAAGTCAAAGGCCACCTGAATTTTTATGCACTTATTCAACCCACAATCATTGAAGATGTGATATGATACAATTTTATATGAATATGCTTATTTAAAGTGTTACCACAACTGCATTTCTAGCATTTTCGTTTTCGAGCAATTATTCTTTATACGAAGCCAAAATGACGCCATTTTCTTGTTTCAACTTCATTTTGTTTTCTTATCATCAGATTTCTTTGGTTTATTTGAAGAAATATCTCTATAATTTTCCATTGCTTTTATTCTTTCTCCCCATTTATAGCCGTGTGCGTGTGTGTGTGTGTGTGTGTGTGTGTGTGTGGTGTGTGTGTGTGTGTGTGTGTGTGTGTGTGTGTGTGTGTGTGTGTGTGTGTGTGTGTGTGTGTGCGCGCGCGCGCGCGCGCGCGTGCATGTGTATGTGTCTGTTTCATCGCTTAGATTTGATTTTATCAAGATTTTGCGCTATATAAATATTGTAATTATTATTATTATTATTGCTGACCACCGTGTCTTTGCAGTGTTCTGTGTAAAGTCATAAGCCAGGTTCCAGTCTGTGCAATCAGCCTGGAAGGTAGGAGTTTACGTTAACCACTACTCTATCTAGGTATCAGTAATAAACTGCCTGATAACTTACTAACACTTCTATAGTCTGTTTTCGTCTCGAATCAGCTCTGAGCACTACAAATGAAATACAACATCGGATGCCCGGGTAGCGGCTAATATCAGTCTCTGGCAAAAAGTCGTAATCATGATCATCATCATAGTTTCAGTTTCTCAAGATGCCGTCTCCGCGCTCGGAATGAATTCCATATGCACTAGCGTCAGAGGTGCCATGTGATGGAGATCATGGTATAAACCTTGAGCCTGCATATAAACCCATGAGTTTGCCAGGTACTGCCTAGCCTATGTTTTACCTAACCTACATTTTTGTACTAGTATTGTATCAGTCTATCATTGAAACAATCTTGGTTACATGTAAATGACATGTGTATTTATGTATCTTATCTTCATCATTATAATCATAAACACGGGCATCAACCTCAATGAACAGTAAATACCTTGAATGCTTCTAAGAAGAAACAGAGTTTAAACACATCTAAGCAATCCCCAAAACAGTGCTCTATGTTTGCAGTCGTGCACTCTAATGCAAATCTGATCACAAACGTTTGAGGCCAGTGCTTGCAAACAGATACTGTCTGTGAAAAGAAAAAAATCTAACGATTTCCTCAAACTGCTTTTGCTTTACAGTTTATGAGTTTCAATCATACACTCAGCATTTCAATGTGATCCTTTAAAATTCAAAGTTAAATTTCTTCATTAAACACTGAAATATTCATAGTGGAATTACGTTATTAAAATTCAAAGTGACAGTTTTTAATTAATTAATTACAATTTCACAGAACAATTACGTTATTTTTTTTATCATTTTAATCACGATCATGATCATCATCATAATAATGATAATAATTGTCATGATCATCATGATTATCATCATCGTCATCATAATCCTCATCATTTGTTACTATCATCAACATATCACTACCATATTATTATTACTATTGTTATTATTATTATTATTGTTATCATTATCATTTACAACTATCATTACCATTATCAGATCATATGATCCAACTGAAGCATTTAAGATTATTGTCATAATGGTTCCAAACATTTTCAAGCTCTGAGTTTCAATTAAGCGCGTAAAATTTCATGGTGGTCTTCGCCATTTTTTGTGCAAAAAATAAACACATGATGACGGTGACAGAAAGTGTCAAAAAGCGTCAAACACAATTCCAGTAAGAGACGAGAATGGAAACCAACAGCAAAATCATCGGGGAAAATACGGAAAAGTTATCATCAAGCATTTTCAAATCATAAAGCTACTGAATAACAATGTGCCATCAACAATAAACGTGTAATAATGTTTTTCAGCCTTTTGGTCTGGAAAGACTAAACTAACTCTGTTTCTACTTTGAAACAAAAACGATTGCAATTTTTGTGGAACATATTTCATCCAAAACAAGTTCAACATGAACAATTTTAAAACAAAGTCAATAAGAGCGCCTGTTTGCACAGAAAATTTAAGAGTGAAATATGTGTCGTTTGGGGAAAGGGGGACATTATCTCATGAAAATAAGGAAAATTCAGCAAAGAAATTTGAAATGTATAATTTCATTCATTAAGAAAGGTTCTATCTATACTGTGTACATGAGATCAAAGCGAAGAGAGAGAGAGAGAGAGAAAGGAGAGAGAGAGAAGAGAGGAGAGAGAGAGAAAAAGAGAGAAAGGAAGAGGAAAGAGAGAAGAGAGACAAACAGACAGGCAGACAAACAGAGAGAGAGAGATACAGAGACAGATACAGAGACAAAGAGAGAAAGAGTGGGAGGGAGGGAGGGAGAAAAAAGAGAAGCATCTGCTTTTGCATTTCTATTAAAATTCTAATGATGAAAAGGAAATAAAATGAACAGCATTTCTCTCAGCACAGCATTTTAAATGTACAAGTAAAATTATACCGAACTTTTAATTCTTTCAAATCGTGTATCCATTGTTTCCATCGTGATTTTAATTTTCTCTTCCAACACTTACCCCATCCACCCAGAAATATGACGTTATCCCATCCACCCAGAAATATGACGTTATTAACAATCATTATGACTCTGGTTTTTCTTCTAGGCTTTCACACACACCACACACACACACACACACACACACACACACACACACACACACACACACACACACACACACACACACACACACACACACACACACACACATTAACACGCACACGTGAGACACAGTATGCATTATCTTGGTGATTTGATTGAAAATCCTGATTTATATCTTCATTCCATTTTCTTCTTTTTCCCCTCATTTTCCCTCATATTTTTCATATATTTCCCCCCTAAACACAGTAATTCCTTTACACACAACTTTCATACATATCTGAGAATCAAGAATAATTACGTTCAATCTGGCACTCCTGAGGTAGCCTCGTTGTTTTCAATTCACAACTCAACTGGTTATGTTAAACCATAGGACAGGTAGCTTTTTCAAAGAAAACAAAATGTCACTAATGTTACAAGAAACTGTACAAGCATATTATGCATATAAATTATTTCTTATAATATCAGCTCAAATATAATGCAACAATACGAATCTCAGAACACTCGAAAATTCTAACGCAAAATATGAAATGAAATGAAAATAGAATGGCAATAACATCGGTAATTCCAAATGAAAATGGCATGAAAGCAGAAACGAACTAATATCAATAAACACATCAACGTAAATCTGTTTAAATGTACATGTGAAGACAGTTTTAAGTCAATGGTGAAACAAATGTTTCCATAATGTATGTACAACCATGTACAAGATTCTAATGAAAATTTTTCTGTAAAGGTTATATATCATTTTATAAACCTTCCTTTCGAAAAGACCTGGTCAACAATACGACAAGTTGTGTGACAAATTATTATGAATACGTAAAGCACTACTACATTTTGCAACGATCTCGTCAGATTAGTTAGATTCTTTTATGCACTTAATCTGGTTTGTATTAATCTAAGTCGGAGTATACCATAAGTGTTTTCAGGAAACCAGCTCCCTCATTGCTTTTCCTTTGCCAAATAATTGTCATGTATTAATCAACAAACGTCAGAATTTGATAAATAAAAAGTCATAATTTCGTTTTTAGCAATACAATTTCATGCAAGAAGTGTACTGCTGAAACTATTTATGAAAACTGTTTTCATGGAAACATTACGATACTAGAATTAACAATCATGACTAATCGACAAATAGTATCAATTTCATGGCTTTTCCTGTAAAATCACAACTTTATGGGACAAAAAGATTTAATCACTGCTGTAGAATTGCCAACAAATGCTGTTTTAGGTGTGGAAAATATCATGGGAGTCTTTTTTATGGACAGATGTGTCTCAGAACATTTCTCATGATATATCGTTACAAGCAACAAATATCTACTCAAAAAATAGATACTGCAGCAAACCGGGCAACAAAGTCTTTGCAACAACTTTTGTCATATCCAGGAACCCATGGCAAAAGACAGTGTTCCAAACATGGCTCTAAACAGCAGTATCTCACGATCAGTTGTCTTTGCTTTGCTATTCCTGAGACTGTGCAATAAATTTAATTCCACAATACTGACGACGTTACTACAGGATTAAGACCACGTGTGTTAGTGAGAATTTCTGTCCCTGTTACACTCTTTACCTCAATCTCCAATTCTGGGTATTTTAATGGAACCAAGTCACTATCATAGTATCATGGTATTACTTCCCGTTATCCGAATAGTACAACTTCTGAAAAGTTCTTATAGTATCACTTCAAATATTTGAACGATACAAATCAAAGAAGTTTTAATGGTGTCATTTCAAAGATATTTTACAGAAGACCTTTTTGAGATGGTTAAGTTACATATCATATGCAAATGACAAACTTCTCATGCATCCTACTGGTGTATGACTTCACGAATATTCTTATGATATGACCTTACAGACATTTCGTTGTTACCATTCTACACGAGTTCGATCGCTACAACTTCGCAAATATTCTGATGGTAGCAGTGCACATGTTCATATCGTCGAAATACCTATGCACAGATACTCTAGTGGTACAACTTCTTAGATATTGTCATGATCCTACAGTACAGGTATCTAAATGGCGTAAATAATTTCATTGTTTGGAAATTCTTCCCTTAACGCACAATTTGCAACCAGATTTTTTCTTTCCTTGTAACTGAGGAGCAAATCCCATTGCAAGTTTCCTTTTTTGCGAAATATACATATGTCCACCAAACATATCCAGGTCTTTGTTTGCTAACTTAGGAAAAAGACAGTTACCAGGCCTAAAAAATATTCAGGATCCCTTTTCATGAATTTACTTGTTTTGTGTACAGCAACTCATATACATGTATCAGGTTTGGTGTGGTCTGTTATTACGATGTAATAATAACACGTTGACCCAGACACATAAATGACTTTTTTTTTACAAAATGCACAAAAACACTGTACTCTTTAAAAAAAACACAACAATCATATTCTTCAAAGAATTTTCGACAATCAGTTTAATAAGCATTTTTCCATAGAAATGAAATAAGAAACAATTCGTTTTAGAAAAGAAGAAGAAAATAGAACACAGAATCAACACATCAAAAACATCCACTGAGTCGGATTTGAGACCGGGGTAAATTACTATCCCGGATGATGAAGAATGAAAACATACAAAATAGAAAGATTGCGTTAGTCATGAGGCATAGAGGCAGGATGGACTGAGAGAAGAAGGTAATCGACTGATGAGGTAATTTCATGAGGTAGTTGTGTGAAACAATGGACAGAGAAATAGAATAGTTCCACCTGAGAATGGCTCCAGAGTCCTTCACATGATAACACAACATCAGCACTCCAAGTAACGACACTTGCAAGCGACATGAAGCTCAAAAACAATAAGCACATCACATGGGTGTGCACGCACTTGCGAAACACGCACAAACACACATACTATATATGTAAGCACAGATAAATAGCACAAATATTTCTAAACAAGAGACAGAAAAGAAGGGGTGCAAAGGACAAAGAGAGAGAGAGGGAGAGGGAGTGAGAGAGAGAGAGAGACAGAGACAGAGAGACAGAGAGAAAGAAAGAGAAAGAGAGAGAGAAAGAGAGAAGAAAGGGCAACATTAACAACAGTCTTAGAAAAAAAAGCCCAACAAATTTCACAACAAAAAAACTGTTATAGGTACTGATATTATATATATATATATATATATATATACAACCTTTCAGGCATATAAGTCAGCCATATTTAACCTCTGTAGAATCTTTATGACACTCCTGATAAACAAAACCATTCCTGAAACTTTCAGAGGGCGTTCTTGTGCGAGTGCGACTCCCCAGTCTCTACGACAGAAGTAATCAATAAAACATCCACTGCCATGTGATGGGATAAAAACATTACTGCGGCACACGCCAAAAAGCCTGTGTGTAAAACCCTACGCCTCTCACATATTCTTACGATTTTACCCAATCATAAGATTTCTTTTCTACATTTCCTTTTCAAATATTCTGTCATATCCTACCCACCCCCTTACTGATCACATTTTGGTAGAACCTTCACCATGGCTTTAAATTCATGTAACTTTAAAAGTGCAGAGTATTTGTCCATCCTCACTAATGACTCTTAGGTGAAACCATCATCAATTCATCATCACGAACTGTTTATTTCCCTTTCCTACTAAGCCTCCAAGTCTGATTCAGTGGAAGCCATCATGCGTTGTCACTCTTCTGCAGCTGCTGTTTTTGTATTCATGGGTTTAATGTTTTGTGTCTAATGACGCTTAACTTTAAAGGGGAACAACCTACATAACGGAAGTCCGATCAGAACTAAGACCTAGCCACGATTGCACAACTGGTCTTAGACTGTGAGCTAAGGTAAGTTTGATATGGGCTTAAGCAAACGCAGAAAAATTGAGCTGTGTGTATGCATACTCAGATAATAAGCAAGCCTATGCTCATCGATTTCCTCCCTTTAAGAAAAAAATTACCTACATTGCACGCTTAGGGCGCTCCATGATATGCTGTGCAATCGTGTCCTACTTGTTGCTCTTGGATTGGATCAGTACTCTCTGATCGATGTCATGTCCCCGAGTAAGAGAATAATATTGGTATCCAGGAATCGACTGCCTGACTATGTTTCAAGTTGTATCAGTCCATATTAGGATTCAAACAAGCGAGCAATATCCAGCAATAACCGCAATGTGCTTACACAGTCAACAGTCAACTGATGAAGGTTCTTTTTTCTTTTAAGAACTAACAACTTTGCATTACATTAATTTTACGAACATGTTTAGTGACCAGAATAATGTGACTTTATCTTGAACATTTCCATGTCCACTGTTTATATTTTTTTTATTTGGAAATGGCTTTCCAGAAATTATCAACTCTTACTTATCATCTTACAAAAATACTTGAACACCCTGTATTTCTGGAAGAGATGTGACCCCCACAAGCCAGAATAGTGCATATTTATTCTATTAATTCCCCAATTTTATCATCTAGACAACAAAACATATTTGAATTTCTAATCACCAAAAAAGCTACGACTATTTCGCATTTCGTACATGAAATATCCAAACTACTAACAGTAACATCATAGACTTTAGTTTGCTTTGAATTTAAGCCAGGTTTTCATTCAGGCAACAAACAGTACGAGAAAAAAATCGGACATTTCCTGTGTTCGAAGATGTTATATACCCCTTTCTTAAGTATTGCAAAAACAACAGAAACATTCTGAAACTTTTGTTAGAGGTTATATACCACCGAAACTCTTAGGCAAACAACAGATTACGAAACTGCAAAGTGCATGAATTCATGCCACCAACAATTCCTTCACCAAAAAAGCAACAGAGAAAAAATCAATAATATTGCAAAATTTGAGACAACTTCATCCCCCCCCCTCCCCAAACCTCCCCCAACCTCCCAATTTCCAAATTCCCCAGCTGCAAAACTGTCACTAATGCAACAGACAACAAAAACGTGTGAGGTAGAGATGCACGCAACGCGTTCACACAAGCAACGAACACATAGCAATCAACGAAACAAGAAGTTCTGTGCTGTATGCCAATCTCAACAAACTCTACACCTGGACACCAGACAGAGACAAGTCACAGAAAACAACGACATTTACATGATACACAATATTCACATACATACATCTTTCACTCAAAACAACAGTAAGCAAGAGCATTGCAGAGCCTTTGCTTCACAAGTTACACCCTTCAACTTCCAGTCTCTTCTTCCCAAACAACTGGTGACAAATTGAAAAAAAGTAAATCTCCCCGCACCTGAGTAATTCAAGCAGCACATGGTCACACATTTTAGTTTGAACTGTAGATAGTTTAAAACCACAAGCGTCACATGATCCAAATGCCTAAATTAGACAGAAAATACCTTAACTGTTTTCTGTTGTTGTTTTTCCAGCTTTCATCGTACACCATCGGATCACACACAAATTCCAAGCCACAAAACTTGACAAGAGCAGTGTGACATCAAAAAGCATGCGGCAGTTTCTTGCATTATACACAACTGTCTTACCACCAGACTGGCAGCAAAGTCTCATCTGTAAACCTCTGAAGCAACAGTTCTTGTTATCAGATATGTTAACAGCGTTTGTTCCATCAAATGCTAACAACAAAATTATCGTGTACAACACACATTCCAATATATTCCCTGTCAAACTGTAGAAGCGATATTGAATTTTCTTTCACACTGACAGTGAGCTTTCTTCCTGCCAAGTGTAACAATATGTCTTCGAACAAAACATGATAGCAGATCTATATCTTTCATCAAAGACTAATGACACCGTTTTGTTTGTGAAACTGTGATAGCAACTGTCTCCTTCGAACGCTGATGGCAATTTTATTTCAACAAACACATTATTTTTACCAGGCAATGATTTGCAGCCACTGTTCCTTCAGACGCTGAAAATTATTTCTTCCAACACTGCTGTTCAATTTGTCCATGGTTCCTTTAATCCAACTGTGATAACACATGTTTTCATTCATGCATCGCAATGTTTTTAAGGGGAGGCAACAGATGATGCTGAATTCCTTCCTTCCAAGATTGATGTCAATGTTTCTTTCAGTCACTCACTGACAGCACAATTCCTCTATCATATACAGATGGTGTTGTGTCATTTTTCAAAATAACATTACCGATATCTGTCATAAGCTTTACAAGCCAATTTCAATCAACAGCCATAGTTCCTCAACAGCATATTGACAATAATGTCTCTGTGAATATACGCTGATAACAAACCATTCTTTTACGAAATATTGTTAGCCGTGTTTTTTTTTTTCAAATAAACACTAATAACAAGCAAACGATAATAGCAGGTTCAACAACAATGAATATAGGTTTCACATGTAAAGCAGCTGAATATCAAACAGTCAAATTCATTATGTATATATACATCCCTTAAAACTGTTTAAAAATTGAAAACTCCCTGATTTTGTTTTCAACCACAATATTTTTTACAGTATTAAAAAGTTTAGACATGTTCATTATCGCGTGTGACCACAGGAAACATGATCTGTCTTCCATATCAAAGTCTGCAATACCAAGATAGTTCAGCTGAAAAAAAAGGGTTCTGGCACTCCCAAGCCAAAAAGTAACATCTGAGGTATATGGTTAAAAACAGTGTGCTTTTTGCAACATGTTACATACAGACATGGCAAATGATGCTTTATTGTACATGGCCAATGCAATATTTGTCAACATACACATGTAACAGGGTGGCTGCACGCACACACAGTTAACACAACAATGGTGACATATATGATCTCATGACAATGACCAAAACGTTGCGTAATTCTCTGTAGCTGTTGCTGAGTCCATTTTGTAAACAGTCCATTGAATATGTCTGGCTCTGCATAGCCTGTTTCATTGCTGACTGAACCATAAGACTCTTACTTAACTGGATAGATGTTACAGTGAGTAAACATGTCTGTAACCTTTAGAAATATAAGACGCCAGCAGTACCAAGACATCGCTGGAATAATGTCTTGATTTCGGGGTTCTGTCAAAAGTCGGGGTATATCATTAGATTCACGATCAGAATTAAGAATATTGCCATTTTTTGGGTCTCTTGTGACATAACAGGAGACCTAGAGCAACTTATGTATGCACATGACACAAAGGTATCCAAACTGATATAACAGTTCATCTCTCGAAATGATATAACAGCATATTGTTAAACTGATATAACAGGACATCCGTTCATTGATATAACAGCGTGCACGTCTGTTCAACTGATATAAAAGAACACCTCTTAAAACTGATATACCAGCACAGCTGTTAAGTACCGCGCTGGAAGTTTTCGTTTCTCTGTCCATGTTCCCTCGTTTGTCTGTCCATGTTCCCTCGTTTGTCTGTCCATGTTCCCTCGTTTGTCTGTCCATGTTCCCTTGTTTGTCTGTCCATGTTCCCTCGTCTGTCTGTCCATGTTCCCTCGTCTTCGCTTTTCTTTGTATCTTTTTAGGGATACTGCTTCATACAGACCATGACGTTTATATTTGCGTAGTGAGTGTGTAATAACTGTTTGAATAACTCGGCAAGTAAGTGACAATATTCAATCCCAATTTAACTACACATTTCTTTGTTGTAGAGTAGTTCATATTGATAACAATATCTTTTTTAGAGGTCGAGTCTTTAACATTCATGGAAAATCACACTGTAAATTTGTTTGGAGTTAGGGTGCAGACTGCAAACTCAGATTTCAAAATACATGATTGTAAATTCGGTCCATGCAAAAATATCATGTTCCAAGAAGTCAAACGTCGGGATAGATATCGCTAGATAGATATCGTTAAGAAACAAGTCAAAATATTGTCATAAGTTTCAAAGATTACTTTTGTCACAGCCAATCTCACAGACCAACGATTTCAACATTTGAGCAATGTTTACAGTGCATGTGACCACCTATTATGCTCATTGACAATACAGAATGCTGACAACCCTGTGTTGCATATGGATGTTCTCCTCTTTAATCAGAATTAGGAAGGAGAGAGGGTGAAAAAAAAAAAGAAAGAAAGATAGGACATTGACTCATGACCCGTATGTCTACCCGTAAAGTGGTTTCAAGTTGTAAATGGCCACAAGAATTATGATAAAAAATCTCTACACATCACCACCTTACAAGTTCCAAAATCAAAACAGATATATACTGCCATTCACTGACAGCCTACAATATGCCATGTACACCAACTAACGTGATCATTGTGGACATTTTTCAATCAATATTACATATTTAGAGCAAACTGCAACCAAAATATCTTATCATACTTCTACAATTTGTTTCCAAAATGTACAACTTACTTGAACATCAGATAATTCTGCTCATTTGTAAGTTATATAAAAGTAGTTTCCATGACTTCGATTTGTAAATCTGATAGACGTTTCCAAGATTTGTAACTGTATTCTACAGTCATTCTGAAATGTTAACGTACCACAGAAAATTGCGCACCTGTAAGAAATGACTAACTTGATTTAATATATGAATAAAAATTTCAGCACATTTTGTCATCTATCTGGTGATTGAAATGTACAAAGCTTTCTTATTGCATTTTCCATGACATTAAAGGCTTGCTGGAATCACTGTACCTATACAAAGTGTATCTGCTACCATCACGTTTTATGTTTATGTCTTTCATCTCCAGCATACAACATTCCCCTTTGGTGACTCAGTGCTTGGAATACTTTCTAATCTTATCTAAAAAAATCTTATCTAAAAAAAATACACTCGTTTTGTTTACTTGAAAATGCCCTCAAAAGAACTGATAAATGATTTTTTAGTCTCATGAATTATTTCTTACACTTTAAAAAATGATTTATACTCGTTTTGTTTACTTGAAAATGCCCTCAAAAGTACTGATAAATGATTTCTTAGTCTCATGAATTATTTCTTACACTTTAGAAAATGATTTCTTAAACTCTTTCTCTGTCTGGCTGTAACTGTCTAGTTAAGACTATTTGATGGGTTAAGCTGCATGTGCTTAGACTGAAAATGGTTTCAGAACAAGATATGCCTCAAACCCATCGAAATATTTCTTGGCTTTGTATAACTATCTCCCTGAAGAAGCAGTCAGATCCTGTAGCTATCTATCGCAGATGAGCCAGCATGTGCCTGGAGAAGGTGACCTTGTCCTGGCAGTCTTCGCGGCACAAGAAGCACAGGAACGGGTGTTCGGGTACGTGGATCTTGCGGTGCAGCCGGTACATGGTCAGGTCCGTGTAGTAGCAGTCACAGGGCCGGCAGTGGAACAGACGGCCAGAGGCTGTCAAACTCTCCAAGGACTCCCCTTCGATACTGTCCACCCATGGAGAAGACTTCACAGAACCCATTCTGGAGGACATGGTCATGTCCAGTGGGTTGCATCCTCCCGTGACGAATTTATGGTAATGCTCTTTGCTCTGGGCGACGGGGCTGACACAGCAGAGTGTGTCTTGGGTGGCCATATCGTGAGTGTTAGGCTTGTGTGGCGGGGCGGGGCCTCCATTGCTGGAGTCCATGCGGTATTCTAAAGCTTCCCTGAGGCCGGCTCTGTTGGGTCGTTGCTTGTTGAAGTGGTGGTAAGCTCCATGGAAGGAGATGGTGTTGCGGCGCCTCTCCTCCTGGATCTCCTGTTCTTCACCGTAGCTACCCATGGACCGCCTCCTGTCCATGGTAGCTGGCAAGGTCTGGCCATGGGGCATCTGGGTCTGCCCCAAAGCAGATGGGGACCTCTCCATGGCTGCTGATAAGGGGTAGCCAACTCCGTGACCCAGGCTGGAGTTGGAAGGGCAACGTTGGGTGGAGAGAGAGGAGGAGGACGAGGAGCTTCGTCTTCTCTGCTTGTCCGGCATGGAGAAATCCAAGGCTTCATCTGCTTCCATGGCCTGGGGGGGTGGAGGGGGAGCGGCGGATGAAAAGCCGGTAGCAAAACGGAGGTACTGTTGTGGGGTCATGCAGGGCTGCAGCATGGCGGGGGGAGCAGCAGGGACTGCAGGATAGGGCACGCTCATCATTGTCTGAGGGGCTGGGTGGTTGCTTGGGGAATAATCTGTGGGCTGACAACTCTTCTCTGGACAAAGGACTTCAGCGGGTTTGGGACCGGTCAAGTGGGAAGCGTTCATCTGCATTCCTTGCGTTCCTGAATTGATAGGAGACACCTGACTCTGAGCTTGACGTTCAGGCGCAGCAGCTATGCCATGGTCTATCCCCTGGTTGTAAATGGCAGTCCGGGAGGCGGCGTTCTTCCTGATGAAGAAGTCCCAAATGGTGTCGCTACGGAAGCCATGGCGACGAGCGTGTCTGCGAAGAGTGGAGCCTCGAGTGAACTTGGCTCCGCAGACCTGACATTGATAAGGTTTGATGCCTGCATGAAGCTTCATGTGTGACTTCATGTTATTCTTGTAACCAAACCTCTTCTTGCACAGTGAGCATTCGTACGGCTTCTGGTCGGCATGCTCTCTCTCGTGGTACCTCATGGCTGACTTGGGAACCTCTTTCTCGCAGATTCGGCACCAGTCCTTGTCTCTGGATTTGACATATTCCATTCCTCCATTCGCCCTCATCGTGCCTTGTTCCAGAAGCTCTGAAGACACTGGCATGATAGGCCCAAGAAGCGGGGGAGGTACAGACTCCATTTCTGTGGGAGAATCTTGCGAAGCTTTGCTTTCAATACTGGCTGGGGGCAGCTCATGAGAAACTTCCTCTCCAATTGGAGAGACAGCTAAGGCTGGTAGAGGACTTCGCAGAAAGCGGATGGACTGTCGCTCCGACAGGACGATTTGCTGTCGGTGAGCCATGAAGTGGACACGCAGGTCGTAAACGTTGTCGATGATGTGGTGACAGTAGCGGCATTCAGTCTCCCCAACAGACAGGTGATAATGTTCACGGTGCACGTGTTGGCGGAGACCAAACTTGGTCAGAACATGCAGTCCACACACCACACAGCCAAGAGAGTAACGGCCCTTGTGTTTCCGCTGGTGGGCGATCCTCATGGACACCTTGATGAAGCGATGTTGGCAGTAGCGACACGAATTGGGTTTGTACTTCTGGTGAACTCGCTTGTGAACGCGCAGGCTTTCTTTTTCTTCAAACTCTTCATTACAGATTCCACACTTCTTTTCTTCCTCTTCTTCCTCCTCTTCCTCTTCTTCGTCAATTTCCTCAGCTTCCATGTTGTTGGGAGGATAGTAGTAGGTCTCTGTTTTGTCGTCGTCCTCCAGGTTGGGGTCGTTGTCAGGGAGACTGTCTTCTTTATGGGGGCTTAGGCTTTGTGTTTCTGGCTCTCTAGGGAGTTTCTCCACAGAGGTGGGCATGCCAGTGACACACGTCACAGGTAGATGAAGCATGTTTCCTGTGTGAGTCATGCCCGCGCTATTTCGCAGAGCCATCAAATGGGCCAGCTTGTACTGCTTAAGAGCCAGCTGCTTGATGTAGTTCTCGTCTTCAGGCTGCACGTTCACGGCTGCATGTTTGTGCTCTCCATCATCACTTTCTGCTTCCTCTTCCTCTGACCTTGACCCTGACGTAGGAGAGAGGGGGTTAAACATCAGCTGATTCTGACTCTGCTCCTCCCCTTGGGGCTTGCTCCTGAGCAAAAAGGAATCCTTGTCACTCTGCTCAACTTTTGTGTGATCCCTGGCTTCCAGGTCCGGTTCTTGTTTCACAGTAGGCAGGATGGAGTTCTGGTTGTGGTCCAGGATGGTCTGTCTCCCTGCCGCCATTGGCAGTGCGTCTGCAGGGGACTCCCCCGTTGAGGTAGGGATGGCTGTCCTGTTAAAGTGAGACCCATACATGCTGTACAACTGTGACGCGTTGAGGCCCTGAGCCCTGGCCAGGGAGGCCAGACCCTCTGAGGTAGGCGAGGTGTTGACGGATGTAGACTTGGAGGCAGGCAAGGACGATGGCGAGGTGTCGGTCACCACAGACAGGGCGGAAGAAGCGTGAGCAGGTGCAGTCCCTCCCACACTGCTGTCTGAACGCTCTCGGGCGTATCCAGCGCTGTGGGAATGTTCGCGAGCGTATCCACTGCCATCCGAACATTCCCGAGCATATCCACTACCGTCAGATCGTTCGTGAGCGTATCCGCCAGTATCGGACCGCTCACGAGCGTAGCCAGCGCCGTCAGGTTGCTCGCAACCATATACAGAGTTATCTGAGCGTTCGCGAGCATATCCAGCGTTGTCTGAACGTTCACGGGTGTACCCGCTACCATCAGAACGTTCTTGGCCATAGCAAGTGCTGTCTGAGCATTCACGTGTATACCCATTGCAAGCAGACGAAGCCCTGGGAGCACCTTTCATCAGACTTCCAGCCGCCCGAAGCAAGGGGCAACGCTTCTCGTGGTACCGTCTCGTTGTGGAGCGCGTAAACACTTTGGAGCAGTAGCTACAGATACGGGATTTTCGTGGGAACCCGTTGGACGCGTATCCGTAAAGTTCGTTGCTGTAGTTGTAGCTAGGCATGGAGGGAACTCCACTGATGCCGTACGGGAACGCTTCCTGCCGCATGCGGGCTGCGTAGACAAGAGAAGCCGCGGTCTGCAGTTTCATGCTACCAGACTGTGATGCCCTGGAATAGGCTTGCGCGAAAGAGGCCGCCATATTGTTAGCGGCAGCGGCGGCGGCGGCGTTGCCGTGTTGACTGTTATTCATGTTGCTGTTGTTGATGGTCGGTTTCTCTCCCGCCTCCCGGAAAGGGGGGCTAGTCTGAGTCTGCTTCAGCAGCGGAAGTGACGCAGCGGAAGTTGGGGACAGAGTAGGGGAGACCATCCCGGCCCCCACGGAGGCGTACATTCTGTGGGAAGGGAGGTAACCCTTGGCAGCGGCGGCCGCGTGCATGACGTTGCTGGTGGTGGTGGTGATGGTGGTGGTGGTAGTGGCGGGAGAGTGTGGTCGCGTGATCAGAGCAGTTGACAAGGATGGGGTGGGTGATGGGGAGATAATCGAGGGACAGGGATTCGGGGGTGGCTGTTGCGCTGGTGGTGATGATGGTGGCGGTGAGGGTGGGGGTGTGTGAAGAAGCGGGATAGCATTGTGGCATGCCTGCTCCTCCTCCTCCTCCAAGAACTGGCTCCGTTCCGTGTTCTCAGTCCCCTGCAAACAAAGTGATTGTCAATGTTATTGTTATTGTTATTGTCATGTTTGTTTAAAGCCCAGAGCCATATCATGAACATAACCGTTTCAAAACATACACAATACTTCAACAGGGAAAACAAAAGGAAAAGAAAATTAAGTAGGCCTACACAAAAGTTTTTTTGATTTGCTTTATTTTTTACGTCGACACTTACCTCAGGTGATATGGCCGACGTGGATAACCATCCCAGGGAAGAGGGGGAAGGGGGACTTATCTAATCCTATACTGACATCACCAGAACAACAATGATGTTCAGATGGGACAGCGACAAGGCCAGTTTTAATGTAGCGCACCCCGGGAATCGAACCACGACCATTAGCGTGTGAAAATAGAATCAGAACACGTATTTAATATAACCAGACAAGACAGGCGAAAATAGAATCAGAACACGTATTTAATATAACCAGACAGGACAGGCGAAAAAATAACCAGAACGCGTATTTAATATAATCAGACAAGACAGGCGAAAAAATCATCAGAACACGTATTTAATATAATCAGACAGACAGGCGAAAAAGAATCAGAACACGTATTTAATATAATCAGACAGGACAGGCGAAAAAATCATCAGAACGCGTATTTAATATAATCAGACAGGACAGGCGAAAAAATCATCAGAACACGTATTTAATATAACCAGACAGGACAGGCGCCTGTCTTGTTTGGTTACATTAAATACGCGTTCTGATTTTATTGTCCTGGTTTTTTTTTTTCTTTTGTTTGTTTGTTTGTTTTTTTCTGGTTCCTGTTTGCTTGGTCGGGGGCAGTCACAGTTGTTTTGGATTAAGTACACATATCAATGCATTCGCGCACATAATCTAAAGACCCTTCCCCTAGCGTTGATCACGCCGTCCAATTTACCACACAGGAGATTGAAAAAAAAATATGCCTGAATACAAATTTAAACATAACTGAGGACACTAAAACATGTATATAACGGGACTAAATTGCCTGAATTTGCTTCCGCATCTCATTTCCCTAGAGTTAAAAAGTACTTAATCCATGTACCCAATTATCAATCCAAGAGAAAGTACCAAAGATTTTATCAAACACATACAGGTGAATGGACCAGCAAGGCAGAAAATGATAGGAAGAAATGACAGAAACAAATTAAAGGAACAAGCAGAAACAAAGAGAGTGACAGAAAAGAGTAATTTCTCGCAAAGAATTTCCGAAAGGTGGGGATACTACTGATACTGAAAGAGCCCCCGGCATCCCCACAAAGTGTAACACGTCTTGTGACATAGTGTAACACACAAAGCAATATCGTGTAACACACCAAACAACAGCCTAACATCAGAAAGGCGTTTTTTTTAACGCATGTTACAAAACAACCGACATCATGAGTTTTCCCTGGAAAATTGTGTACGAGAAATGCATGCTTTGGTGCAATAAACGAAACATAAAGAAAAAATATACACAAATAATTAATGGAACTCCTCAGCATCGTGATTATCACCTCCGTCGTCATCATCATTATAGCACTGTGAAAAGTTTTTCCACTTTTTGTAGCACTGAACTGGCGTAGCAAATGAGACAGCAAAAATAAACAAATAGATAATAAAAAAAATAAATAGGCCTTAATAAATAGATAATTTCTATGTGTACAATTCTTGTTATATATGTATACATCGATGTCATTTCTGTTATCACACTGTATAACAAATAAACCAATAAATAAATAAACAAATAAATAATTTCTGTTTGAACAGTTCTTGTTTTATATGAAGTGATATCATTTCTGTTATCACATTGTCCATCGACGCTTGATTATCGTACAGCTAAAAGATGATTTGAAAAACAAATTCATAGAAAAATGTTGACGAGTG
>JAPXFY010000033.1:14903149-14908149 GCA_030674185.1 Monoplex corrugatus | reverse complement strand
ATATGTCACCCCTATCGGTATATTTCGTTGAAAACAGAATACATAATAACAGTTACGAAATCTAAAGCTTAACAGTTCAACATATTGTTTCGGAAGATTACAAATGTGTACACACGATTAAGTTAGAAATGCACTTATTTGAAATTCCTTGATACAATCTGGCCTCCCTGTCCCGACCTACTTTTGGTTTCGTCTGCTTTTACAGCGAACGGTGATACATTTTCTTTTATACCCCAAAGCCATTTCATCATTTCGGTAGACGGTCCTATTTTGATATATTCTGCTTTAAAGAAAATATGTTTTAATTCATTCTATATGAACAAGTTTGTGATGTTTCTTAAAAACGGAAGGAATGTACATAGAATATAAAGTGGAATGTATTAATTTCTGCATGGCTATGCGCGCTGGCTGACCAGCGGTGCCAGTGATGGATACACGTAACAGACGTGATAGCCAGTGCTGTAGGGTTATACCGATAGGACGTCAACACACGTCGTCAGTGATCCTGTTAAGTCCTGTCAGTGGCTGGTTTCTGGAAACGTGAGCACACCCACAATACAAAGAAACGGCAAGTTCTTTTTCTGAAGGATGGCTATTAAGCTACTAACTTTTACGGTTTCAGTTTCAAGGTCAGTTTCTCAACGTGTCTCCGCGCTCGGACGGGCTGATGCCACTGGTGATGCTATATGATAAGGAAGAAGATCCAAAATGATCATGGAACAAGCCTTGATTAAGCTTGCATATAAACAGGAAAATACAAGTATCGTTATCATTCCTCTCCTCTCTCTCTCTCTCTCTCTCTCTCTCTCTCTCTGTCTATCTGTCTCTCTCTCGCTGTCTCTGTCTGTCTGTCTGTCCTCTCTCTCGCTGTCTCTCTGTCTCTCTCGCTGTCTCTCTCTCTCTCTCTCTCCTGTCTGTCTCTCTCGCTCTCTTTCTCTCTCTTTCCCCTCCCCCCTCTCTCTCTCCGTCTCGCTCTCTTTCCCTCTCCCCATTTCTTTCCCCTCCCTCCCTCTTTCTCTCTGTCCTTCCCTCCCCTCCCCCCAAATACCCATCCATTGTGCAAAACAGTCAGGCATGACTCAGCATCTGTCAACAGCAGCATCGGTAGCACAGCAGTCAGTATGCGGCATTCCTTCTGCATGGAAGCGAAAGGCAGCCAGCTACGTCAGAGAAACACTGAGGGACACAGCCACAAAGAGCTACACAGGGTGGGTGCAAGGGAGAGAGAGTGAAGGAGGGACAGAGAAGGGGGCAATAATGTTTTAGTTTTCAACGATGAAAATGTCGAGGCTTACCTGCCAGAAAGGGTATATATGACCTTTGTTTTCCTTTTGTATTACGCCATCCTGGTAATAATGATGATGATGATGATGATAACAATACCAATAATGACAATATCAACAACAACAAACACAACAACAACAAACTGTTATTGTTATTGTTGTTTAAAGCCCAGCCGATTTATCAGACCCAAAAACATACAAAACTTCAATCAACAAACAATAATAAATAAACAATAACGACAACAACAACATAACAAAATAATAATAACAAACAATAATAATAACAACTTTAATAATAAATAACAATAATCATATAATAATAATAATAATATAATGATAACAACAACAACAATGATAACAATATCCACATTTATACGGCTCCAAATCTTAAGTTATAGATCAAATCAAAGCACGCAGTCTCATCATTCACCAAAGCAGTCACTCACAATGGCCAAAACTCAAGGGTTATAAAACACACACACAAACCTACAGGGGGGGGGGGGGCAAAAGGGTGGGCATATGGAGAAGGAAATCAATGCTGGACAAAATGGATGTTTTCCAGTTAGATTTGAAGAAAGACAAGAGTATGTGATTCTCGAAAAGACAGAGAAAACTGGTTGGAGTTGCGTGGACCACACAAGGAAAGAAGAGCGGTGACTGACTGTGGAACAATCTGTATCAAGCAATTTGTAAACAAGTACCGTAAAGTTCGGGCTATTGGGCGCACCGGTATATAAGGCGCACCCACTAAATCATAGAAAAATCTTAACTATATTCACACATAAGCCACAGTGGTTTATAAGCGCACTTTTTCAATGGCCAGGTCGATCGCCTTCAACTTGAAGGCTGCTTCGTAGGCATTACGTCGCGTTTTCGGCATGATGAGGGAGTACGCTTGAGCAGAGCAGATCTGAATACTGATCCAAATGTGTGTGCGGATTTGATTTAAAAACGTGAACAGTTAACCGTTAACACTTTAACATGGAGCTCACCAGAAAATTCATGAACGGTAAAAACTATTTTGGTGAGTTAAAGAGAACTAAGAATAGACAAGAACTTGACGTTCTTGGGATCGGGGAACATCCGCAAATAAGCTGCATCGTTTTTTAAGCTGCAGGGGTTAAAGCTGGGGGAAAAAAGTCATGACTTACAGCCCGAACTTTACGGTAGTATCAGAAGCAGAACGAAGAGGTCATACAGGGTTGTACAGTAGTATCAGAAGCAGAACGAAGAGGTCACACAGGGTTGTACAGTAGTATCAGAAGCAGGACGAAGAGGTCATACAGAGTTGTACAGTAGTATCAGAAGTAGAACGAAGAGGTCATACAGAGTTGTACAGTAGTATCAGAAGCAGAACGAAGAGGTCATACAGAGTTGTACAGTAGTATCAGAAGCAGAACGAAGAGGTCATACAGAGTTGTACAGTAGTATCAGAAGTAGAACGAAGAGGTCACACAGGGTTGTACAGTAGTATCAGAAGTAGAACGAAGAGGTCATACAGGGTTGTACAGTAGTATCAGAAGCAGGACGAAGAGGTCATACAGAGTTGTACAGTAGTATCAGAAGCAGAACGAAGAGGTCATACAGAGTTGTACAGTAGTATCAGAAGTAGAACGAAGAGGTCATACAGGGTTGTACAGTAGTATCAGAAGTAGAACGAAGAGGTCATACAGAGTTGTACAGTAGTATCAGAAGTAGAACGAAGAGGTCATACAGGGTTGTACAGTAGTATCAGAAGTAGAACGAAGAGGTCATACAGAGTTGTACAGTAGTATCAGAAGTAGAACGAAGAGGTCATACAGAGTTGTACAGTAGTATCAGAAGTAGAACGAAGAGGTCATACAGAGTTGTACAGTAGTATCAGAAGTAGAACGAAGAGGTCATACAGGGTTGTACAGTAGTATCAGAAGTAGAACGAAGAGGTCATACAGAGTTGTACAGTAGTATCAGAAGTAGAACGAAGAGGTCATACAGGGTTGTACAGTAGTATCAGAAGCAGAACGAAGAGGTCATACAGGGTTGTACAATCGGAGATGGTCACAAAGACAGGTGCTGTACCACTGATACACCTGTGGCTTAACCCTTTGACTCCCACACCCTGTCCACCAGCATCCTGCATTGTCAACCATGCTAGCAAAGCAAACACTTAACCCTATGATTTCCTCTCCATATTCAGCTTCCCACAGGAAGCTGGTGGATAAAGTGAGGAATCAAAGGGTTAAGTTTTTGCAGTTGGTGAATAGCGTGCAGGAGTCAAAGGGTTAATGTATTGATTTTGTATGAAATTCTTTGAAAAACAGGCAACCAGTGAAGAAAGAGAAGCAAGAAGTGGATATGATAATGCCTCTTTTTACGAAGGGCAAGATGGGCCGCAGAATTCTGAACACGCTGGAGGCATGCGACAGAGAAAGCAGGCAAGGCAGACAGCAGATGATTACAACAATCGATACGAGACAAGACAGGTAGGTAACCCTTGACTTACATACCATATGAAAGTTGTTGTTTTTTTTCAAAGTTCTTGTCATCAATGTACCCACTTGGGACGTTCTTCCTCGTGAAATAAGAGACATTTCTTCAATTCCATCCTCGAGTCAGCTCTGAAAACTCACCTATTTAAGACATACTGTAGTATACTGCTCTTAACCCTTTAACTCCCTCACCCTGTCCGCCAGCATCCCGCATTGACAGCCATGACAACAAAGCAAAAACTTAACCCTTTCACTTCCTCACCCTATCCATCAGTTTCCTGTAGGGAGCTGGTGGATAGTATGAGAGAGTGAAAGGGTCAAGTTTTTGCAGCTGGAGGACAGGGTGCAGGAGTGTAAGGGTTAACTTCTCTCACCCACCACACACCCTCTGGCTTATCTGGCTATCACTTGTAATCTTTATTCTTATCATGTGACTAAACACATACACACACACACACACACACACACACACACACACACACACACACACACACACACACACACACACACACACACACACACACACACACACACTTTTCATCATCCATGACTACCTTACATCCCCAGCTCATATTTTCTACTTCCTACACACACACAGTGAGAAGAATGTTAAGAGAACATGGACGGCACAGAAAACAAACGAGACAGTCTTGAAAGAAGTATACACAAAAGGAACATTAACGAAGATTAGGAGCAGACAACCAGCATTTATATGACATTTTATGAGGCAAGAGAAATTAGAGCACCTAGTCGGAACAGGAAAGCTGCAGGGAAAGAGTGCAGCAGGTAGACCCAGGGAGAAAATATTGGACAGTTTTGCAGAGTGGATGGGGGCAGAAAGGATGGGAGATGTACTTGCAGCAAAGAAAGACAGATTCGTATGGAGGGCCATGATCGCCAACTTCATGCGCCAGAGCACATGATGATGATGACAACACATAAACATACAACTCACACACACAAACACAAACACACACACATTCACACAAACACACACACACACATCACACAAACACACACACACACACACACACACACACACACACACACACACACACATACATACACATACACACAAACACACACCCGTCTAATATCACTTAGAGTGAAAAGACGTTAAATCAAAGAACGAACGAACGAACACACACACATGTGCCATCACATGATTATGATGATAACATATATATGATGATCACACACACGCACACACACACACACACACACACACACACACACACACACACACACA
>JAPXFY010000033.1:14880649-14898149 GCA_030674185.1 Monoplex corrugatus | reverse complement strand
ACAGTTACATTCGAAAATAAACTCTCTCTCTCTCTCTCTCTCTCTCTCTCCTCCTCTCTCTCCTTCTCTCTCTCTCTCCTCTCTCTCTCTCTCTCTCTCTCTCTCTCTCCATTACTTCCCTCTTTATCCCCATCTCCATAGAGGTTTTCCTTCTCCTTCCATCTTACGCAACATTTTTCAGCTGAACGTGAAATGATATATGTATGTCAATATTTAAACTCTTGTAGAAGCCAATGATCACATAGCTAATCCATCGGAGGCTTGAATACTCCCTCCCTCCCTCAAACACACACACACACACACACACACACATAACACACACACACACACACACACACACACACACACACACTCACACAAACTCGTTCTTTTCCATCTGAGAGTTCAGGTCTCTCTGTCTCTGTCTCTGAGTTTATGTCTCTGTCTCTGTCTCTGTCTCTCTCACACACACACACACACACATACGCATACACACACACACACACCACACACACACACACACACACACACACACACACACACACACACACACACACACACACACACACACACACTTACACGCACGCACACTTTCTCTTTACGCCGATCCCCTCTTTCCAACTCTTATGCAACTTTTTTTTAGCACAGTCATCCCCACAGCTGACCAAAAATAACAACATCCCCTACCCCTTACCCCCCCCCCCCAGATAGAAACATTCCGTCCTCCCACCCACCCCTCCACGGTGACAAGCAGGGAAAGCATAATGATCCCTTGACCCTCACCCTCCCTCCCTCCAGTCCCGTCTACCCCCCCTCCCTGATCCTCTCCTCCTCCCTTCGTCTTCCCGTCCTCACTTTTGTCCTCTCTCCACCTCAACCCCCTTCCACACCCGGCCCCACTCCCCCCCCCCCCCCTTGACCCAAGAGAGTGTGGTGTTGACCTGGTAAAGAATGTCCATTCAGCGATCTCCACTGGACAGGCCGCTAGGTGCGTGGACTGGACAACAGAGAGATGGGGGGGGGGGGACGAGAGAAAGCAGAGAGAGAGTAGATAGAGACAGACAGACAGACAGAGAACAGACAGACAGAGAGAGAGAGAGACAGAGTGAGAGACAGAGTGAGAGACAGACAGACAGACACACAGAGTGACAGTGAGACAGCGACAGAGAGAAACAGACACAGAGAGAGAGAGAGACAGACAGACAGACAGACAGAGTGAGAGACAGACAGACAGACAGAGTGATAGAGAGACAGCGACAGAGAGAAACAGACAGACACATTCACAGAGAGAGAGAGACAGACAGACAGACAGTCAGACAAAGACAGAATGAGAGACAGACAGAGTGACAGAGAGACAGCGACAGAGAGAAACAGACAGACACATTGAGAGAGAGAGAGAGAGACAGACAGACAGACAGACACACAGAGACAGACAGAGACAGAGACAGACAGAGAGGCAGACAGGTAGATAGAGAGAGAGACAGAGAGAGAGAGAGGGCACAGGAGACAGACATTCAGATAGACAAGACATTGAGAGATAGACAAAGAGACACAGAGAGTGAGTGAGAAACAGAGAAAAACACACAGAGATACAGAGATATATAGTAACAGAGAGACAGAATAGATTAGCAGTGTGACAGAGACAGACAGGTAAAGAGAAAGACAGAATAGATTAGCAGTGTGACAGAGGCAGACAGGTAAAGAGAAAGACAGAATAGATTAGAAGTGTGACAGACAGACAGACAGACAGAGAGAAATACAGGACAGAGTAGCAGTGTGACACAGGCAGACAGATAGAGAGAAAGACAGGACAGAGTAGCAGTGTGACAGAGACAGACAGACAGATGACAGGACAGAGTAGCAGTGTGATAGACAGACAGGACAGAGTAGCAGTGTGACAGAGACAGACAGACAGGACAGAGTAGCAGTGTGACAGAGACAGATAGAAAGACAGGACAGAGTAGCAGTGTGACAGACAGACAGGACAGAGTAGCAGTGTGACAGAGACAGACAGACAGGACAGAGTAGCAGTGTGACAGACAGACAGGACAGAGTAGCAGTGTGACATAGACAGACAGATAGAAAGACAGGACAGAGTAGCAGTGTGACAGAGACAGACAGATAGAAAGACAGGACAGAGTAGCAGTGTGACAGACAGACAGGACAGAGTAGCAGTGTGACAGAGACAGACAGACAGGACAGAGTAGCAGTGTGAGAGACAGACAGACAGGACAGAGTAGCAGTGTGACAGAGACAGACAGATAGACAGGACAGAGTAGCAGTGTGAGAGATAGACAGGACAGAGTAGCAGTGTGACAGAGACAGACAGAGAGAAAGACAGGACAGAGTAGCAGTGTGACAGACAGACAGAGAGAAAGACAGGACAGAGTAGCAGTGTGACAGACAGACAGAGATGACAGAGTAGCAGTGTGACAGAGACAGACAGGACAGAGTAGCAGTGTGACAGAGACAGACAGAGAGAAAGACAGGACAGAGTAGCAGTGTGACAGAGACAGACAGAAAGACAGGACAGAGTAGCAGTGTGACAGAGACAGACAGAGAGAAAGACAGGACAGAGTAGCAGTGTGACAGAGACAGACAAAGAGAAAGACAGGACAGAGTAGCAGCGGGACATACACAGACAGAGAATAGATAGCAGCGGGGGGGGGGGGGGGCAGAAAGACGGACAGAGACAGAGAGACAGGGAGACAGAGAGACAGGGAGACAGAGAGACAGGGAGACAGAAACAGGGGGAGACAGAGAGACAGAGAGGCAGGGAGACAGAAGAGACAGAGAGACAGGGAGACAGAGAGACAGAGAGACAGAGAGACAGGGAGACAGAGAGACAGAGAGACAGGGAGACAGAGAGGCAGAGAGGCAGAGAGACAGGGACAGAGACAGAGAGACAGGGAAGAGACAGAGAGGGCAGAGCAGGAGACAGAGAGACAGAGAGGCAGAGAGGCAGAGAGGAAGGACAGAGAGAGGACAGAAGAAGAGACAGAGAGACAGGGAGACAGAGAGGCAGAGAGACAGGGAGACAGGGGACGAAGACAGGAGAGACAGAAGACAGGAGACAGAGAACAGGACAGAGAGACAGGGAGACAGAGAGACAGGGAGACAGAGAGACAGGGAGACAGAAACAGGGAGACAGAGAGCAGAGAGACAGAGAGACAGGAGACGAGAGACAGGGAGACAGAGAGACAGAGAGACAGGGAGACAGAGAGACAGGGAGACAGAGAGGCAGAGAGACAGGAGAGAGACAGAGAGACAGGAGAGAAGAAACAAAGGAGACAGAGAGACAGGGAGACAGAGAAAGGAGACAGAGAGACAGGGAGACAGAAACAGGAGAACAGAGAGACAGGAGACGAGACAAGAGAGAGAGACAAAGCAAGAACAGGGAACAGAGAGACAGGAGAAACAGAGATACAGGTGAGACAGAGAGACAGAAGGTAGAAGACAAGAGGCAAGAGACAAAGAGATGAGAGAGACAAAACTCAGAACTCGAGAATTTCCTATATATCGCTTTAATTAATAAGCCACAACACATACGTGTGAGGGTTGCTTTAGGAATGAGACGATGGGACTTGTCAAATCCATGTCCATTATCGTCACGACTCATTTCCATCATCGACAATAAAAAGAAAAGAATCCACACACACACACACACACACACACACACACACACACACACACATATATTACATTGTACATATACCAGATATTGTGTCACACACGATGACACGCTTGTAAGTATACTTACAAGCAGGGGAGAACACTGCAGGTTGGGAGTTATCTCAAGGCGGATTCAGCCCACTCGGACAATTCCATACGTGCTGCACCCACCAAAATTTGCCAGCATTTGTCTGGCACACTCCTTGAGCCTGCGCATAACCTTATGTGCTAAGCTGTCACCAACAGAATGAAGGAAACACTAAGAATAGGCAGGAGGGAACAGGTGCAGATCTTGAGTCTTGTTAATTAACCTTTTGACACCCAGGTCCTATCCACCAACTGCAAAAAATTAACTCTTTGACTCCCTTACCCTCTCCACCAGTTTGCAGGAAGCTGGTGGGAGGGCGAGGGTGTCAAAGGATTAAGTTTTTGCTTTTCTAGCATGGTTGACAAATGCTGGATGCTGGTGGATAGGGTGAGGGAATCAAAGGGACAAAAGTCCCGACCAGCCCCCATATACGTTGTAGTTCTATTGAGTTAACACTCAGTGAATAAGTCAGACAGTCATATTTAATCAAAATAATTTAAAAGAGAAACAGACAAACAGGCGCAGAGAGAGAGAGAGAGAGAGAGAGAGAGAGAGAGAGAGAGAGAGAGCAGGCTGGGAGGGGAAGAGAAAGAGAGAGGAAGGGAGGGACGGGGGGGGGGAAGAGAGAGAGAGACAGACAGACAGACAGAGACAGAAAGACAGGCAGAGAGATAGAGAGACAGGCAGACAGAGACAAAGAGAGAGAGCGAAAGACAGAGAGAGACACATGCAGAGAGAGAGAGGCAGAAAAAGGAGAAAAAGACAGAGAGAAATACAGACAGAAAGAGAGAAACAGAAAGACAGAGAGACAAAAACAGACAGAAGATAGAGAGACACAAAGAGAGAGACAGAAGAGAGAACACAGAGACAGACAGAGAGACAGACAGACCGACCGACAGACAGAGACACAGAGAGACAGACAGGCACAGAGACAGACAGAGAGAGAGACACAGAGAGAGACAGACACAGACAGAGACTGAGAGAGACAGAGAGAGACAGAGAGAGAGACAGAAACAGAGACAGAGAGACAGAGACAGAGACAGAGAGACAGAGACAGAGCCAATAAGAGACGACTCTCCTGTTTATAATGATGTAAGAAGTCCGCGTTACTCAACACGGCGAGACACGGTTCGGCGGAAGCAGACTGGAGGTGAGGGTGGGGCTGGGGCCTGGGGGCGGTTACTTTTCATCCTCAATTTTTTTTAGGGGGGGAGGGGGGGAGAGGGGAGAGAGGGGAGAAGGACGGGGACCACACAGGTTTTCTTTCTACGTTCAATGGACGGGACGGAGTATAATCGGCTCTTCTTTATGTATGTTTGAAAGCAGTTTAGTCAGTAGACGAAATAAGAGTGGAAAGGATATACACGCATTCACGCTCGCTGTCACACACACACGAACAATAGGAAGTCTTTTAGGTCCTGAAACACACATGTGGTACTTTACACAGGCTTGCCCAGAAAGGGAAGAGGAGTGGAGATCCTTCGTTGCTACCCTACAACAATAATAATAATAACAATAATGATAATATTATTATTGTTATTATTATTATTACTGTTGTTGTTGTTATCATCATTATTATTATCATTATTACTATTATTACAGTATTTATACGGCGCCAAATCTTGACAACTCAAGTCAAAGCACACTCACGAACCAGGCATACGCATACAATCGCCAAAGACCACCTTACGATATTTATTAATACACTGACTGAGGGAAAAAGTAGTTGTAGAAATCATTGTTGGGAAAACAGGTGGTTTTTTTCCACTGGATTTAAAAGCAGAAAGGATAGGTATTAGGCGAAGGCAGAGCGGAAGTCTATTCCAGGCTGACGGTCCTGAAACAGCAAAAAAAAAAAAAAAAAAAAAAAACGCTAGCCAACACTTGATAATTCAAATCTAGGGACCTGAAGGGAAAGAATGTCTGAAGCTGCGAGAAAGGTGCGAGCTGGCGTACAAATATTGATGTTGTCGCAAAGATATAACGGAGCAAACTGGAGAATAGATTTGTAACACAAGGTATCCAGCTTATATTCCATTTTTTTGCAAAGGCAACCTGTGAAGAGAGCGAAGGAAAGGACTGATAACACCAAACTGATTTTTTCTTCCTGAGGACCAGACGACAGCTATGGTTTGTATGTGTTGCAGACACAGGAGAGAAGAAGCTGGTAGTCCAGTAAGGAGAGAATTACAGTAATCAAGACGAGACAAAATTAGAGATGTCACAAGCCTAGATGTAGCCTCAGTTGAAAGACATCTTAGAATGTAACCAATGCGCCGAATCTGATAGTACAAGCTAATGCGTAATGGGCAGTAAGCGAAAAAGTAAATAAGAAACAAGTACGAACGAACTCGTCTATCTCATCAATCTCCATCGCCGTGGACGACGGTGGGAGCTCCACTCTTTGTCACAAAGGATCGCCAGGCGACACGGTCTTTGCTCCTGTGTATGATGTCATGGAGCCCCAATTTGCAGGCGTCAGCGATGTTGTCCATGAAGGATTTTGCTGGCCTTCCTTGTTTTCTCTTTGCCTCGACTCTCCCCTGCAGGACTGATGTCATCAAGTCGGTTTTTGTGTTTCTGTTCATGGGCCCTATACTTCAAATTTCTTTTGTTGATTTCTGTGAGCATTTTACATTGGACAGCTAGTTCCTTTAGCACACTTTCGTTGGTTCTTTTGTGTGTCCATTTTACTCTGACAAGACGCCTGTAGAACCACATTTCTGCTGCGTTTATTTTATTTTCGTCATCTTTCTTCAAAGTCCAGGCACGAACGAAAACGAACATTTATTGTATAGTGCCAACAGCCCCTTACAATAAGGGTTACAGCAGTTTGACAAACAAAAAGGTATACGGTAAGGTAAGTGCAATACATCAAATATCAAACATATATGGGCAAAAGTCATATTGAAACCAACATCGTCAAAGAATTGAATCATGCCTTAACCCTTTGAATCCCGCACACTATCCACCAGCAGCAAAAAATTAACCCTTTGACTGCCTCACCATATCCACCAGCTTCCAGCAGAAAGCTGGTGAACAGTGTGAGGGAGTCGAAGGGTTAAATTTTGCTTTACAAGCATGGTTGACAATGCAGGATGCTGATGGACAGGGTGTGGAAGTCAAAAGGTTAATTAATATTGAATAAATACACACGTTAGGGCACACAACACACTCGTACATTATCGTTATTGTTATTGTTATTTTTGTTTAAAGCCCAGCCGACTGCCTAGAGCCATATCAGGGCTATAACCTGTTTCAAAACTACTACTTCAACAAGGAAAGGAAAGAAATTTTAAGTGCACATATCAGTGCACTTGCACACATAATCTAAGGAAATGCCCCGGGTGTTGACCACTCCATCCAATTTATCAAATAGGGGATTTAAAAAAAACATACCTGAATAAAAATACCTGAACACAATTATGGACATCAAAACATAATAACGCGCATAAACTACCTAAAATTGCTTCTGCATATCTCACCTCCCTACAGCCAAAAATGCACTTAATACATGAACCCAATTATCAATCCTAAGAAATAGTACTTAGGACTTTATGGAACACATACAGGTGAATAGACCAGCAAGGCAGAAAATTATAGGAAGAAATGACAGAAAGCAAAAGAACAAGGCAGGATCAAAGAGAATGACAGAAAAGAGGACATTTCTATCAGAGAATTTCCAGAAGGTGGGGATACTATTCATACTGAAAGAGCCCCTGGCATCCCCACGTATCAGTAAGCACGTAAGTCACCCTGAACACAGGGTCAGGTATCCAATGACAGCTGGGTGGACTGAAGGCCGCACGCGCACGCGCACGCGCACGCACACGCGTACGCACACGCGCACGAGCACGCGCACGCGCAAAGATTTTCGCAGGAAGCCAGACTCGAGCTCACGCAGTCAAGATTCGATAGACGGCAACAAACTACCGACTGGAAGGTTGTGGGTTCGAATCCCCATTAGTCCTTCAAAAATCATTGTGGGATTTTTCGGCTCTAACCGGCTCCTACCCAGAGTTGAGCGTGCTATGGGCTCATTGGGAAGACTGGGACCACACAGTCGAGTCTCATCCACTTCACGGATGTGTCATTGAGGATGTTGCTCAAATCTTCTAACCCAGCACCACAGGTGTCCGTATCTCTCGGGCCTGGTTGATGCCAGGATAATTACGATAGTAAGCGTAGAGTATAGCCCTCTCACACAGTCTCGATCTATGGAACTGCATAGCATCATGATTATCATCCTCATCGACATCATCATCATCGCATTGTACAAAAAAAACTGTGCCAGCTTCTGTGGCCATTAAAGTGATGTAGAAAATGGGACGAGAAAAAAAGATGAGTACAAAGGTGACCCCCCTGAGTGCGATGGTCATAAAAACAAATTTCAAACATAAATAAAAATGAATCGTAATACAAGTGCTCTCTATCTCTATGCCAACCGAGGCCTCGTTCAACAGAAGCAAGACCATGAGGTGAAAAACATTCTTGGCGTTGGTTCGTTCGTTTCCAGGCTGTGTAGAATGATGTAAAACACACTGTTGTGTGCGTCAGAAACCCCTATGATATAATCACACATGTTAGAATTTACAGGGTGTGCAGGTAGAGGATTATATAACCATAGTTATACCCTTACTGGAACTATTAGCACTAAGTCGCTAGCACTAACGGAGTGGGAGGGAGGAAGGGAGGGAGAGAGAGGGGGGAGGGAGGGAGAGGGAGAGAGAGAGAGAGAGGGAGGGAGAGTTTATTATTTTTTTTCCCAGTGGCATAGAGATTAACACACAGGTCGCTAAGATATAGAGTTGCCGTTATTAATCTACTTGCATTAACCCTTTGACTCCTGCATCATATCTACCAGCTCCAAAAACTTAACTTAACCCTTTGTTTACCTCATCCTATACAGGGTGAGGTAATCAAAGGGTTACGTTTCTGCTTTGCTAGGATAGAAGACAATGCAGGATGCTGGTGGACAAGGTGAGGTAATCAAAGGGTTACGTTTTTGCTTTGCTAGGATAGAAGACAATGCAGGAAGCTGGTGGACAGGGTGAGGTAATCAAAGGGTTACGTTTTTGCTAGGATAGTAGACAATGCAGGATGCTGATGGACAGGGTGCGAGAGTCAAAAGGTTAAAACAAAAGAAAGGATATAATACAAGGATTAAATAAAACAGACAGCGGGAAGGAAAGAGAGAGAGAGAGAGAGAGAGAGAGAGAGAAGGAGAGAGACAGAGAGAGAGAAAGAGACAGAGACAGAGAGAGACAGAGAGATAGAGACAGAGAGAGACGCAGAGAGAGAGACAGAGACAGAGATAGACAGAGACAGAGACAGACAGAGACAGACAGAGAGAGACAGAGAGAGACAGACAGACAGACAGCCAGAGACAGACAGACAGACAGAGACAGACAGACAGAGACAGATAGACAGACAGACAGACAGAGAGGATGAATGCACCCCTTGGTACTTGTCGACAGAATACCGATGTCACCTCTAACACAAGCAATCGACAACGATCTTCATCGGTATCCACTTGAGACAATCTGTTGCAAAAGTGTGACTGACCGTGAAGACAATGTCATATCCATGTCATATCCATCAGTCATCACAGACAGCCAAATTCAAATCCTCTATATAACATTCTGATGTTCATTACTGCGAATGGAACTTATTTCAGTGTCGTGGAAAACTACTGCCTTTCTTTTCTCTTTCTTTTTCTTTTTTTGTTTTTTGTTTTTGGGTTTTTTGTTTTTGTTTCTGTTGTTTTTGTTAATGTATACTTTGCCTCGGTTGCCTCATCTTACATCTCCACGTCTTGAATGTGAGTAGAGGCCTAAAACTAAAATTAATTCATAGCCATAGTCATAGTCATAGTCACAGTCTCTCTCTCTCTCTCTCTTTGAGCAATGCAACATTAAAAATGTGCGGTATGTGGTTCTATTCAGGGGACAGGTAAAGTTCTTTAGACTGACAAATTCAAAGCAGACGGTCGGTCGAGTGAACACGTCAGTTTTGTCTCTTTTCCCCCCTCCCACTCTTTCTTGTGAATTACTTAACATAACCCCTGTATTTCACGGTAGTGGTCAACAATGCCTATGCAGCACCTGTGACCAAGTCTATCTCCCCTAGCCCCTCCTCTGTCTGTCTGTCTGTCTCTTTGTTTGTCTGTCTTCTGTCTGTCTATCTCTCTGTCTGTTTCTCACTCTGTCTGTCTCTGTCTGACTGTCTCCCTGTCTGTCTGTCTGTCTCTCTCTCTCTCCGTCTGTCTGTCTGTCTCTCTGTCTGTCTGTCTGTCTCTGTCTGTGTGTGTGTGTGTGTGTGTGTCTCTCTCTCTCTCTCTCTCTCTTCGTCTGTTTGTCTGTCTGTCTCTCTGTCTCTCTCTGTCTCTCTTTCTCTGAAGGAATGGAACGATATTGTATATGCATACAAATATTTTTACGACTTGTTTGATGCCTTAATGCACTGATTAAGTTTAATGATTGTCAAGTACTGATTTTGTTCCTTTATTAAATGTTAGATCGGGTCAGCAAAAGAAGGATCTGTTGACTGTTACACCGACTAAGTATAAACTGAGGAAAGCACTGAAAGTGACAGTTTTCGGCGATGTAATTATATGCATTGCAAAAATGTGTGTAAATCACAAAAGCCCTATATCCCTCCCCACCCCATTGACATTGTATTGTGGCCTAAGGCCGATGTACATTAAACATTTCTCTGAGTTCTGAGTGCTCTCTCTCTCTCTCTCTCTCTCTCTCTCTCTCTCTCTCTCTCTCTCTCTCTCTCTCTCTCTCTCTCCATCTTTCCCTGAATTACCATGTCCTGGTAATGATCAACAGTGCTCTCTCTCTCTCTCTCTCTCTCTGTGCATTTTCTCTCTCATATTACCTACCTCCATCCACCCCTCCTCCCCACTGAGCTACGCAACTTTAACCTCATGAAAAGGCTCATTACACGGCTTTGGTCAACGTCCTGTCCATTTGATCAGTGCAAAGATATATATATAGTACTCTATCACTGTCTGTGATCAAAGCCATCACACGTAATTAATATGTTCTCAGAACTCTGTCTCTCTCTCTGTCTCTCCCTCTCTTTCTCACTCTGTCTGTCTCTCTGTCTCTGTCTCTGTCTCTATCTCTCTCTCTCTGACACACACACACACTCCACCTCAGACCTCATAAACAGCTTTTAAGAGTTGTCATGGTCATTCATTTTGGTCAGACAAACAGTAGTCAAAGCTACACATGTCAGAGAACTCTCTCTCCCTCCCTCCCTCCCTCCCCCTCCAACCTCCTAAACATGCTTTTGGTAGTTAGTTGTGAGTGGTCATTCATTTTGGTCAGACAGTGGTCAAAGTCACATGTCAGAGTTCTCTCTCTCTCTCTCCCCTCTCTCTCTCTCTCTCTCTCTCTCTCACATAAACACCAACCTACCCCCTATCTTCTGACGAGTCGTGTACCATAAGTCAACATTATGGTAATGGTCTCAAAACATTTTCCCCTCTCTCTCCATCTCATTCATCCTCCCCTCTCCGCCCTCCACCCTTCTCTCTGTCTCTCTCTCTCTCTCTCTCTCCCTTGAGTCGTGTACCACATAACCCAACATCATAGTACTGGTCAGCTGTCAAGACTCTCTCTCTCTCTCTCTCTCGCTCTTTTCCTTGAATTATGCAACATAACCCCCACATGGAAGTAGTCAATCGGTAAGTCACTGGTCAGCAGTCAAAGCCCCAACCCCCACCCACCCCCAACACGTGTCGTTGTCGTCTGCGAGCTTCAGGCTGGCGCGGGCCGGTCGGCCCTATCCTATGCTTACACCTAGCAAGCCGGTCTGGGGAATATTGCATAACTTGTAGTTTCTCACACACACACACACACAAACACACACACTCACAGAGAAAAACACACACACACACACACACACAACACGCAGAGAGAGTGTGTGAAAGAGAGAGAAACAGAGAGAGAGAGAGAGAAACACACTCACACAGATACACACACACACACACACACACACACACTCACTCAAACACACACACACACACACACATACACACCACTCCCCTCCTTCCCACCCCCCTTCTCCCTCGCCCCCACCCCGACCCCCGCGACAGTGGCGACATACCTGGCTGGTACAGCTTGACCTGCGAACCCGCGTTGTTACTGTTTACCGGTCAGTTTATGCGTGGGTGTTTCCTTCCTCCCTCCCCCAAATGACCTTTCCTTTCTACGACTAACTCCCCCCCCCTCTCTCTCTCTCTCTCTCTCTCTCCCAGATTAGGCCAGCCGTCTCTTTCAGCACCCCTGCACACACATTCCAGGACAACTGTATTGGACACACAAGACTGAAACTGATGGAAAACATTTTTTTTGGTGAGGCGTAGGTGCCACAAATGTTTTAAAACTTCTTTTAGTAACATTTAGCAATATCTATAGGACATTTTTTTATGAAGAAAGGGGAATTAGAGCACCTGGTCACAACAGGAAAGCTGGAGGGAAAGGGATCACCAGACAGACCCAGGGAGAAATACTGGACGGTCTTGCAGGGTGGCTGAGGTTTTGTTGTTGTGCAGTATTTTTCTGTGTTGTTCGTTTTTATTTTTCATTTCTTGTTTGTTTGGGGTTTTGTTTGTTTGTTTGTTTGTTTGTTTTTGTTCCCCCTATGGGTTATCAGGGAATCAATGTGAACAGAACTGGGAAGAACAGGACCGAAAAGGAAAATGACCATCCAAGCGCATGGTCAACAGTGGTCAGCCATGTGTATATAGAAGTTAACACCGCTTTTGGGCCACACACACACCCTCCATGTTGTCCCCTCCCTGCCTCTACCTCCCCCCCTCCCGACACGCCTTCCTGATTTCATGCCATACGCGCTCAGACACGAATCGAATGACTCGTGAACGACCTTTATAGTGCAACAAACAAGGAGAGCAAGGGAGGAAAAGAAATAGGACAAAAACTTGAAAACACTTGAATACGACATTTATTGTATAAGGCCAACAGCCCCTTACAGTACGGGTTACAGAGGGACAGGCAGACAGACAGAGACACAGAGGCAGAGAGAGACAGACAGACAGACAGACAGACAGACACAGACACAGAAATAGACAGACAGAAAGAGTAAGAGTGAGTGAGACAGAAAGAGAGACAGTAAGTGAGAAGAGACAGGCAGACAGACAGAAAGAGAGAAAGAAAGAGATAAAGAGAGAGGAGATAGAGAGAAAGACACAGAGAGACAGACAGACAGAGACAGACAGACACAGAGAAAGAGACAGACAGAGAGAGACAGACAGAGACAGACACAGAAATAGAGACAGACAGACAGAGTAAGAGTGGATGAGAGAGAGAGATAGAGAGAGAGAGAGTGAGACAGACAGACAGACAGACAGAGAGAAAGAAAGAGGAGATAGAAAGACACAGAGAGACTGACAGAGAGACAGACAGAGAAACAGATACAGAGAGTAACAGACAGAGACAGACAGACAGACACAGACAGAGAGAATGGAGAGAAAAGAGAGAGGGGGGGAGAGATTGGGAGAGAGGTTAGAAGGAAAAACACATATATAGAGAAAGGGAGAGAGGGGGCGAGAGAGAGAGAGAGACAGACAGACAGACAGACAGAGACAGAGACAAAGAGAGAGAAACAGAGAGTGGGAGACATACAGAGACAGACAGAGAGACGGAGAAGAGAGAGAGAGAGAAAGGAGAGAGAGAGAGAGAGTTGGAGGAGGGGAGAGGGAGAGAGAAACACAGAGAGAGGGAGAAAGAGAAAGTAGAGACAGAGAGACAGTGAGAAAGGAGAGAAAGAGATAGACAGTGACAGAGACAGAGAGAAAGGAGACAGACAGACAGACAGACAAAGACAGAGAGAGAAAGAGACAGAGAGACAGAGACAGAGACACAATGAGAAACAGAGAGAAAGAGAGAGAAGCAGAGAGAGAGACACATACACAAACACACACACTCACAGAGAAACACACACAAACACACACACTCACAGAGAAACACACATACACACACACACACACACAGCCGCACAGAGAGAGAGAGAGAGAGACACTCACACAGACAGACACACAGACAGACAGACACAAAGACAGAGACACAGAGAGAGAGAATAGTTAAACTGTTCTCTGCAACTGGGGAAAACCCATCGCTACAGAACTTCGGGAAAAAATCCTACAACCCCTAGCGCCGTCCCTTTATGACTCATTACTCCACACGCTGACGAAGAGGGCACGCGTCGCCACAGCGCTGCGCCACCAATTTATGGCTCGTCATTCCAGCAACTGGGCAGGCTGATAATACACCCGTATTAACGATTCATTATTCTAGCGCCGGCAGACTCGTAAAATCGGAAGTCTCCTTCTGGGGAGGGGGGAACGAACACACACACACACACACACACACAACACACACACACACACACACACCACACACACACACACACACACACACCTACATACATACATACACACACACGCACATACACATACACACACACAACACACACAACACGCACGCACACACATACATACATACACACACACGCACATACATACATACATACATATATACACACACACGCACATACACACACACACACACACACACACACATACATACATACACACACACGCACATACACACATACACACACAACACGCACGCACACACATACACACACACACACACATACACACACACACACACACACACACAATACACACACAACACACACGCACACATATACACACACACAACACACATACACACACAACACATTCTCTCACTCTCTCTCTCTCTCTCACTCTCTCTCTCTCTCTCTCTCTCTCTCTCTCTCTCTCTCTCTCTCTCTCTCTCGGGCCAGGCAGGGTACTATTACTACTACTAGTAGTAGAAAAAGGCCATGAAGCCTTTGTCAAGAAGCAGCGAAATAATCGCAGGAACCGGCCAGCCTAAGTATGATGGCAAATGGAGAGAAGAAGGAAAAAAAAAACACAATTGTCCACAATATAAAAAAGAATAATACTATGACTCATTAGTCCTGCACACTCTCTCCATACAGACGCGGAGATACTAAAACAATACAATGTTCTTTTTTCTCACATGAGCCTCTCCCCAGTGGAAGCGTCTACATAAAAAAGAAACAACAAAAATATATAGGCCTACCCAAAAAACAACAATAAAACATAATAAAACGCATCGAGTTATTAGATTCCAAGAAAAAGACGAAAGCTTTTCCTTTTTTTTTTTTTTTTTTTTTTCACTTGTATTTTATTTTATTTTATTTTATTTTATTTTATTTTATCTTATTTTAGTTTAGTTTATTTATTTCATTTCATTTACTTTATTTTATTTTGTTTTGTTTGAGAGGACGGTTGGAATCGTGGGTGGTGGTGGAGGTATCCATTTGTTTAGACAGACCTATAAAACCACTAGAATATGATACTGAAATAACGGAACCGTTATTCTTTCAGATTGAAACAGGGTAAGCGAACGAACGAGAGAGACAGAGAGAAAGACAGAGACAGAGAGACAGAAGAGACAGAGATACAGAGACAGAGACGCAGAGAGAGACAGACAGATAGAGAAAGACAGAGAAGAGAGACTACAGACGGGAAGACAGAAGAGCAGACCTGACAGACAGAGAGACAGACTGACAAACACAGACAGACAGACAGACAGAGACAGCAATCCCATTACGCTATCATAAAGGAACATGAATTTAGGGCTTATGAACACCAGACTCAAAGGAAACAAGAGCAAGACGGTAAATAAGACAGGTACCACAGAACGCGCGCACGCGAACACCTCCCCCCCCCCCACACACACACACCCACACACACACACGTCATCATCATCACCATGTGCCCTGCCGCATGGCATTGGCGATCATGGTCCTCCATACGAATCTATCCCTTGTCGGGCCTAAAATACCTAAAACTGCTTCCGCATATCTCATTTCCCAAGAGCCAAAAACGCACTTAATACACGTACCCAATTATCAATCCTAAGAGACATTACGTAAGAATTTATCGAACACATATAGGTGAATGGACCAGAAAGGCAGAAAATGATAAGAAGAAATGATAGAAAGCAAAGGAGGAAGAAAGAAAGAAACAAAGAGAGTGACAGAAAAGAGGAAATTTCTAGCACAGAATTTCCAGAAGGTGGGGATAATACTTATACTGAAACAGCCCCTGGCATCCCCACGGCGGGGGAGGCGGGGGAGGGGGGACCTGGGATATCGGAAAAATCTCCATCTTTTACCCACCAGGCAGAAGACAGAAAGACGGGATCGAACATAGACTTTCCAATTGGAAATCTGACGTTCATCCCACGTGACCACTCCGTCCGGCGAGTAACACGAAGTTTTGTTGTTGTTGTTGTTGTTGTTGTTGTTTTGGATTTGTTTTGTTTGTTTTTTGTTTGTTTTTTGTTGTTGTTGATAGAATCATCCCACTCAGGGAGGTTATCTTTGTGCTCCTTTTTTGTTGTTGTTTTGTTTTGTGTTTGTTCCATTTCCTATGTCACCTTAATGGCCACAGCAGCTGGCACAATTTTTACAACGCGATGACGATGATGTCGATGAGGATGATAATGATGATGCTATTGAATTCCATCTAGGGTTGATTGAGAGTGCGTGACAGGACTGTACTCTACGCTTACTATCGTAACATATCCTGGCGTTAAGCAGGCCCGAGAGATACAGACACATGCGGTGCTGGTCAGAAGATTTGAGCAACACCCTCCATGACGCATCCGTGAAGTGGACGAGACTCGACTGTGCGATCCCAGTCTTCCCAATGAGCCCTTCAGCATGCCTATCTCTGGGTAGGAACCGGTTAGAGCCCAAAAATCCCACAATTTTTTCAAAGGACTGATGGGGGAATTCGAACCCACAACCTTCCAGTCTGTAGTCCGTTGTGCTAACCACTACACCAGGGCGAGTGGTCCTTTTTTTCTGTTTTTTACACGGAGACTAAACAGGAGACGGAAGAGACATAAAATACCAACCGAATTTCCAGATGACATAAAACCAAAACTAGGAGTATGACTCATTTAGTCCTACAACGCTCAACACAGACGCATCTAGACGTTTTTCTTTTGTGATGCGATAGAACCTCCACACGAGTCAATGAATATAAAACAAACTCCAACAACAAAGAAGCTGAGCATCTTGTCAGCGGCATCCACTTGTTTCAGTAAAACCCCCAACCCCATAAAACTGGCAGCGATGCGGTGCTGCAAACAACGAGCCAATCGTTACTCTCAGGGTCAGACCAAAAGAGATGTGATGCTGGAATTACCGAACGAACCATTATTTTGCAAGGAGGATGGTGGTGAAGATGGGAGACAGGGAGGGTGTGGGGATAGTGAAAGAAAGGAGGAGGTGGAAGAGAAAAGGAGAGACAGAGAATGGAGTATCAACATCTTCAAAGAGAGGGAGGGAGGGAAGAGAGACAGAGACAGACAGATAGACAGGCAGGCAGACAGAGACAGACAGAGACAAAAGAACAAGCAGAGACAAACAGACACACAGAGAGTCAGAGACAGAGAGACAAATCGAGAAATGCAAAGAAAACACACACACACACACACACACACAATATATATATATATATATATATATATATATATATATAATATATATATAATACACACACACACACACACACACACACAGCGACAGAAAAGACAAAGTGACTGTCAGACACAGACATATGGAGACACATACACACAGAAGAACACACAGACAGAC
>JAPXFY010000033.1:14860649-14875649 GCA_030674185.1 Monoplex corrugatus | reverse complement strand
AACTTTAATTAAAAACAACAACAATAACAACAAAATAAAGATTATCAGTAAAGCAATGATTTCTGCCAGGGGGAAAAATCATTGTAGGACTTTTTCGTCCCATCCCCATCCCCAACGGCTCCGCTGCAACGCACAGATGAATGTCCTATGGACTCTTTGGGAAGACTTAGGGCCAGAGCCGAGTGTCATGCACTTTACTGCTGTGTCACTGAGGGTACTGTTGCTCAAATTTCCTTATCAGGTGTCTGTGTTCCTCAGGCCTGGTTGCGCCGGAATATATTATCAAAGGAAGTGTGTAGCAGAATACATCCCTGTCATGCAGTCTCAATCCTGAATGGAACTCCATAGTGTCGTGATTTTCATCCCTGTCGTCGTCATCAACAAAACCATGTGAACAATTTGTCCCAGCTTCTGTGGGAGTACAAAAGGGATTGAAAAAAATGCCACGGGAAAAACTGTATGAAAAAGAAAGAAAGGAAGGAAGGCGCCATATAGTTCATACGCTATCTATGAGTCATGTCATCCAATTATCAGGGACGTTAATTTCTAACTGTTGTTTCTGTCCTAAATCTAGTTCAGATTTGTCGTGTTTTGGTGGTGTGTGTGTGTTGTGTGTGTGTGGTGGTGTGTGTGTGTGTTGTGTGTGTGTGTGTGTGTGTGTGTGTGTGGCGGGGTTGAGTAGTGGCGATGACTATACAAGTGTGTGTTGTGTGTGTGTGTGTGTGTGTGTGTGTAGTGGGGGGGGTGAGGTGGAGTGTGGTGGCGCGTGGTGTGCGCGGCGCACGGAGACCGTAAATTTGTGGGGACGAGATCGAGCTAATGTGGTGCAGGCGTGGTAATATATGTGTGTGTGTGTGTGTGTGGGGTGTGTGGTGTGTGTGTGTGTGTGTTGTGTGGATGAGGAGAGAGAGAGGTGTGTGTGTGTGTGTGTGTGTGTGTGTGTGTGTGTGTGTGTGTGTGTGTGTGTGTGTGTGTCCCCGTATTGAATGTGTGGTGTGGGGGGGTGTGTGTTGTGTGTGTGTGTGTGCGGTGCTGTGCTGTGCGCGCGCGCCTCGTGTCCAATGTTCTCAGCAGACACAATTCTGTTAGCGTCTTAAATTCTGAGTGACACGATTCTAACAACAACAGCGAGCACTGAGCTTCCCCTTGTTGCATGCCATTTTAACGTAGTCTGTGACGGATCGAAATTGATTGTGAATGGGAGAGCTCTCTTGCCAAGCCTGGCCTTCACGTTCAGTTTGCCTGGGGCTCGTTGGCATTCAAAAAGAAACAAAAATCAATACTCACTGATGCAGTATGCAGACTGCGCAGCCACGTAATGCCTGCGCAGTATGCACCAGCCCATTTTGAACGATGGGCATAAAACGGCGCACTCCAGCCCGTCTGAATATGCAGGCCCCAGTAGCTCATTTGGGTGAGCGTCGGATTCACATGGTAAGGATTGTGGGTTCGAATCCCTGGGTGCGCTACATTAAAACTGTCCTTCTCACTGTCCCATCTTAACATCGTTACTGTTCTGGTGGTGTCAGTATAGGATTAGATAAGTCCCCTTAATAAAACTGGTCTTCTCAATGTCCATCTTAAATCATTGTCGTTCTGGTGTGTCAGTATAGGTTAGATAGGTCACCCTATAAATGTCTTCTCAATGTCCCATCTCCATCTTGTCGTCTGGTGGTGTCAGTATAGGATTAGGAGGTCCCCCTATAAATGGTTTTCAATGGTCCCATTTAACATCATTGTCGTTCTGGTGGTGTCAGTATAGGATTAGATGGTCCCTATTAAAACTGGTCTTCTCATGTCCCATCTTAACATCATTTCGTTCTGGTGGTGTCAGTATAGGATTAGATAGGTCCCCTATTAAAAACTGGTCTTCTCAATGTCCCATCTTAACATCATTGTCGTTCTGGTGGTGTCAGTATAGGATTAGATAGGTCCCCCTATTAAAACTGGTCTTCTCAATGTCCCATCTTAACATCATTGTCGTTCTGGTGGTGTCAGTATAGGATTAGATAGGTCCCCCTATTAAAACTGGTCTTCTCAATGTCCCATCTTAACATCAGTGTTGTTCGGTGGTGTCGGTATAGGATTAGATAAGTCTCATTAAAACTGGCCTTCTCACTGTCCATCTTAACATCTTGTTGTTCTGGTTGTGTCGGTATAGGATTAGATAAGCCCCACTATTAAAACTGCTCTCACTGTCATTTAACATCGTGTTGTTCTGAGGTGTCCGTATGGTTAATAAGTTCCTTATAAAAAAACTGGTCTTCTCACTGTCTCTCTTAAATCATCGTTTTCTGATGGTGTCTGTCAGTCAGTATAGGATTAGATAAGTCCTCCTAGTAAAACTGGTCTTCTGACTGTCCCATTTTAACATCATTGTTGTTCTGGTGGTGTCGGTATATGATTAGATACGTCCCCCTTCCCCAACTTCCGGGGATGGTTATCCCTGTCGGCCATATCACCTGAGGTGGTGCCGAAGTAATAATCAAACTCAATCAATCAATCAACCAATCAATCAAACTGTCTGAACATGCCTAACGACGGGTTAGGTCGGTGGGTCGACGCGTCACGCTAACAACGCGGTGTCTTGCGTTCGATTCTCCCCTTCGGGCTGGGCCACGGTATTTTTAACTCTTTTGACTCCCGCACCCTGTCCACCAGCATCCTGTATTGTCAGCCATGCTAGCAAAGCAAAACAAATTAACCCTTTGACTCCTCTATCACAGTTCTGATGATGTGTGTGTGTGTGTGTGTGTGTGTGTGTGTGTGTGTGTGTGTGTGTGTGTGTGTGTGTGTGTGTGTGTGTGTGAAGCAAAAAGAGAGTGAATGAGAGGGTTAGTAGACACAGGAATAGAGACAGACAGAAAAACACATGGACAGACAGACAAAGAGACAGAGAGGCAGAGAGACAGACAGAGGCACAGACAAACAGAAAAAGAAAGCGAGGCACAGATGGACAGGAAAAGATAGACACAGACAGACAGAAAAAGATAGACACACACAGACGGATAGAAAAAGACACAGACAGACAGACAGAAAAAGATAGAAACGGACAGACAGAAAAAGATACACACACAGACGGACAGACAGAAAAAGATAGACACAGACAGACAGACAGAAAAAGATAGAAACGGACAGACAGAAAAAGATACACACACAGACGGACAGACAGAAAAAGATAGACACAGACAGACAGACAGAAAAAGATAGAAACGGACAGACAGAAAAAGATACACACACAGACGGACAGACAGAAAAAGATACACACAGACAGACAGACAGAAAAAGATAGAAACGGACAGACAGAAAAAGATACACACACAGACGGACAGACAGAAAAAGATACACACACACACACAGACAGAAAAAGATAGACACAGACAGACAGACAGAAAAAGATACACACAGACAGACAGAAAAAAGATACACACACACAGACAGACAGACAGAAAAGGATACACACACAGACAGACAGACAGAAAAAGATAGACACAGACAGAAAAAGATAGACACAGACAGACCGACAGAAAAAGATAGACACAGACAGAAAATGGTAGACACAGACAGAAAAAGATAGATACAGACGGACAGACAGAAAAAGATAGATACAGACGGACAGACAGAAAAAGATACACACACAGACAGAAAAAGATAGACACAGACAGACAGACAGAAAAAGATAGACACAGACAGACAGAAAAAGATAGACACAGACAGACAGAAAAAGATAGACACAGACAGACAGAAAAAGATAGACACAGACAGACAGAAAAAGATAGACACAGACAGACAGAAAAAGATAGACACAGACAGACAGACAGAAAAAGATAGACACAGACAGACAGAAAAAGATAGACACAGACAGACAGAAAAAGATAGACACAGACAGACAGAAAAAGATAGACACAGACAGACAGACAGAAAAAGATAGACACAGACAGACAGACAGAAAAAGATACACACACAGACAGAAAAAGATAGACACAGACAGACAGACAGAAAAAGATAGACACAGACAGACAGAAAAAGATAGACACAGACAGACAGAAAAAGATAGACACAGACAGACAGAAAAAGATACACACAGACAGACAGAAAAAAGATACACACACACACAGACAGACAGAAAAGGATACACACACACACACACAGACAGAAAAAGATAGACACAGACAGAAAAAGATAGACACAGACAGACAGACAGAAAAAGATAGACACAGACAGAAAATGGTAGACACAGACAGAAAAAGATAGACACAGACAGACAGACAGAAAAAGATAGACACAGACAGAAAAAGATAGACACAGACAGACAGACAGAAAAAGATAGACACAGACAGAAAAAGATAGACACAGACAGAAAAAGATAGATACAGACGGACAGACAGAAAAAGATAGATACAGACGGACAGACAGAAAAAGATACAGACAGACAGACAGAAAAAGATACAGACAGACAGAAAAAGATAGACACAGACAGAAAAAGATAGACAGAGACAGACAGACAGAAAAAGATAGACACAGACAGAAAAAGATAGACATAGACAGACAGACAGAAAAAGATAGACACAGACAGACAGAAAAAGATAGACACAGACAGACAGAAAAAGATAGACACAGACAGACAGGCAGAAAAAGATAGACACAGACAGACAGAAAAAGATAGACACAGACAGACAGAAAAAAATAGACACAGACAGAAAAAGATAGACACAGACAGACAGAAAAAGATAGACACAGACAGAAAAAGATAGACACAGACGGAGAGACAGAAAAAGATAGACACAGACAGAAAAAGATAGACACAGACAGACAGACAGACAGAAAAAGATAGACACAGACAGACAGAAAAAGATAGACACTGACGGACAGACAGAAAAAGATTGACACAGACAGACAGAAAAAGAAAGACACAGACGGACAGACAGAAAAAGATTGACACAGACAGACAGAAAAAGATAGATACAGACAGACAGACAGAAAAAGATACACACAGACAGACAGAAAAAAGATAGACACAGACAGACAGACAGAAAAAGATACACACAGACAGACAGAAAAAGATACACACAGACAGACAGAAAAGGATACACACAGACAGACAGACAGAAAAAGATAGATACAGACAGACAGACAGAAAAAGATAGATACAGACAGACAGACAGAAAAAGATACACACAGACAGACAGAAAAAAGATACACACAGACAGACAGACAGAAAAAGATAGATAGAGACAGTCTTCACGTCTTTTGATTCGGCCTTTCTTCCAGACAGTACTCTCCAGTTTTTTTCTGGAATTTCCTTTTCAAATTCGTTATTTGCGTAGGCGAGCGAGCGAACGAGAGAGAGGAGAGGAGAGAGAGAGAGAGGAGAGAGACAGACAGACAGACAGACAGACAGACAGACAAGACAAGACACAGAGAGAAAGAGAGAGAGAGAGAGAAAGTGAGAGAGAACAAGCGAGCGACAGAGAGACAGACAGACTGAGACAGAGAAAGAGACAGAGACAAAGACAAAGAGAGAAAGAGAGAGAGGAAGGAAGAGAAAGAGAGAGAGAGAGAGAGAGACAGAGCGAGCGAGAAAGAGAGAAAGAGAGAGTGAAAGAGAGAGAGAGAGAGAGAGAAAGAGAGAGAAAGACAGAGCTAAAGAGACAGGCAGACACACACAGACAGAATGGAAAAAGCGTGGTAGGCGCAGAGAAAAACCTTTAGTCTCCCAGTCTGACTGCATTTTACAAAGAAAAAGATGCGTTCATATTTGCATCGCAATTATACGTGATAGTCACTGCCCCAGTAGTACTATCTTAGTAGTCTCTCATCCACCATTACTAATCGACCCCACGCCAGTGTTACCACGGGCCTATTTTGAAACAACATGCACATCAAGCTTGAAATGACCTTGTTTCAGAGATCAAAGACATAATCCATTATATTTCATTTGTCCCCAGTCCCCAACAATAAAAACTGGCCTGTTCGCTGCCCATCGCAATGTTTCCATCATTCTGGTGGTGTCAGCTTAGTGGTTCACAGGCCCCTCTTCCTTCTTCCCCATTTCAAGAACTTTGCCAGCGTATAGGGGTGTGCGCAGGCATCGAAAGTCTGTCAGATAAATTGCTTGACAGATTTGGGAGGAGAGCATATGGAGTTTTCCGAGTGCAGTGAATCCCTCTTGAACAAAGTCCTGCGGTCAATTTATTTTCTGGGTTCCTTTTTCATTGTGGGCTTCCTGGGTATAAAGTTTCCAATGTTGGTGTTATTGTTATTTTTTGTTTAAAGCCCAGCCGAATGTGTAGACCACATCAGGGCTACAACCCGTTTCAAAACATACACAATAGTTCCACAAGGAAAAAAACAATAACAGAAAATTAAGTACACATATCAATGCAGTCGCACACATAATCTAAGGAGGTGTCCCTGGAGCTGACCACGCCGTCCAATTTATCACACAGAGGATTTAGAAAACATATCTGAATATAAATTGAAACACAACTAAGGACACTAAAACATGTATAAAAACGGGCGTAAAATACCAAAAACTGTTTCCGCATATCTCATTTCCCTGGAGCCAAAAATGCACTTTACACATGTACCCAATTATTAATCCTCAGAGAAAGTACGTAAGATTATGTCCAACACGTACAGGCAAAAGGACCAGAAAGACAGAATGTGATAGGAAGAAATGACAGAGAACAAAGGATAAGGGCAAAAACAAAAATAGTCACAGAAAAGATGAAATTTCTAGCACAGAATTTCCAGAAGGTGCAGATATTATTTGTACTGAAAGAGTCCCCCACGGGGGGGGGGGGGGGGGGGGAATAAAGTTTCTGACGTCTCAGGTTAAAGACGCGGTGGTATATCAAACAAGGAAAATTCCAAACCGCAAAGTAATGTCAATGTCAGACCATCAGTTCTTCAAACAAGTTCTTTGTTAGAAAGTAAAGTTTATGCTAGTTCCTTACCTACTCGGAGACACAAACGTGCGTGTTTCATGACACAAATCGACATGTATTTATTCATTTATTTATGTATTCATTTACTTATTTATTTATTTATTTATTTATTTATTTATTTATTTATTTATCTATCAATCTATCTATCTGTTTGTCCTTTTATTTTTTCGTCTAAAACCACATATGTGAATAGACGTTAAAAGAAATAACGAACAAACTCCTGGTACAACGTGAAGGCTGTGGGGTCCTTTTTTGACAAGTTCACCACAAGAACTAACCTAAATAAATTCTTACTCTTATTCTTCTTCATCATCATCATGTGCCCTGCCGCATGGCATTGGCGATCATGGCCCTCCATACGCATCTATCCTTTGTCGCTGCAAGCACATCTTCCACCCTCTGTCCTAAGCCGCTCTGCAAGTCTTATTGTTGCTAAAAGCCCAGCCGACTGCGTAGAGCTATATCAGGGCCACAACCAGTTCAATACAAAATAAATAAGTTAATAAATGAATGAATATGTAATAACAATAATAATAAATCACATTTATATAGCGCTATTTTCCCACACATAGGTAAGGACGCATGCGCTTTACAGTAATTTGTTCATACACACACATACACACACAAACACACACATACACAAAGATACAAACAAACACACCACACCACACACACACACGCATACAAACAAAGATGCTGAGGTAGGGTACCCCCTCATGCAACATCACAGCAAACGGAACAATTTTGAGAAAAAAAAACTATGAACAAATCATGGATAGAATTATGTAAAAAGTGTGCATAAATAAATATAAAATAAATGAACAGATAAATTGATAAAAATATACCTTTGTCCAGTCGCACCAAAATTTCTAACCCTTTTCTGAACACCTCACAACAGTTATAAAGGCACACACGCACAGTCGAAAAGGAGAGTACATACACACACACATTGATCACACACACACATTGATCACACACACACACACACACACATGCACGCGCGCACGCACGCACACACACACACCTAAACCACCCCTCTCCCCCTCCCCCACACACATGCACACAACACCAGATAAGTTTAATTACGATAATTCCGTCGATAATTAGAAGCTGGCGACTTACAATGGCTACACAGTACCGAAGGAATGGAGACCCAGCAGAACCAATTATAATGCAACGACAATAATCATCACGGCTCGCTGTAATGATACCACCAGCAGCCTCGGACGGTCACTTGAATAGAAGGCAAACTTGGTTCCCTAACCCTTCCCAGGTCGTTGGGGAGTGAGGTGGTAGAGAGCTTAATCTTGACTTTTGGACAGCGGCGCCCATGTCAAAGACCTTCTCTCCCTTCCTGCTCTATCTTTTAAAACTCTCAACAGGATCAGGCGTCCATCTACATCTGGGGGAATGGAGGCCGTTTTGCAGGTGAGCGATGTGATACAGTCCTCACTCTCGACTTTTCACCGTAAGGACCAAGCGTTATGACGGCAGTGCCCATCCCGAAGAGCTTCTACTTTCACTGGCTGCTTATGGCTCTACGCAGTCGGCTGGGCTTTAAACAAAAAATAACACCTTCCCAACCTCTGAAACAGGGTCAGACGCCCATCCACAATCTGGGGGACTGGAGTTTGTTTTTGCAAGGTGAGTGAGGTGGTAGAGACCTCACCCTCCACTTTTCACCGTAAGGTGCCCATCTTGAAGATCTTGTCTCTCCTCGCAAACTCTGAACAAGGTCAGACGCTCATCCACATCTGGGGGACTATAGGTCACTTTGCATCATCTCCTCCCCTCCTCCCCTGCTTACTGAATTAGCAGAGTATGAATTTCGGTGGTCATTTAAACAATGAACGTATTTTAAGTTTTCTCGCTGTAAGGTTGTCATTTTAGGTTTGATTTTTTTTTTTTAGATCAATGAATGATTGGATGGAGATGACTGAGAAAATTAAGAAATACACTTATCTCACTGTAAGGAACTTCCAGCCTAGTTGATGCTGGGATAATTATGAAAGTAAGCGTTACAGCACAGTCCAGTCACGAATGAATAATTTTGAATTAAAAAAACAATACATGAACGAAATAAAAGAATGAACGAATGAAAAAAAATTAATAACTAAACCTATCTCACTCTACAGAACTTCGACACTGGTTGATGGTGGGATTATCTTGATCTCCCGTGGGGATGCCGGGGGCTCTTTCAGTATAAATAGTATCCCCATCTTCTGGAAATTCTGTGCTAGAAATTTCCTCTTTTCTGTCACTTTCTTTGTTTTTGCCTTTTTCCTTTGCTTTCTGATATTCTGCCTTGTTGGTCCATTCACCTGTATGTGTTCAATAAAGTCTTACGTACATTCTCTTGGGATTGATAATTGGTTACATGTATTAAGTGCATTTTTGGCTCTAGGGAAATGATATATGCGCAAGCAATTTTAGGTAATTTTGGCCCGATTTTATGTATGTTGTAGCGTTCTTAGTTATGTTTATATATTGTATTCAGTTATGTTTTTTTTAATTTCCTGCACAATAAATTGGACGGAGTGGTCAACGCTAGGGGCATCTCCTTAGATTATGTGCACAATACATTTATATGTGTACTTAATTTTCTTTTTCTTTTTTTCCCTATTGAAGTATTGTGTATGTTTCGTAACGATCATAGCCTTGGTATGTCTCTACGCAGTCGACTGGGCTTTAAACAAAAAATAAACAATAACAATAACCTTACAACGAGGTGATCTATATCCACTCTTTCACAAGCTTCGGCACGTAAACCTCACAACGAGGTGATCTGCATTCAGTCTTTCACAAACTGCAGTCAGCGGGGTCACGGCAGATGTGGCAATAACAGTACTTATATTGCACGGAAACAGTTGACTGGGCTCCATGTTAGTTCTTGTGAACAAAGCAGGGTAACTAACTCAAGTGTCCTTGGACACCATATGTGCGTCAGTCTCCGACCATTACCGGCATTTCCGTTGCAATGGGGCATCGAGATAAACACCTACAACAAAGTGTACATGCAAGTACGAATGAATCAATGCATGTACTGTAGCAAGTATGTATGTATGTATGCATACACACACACCAGATCACGACCCAAGAACTCGGACATAGATGTGGCTTGTCCCACTGAACTGAACAAAAGCTGTTTGTTTTACGAGGAAAGTTGTACATACACAGGGTGGTGTGGTGGCTTAATTGATACAGCTGTAGACTCAACTTTTGATGTCCTGAGACCTTGCTGAACAACAGAATGGCCTGTTTGCTTGAAGAAATGACTGTCGATTGGCGTCCGGAACTTGGGAGGTGAGTGTCCCGAGAATGGCGAGGCATTGGTGCTCCGGGTCCCATCCTCACCCTCGTGGTGTTTTTTGCTAACTTCGGCTTGTGGCTTGGCCACTGACTTCAGGGAATCAGGCCTGATGACCGTAGGGAAAGACCTGCTGGCTGCTCGGAAAGACGGCGAACTTGGGACCCCGTTCGCGGCATATCAGACCTTGCTGAACAGCAGAATGGGCTGTGTCTGGAGCATCATGTCTGGCCACTTTACCAGCCATTCAAACAACCCCTGTGGTGGAAGTAAGGCAACGTTGGGAGCTGCAGACTGCTAACTGTCGTGGCTATAGTAAGGGGGAAGGAGCTGGCAGCTATGCCAACTAGTGGCAGGTCGGGCTGCCCGAAAGAGATTTGAGCCCTGAATGGGGCAAGAGAGAGGGCTCTTCCATTCTATTCTCTCTTGGTCCGGTGGCTGGGCTGGACCTGGTTGGTCAGCACAATTCGTTGCTCATCTTAATGTTTCAACAAGATCTGATGCCTGGAATTTAATGACAGCCCACACCATAAACAATGAAAAATACGCTGCCCATTTTAATGTTTCAACATCTGATGACCAGAGGTTAATCCCAGCTCATTACTTAAACAGATAGATTGCTGCTCGTCTTAATTTAACTCATTCACCCCTACGCCTATCTATATATCTCTTTCAGACAGGCAGGACAGGTTCATCACTTATCACCTTACTTTGACAGATGGGTAACAAACGATTCTGTTTGTTTGCTGGAGCTGTGACTTTTCACAGAAATTGCAAAGAAACTGAGTGGGTGAACTTCTGTCTTGATCATTACCTTGCATTTCGTGTTCCTTTTTCACAGATTCGAGTAAGATGTTGGGATAAGTGTGCAGGGCTGAACGGGTCAGTGGATCAACAAGATTTGATGTCTACGAGGTCAATCCCAGCCCACAACAAAGAAGAATGTGATCACACTATCCCTTCAACGACACTGGACGTAAGTAGTAGACACTAGTGTCCATTGATCTCAAAGCACGCACACACACACACACACACACACACACACACACACACACACACACACACACACACACACACACACACACACACATACACACACACACACTGCACCAGTTGTTCAAATTGATGACGCATCTCACGAGCTGAACTTGACCACTCAGTGCAACGTTTAACCTTTTCACGCCCTCACCTTCATCCATCCACTTGTTGCAATAACTTGACCCCATCGCTCTCTCATCCAATCCAAAAGCTGTGAAAACTTAACCCTTTCATTCTCTCACCCTTTGCTGTAAGAATCTGACACCTTCACTCCCTCACCCTATCCACCAGCTTTGAAAAACTAACCCTTTCATCCCTCACCCTGTCCACCAGCTGAAAGAACTTAACCTTTTCATTTCCTCATATCTTCCAGGTCCATCATACAGGCAGCTGGTCAACAGAGTAAGGGAAAACAAGGTTTGTTATAGCTGGTAACACCAACAGCTGGTACACAGCAAGGGGGACTACACGGGCTAACATTCTGCTCTGCTCTGCTCTGCTCTGCCATGGTGGATAATGCAGGAAGCTGGTAGACAGGGCGACGATGGGGGAAGAAGGGTGAAGCAGAGATACGGACAGAAGAGAGAGAGCAAGATAAGAGAGAGAAAAGAGCAAGAGAGGAGAGCAAGAGAGAGGAGCAGAGAGAGAGAGAGCAGAGAGAGAGAGCAAGGACAAAGAGAGAGAGAGCAAGAGAGAGAGAGAGCAAGAGAGAGAGAGAGCAGAGAGAGAGAGAGGGAGAGGAACAGACGATAGAGATAGACACAGGGAAAGAGAGAGACAGATAGGGACAAAGAGAGACAGAGAGAGTCAGGAAGAGAGAGGCAGAGCAAGAGAGAGACAGACAGACAGAGAGGCAACTTACTGGGTGGCACAGTGTCCGTGTCTTGTCTGTGTTCAGGCTAATCCCTACAGAAATCTAGAGGGACACAACAAAGATTCCAAGCCTGCAGGCGCCTTCCAACATATCATGGTACCTATACCATGCAACATAACGCCAAGTGTCTACACGGTCATCTACATCAGACGAGATCCCCCGTATTGATGCCGGGGGCTCTTTCAGTATAAAAAGTATCCCAACCTTCTGAAAATTCTGAGCTAGAAATTTACTCTTTTCAGTCACTCTTTTTGTTTCTTTCTTCCTCCTTTGCTTTCTGTCATTTCTTCCTATCATTTTCTGCCTTGCTGGTCCATTCACCTGTATGTGTATTCGAGAAAGTCTTCTATAGTTTTTCTTAGGACTGATAATTGGGTAGATGTATTAAGTGCATTTTTCGCTCTAGGGAGGTAAGATATGCGGAAGCAGTTTTAGATAACTTACGTTTGTTTTCATATGTTTTAGTGTCCTTAGTTATGTTTAAATTTGTATACTTTTTAACTCTCCTGTGTGATAAATTGGACAGAGTGGTCAGCGCCAGGGGCATGTCTTTAGATTATGTGCGCGAAAGCATTGATATGTGTACTTAGTTTTCTGTTCCTTTTTTTTCCCTGTTGAAGTACTGTATCTGTACTGAAACGGTTAAAGCACTGTATCTGTATTGAAACGGTTAAAGTACTGTATCTGTATTGAAACGATTAAAGCACTGTATCTGTATTGAAACGGTTAAAATACTGTATCTGTACTGAAACGATTAAAGTACTGTATCTGTATTGAAACGGTTAAAGTACTGTATCTGTACTGAAACGGTTATACTGTATCTGTATTGAAACGATTAAAGTACTGTATCTGTACTGAAACGATTTAAGTACTGTATCTGTATTGAAACGATTAAAGTACTGTATCTGTACTGAAACGATTATACTGTATCTGTATTGAAACGGTTAAAGTACTGTATCTGTATTGAAACGATTAAAGTACTGTATCTGTATTGAAACGGTTAAAGTACTGTATCTGTATTGAAACGGTTAAAATACTGTATCTGTATTGAAACGGTTAAAGTACTGTATCTGTATTGAAACGATTAAAGTACTGTATCTGTACTGAAACGATTAAAATACTGATCTGTATTGAAACGGTTAAAGTACTGTATCTGTATTGAAACGATTAAAGTACTGTATCTGTATTGAAACGATTAAAGTACTGTATCTGTATTGAAACGGATTAAAGTACTGTATCTGTATTGAAACGATTAAAGTACTGTATCTGTATTGAAACGATTAAAGTACTGATGTATTGAACAGTAAAGTACTGTATCTGTATTGAAACGATTAAGTACCTGTATTGTATGTAACAGTGATAGCCCTGATGTGTCTGTACACAGTGATAGCCCTGATGTGTCTGTACACAGTGATAGCCCTGATGTGTCTGTACACAGTGATAGCCCTGATGTGTCTGTACACAATGATAGCCCTGATGTGTCTGTACACAGTGATAGCCCTGATGTGTCTGTACACAATGATAGCCCTGATGTGTCTGTACACAGTGATAGCCCTGATGTGTCTGTACACAATGATAGCCCTGATGTGTCTGTACACAGTGATAGCCCTGATGTGTCTGTACACAGTGATAGCCCTGATGTGTCTGTACACAGTGATAGCCCTGATGTGCAGTGATAGCCCTGATGTGTCTGTACACAGTGATAGCCCTGATGTGTCTGTACACAGTGATAGCCCTGATGTGTCTGTACACAGTCGACTGGGCTTTAACCCTGTGACTCCCGCACCCTGCCCCACCAGTATCCTGCATTGTCAGCCATGCTGCTAGCGCTGGCAAAACAAAAAAATTAACCCTCCGACTCCCTCACCTTATCCACCAGCTTCCTGCCTGCGGGAAGCTGGTGGATAGACTGAGGGAGTCAGAGTGTCGAAAGCTGGTGGATAGGGTGAGGGAGTCATAGGGTTAAGTTTTTGCGGGTTGGTGGAAAGGGTGCGGGAGTCAAAAGGTTTAACTGAAGCAACAATAAGAATAAGAAAATGACAACAGGTTTGTTCCATGCATATCGCGGGTGAAATTCTCGGCGCTTGGGACCCGACCCGGCCCGACCCGACCCGCCGATCGAACGAGTCGTCAGAACGGGGTCGCGTCCTGTTTTCAAGACCCCTTGAGGGAAACACGTCCGCCTGTGTGTGTCGCTGAGAGGTGCTCACCGGAACAGCTTGGAGCATGCCTCAACGCCGATGACGATGAGCTGCTCAAAAGTTCAATGCGAGTTCATGATCACGGGCGCACACACGCACGCACGCACGCGTGTAGGCGAACACACACACACACACACACACACACACACACACACACACACACACACACACACACACACACACACACACACACACACACACACACACACACAGCCCATTGCATCAATTTACTGACTTGGTGGTTGTCAACATTCCAAGAAAATTCTGATGCCTATGACAAGGACTTCAGTGCCGGATCCGTTACATTTTAACCCTTCCACTCATGCATCATGTCCGACAGCATCCTGCACTGTCAACCATGCTAGCAAAGCAAAACTTAACCCTCCGATTCCCTCACCCTATTCACCAGCTATCTCCAGGAAGCAGATGGATAGGATGAGGGAGTCAAAAGGTAAAGTTTCTGCAGCTGGTGAATAGGATGCAAGAGTGAAAGGGGTTTCTTGTGACTCCCTCACCCTATCCATCAGCTTCCTGCAAAAAGCTGGTAAACAGGATGAGGGAGGAATCAAAAGGTTAAGTTTTTGCAGTTGGTGGATAGGGTGCAGGAGACGAAGGGTTTTAACCTTTTGT
>JAPXFY010000033.1:14850649-14853149 GCA_030674185.1 Monoplex corrugatus | reverse complement strand
AAACAACAACCTGTGCTGGAATCTCCTGTTTCCACGCTTGTAACTGGTACCACGACTTTCAGGAGACGAGGAAGACGAAAGAACAAAAATTAAAATCTTTCCAAAAAAGTCAGCCCATAAACCTTAAAAATTCACAAACAATCAGACAAAAATCAAGCCAGGGATAAAAGAAAACCACAAATAATCAGCCGAGTGAACTTTTGAATTAGCCATCAAAACCAACAGGTTTTTTGTTTTGGTTTTTCACATGAAAAAAAAGAAAGACAACCCACAAGAATTAACTGCACGTGAAATATAGGCTGGTATTCCGAATGTTTGTAGTAATAATGCTGGCAGTAACGAACTTCTTTCAGCTGCCAACTGTATGTGTTTATGGTAAGCCTTGGTGCCCTCAGTTTCAAATAAGTTGTAGGTATTACTCAACTTGCAATGAAATTTCTTTCAGATTCAAAACGCATGTGATGTAGGTACTTACAGTCTCTGTGATATAACAGCACTGCCAGAACTTGATATAAACACACTTTCTTTCAACTGCTCTCCTTTATAAGTTCAAATTCGTTTTTCTCCCCACAAAACAAGGGCATAACTTTAAAGTTTTCTGTTTCATAAGAACACACTGTCGAGAACGAATACTTCTGTTGCAATGAAAGTAAAGATGAAACAGGTTTTTCGCAGATTCAGCCCTCTTCACAAGAACTAATCGAACTAAAGAAATGTTAATGCGCACATTCAACCGACTCCAGCCTTGAAACATACATGGAGTACTAACTACACACTGAGGCGGGCCAGAACAGGAGCGGTGGACCTTGGTTGCTTCCCTACGTAGGCTACTAACGGTATGATTGGCAGGAATTGATATTCACATTTTAAGAAAAAAAAAGACTGTAGGCAATGTCGACAGATCTGTAGAGAAGAAATCAAACCAATGTTTGTAGGTATGTTCAGCTGCAGTAAGTTATATCAGCTGTCGAAATATCTTGTATAATTCCTTATTCGTAGTAAATCACAGCCTCTGTCGAAATATTCGTAGAAAATGACGTTTTAACCAATGCAGAAAATAAACCAAGAAAATGTCTGTGGGTATGACCAATTTTACTACGTTACATGCACAGTCAAAATGTTTGCACAAATCGTCTTAGAATCCTCACCTCTTTCAATACACAACACCTGTTGAGCAGAAAACGTCTTTGAATTGTATTTCTTTCTCTAACCAAACAAATTTGTTGAAAAAAAAAAATAGATCTACTTCTTCTACTTTTTTTTCAAAGTCAAACCATCGTTAGACTACGGTCTCTATGGGTGTAACATGGGAATATTATTAACTTGTCAAAAAGGAATCTTATACTTACTATCAAAACACTGACTTCTTAAACCGCCTTTTGTTTCCCACAAGCCGAAGCACTTGTTGGCGAAAAATCCTTCACACAGCTTGTCTAATCCTGTCCAAACCATCATCAGACGGAAGTTTTCGGTGTGTGGAAACGCTGTCTGAACACAGAAAATTGTTTTTCAAGTCCAAACGCCTGCTGAAAACTCCATAGATCTCAATCTGTTTAAGTCCAGACCATCATCATTCAAAACAAAACAGTGTCGATATGTCAGCCAACACATGCAGTTAGTCGACTTTGATGATCAAAAACACAAAGGGAGAAAAAGAACAGAAAACCCACGTTCACGAGGAACTAAAAATAAACAGCACATACACACATACGTTCACACACACGCACCAGCATCTCAAACATGACAGGTTTATACGTGCGCGTGCACCTACATGTACACAACACGCCCACACTGACGCACGCACACAGACTGTCCGAAGAGGCGGATAGTGCGACTGAGGCAATGGTGGTGGCGCACAGGGTAATGATATGGAAAACGTCAAGGAAAAGACGAAGCCACGCGCACACGCATCTACAGACACAGGCCTACGCACACCACCACCACCACCGAACCCACCAACCAGGCCACAGGCAACATCCACACACACACACACACACACACACACGTGGTGGCGCGAGCAAGGGCAGTTGCAATTCACAAAACAGCCGATACCGACAGCTACGCAAGCAACCACTTGCTACACACACACACACACAACACACACGCACACTCACACAGACGCACTCACACACACACACACAACAGCCGGCTCGCAGTCATCATTCTAGGTCGAGCGTTGGCCGGCCCGTACCACATCACTCTCTCGTTCCCCCCCCCCCCACCACTCCCAAATCTTTCTCTCACCACCGCCACCACTCCCCTCCCGTCTCTCTCTATATCTCGCTTCCAGCGTAAGAATTGGCTCACACAGGGAGGGAACCCTACACATCCATTTTCATGATCTGTGCGGTGAATTAACATAGACTTCAAATCTGAAGGCTCTGAGTTCGATCCTCCTCCTGATGAGAGATTTTTCTCGATCTCCATGGAAAACATATCCATAATCATCATTATCAAGTGCCTTGCCACATGGCATTGGCGATCATGGCCTTCCATCTGT
>JAPXFY010000033.1:14838149-14843149 GCA_030674185.1 Monoplex corrugatus | reverse complement strand
GTGTCGAGACGAGGACCATAGTGAGAGAGGGGCGAGAGAGGGGTCTTCCATTCTCTCTTGGTCCAGAGGCTGGGCCGGACCTGGTTGGTGCGCGTTGTGTGGCTATGTCCCGAGGTTTGTCATCTCCCCACCCTGTCATTCGGTTTGTAAACAAGGTAACTGATGACTGGGTCCGAATGGGTCATGCACCGCATGGACAGCACCCCCTCTCCTCCCACAATCGCTTGATGGAATAACTATGGAGTGGCGGCGGGAGCTTGGGAGGTGACTGTCCGGAGAGTGGCGAGGCATTGGTGCTATGGGTCCCATCCCCACCTTCGTGGTGTTTCTTGTTAACAATTATAAACAACACTCAGCAACAAGACTCCCAAGCAACCAGAGCGGTATAGTACAGAATGCTATTGGACAGTGGTTCCATACTTTGGTTGGAGTCCGTCATGGCTGCCTCTGTCCCCCACGCTTTTCAACATCTCTCTCTCTCTCTCTCTCTCTCCTCTTCTCTCTCTCTCTCTCTCTCTCTCTCTCTCTCTCTCTCCTCTCTCTCTCTCTCTCTCTCTCTCTCTCTCAACCAAGACTTCGGAAAGGCAAAAGGCTAACTGGGACCCAAAGGGAGGAACGTGGGAAATGAACCTATCTCTGCAATACCTTTTCTTATTATTATTATTTTCCATTAGGTGAAGGCAAAAGTGAAGACATCTCAGAACTAACTTTTGCAGAGTTTGTCTAAAAATGAAAAATAATAACTTGTTGAGCGCAATTTATTTTTAATCCTTTGACTCCCGAACCCTGTCCACCAGCATCTTGCATTGTCAACCATGTCGGTAAAGCGAAAACTTAACCCTTTGACTCCTTCTCCCTATTCACAAGCTTCCAGCAGGAAGCTAGTGGATAGGGTGAGAGAGTCAAAGGGTTACCTTTTTGCAGTTGGTATATAGGGTGAGGGAGTCAAGAGGTTAAGGAAGAGTAACTGCATGTGTGTGTGAGTGTGAGTGTGAGTGAGAGAGAGAGAGAGAGTGTGTGTGCCTGGTCCCTACACCTACTAGTTGCCTGGTCCTACCTACTAGTTGCCTGGTCCTACCTACTAGTTCCTGGTCTACTACTATTGCTGGTCCTACCTACTAGTTGCCTGGTCCTACCTACTATTGCCTTGGTCCTACCTACTAGTTGCCTGGTCCTACCTTATTTGCCTGGTCCTACCTACTAGTTGCCTGGTCCTACCTACTATTGCCTGGTCCTACCTACTATTTGCCTGGTCCTACCTACTAGTTGCCTAGTCCTACCTACTAGTTTGCCTGGTCCTACCTACTAGTTTGCCTGGTCCTACCTACTAGTTGCCTGGTCCTACCTACTAGTTGCCTGGTCCTACCTACTAGTTTGCCTGGTCCTACCTACTAGTTGCCTGGTCCTACCTACTAGTTTGCCTGGTCCTACCTACTATTTGCCTGGTCCTACCTACTAGTTTGCCTGGTCCTACCTACTATTTGCTGTCCTACCTACTAGTTTGCCTGGTCCTACCTACTAGTTTGTCTGGTCCTACCTACTAGTTGCCCTGGTCCTACTACTATTTGCCTGGTCCTACCTACTAGTTGCTGGTCCTACATACTATTTGCCTGGTCCCACCTACTAGTTGCTGGTCCTACCTACTAGTTGCCTGGTCCTACCTACTAGTTGCCTGGTCCTACCTACTATTCCTGGTCCTACCTACTATTGTCTGGTCCTACATACTATTTCTGGTCCCACCTACTAGATGCCTGGTCCTACCTTACTAGTTGCCTGGTCCTACCTACTACTTGCCTGGTCCTACCTACTGTTTGCCTGGTCCTACCTACTATTGCCTGGTCCTACCTACTAGTTGCCTGGTCCTACCTACTAGTTGCCTGGTCCTACCTACTAGTTGCCTGGTCCTACCTACTAGTTGTCTGGTCTACCTACTAGTTGCCTGGTCATACATACTAGTTGTCTGGTCCTACCCTACTAGTTGCCTGGTCCTACCTACTATTGTCCTGGTCCTACCACTGTTTGCCTGGTCCTACCTTCTAGTAGCCTGGTCCTACCAACTGTTTGTCTGGTCCTACCTTCTAGTAGCCTGGTCCTACCTACTATTTGTCTGGTCCTACCTACTAGTTGCCTGGTCCTACCTACTATTGCCTGGTCATACCTACTATTTGCCTGGTCCTACCTACTATTGCCTGGTCCTACCTACTATTTGCCTGGTCCTACCTACTAGTTGCCTGGTCCTACTACTATTTGTCTGGTCCCACCTACTAGTTGTCCCTGGTCCTACCTACTAGATTGCCTGGTCCTACCTACTAGTTGCCTGGTCCCTACCTACTAGTTGCCTGGTCCTACCTACTGTTTGTCTGGTCATACCTACTAGTTGCCTGGTCCTACATACTATTTGTCTGGTCCCACCTACTAGATGCCTTGTCCTACCTTCTAGTTGCCTGGTCCTACCTACTAGTTGCCTGGTCCTACCTACTATTTGCCTGGTCCTACCTACTAGTTGCCTGGTCCTACCTATTTACCTGGTCCTACCTACTATTTGCCTGGTCCTACCGATTTACCTGGTCCTACCTACTATTTGCCTGGTCCTACCTACTAATTGCCTGGTCCTACCTACTAGTTGCCTGGTCCTACCTACTATTTGCCTGGTCCTACCTATTTGCCTGGCCTACTTACTATTTGCCTGGTCCCACCTACTTACCTGGTCCTACCTTCTATTTCCTGATCCTACCTTCTTGCCTGGTCCTACCTACTATTTGCCTGGTCCTATCTATTTGCCTAGTCCTACCTATCTGCCTGGTCCTACCTACTAGTTGCCTGATCCCACCTATTTGTCGGTCCTACCTACTATTTGCCGGGTCCTTCTTATTTGCCTGGTCCTACCTGCTGTTTGCCGGGTCCTACCTGCTGTTTGCCGGGTCCTACCCATTGTTTGCCTGGCCCTGCCTATTTGCCTGGTCCTACCTACACTGTATGAGTAGAAACACGCATGAGATTCCTGAGTGCATGGGCGCATATGGAAGTATGCACGAGATATCTGAGTGCATGTGCACCTATGGAAGCATGCATGAGACTTCTGAGTCATGGGGACTTATGGAAGAATGCACGAGATTCCTGGTGCATGGGCATCTATGGAAGCATGCACCAGATTCCTGGTGCATGGGCACCTATAGAAACATGCACAAGATTCCTGGTGCATGGGCACCTATGGAAGCATGCACGAGATTCCTGGTGCATGGGCACCTATGGCAGCATGCACGAAATTCTGGGTGCATGGGCATGTATGCAAGTATGCACGGGATTTCTGAGTGCATGGGCACCTATGAAAGCATACACGAGTTTCCTGAGTACACGGCACCTATGAAAGCATATACGAGATTCCTGAGTATATCTGCACATATGAAAGCATTCCTGAGTGCATATGTACCTATGGAAGTGTGCACGAGATTCCTGAGTGCATGTGCACCTATGCAAGCATGCACCAGATTTCTGAGTGAATGGGCGCCTATGGAAGCATGCATGAAATTCCTCAGTACATGGGCACCTATGAAAGCATACACCAGATTCCTGAGTGCATGTGCACCTATGGAAATATGCACGAGCTTACTGAGTGCATTGGCACCTTCTGAATTGTTATAGCGTTCATATCGTTTGATTCTGACTTATTTGATTGATTATGCATTGCATGGAGGTTGAAGGCATATACATGTTAGTGGAGTGTTCCTGTTTTGTTTTGTTTTGTTTTGTTTTGTTTTGTTGTTTTGTTTTGTTTTGTTTTTGTTTCGTTTCGTTTCGTTTCGTTTTGTTTTGTTTTGTTTTGGGTTTTTTTTGGGGGGAGACCTAATGAGAACCTTAGTTGTATTTGAACTGTTTTTCCCGCAGAATTGGCCAAGCAGCATTCCAGAAAACGACAAACGTTCTTATCAACAAATGCCTATCAATGGACATCAGGAAAGACAGCTGTTCAGTATCATATAGAACCAATACTGTTGTAATACTGCCAGACCTGGACAATAAACAAGCAAAGTCAAAACAAGATCGAAGCAGCTGAAACGTGGTTTCTAAGAAGAATGTTAAAAGTTTCCAAGGACAGCAAAGAAAAAAAAAACCCAATGAGACAATGTTGAGAGAAGCAAGCACAAAAAGAACATTAATGAAGATTACCCGTAGGTAAAGATAAGCAACATTTACAGGACGTTTCATGAGTCTCCGCGATGTCAACACCAGACTCGGGAATGCCTGGGGCGCGCTAAATCAACTGGACAAAATCTGGAAATCCAATCTACCAGACAACCTGAAAAGGAACTTCTTCCGAGCAGCAGTAGAGTCCGTTCTTACATATGGCTCAATCTCTTGGACCCTAACAACGACATTGGAGAGGAAGATTGATGGAGCATATACACGAATGCTACGTGCAGCCCTGAACAAATCTTGGAGAGAACATCTAACTAACAAAGAGTTATATGGTAAGATCCCATCAATCAGTAAACCAATACCTCAATAAAGACTGCGCTTTGCGGGACACTGCTGGCGTAGCAAAGAAGAACTGGTGGGGGATGTTCTACTATGGAGACCCAGTCACGGCAAACAAAGACCAGGACGTCAACAGAAGACCTTCATCGACCAACTGATCGATGATACGGGCTGCCAGTATGATGAACTACCTACTGCAATGTCTGACAGAGAAGGATGGAAGAAACGTGTCATGGATAGCCGAGCAAGCTCGACATGATGATGATGACGATCATGAGTCAAGATAAATTAGAACATCTAGTCAAAACAGGAAAGCTAGAGAGAAAAGAGAGCACCGGGTAGTCAAAACAGGAAAGCTAGAGAGAAAAGAGAGCACCGGGTAGTCAAAACAGGAAAGCTAGAGAGAAAAGAGAGCACCGGATAGTCAAAACAGGAAAGCTAGAGAGAAAAGAGAGCACCGGGTAGTCAAAACAGGAAAGCTAAGAGAGAAAAGAGACACCGGATAGTCAAAACAGGAAAGCTAG
>JAPXFY010000033.1:14805649-14808149 GCA_030674185.1 Monoplex corrugatus | reverse complement strand
GGGGACTGGAAACAAATGAAACTGCCTAACTGCAGAGATCATAAAAACAAATATTACAAAACAAAATCAAAACAATTACAACAACAACAAAAAAAGGGGGGGGGGTGTCTTTGTCGTCATTCTTTGTGGGGTTGGTGGTTTCCCGTATTTTCTGTGGAATGGGTGAAATTTTGTGTATAATTTCTGAAATCTTATATCTTGGAAAGTTTGTTATTTTGACAACGGGTGGGAAGCGGGAAGAGTGATACTGCAGTGCAGTGATCAGCGACGGAGGAAGTTGGACAGAGAAGAGAGAGAGGTGGGAGTAGGGAAAGAGGGAGAGACAGACAGACAGGCAGGCAGACAGAGGAGACACAGAGAGAAGACAGACAGACAGACAGAGATAAGAGAGAAAGAGAGAGAGAGAGAGAGACAGAGACAGAAGAGAAGAGAAGAGAATGAGTTAGATAAATACTGAGACAGAGACAGAAAGAGAGAGAGAGAAGACAAGAGAAGAGAGGGAGAGCGAGAGGGAGAGAGAAGACAGAGAGTGTGTGTGTGTGAGAGAGACAGACAGACAGACAGACAGAGACAGAGAGACAAACTGAGACAGAGAGAAAAGGTAAGAGAAGAGAGGCAGAGAGAGAAGAGAGAGAAGAGAGAGAGAGAGAGAGAGAGCGAGAGAGAGAAGAGAGCGAGAGCGAGAGAGAGAAGACAGAGAGGAGAGAGGACAGAGAGAGAGAGACAGTGTGTGAGTGTGTGTGTGTGTGTGTGTGTGTGTGTGTGTGTGTGTGTGTGTGTGTGTGTGGGGGGGTGGTGGTGCTGTTGCTGTTGAACTTGAGACATCAGACAGTGATCCCACAGTTGTGTCCAGGTCAAACTGAACCAGCGTTGTTAGTTACCAGACCAGTGTAGTGGTAGAGAGTCGTGACCATCTTGCTCATCTTTGCTGTTATCACGACAAGCAACAAGGTGACACCCAGTCTGGAGAAATGAGGAGAAGGAGGGGAAGGGGGAGCAAGCTCGGTGGGATGGAGGGGGGGGGAGAGCTGGAGAGAGGGGTGCCGGGGACAATGTCTTCTTCTTCTTCTTCGTCTGTCTGTCTGTCTTATCGATTCCGTCGTCTCAGGCTGAACAGGGGCAGTATCTGAATGGAATAGTCTTAGTCTTATCTTAATGTTTTTCGCACGTTAAACCCGAACACCATGACAGAGAGAGAGAGAGAGAGAGAGAGAGAGAGAGAGAGAGAGAAGTGTGTGGTGTGTGTGTGTGTGTGTGTGTGTGTGTGTGTGTGTGTGTGTGTGTGGTGTGTGTGTGTGTGTGTGTGTGTGTGTGTGTGTGTGTGTGTGTGTGTGTGTGTGTGTGTGTGTGTGTGTGTGTGTGTGTGTGTGTGTGTGTGTGTGTGTGTGTGTCGGATGGAATTGTACCATCTGGTTTGTCCACCTCTGCTCACAATACCAAGAACGACCCAAGTGGTTCCACCGTTGGTTGTTCTTTGTATGCGTGCATTTCTTGCGTGCGGTGGAGGGGGGCGATTTTTTTTCTCGAACGGGCTGGTTGGCTGTGTTGATGAAGCCACGGACTCCAAAGATTTCATTTCTTTAGTTAGTCTCTCCCCGCTCCGCCCCGCCATCACCATAAAAAAACTGGCCTCTTCACATGCTGACCTTAATTTAGTACTCTCAATCAGAAATAGCCATCAGAATTGGCCAAGCCAAAACAACATTCAAGAAGATGAAAAACGTTCTTACCAACAGATGCCTATTAATTTACATCAAGAAGACAGTTCTTGAATGTTATATAGAACCGATACTGTTGTCCGGTTGTGAGGCGTGGACAGTCAACACGCAAAGCCAGAACAAGATTGAGGCAGCCGAAATATGGTTTCTAAGAAGAATGTTGAGAGTTCCATGGACAGCAAAGAAAACAAACGAGACAGCCTTGAAGGAGGCACACACAAGAAGATCACTGATAAAGAAGACTAGGAAAAGACAAGCAACATCTATAGGCCATTTTATGAGGAAAGGGGAATTAGAGCACCTAGTCACAACAGGAAAGCTGGTAGGAAAGAGAACACCAGGCAGACCCAGGGAGAAAATATCAGACGGACATAAAGGGTGGCCGATGACAGAGAGGGTGGGAGATGTACTTGCAGCGACAAGGGATAGATTCGTATGGAGGGCCATGATTGCCAACGCCATGCGACAGGGCACATGATGATGATGATGATGATGATGATGGTGGCGGTGATGATGGTGATGATGGTCGTGATGGTGATGATGATGATGATGATGATGATGATGATGATGATGATGATGATGATGATGATGACACATGTCCAAAGAAAGTCAATTTTCTCTTAAGGATGTCCTTACAAGTTTTCTTCGGATTTTCAGCCCGTCGAGTATGCTCTTATCACTTGTTTTGACAGGACAGCTACAAAAGGGGGGGGGGGGGGGGTGGGGGGGGGGCGTGATCTAGGAACAACACGATACCAACTGATGTGTCACTATCTCGTTGT
>JAPXFY010000033.1:14800649-14803149 GCA_030674185.1 Monoplex corrugatus | reverse complement strand
CAGGTAAAAAAAAAGGAACACAAAATTAAGTACACATATCAATGCATTCGCGCACATATTCTCAGGAGATGCCCCTGGAGTTGACCACTCCGTCCAATTTATCAGACAGGGGATTTAAAAAAACATACCTGAATACAAATTCAAACATAACAAAGGATGCAAAAACATACATATAAACGAGCCTAAATTTCCTAAAATCGCTTTCGCATATCTCATTTCGCTAGAGTTAAAGGTGCACTCAATACGTGTACTCAATTAGCAATCCTAAGAGAAATTATGTAAGACTTTATCGAACATATACAAGTAAATGGACCGGCAAGGCAGAAAATGATAGGAAGAAATGACAGAAAGCAAAAAAGCAAGGCAGAAACAAAGAGAGTGACAGAAAAGAGAAAATTTACAGCACAGAATGTCCAGAAGATGGGGATACTGTTTGTATTGAGAGAGCCCCCGGCATCTCCATGGAGGACGAGAACTGTGGTAGTTTATATTAAAAACAAAAACAAAAACAAAAACAAAATGATGCAGATTGTGTACTTGGCTGCGGAGTTTGGGGTATGCAGATTATTCGAGAGAGATTCATTGCACTGAGGCAATACTTTATGCGCTCCACCCAGATCTGCCAGCAATTATGCACAAAACTCTATCCGATGACAAAATCTTGAACTGGGGAGCGGTGGTTAAGTGGGTATAACGTCGGACTTCCAGTGGGAGGGTCCTGGGTTCGATCTGCCAAGACATCTCCGCCTGATGGTTAAAAGATGTTGAATTTTTTTTCCCGATCTTCCAGACCAACAAGCGTGCAGACCTGCCAGTGTTAGGCATCCCCTTCGTGTGTAGACGAATACAGAATATCAGGTATGCACGTTGAAGATCATAATAAATAACGCCATTGGCTGTTTCATGGAAACATGAAAACACCCGGCATGCAGGCAGCACGGAAGGTGTGAAAAATGGCTTTCAGCTTATGACTTTCTAATGAAAACGTTTCTGCTTTCATAAGTGATGAGAGTGCGCGCCTTCATTTGGTTCTTGCATCAAGATTTTGGCGCCTTATAAATGTTATCATTGTTATTGTTATTATTGTTGTTGTTATCATTATTATTATCATTGTTATTATTATTATTATTATCATTATTTTTTATCATCATCATCATTATCATTGTCATCACTATCATTGTTATTATTGTTGCTATTAGTATCATCATTATTGTTGTTATCTGATGAATCATCATCATCATTGTTGTTGTTATTATTATTATTATTATCATCATCATCATCGTCATTACTATTACTATTATTATTATTATCATCATCATCATCGTCGTCGTCGTCGTCGTCGTTGTTCTGGTTTATCATTATCATTAATATTATCATTATCATTATTATTAGTAATAGTAGTAGTAGTAGTATGATGATGATGATTATTATTATTATCATTATCATTATTATCATTGTTATTTATCATTCATATTGTTATCATCACTATTATTATTATCATTATTGTCATTGTTATTATTATTAACTTCTACCGTTGAAAAAATATCGTGTCAATCTCTCTCTCTCTCTCTCTCTCTCTCTCTCTCTTTTCTCTCTCTCTCTCTCTCTCTCTCCTCTCTCTCCCTTTTCCTCCCTCTACTTCTTTCCCTCCCATCCTCCACCCCAATCCCTTCTGTTAATCTGATCAAGATAGCCCAGACTCACAGCGTGTATTGTTCTGCTCAGTTCCAACTCCCATTGCAATGGAAGGTGACAGACAGTACAGTAATATACGACGGACGATTACAAAGATAACAGGGACAGGACACCGCATGGTCCTTGCCCTTCATCACCTTCATGTGTGGTCCACCTCAATTCTTTTTACGTGGGTCGGTTGGTTCTTTCCATAGACAGCTGTGGACTCGAAAAGATCTGATGTCTCGAGTTCAATCCCAGGTACTACACACACACACACACACACACACACACACACACACACACACACACACACACACACACACACACACACACACACATACACACACAAACTGGCCTGTTCGCTGTGCGTCTTCATGGTTCCATCATTCTGGTGGTGTCGACTTTGTGTTTTAGTAAGTCCCTCTTCACCGTCCCCCCCCCCTCATCCCCACCGCCCACTTCCCACCCATAGTGTTCATTTCTAGACTTTGCCAGCATGTAGAGATTTGCACAAGTTCAGGTAGACTACCATATCACTGCTGGTAGGTTTGGCTGGTGCGCATGTCCGATGAAATCGTTCTAGAGCCATGGCTCCCTCCTGAACAAACTCCAAAAATCCAAACTCAGTTCTGGCCAATGTCTGGGAATCATGGCCTCGCGGTCGGAGGGGCTGGAGTTCCAGGTTCGATCTGAGGTTTGGATATGGGGATTTAGGGCGATCCTGCCTCCTCCAGACACACACGCGCCCGCACTCATACACGCACTCATACACACACACACACACATATACACTCACACATAATAATAATAATATATTTTATTC
>JAPXFY010000033.1:14780649-14790649 GCA_030674185.1 Monoplex corrugatus | reverse complement strand
TCAGCCCTATCGGTATATTCAGCCCTATTGGTATACTCAGCCCTATCGGTATGGAAGCAGGTTATTTCCATCCCACACATCCCGACTAACAACTCCTCCCCAGGAGCACTTAGCACTGCCAACCGGGTCTGTTACATGTATCTCACCACTGGCACCAATGGTCAGCCAGCACGCATAACTATGCAAAAAATAATACATTCCACTTTATATTTTATATACATTCTTTCCGTTTTAGAAAAATTACAAACTTGTTATACCGAATGAATTAAAATAGGCATTTTCTTTAGTGCACATATAGATCGAAATAGGACTGTCTACCGAAATGATGACATGGCTTTGAATAATTTCTCGGGGATGCAAAAAATTATATCACCGTTTGTTATAAAAGCAGACGAAACCAAAAGTATGTCAGGATAGGGAGGCCAACTTGTACCAAGAAATTTTGGGTAAGCGCATTTCTTCGTGACCTTTTAATTTTCACTGTGTTAATATTTGTAATCTTCCGAAGCAATATGATGAAACGTTCAGTTTTAAATGCCGTAAATATTGTTGTGTGCTGTTTTCAACGAAATATATCGATAGGGCTGAGTATACCGATCGTGCGTTAACAGTCGAAAAGTACAGGTTCGATTCTATTTGGGCACCTACTGGTGGAATAGAGAATTCAGTCCTGACCGATCTCTCTGACCAATGTGTTCAGACCTGCTATAGCTTATGCTAGCGCCTGAACACTCCCTATACGTGTACTGCACATCAACTACGCACGTTAACGATTCTGTAGGTCATGTCAATGTTTGGTAGAAACACGAACATCACCAGCATGCACATAACCCCCAAACCGAAATATAACTGTGTTAATGGCCAGGGTCTAAAACAAACAAACAAACATAAAAATCCGACACGTAAAAGCCCACTCCTGTATTTCAGTGCACGTGGAAGGTGCAGCCCCGGAACACCACACACACACACACACACACACACACACACACACACACACACACACACACACACACACACACAATATATATACATATATATATATATATATATATATATATATTATATATATTAAGAAGCAAACAAGCAACAACAACAAAACACAAAATAAGAATAAAACATCAAAAACAAAAACAAAACAAAAAACAAGATGCAGAAGAAATCTTCACACACACACACACACACACACACACACACACACACACACACACACACACACACACACACACACACACACATACATACATACAGATAGACAGATACATACATACATACATACATACATACATACATACATACATACATACATACATACATATGTATGTATGTATGAATGTGGAGAGAGAGAGACAGAGAGAGAGAGAGGGAGAGAGAGAGACAGAGAGAGAGAGACAGAGAGAGAAACAGACAAGATAGACAGACAGACAAGATAGACAGACACAAAGACAGACAGAAAGAATAAATAAAACAAAGACACTAACCTTCATATCACAATACACAGGCCAACGACATGCCAGTCAGAAAGCAGCAAAACCCTGCAACAGCCCTCACTTCTGGAGGCGGGGAGCTGAGGGTGAGAGGGGTGGGAGTGGGGGTGGGGTGGGGCGACTGTGACCGCGGGGATGAGAAAAAAGAGAGAAGGTGACTACCTTTGAAACACAGTCCCTCCAAACTTGTCACCACCTCAAGCGATGAAAAAAAAAAAACAATCATAAAAATCACAACTATGCCTCTACAACAGCACTTCAATCCAAACTCCACCACGAACATGGGGAGGAAAAATCACGTCTTTCTTTCCCGCGAGTTTAAAGATGTGATGATGAAAATTCAACCATTGTCTTTCACTGAACTGTCAATATCTATCACTGAATCAAGTTGAAGACTCTGCTACAACTCAGTCGAGAATTGTTTGTTTTGTTCTGTGAATTCAGTAGGCGTTCTCGTTTTAATTTCGTGTATTTCTCGTTTTGAGTCCACTTAGCTGTTGTTTTAAAAAAAATCCATCTTTGAAACAAACTGCAGATATTCCCACAAATCAGTCGTTGTTAATTATCATATCTTGCTCTGAGTGTCAAAACCTCGTCCTCGTTTTATTTTCGTGTATTTCTCGTTTATAATCCGCTTAGTTGGTCTGTGTTTTAAAGTTTTAGATATCCATCTCTGAAATTCGTTCAAGACTTTAACTCCCGTCATTCATTATTATCTTGTCTTGTCTTGTCTTGTCTTGCCTTGCCTTGTCTTGTCTTGCCTGCCTTGCCTTGCCTTGTCTTGTCTTGTCTTGTTCCATGAAGCAAATATGAGTTCTCCCTTTATTCTCGTGTGCTTGTCGTTTTTAATCAGTTTAGCAGATATGTTGCTTTGCGTCCTGAATGTAGTGAACATGTATCTTGTTTCTTTCTTTGTCTTTTGTCCACACACTTGACAAAGGCCTACTGGCCGAAAATATGCGCCGGTCTTCTTTCGTTAATTAAACATGTATTCTCATACAGAGTTCAAGCGGTTTGTGTGGACAAATGGCAGGATGAAGACAGCAAGTTCTGTTCAGTTCAACAACGTGACAGTTAGATCACAACTTTTCCTGAAACACTATCAGTGAGAAGGAGGTTAAAGACCTCACAACGACTCACTCGTTTTCACTTAATCCCAGCTCAACCTCGCGAGAAAGAAGCTAGCGCGCAAGCACACACACACACACATACACAACACACACACACACACACACACACACACACACACACACACAAAACACACACACACACACACACACAGCACAACACAACACAACAACACAACACAACACAACACAACAACAAAACACAACACAACACATATACAGACAGAGAGAGAACCACACACACACACACACACACACACACACACACACACACACACACACACACACACACACACACACACACACACACAACAAACAAACAAACAAACAAACAAACAATCACGTAGGCACACCTCTTTTGAAACCCAACCATCTGGAAAACTTTAGTGCTGAAAAGCGAATACCAAATAGCTAAACAAACATAAAAAAAAAAAAGAAAAAGAAAAGAAAACAATGGCAGTGGTCCCAAGATTGAATCTTAGAATCCAAAGCCTTCAATACCATGTTACGGCGCTTATACAGCGAGCCCTTTAAGCCATGAAAAACACTTGAGGGACTATACAGAGACTGGCCCACAACAGACACAGGCAGAAAAACTTCGTTGCTGCCTTACTTGCCACTGGCAAAATAAGCAGTGAGTAAGCACATCTAAGCAAAAACGCAGTAGCTCAGTTGGTTTGAGCGTCGGATTCACATGCTAATGGCTATGGGTTCGAATCCCGGGGTGCGCTACATTGAAACTGGCCTTCTCACTGTCCCATCTTAATTGTTCTGGTGGTGTCAGTATAGGATTAGATAAGTCCCCCTTCCCCCACTTCCCTGGGATGGTTATCCCCGTCGGCCATATCACCCGAGGTGGGTGTCGATGTAGAAATTGAACCAAAACAATCAATCATCTCTTACAGCCCTAAGAGCTGTTCTACTGCTCTATGTCACCTACAAACAAAATGCCCCCTTTGGGAATCTTTCAATTCCAAAGTTGTTCATACCATGGTCGTTTACCAACACTCGTTTCCGAGTTCAAACACTTGTTCTACCAGACTGTTTTAGAGAAAACCAAAAAGCGCTGAGATGGACTCTCACAATCTAAAACATTTCATATTATGCTACGGCACTCTAGTCCAAAGATTCCATGTACCAGACTGTGTAAGTGAGAAACAAGATGCCCCTAGAGGGAATCTTAACCCTTTTGGTTTCCCGAACCCAATCCACCAATTGCAAAAACTGAACCCTTTGACTCCCTCACCTTATCTATCAGTTTCCTGCAGGGTAAGGGAGTCAAAGGGTTAAGCTTTTGCTTTGCTAGCACGGTTGACAATGCAGGATGCTGAAAGACAGTGTGCGTGAGTCAAAGGGTTAAGTTTTTGCTTTGCTACCACGGTTGACAATGCAGGATGCTGAAAGACAGGGTGCGGGAGTCAAAGGGTTAAAGAGTCCAAAACGTCCCATACTATGGGCACTTACATTCGATATTCGTTTCCAGTCCAAACATTTGTTCTACGAGACAATGTAAGTGAAAAACAAAAAGCCCTAAGACGGGATTTCTGACTCCAAAATATTTCCTACTTTGTTATCAAACTTACACTCATTTCGAATCCAAGCAGTTGTTCTCTCAGACAATGTAAGTGAAAAACAAGAAGCCCTAAGATGAGATCTCAGAATCCAATGCATTTTACATCATGCTATGGGCACTTAAAAACCAACCGTTTCGAGTCCAAGAATTTGGTCTACGGGACTGTGTAAGTGAAAAAAGATGTCCATTGCAGGAATCTCACAATCCAAAGCATTTCATAATTAACATGTTTTTCATCATCATCATTATCATCATCATCATGTGTCCTGCCGCATGGTGTTGGCGATCATGGCCCTCCATATGCAGCTATCCTTGTTGCTGCAAGCACATCTTCCACCCTCTCTGTCCTCAGCCACCCTGCAAGTCCGTCCAATATTACCTCCCTGTGTCTACCCGGTGCTCTCTTTCCCTCCACCTTTCCTGTTGTGACCAGGTACTCTGCTCTAATTCCACTTTCCCCCATAAAATGGCCTATAAATGTTGCATGTCTCTTCCTAATCTTCCTTATCAATGATCTTCTTGTGTCTGCCTCCGTCAAGACTTTCTCGTTTGTTTTCTTTGCTGTCCATGGAACTCAACATTCTTCTTACAAACCACATCTCGGCTGCCTCAATCTTGTTCTGGCTTTGCTTGTTGACTGTCCACGCCTCACAACCGCACAACAGTATCGGTTCAAGAGCTCTCTTCCTGATGTTAATTGATAGGCATTTGTTGGTAAGAATGCTTTTCATCTTACTGAATGCTGTTTTGGCTTGCCCGGTTCTGCTGGCTATTTCTGATGTGCATCTGCCGTCTGGTGAGATGATCGTTCCCACCTGTCTCAAGGTTGTGCCGTTTGTTGTTATTTTGCGTGAGGAGATTTCATGATTTTTACTGATTACCATGACTTCAGTCTTCTTGCTATTTAGCTCCAACCCTTTATTTTTGCTTTCTATTTCAAGTATATTCACAAGGTTTTGTAGGTCTCTTTCATTTTCTGTAATTAGCACGGTGTCATCTGCGTATCGAATGTTGCTTATCATTTTTCCTCCAACCTTTAATCCAGGGCATTCTTCTAGGTTTCTCATGATGTTTTCGCTGTAAAGTGAAAACAGATCTGGTTACAGAACACATTCTTGCCTGATTCCTTTTTTGATATTTTGGAAAGAGCTTATATCGTTTTCTATTCTCATTGCAGCTGTTTGTTTCCAATACATATTTCTGATTATTCGTAGATCTTTTCCATCAATATTGAGTCTTTCAAGCTGGTTGATCAATTATTCATGTCTTACCCGATCGAAAGCCTCGGTATGATCAATAAAACATAAATAAAAATCCTTATTCATCTCGACTGACCTCTCTATGATAGTTCTTAGGATGCATATGGCATTAACAGTTCCTTTCCCTTCGACAAATCCACACTGTTTTGCTATTTCTCTTTTGATTCTATTCTTTGTCCTCATCATGCTTATTCTTAATAGGATTTTTGTTACATGACTCATCAAGCTGATTGAGCGATGGAGTTCGCATTCTATAGCCCCTGTTTTCTTTGGAACAGCAATGAAAATTGATTTTGACATCTTTGGGAATTTTTCCGGTGTCATAAATTTTATTTAGGAGGACTGTTATTTTTTTTCAATACCAAATTCCTCCAAGGCTTCAATCATCTCTGTAGTAAAATTGTCTGGTCCTGGGGCTTTTCCTGGTTTCATCTTTTTCAATGCAGTTCTAACTTCATCTTTCATTATGGGTGGTCCTTCAACGTTGTTTCTTCTAATGTGTTCTTCGTTTCTTTCATCTTCAAAAAGGTCTTTAATGTACTCTCCCCATCTATCTAATATTTTGTCTTTCATGATAAGCGTACCATCTTTCGATTTTAAGCAACCAGTTGATGTGCATGTCTTTTTCCTGTGGACAGTTTCTTCAATCCGTCTGTACATACCCTGAGGATCCGTTTTGTGTCGGTCTTCTATTTCTTTGCATTTTGTTTTCAGTCAAGTTTCCTTAGCTTCATTGCACCTATACCTGATTTCTTTGTTTATCTTCCTGTATATCTCCTCCTTTCCCTTTGCCTTCCTCCGTTCCTCCATCAAGCCTAGAATTTCTTTTGTCATCCAGTTCTTTTTTGCTTTTCCATCTACTACAGGGATTTCTTCACAAGCTTCATTTATCGAATTTCTCAACTTTGTCCATTGTTCCTCACTGTCACCAACGTCTTCCAGAGCACTGAATTTGTTTTGAACAAGTACCTTAAATATTTTACATATCGCTTCATCTGTCTTTAAGAGTCAAAGATTTAGTTTGATGTTGCTTTTGGTCTGTTTTCTTTTCCTTAATTTCAGCCTACATCTTCCCATTACAGGATTGTAGTCATGTTGCAGTCTGCGCCTGGTAGTGTTTTTGCCGTCAGCAAATAATTTCTAAATCTTTTATTGATCAGGATGTAGTCAATTTGATTTTTGTTATTATCTCCTGGACTCATCCATGTCCATTTTCTTCTGTTAGGCTGCTCAAACCAGGTGTTTCCTACTATGAACTCGTTCATCTGTGCCCATTCTAAAAGTTTCCTTCCCCTTTCATTTTGCGTACCAAGGCCATGAGGTCCAACTATATCCTCCACCATATCCTGTCCCACTTTGGCATTAAAATCTCCCGTTATTTTTGTATTTGCTTGTGATTTACATTGAGCCTTGGCCATCTCTAACACTTCGTTGAAGTTGTCAGTTTCGTTCTGAGTACTTGTAGATGTTGGTGCATACACCCGGGTGATGTTGCTGTCAAATGGCTTGCCATCCAATTTAATCAGGAAAACTCTACTATCATGTTATTGCAATTACAAGACAATTGTTCCTAGACCAAAACGTTTTGTTCTACGAGACACTGTACGTGAAAACAAGAAGCCCAAAGATGGAATCTCAGATTTCAAAACATTTCGTTCTTTGTTATCAAACTTACAAACACTCATTTCCAATCCAAACATTTGTTCTATCAGACAATGTAAGTGATAAACAAGAAGCCCTAAGAAATGACAATATTGATAAGAAGAATGAACCACTCGTCCATAGCGCTATTCTCCGAACTCATTTGGACTCACTCAAGACTGCACGTAAGTTTTGATAAGAATGAACCAGTTATTCTTAAAGGCTGCAGCATTCAACGGTACGTTATGACATTGAAAATGAATGCGTCTTACTATCTATCGAATCCACAGTTCATAGATCTGAACAACGGCTATTCAAGGTTTTTTTTAAAGATCAAGAAAGTAACTTACAAACATAAAACAATGATGTGAAGCTACAGCAATGGTTTGGCCTACACATAAGTACTTACTCTTTTCAAGCCCAAAGTTCGGTTGTGGGCCGACGAAACGACAAAACTGTATGTTAAAAAAAATCAGATGAATGAATATTGAAAAGAGTCCAAAACCACTGAATACTATGCTATGGGAATCGCCCTCCTGCCCATTCACTGTATAAATGAAAACATATGCCCCACCTACCCATCCATCCACTTCCTACTCTATATGTTCAAAGATCCCAGTGTTGATCTTACCAGCACCTACCCACGTGAAAAAACAAAACAACAAAACGGTCCAGAAAGAACCTCGGCGACCAAAACATTCAAAGCTCTATTGTTTGTATTTTTAAACGTAAACACTTCACTCTTTACGAGTCTAAAGACCAGTGGTACAAAAATGGCAAAGGAAAGACTGAATGCTTGTATGGCCATACCAACATGAGCTTTCTTTTTTTAACCCTTTGACTCCCTCACACGTTCCGCTAGCATCCCGCAGCGTCATCAATGTCAGCAAAGTAATAAAAATTAACCCTTTGACTCCCTTAATCTCTCCGCTAGCATCCTGCAGCGTCATCAATGTTAGCAAAGTTGTAGGTCACCTATCCCACATCAAGGCCCTACTAGACACCAGCATTCATACCCACCTACTTACACGTTGTAGGTCACCTATCCCACATCAAGGACCTACTAGACACCAGCATTCATACCTACCTACTTACACATTGTAGGTCACCTATCCCACATCAAGGACCTACTAGACACCAGCATTCATACCCACCTACTTACACATTGTAGGTCATCTATCCCACATCAAGGCCCTACTAGACACCAGCATTCATACCCACCTACTTACACATTGTAGGTCACCTATCCCACATCAATGCCCTACTAGACACCAGCATTCATACCTACCTACTTACACGTTGTAGGTCATCTATCCCACATCAATGCCCTACTAGACACCAGCATTCATACCTACCTACTTACACGTTGTAGGTCATCTATCCCACATCAATGCCCTACTAGACACCAGCATTCATACCTACCTACTTACACATTGTAGGTACCTATCCCACATCAAGGCCCTACTAGACACCAGCATTCATACCTACCTACTTACACGTTGTAGGTACCTATCCCACATCAATGCCCTACTAGACACCAGCATTCATACCCACCTACTTACACGTTGTAGGTCACCTTTCCCACATAAAGGCCCTACTAGACACCAGCATTCATACCCACCTACCTATACGTTGTAGGTCACCTTTCCCACATAAAGGCCCACATTAGGCATTGAAAACATATTGCCTAACTAACTATACATTGTAGGTCATCTACCCCACATTGTTGGTCATCTACCCCACATTGTAGGTCATCTACCCCACACTGTAGGTCATCTACCCCACATTGTAGGTCATCTACCCCACATTGTAGGTCATCTACCCCACATTGTAGGTCATCTACCCCACACTGTAGGTCATCTATCCCACATTGTAGGTCATCTACCCCACATTGTAGGTCATCTACCCCACACTGTAGGTCATCTATCCCACATTGTAGGTCATCTACCCCACATTGTAGGTCATCTATCCCACACTGTAGGTCATCTATCCCACATTGTAGGTCATCTACCCCGCATGAAGGCCCACACTAGGCACTGAAGACCAGCACGTATACCTACCTACCTGCCTACCTACCTCCCTTTCTACCTACCTACCTACTTATCTACCCATCTACCTACCTACCTACTTACCCATCAACCTACCTACCTACGTTGTAGGTAACCTATCCCACACGAAGGTCCACACTAGGCACTAAAAACCAGCACATATACCTACCTACCTTACTATACGTTTTCCAAGCAGGAGTTAAAACCATTGAAAGCTCTGCTGTTGCAAGGTCAGACGTCACCACTTTACCTCGTTTTTCACTTCAAACGTCAGTTACACATAAATGAAAGGTGTGCAAGTTAAAAACAAAACCCAGGGTTAAAGAATTCCTTTCCATGCGGGGCCTGTGGAAGAACATATACCGTCTGCAGAATTGGTCTCCAATCCCACACGAAGACTCAAACCAGACGCTGTAGACCTGCAGTGAGTATTGATACCTACACATCCATCGGAGTCATGGGGAGTCCATAGTCACTCAAGTTTAAAAAAAAAACAAAAGAAAAAAACTGCGGCCAAAGAATGGACAAAGCATGTAAACATCTTACGATCTGACTCAAGTTAGGACACGATCCCAGCTCAAATCCCAGCCATTTAACCCCTTCACTTCCGCAGTCTGTCCAAAATCTGCAAAAACTTAACCCTTCCAATCCCTTATTCAATGTGGGAAGCTGTTGGATAGGGTGAGGAATTGAAAGGGTTAAGTTTCTGCCTCACTGTCATGGCTGACAATGCAGAATGCTGGCAGATAGGGTGAGGGATGTTGGCAGATAGGGTGAGGGATGCTGGCAGATAGGGTGAGGGATGCTGGTAGATAGGGTGAGGGATGCTAGCAGATAGGGTGAGGAATGCTGGCAGATAGGGTGAGGG
>JAPXFY010000033.1:14770649-14773149 GCA_030674185.1 Monoplex corrugatus | reverse complement strand
TGAATATACTGATAGGGCTGAATATACTGATATGGCTGAGTATACCAATAGGGCTGAGTATACTGATAGGGCTGTGTATACCAATAGGGCTGAGTATACTGATAGGGCTGTGTATACCAATAGGGCTGAGTATACTGATAGGGCTGTGTATACCAATAGGGCTGAGTATACTGACAGGGCTGTGTATACCAATAGGGCTGAGTATACTGATAGGGCTGTGTATACCAATAAGGCTGAGTATACTGATAGGGCTGAGTATACCAATAGGGCTGAGTATACTGATAGGGCTGTGTATACCGATAGGGATGAGTGTACCAGTAGGGCTGAGTATACAAAGCTGAGCATACCGATAGCGCCGAGTATACCGATAGGGTTGAGTATACCGATAAGGCGTTAACCTTTCGACTCCCGCACCCTGTCCACCAGCATCCTGCATTGTCAATCATGCCAGTGAAGTTAAAAACTGTACTCTTTGACTCTCTCACCCTGTCCACCAGCATCCTGCATTGTCAATCATGCTAGTGAAGTAAAAACTGTACTCTTTGACTCCCTCACCCTGTCCACCAGCATCCTGCATTGTCAATCATGCTAGTGAAGTAAAAACTGTACTCTTTGACTCTCTCACCCTGTCCACCAGCATCCTGCATTGTCAATCATGCGAGTGAAGTAAAAACTGTACTCTTTGACTCTCTCACCCTGTCCACCAGCATCCTGCATTGTCAATCATGCTAGTGAAGTAAAAACTGTACTCTTTGACTCTCTCCCTTCCTGCAGGAAGCTGGTGAATAGGGTGAGGAAGTCAAAGAGTTATGTTTTTGCATTTGGTGGATAGGGCGTGGGAGTTTCAGTTTCAATTTCTCAAAATGACGTCTCCGCGCTCAGAATGAATTCCATATGCACTAACGTCACAGGTGCCATGTGATGGAGAAGATCCAGAATGATCACGGCACAAGCCTTAAGCCTGCACATAAACCCGTGAACTGGCCAGGTCCTGAGGTCCTACCTAGTTAGTTCCATAACCCTGGGGTCGCAGAAGAGTGAGGAGGCAGAGACCTCAACTTTTCCCGAGGTTCAGCACCACGAGGGCGGCGCCCATCCCCTCTCCCTCGCGTCAAATTCATATTCATATTCACGTTGTTTTTTCAACCAAGACTTCAGAAAAGCAAGAAGGCCAACTGGTCTTCAAGGGGTGGGACATGGGATATCAACCTATATCTCCAAAGTGTTTTACCAAGGAAGCCGGGTAATGCCCTGCTCTGCACGATTTTCAACTGCTGTGGGATCTTTAGCGTGCGCACGGGGTCCGACTCGTGTTTCGTCCCCTTCCGAAGAACTGAACGTTCAGTTCGATTTTCCAGTCAAACTGAGAAGAAAACCCGAGGCCTGTACGGGGAGCGAACCCTGGAACCTTGAGTTTAGTTATTGGCAGGCGAACGTCTGAACCATTGTGTGTCAAAGGGTTAAAAGACGTCCCTATGTCGCAGCAGCGGGCGTCCACGGAGCCGAAGCGAACGCTCTGTACATGAAATCTTTAAGGATGTGGCCACCCTGCATGTGGCGTGCATGGCCAAACCAGTGCAATCATTGCTGAGACCAAACAGAACAAGTCTACATGTACAACAAACCGACGGACTGAGAGAAACGGGACAGACAATGGGAAGGAGAAAGGGTTAACTGGGAAATGAGAGGGACAGGGAGAGAAAAGGAAAGGGGGGGGGAGAGAAAGAAAGAGAGAGAGAGAGAGAGGTGGCAGCAAAACATGACAAAAGACGACAAATTATTTATGAGGGTAATTGATAAACACGGAAAGATTTCCCTGCGCGTAAAAGAGCCTGACGAACAGACAGACAGATACACAAAAAGACAGATGAACAAAGAGAGAGAAGAATAAATTGAGAAAGACGCAGAGACGAACACAGAGAGAAAGAGAGCGGGACAGAGAGGAAATTACAGAAGATGCACAAATGAGAAGAGAAAGCGAGAGAGAGACAGACAGACAGACAGACACACAGACAGACAGAGACAGAGACAGACAGCGAGAGAGAATGAGAGACAGCGAAAGAGAGAAAGAGAATGAGAGAGAGAGAGGATGTGTATATGAGAGAGAGAGAATGAGAGAGAGAAAGACAGAAAGACAGAGAGAGAGAGAGAGAGAGTCAGAGAGAGAATGAGAGAGAGAAAGACAGAAAGACAGAGAGAGAGTGAGCGAGAGAGAATGAGAGAGAGAAAGACAGAAAGACAGAGGCAGAAGGATAGATGAAGATAAGACAGACTTACAGCGACAGAGAGAAGAAAGAGGGGGGGGGGAGAGAGAAAAGGATGAATAAAAACAGACACACAGACACAGAGGGAGAAAGGGAGAGAAGGACAAGCACGAGCGCAAGCACACACATGCCCCCCCCCCCCACACACACACACATAGACACACACACATACTCAGACAGACAGACAGACAGAGAAGGGGGGGAGGGGAGGATGGGTAAAGATAGACATAGAAGAA
>JAPXFY010000033.1:14750649-14765649 GCA_030674185.1 Monoplex corrugatus | reverse complement strand
ACTAAGCATTAAATGCGCTTTTTTTTTTCTTTCTTCTTCATACTGCCTTTGTTTAAACAAGATCTAAATTACACATGAATTATACAACAACAACATCAGTATATCAACACTGTCACCTCAAGGTAACGTTGCACTACATAAAAACACGATGTTGCTTGCTAAACTACTACTGTTGAATGTAAACTGACTGGTCTGATTGTCGGACAGTCAAAATAAATCATTTATTCGTGTGTCAGAACGTTTAAGAGAAAGAGAGGGTGGAAAAAGAGGAGAGATAGACAGACAGAGAGACAGATGGAGACAGAGAGACAGATGGAGACAGAGAGACAGATAGAAACAGAGACAGACAGACAGACAGAGAGACAGACAGACAGAGAGACAGATGGAGACAGAGAGACAGAGAACAGACAGACAGACAGAGAGACAGACAGACAGAGAGACAGATGGAGACAGAGAGACAGATAGAAACAGAGACAGACAGACAGACAGACAGATAGAAACAGAGACAGACAGACAGACAAACAGAGACAAAGAGTGACAATAACGTGTTCAAGACACACATCAAGGACTACAACATGTTTTATAACAACAATAATGTATCAGAGGGGAAAAAATCAACGCAATGCGAGATAAACAAACATTGTGCAGTGCAAGCTACTAATACAATACACCTTCGTTCATACTCAGTATATCATTTGTAATATATACATATACATTAAATTATGTGTAAACATACATACAATAATAAACATAATTATACATACATATCATATAAATAATTATCGTTGAAATATAAAAAAAAAAAATCGAGAGACAGAGAGGAGTTGAGAAAGCGAGAAAGATATGAGAAATGGGGGGGGGGGGGGGAGAGAAAGAGACAGACAGACAGGCAAAAAGAGAGAGAAACAGGGAAGAGAAACAGAGACAGAGAGAGAGGCACACACACACACACAGAGAACAGAGAGAGAACAGAGACAGAGAGAGAGACAAGAAGGACAGGAGGACAGATGACAAAGAGACAGAGACAGAGGACAGATGGATGACAAAGAGAGGAGGTGAGGGGGCCGGAGAGAAAGAAAAATGGATGAGAGACAGAGAGAGGAAGACAGAAGACAGACTGAGAAAGAGAGACAGAAAGAGAGATGAGAGAGAAAGAGAGAGCGAGAGAGAGAGAGAGACAGACACATAGAGACACACACAGAGAGAAAGAGACAGCGACAGACAGACAGACAGACAGACAGAGAGAGAGGGAGAGACAGAGAGAGAGAGAGAGACAGAAAGAGAAAGAGAGAAGACAGAGACAGAGAGAGAAGCGTGGTAAAAACAGTTAGGGTGACTGCACAAAGCGATATTTTTTCAACAGCTTGATGTAACCCAAATTACAAATCTGTAACATGTTACACACACGCGGGCCACGTGTTCATTAATCGCGTGCAGCTTCGTGAGATAACAATACTGCACAGAGCTAGATCAGAATTGCACACACACACACACACACACACACACACACACACACATCAAGCACACACACGTAACATAGTACATAGCAACATGCACGTGCACACACACGCACCCACAATCACTCAAACACACAGATACGCACATGCATACACAACCATACACAGATACACACACAACACACACAGATACACACACACACACACACACACACACACACACACACACACACACACCACCACAGCACGCACGCACGCAAGGAATCCTTTACACATGACCAGAGACAGACAGATAGAAGACAGAGATAGATTCTAGAGGGAAAGAAAATTTTCACATGAGCAGGGGAGAGAGAGAGAGAGAAGTAGACAGGGAAAAAACGAGAAATCAGAAGTGAACGAGAGAAAGAGACAGAGAGAGACAAACAGAGAGAGAGAGAGAGGAAGGATGAAGGTGGTGGTGGGAACTAGGCGGGAGGGAGAGGAGAGGAAGAGGGTGGGTGGGGAGAGGGAAGGGGTGGGATGGGAGTAGCGCTGTAAAAGTCAAGGTCAATGCAACCCTATTTTTTTCACAACGGCACGGCCAAATCTAAATTGCAAATCTGCAGCACGTGCAGACATGCAGCCCTCACCCACAGCGAGAGAGAGAGAAGGGGGGCGGGGGCGGGGACAGAAGTGGACACAGAGAGAAGGGATGGGGAGAGAGGGGAAGGAGTAGAAGGGAAGAGAGGGGAGGGGCGGAGAGTGATTAGTCAGATGGACTCTTTACAGGCAACAGCCGTTTACAAGCGGAATGAACGTTCCTCTGTATTTTCATAAAGCATACACGTAGTTTTCTATATCAACGCTTTATATACAAATAATAACAGGATTTATACTGCACCTTGCCAAAGGTTCTAGCAGTCGCAACATCTACACAAACAAGTAAATGAATAACACAGTTAATCACACACAGATACACAAACACAGACAAAGACATATAGGCCCCCCTACAAAGAGAGAGAGAGGCACAATTACACACGCAGAAGAGAGGGGGGGCACAAACGCACAGAGAGAGAGACACAGACAGACAGAGACAGAGAGACACACACAAAATACACGCACAGAGAGAGAAAGAGAGGTGCACAAAAAACACACGCACAGAGAGACACAGACAAGACAAAAGAGGAAGAGGCAGGCACAAGCACAAAGAGAGAGAGAGAGAGAGAGAGAGAGAGAGAGAGAGAGAGAGAGAAGAAGAGAGAGAGAGAGAGAGAGAGAGACCTCAACACATTTCAACATAACATGCATCATTCACATAACAGAATAAATTTATGAAATTTGACAGAACTGCTGAAAGGGAAAGGCACTGAGGTCGGACTTCTTGAAGGCAGAAAGAGAACAAGACTTGCCTGATTTCCGAGGAAGGAGAGTTCCAAAACTGTGGTAGTAAGAACTGTAGCCGTGACATTTACGTTTGTAGTGTTTTCAGCATCAGAATGCCTCATAGGCCTCAAACGTACAAGCACAAAGCTGTGACATTTACGTTTGTAGTGTTTTCAGTCATCAGAATGCCTCATAGGCCTCACGTACAAGCACAAAGCGTGAATTTACGTTGTAGGTTATTCATCAACAGAAATCTTAAAGCCTTTAACGTATGAGGCTCCCCCCCCACCAAAAAAAAAGCATTATAGTTAGTAGTAACATGTAACGGAAAACATTTTAACTCTGTATAGTGCTATAGAGAGATAAAAACCGTAGGTGCACTGTGGACCAACGCTTTTAAACGCCGTTGCGAAAGAGACAGAAAAAAAGGGACAAAAGGATAGGAAGGTGAAACGACTGACGGACAAAAACAATGAAGGTGAACACAAATCGGTGAGCGAGGTGAAGAGAAAGAGGACAGAGGAGAGTGGGAGGATACAGCGAGAGGGAGCGAGAGAGAGGACTGACAGGAGAGGAGGAGGGATGGAGGTAAATGGGGGGGGGGGGTGTTTGAGAAAGGTACTTTCTTACCTGTCAACATACTTCTGATTTAAAGACTCAGTCAGCTGTGTCTGTCAACTCCACTGAAAACGTCCAGCCTGCGTGCGAGCCTGCACATGTTCAAAAAAATAAATAAATAAAGAAAGAAAACAGATTTCACCATGACGCACATCTAAATGGAACAAAACAAGTCAGTCATTCTAATAATATCTCCAGTGATAAACACCACGCAAACAGACACAACACACACACACACACACACACACACACGCACCACCACACATAACCAAACACACACACCATACATACATATATACACAACACAGACACACACACACACACCACCCACCACCACCACCCTATTTTCGAATACTGAATGAGCCCCGGCATCCCACATACACACACACACACAACACACACACACACACACACAACACACACACACACACACACACACAACAACATACATACATACATACATACATACATACATAACGTTATTATATATAAACACACGCCCACATACATAAAAACACATACACACACGCATACACAAAATGTTTCCTTCGGAAGATGTGAAACAGCCTCCTTTGAAAAGAAACCAGATGGGTTTTTTTTGTTTTTTTTGGGGGTTTTTTGGTAATAATAGATGACGAAGAATATTTTAAAAAAATATAAAGAACAGTGAGAGGAGAGAGAGACACAGAGAGAGACACAGGTTTAACACGGTCTAGTTGTACACACATTTAATAAAAAGGAAAACGGGAGTGGTGGGCGGACACTGTGCAAGATAAATAAAATGAAAATTACGGTGAACGACCGACTTTCTGGCCTTGTCACTTCCTCGTCCACGCCATAGAATATCATTTTTTGGTTTGTTTGTTGATTTGTTTGTTTGTTTGTTTTGTTTTGGGTCTTTTGTTTGCTTGTTTGTTTGTTTTTTGTTTAAAGCCCAGCCGACTGCGTACAGCCGTATCAGGGCTATAACCGTTTCAAAACATACACAATACTTCAACGGAGGGGGAGGGGGGGGGGGAGAAAAGAAAATGAAGTACACATATCGATGCATTCGCTCACATAATCTAAGGAGATGCCCCTGGCGTTGACCACTCAGCCCAATTTATCGCACAGGGCATTTAAAGAAACAAGCCTGAATACAAATGGAAACAACTAAATTCACTAAAACATACATAAAAACGGGCCTCAATCATCTACAAATTGCTTCCGTATATGTCCTTTCCTTAGAGCCAAAATGCACTTAATAGCTGATGGATAGGGTGAGGATGTGAACGAATAAAAAAAAAAAAGGGTTAAAAAAAAGGTAGTTTTCCGTTTGTATAATGCACAATCGTGAAGTTGGTGAACAAGGTTAGGGAATGAAAGAAGCGAGTAGTGAAGGCAGTTTTCCGTTTGCAGAAGAGAGAGAGAGAGAGAGAGAGAGAGAGAGAGAGAGGAGAGAGAGAGAGAGAGAGAGAGAGAGAGAGAGAGAGAATATAAAGCTGAAGGAAAAGTGAAGGAGTGAAAGGACGTAAAAAGCTTATTAACCCTTTGTGTCCTCACCCTATCCACAAGCATCCCGCGTTGACAGCTGTCATAGTGAAACAAAAACTTTAAAATCTTTCACTCACTCCCCCTTCCTGCAGGAAGCTGGTGGACAGGTGTGTGAGTGAAAGGGTTAAGTTTTCGCAGCTGGCAGATAGGATGCGGGAGTGAAAGACTTAAAGACAGTTTTCCATTTGTACAAGACAAGACAAGCAGGTGGATAAAGTGGCGGACAGGAAGGAGAGATGATCAGAGGCAGATCTCCATTTGCACAAGAAAAGACAAGGCCGTTAACTTGGTGGATATGGTCAGTGGATGAAAGGATGAACAAGACTATGAAAGGACAGGCTCTTAATGGCAGTTTGTACAAGAACAGACAATCATGAAGCTGATGGGTAGGGTGACAGTGTGATAGGGCAGGTTCTTAATGGCAGTTTGTACAAGAACAGACAATCATGAAGCTGATGGGTAGGGTGACAGTGTGATAGGGCAGGCTCTTAATAGCAAATTTCCATTTGTACACACAAGAAAGACAAAATCATTAAGCTGGTGGATAGGGTGAGGGAGAGAAAGGGAAGGTTATTCATGGCAGTTTTCACAAGAAAAGACAAGATTGTAGAGCTGGTGAATAGGGTGATGGAGGGACGGGGGAGGTTATTAATGGCAATTTTCTGTTTGCACAGTTATTGTTATTTTTATTGTTGTTTAAAGCCCAACCGATTGCGCGAGCCATGTCAGGGCTATAACCGTTTCAAAACATACACAATACTTTAAAAGGAAAAAAAATGGGGGAAAAATACAAATATCACTGCATTCGCGCTCATAATCTAAGGAGATGCCCCTGGCGCTGACCACTCCGTCCAGTTTTTCACACAGGGGATTTAAAAAACAATACAAATTTAAACATAACTAAGGACATTAAAGATATTAAAAAATAAAAAAAACAGGCCTAAACTGCGTAATATTGCTTCCGCATATTTCATTTTCCTACAGCCAAAAATGTACTCACCAAATATACCCAACTGTCAATCCTAAGAGAAAGTATGCAAGGCTTTACGGAAAACATACAGGTGAATGGACCAGCAAGGCACAAAAAGAACAGGAAGAAATGACAAAAGCAAAAGAACAAGGCAGAAGCAAAGAGAGACAAAAAAGAAGAAATTTCTAGCACAGAATTTCCAGGAGGGCACGGGAAAAGACAAGATCGTAGAGCTGGTGGATAGGGTGAGGGAGAGATGGAAGAGGTTGTTGATAAAGGCATATTTCCATTTGCACCAAAGAGACAAAATCATTAAGCTGGTGGATAGGGTGAGGGAGAGATGGAAGAGGTTGTTGATAAAGGCATATTTCCATTTGCACCAAAGAGACAAAATCATTAAGCTGGTGGATAGGGTGAGGGAGATGGAAGAGGTTGTTGATAAAGGCATATTTCCATTTGCACCAAAGAGACAAAATCATTAAGTTGGTGGATAGGGTGAGGGAGAGATGGAAGAGGTTGTTGATAAAGGCATATTTCCATTTGCACCAAAGAGACAAAATCATTAAGTTGGTGGATAGGGTGAGGGAGAGACAGGAGAAGTTATCAGAGACAATTTTCCGTTTCCACACACACACAAGACAAAATCAGTAAGCTGGTGGATAAGGTGAGGGAGAGATAGGAGAATGTTATTAAAATCAGTTCTCCGTTTGAAAAAAAAGATCACGAAGGGTGAGGAAGTTATTTTTAAAGAAGTTTTACATCTGCATAAGAAAGATAAAATCGCGAAGCTGATAGATAGGGTGAGGAAGTGAAAGGATAGGTTATTATTAAAACAGGTTTTCATACAGTCAAAGGCAGTTCTCCATTCCTACAAGAAATGACAAGATCGTGAAATCATTCTACCAGTCTCCATTTTTATACAGGCAGGTCACAGGAAATCTAGAATTTTGTACTTTCCAAGATTACTATGACCTTGAAGATGCTTCAATTGACATCAAACTTGACGTGCATCGAGGATAACTGTACGCTATCATAACAGTGAAATAACATTTCAAACACTGCCACAAGTGCTTGAGGAAATGTTGTTGACTTTCCTTCCTTATGAAAGTGTTATTTTAGGCACTTCATTGTGTCACTGACCTCGCAGCTTTACCTTCCAAACTCGAGTTTTCGCGACTTCTGAACATTAAAGAGATCTGAGTAGAGATTCACGCAGACAGCATTAGAGCGCTGACGAAGATGGCGAGAACGCCATCGAAAGCTACGGAACTGTGAGTAGCGATTTTTACACTGTTGGGAGACCTTGTTCTTCAAAATTGGTAGCATTATAAACATTAAAGAGCTTTGACAAAAAATTCAGTCGAGTTCCACCCATAAAGATATGAGAAATCCTTATTCTCTCTCTCTCTCTCTCTCTCTCTCTCTCTCTCTCTCTCTCTCTCTCTCTCTCTCTCTCTCAAACACACAAGCACGCACGCACGCACACAAACAAACACACACACACACGTAATCAAGATCGTATTCAACTCCACCCATCCACCCCGTACACACACACACCACTACTACCATACTGCTACCACCACCACATCAACATCACCATCATCATCAAGAACACACACACACACACACACACACACACCATATCACACCATGAACAACCCCACCGCCCCATCCTTTTTCAACTTCATCGACTGAGCCAAACGCCACCCTTTCGACTACCGCACACCAGCCAACCAAACCAAGTGCGCATAAGTCAAACGTCAACAGGTTTACGTAAGTGCACCGTTGCATTTATTAAAGGACATGTGCACCGATCTTGCCAATAACATAAATACAGAAGTTGTCTCCTTTTGGATCTTACTGTTTAAAGCCCAGCCGACTGCACAGAGCCATATCAGGGTTATAACCATTTCAAAACGTGCACAACATCTAGTTTTAAAAACAGAGGATAAAGAAAATTAAGAACACCTATTAGTGCATAATCTAAGGATTATGTCCCTGGGGTTGACCAGTCCGTCCAATGTATCACCAGGGTATTTCTAAACACAAACCTGAATACAAATGTGAACGTAACTAAGGACACTGAAGCATACACAACAATGACCTAAAATCCTTAGACTTGTTTCTGCACAACACATTTCCTTACAGCCAAACATGCAGTCAACACATGTACCCAATTATTAATCCTAAGAGAAAGTATGTAAGGCTTTATAAAACACGTACAGATGAATGGACCAGCGAGGTACAAAATGACAGGAAGGGATGACAGAAAGCAAAGGACGAAGGAAGAAATAAAGACAGTGACAGAAAAAGAGGACATTTCTAGCACTGAAAATCGAGAAGGTGCGGGGTGGGGGGTGGGGGGGGGATACTATTTATACTGAAAGAGCCCCCGGCATCCTCACGGGGCATCCTTTAGGATGGGCCCGAAACAACAGTTACCATCATCATTAACAGCATTACACGGTTTGTTCATTAGGGGGGTGATCGATCGGACGGATTTTGACTGGGGTGTGTTAATGGATTTTCATTATTTTGGATTGGTGGTGTATTGAGGTGAGGGATGGGCGAGAGGTGTTGGTGTAGTGTGAGTAAAGGGAGTGGGGATGGAGGAACGGCGATATGTGAGTCTGAATGTACCAATGGGTGTGGGTGTCTGTACATGACTAAATGACTAAACGAGAGACAGACAGAGAGAGAGACATACAGACAGACAGACAGACAGAGACAGAGACAGACAGAGAGACATACAGACAGACAGACATACACAGAGAGAGAGAGACATACAGACAGACAGACAGAGACAGACAGACAGAGAGACATACAGACAGACAGACAGACAGAGAGGAGGAGACATACAGACAGACAGACAGAGACAGAGAGAGACAGACAGACAAACAGAGAGAGAGAGGGTGTATGTGTGTGTGTATGTATGTGTGTGTGTGTGTGTGTGTGTGTGGCTGGCTGTCAGTCTGTCTGTCTGTCTGTCTGTGTGCGTGCGTCCTCGTGCGCGCGAGCGAGCGAGACAGAAAATGAGACAGAGACAGACAGAAAGACAGAGAGAGAGAGAGTGTGTGTGTGTGTGTGTGTGTGTGTGTGTCTATGTGTGTGTGTGTGTGTGTGTGTGTGTGTGTGTGTGTGTGTGTGTGTGTGTGTGTGTGTGTATGTGTGTGTGTAAACAGAGAGAGTGAAAGAGAAAGCATATGTGTCAGTCTGTTTGTGTGTGTATGTGTGTGTGTGTGTTTGTGTGTGTGGTGCGTGCGTGCGTGCGTGCGTGCGTGCGTGCGTGTGTGTGTATGTGTTTAAGTGCGCGTGCCAGTATTTGTATGTACATCTGTGTCTATCTGTGTGAGAAAGAGAGAGAGAAAAAGAGAGTATGTGTGTATGTGTGTGTGTTTGTGCGTGTGTGTTTGTGCGTACGTGCGTGTATGTGTGTGTGTGTGCGTGTGTGTGTGTTGTGCGTGTATGTGTGTGTGGCGCGTGTGTGTGTGTGTGTGTGTGTGTGTGTGTGTGTGTGTGTGTGTGTGTGTGTGTGTGTGTGTGAGACAGTCAGACTGACAGATACAGAGAATGCGAACGCTAATGGTTTCATTCATGAAAGGCTTACCTCCCTTGTGAAAAGGATGTGATAACATAATACAGTTAATGACATTACGCATCAAGGAAACATACAGTATACACAAACAATTCATGACATAATATACAACAACAACAAGAACAAAAACGCACACACAATTACTCATCTCAAAAATTAAACAACGGCTTCAAGATATGACACAGCTAATGATCATGCAGGTTCCTTGTCTCAAATTCTGTAAAATATCCCATGCGTCTTATGACGAAGCCATTAGATCGATAAGGGCCGTTTTACTCGCTTACTCTCCATCCCACCCACATCCCACACACACCCACACCCCAGCTCGCCTGGTAGGTCGGTTAGCCATGAGTTAAGGGTAGGGTAACTCCTACAGAACACCTACAGTGCTGAAGCCAGAAGTACCAGGCCTGCAGGCGACTTCTAACAAAACCATGGTACCATGCAATACAGCTCAAAGGTCCACATGCTCATCTACAATAGACGAGATCCACCCACCCACCCAACCCCCGTGGGGATGCCGGTGGCTCCTTCAATATAAACAGCATCCCCACCTTCTGGAAATTCTATGCTAGAAATTTCCTCTTTTCTGTCGCTCTCTTTGTTTCTTTCTTCCTCCTTTGCTTTCTGTCATTTCTTCTTGTCATTTTCTGCCTTGCTGGTCGTGTACGTGTTCGATAAAGTCTTACATACTTTCTCTTAGGATGGATAACTGGGTATGAAATGCATTTCTTTTTGACTCTAGGGAACTGTGATGTGCGAAAGCACTTTTAGATGATTTAGGCCCTTTTCTATACATACATTAGTGTCCGTAGTTATGTTTCAATTTGTATTCACTTTTGTTTTGTAAGTCCCCTGTGTGATTAATTGGACGGAGTGGACAGAACCAGGGGCATCTCCTTACATTATATGCGCGAGGGAGAGAATAAGCTTGTAGGCGAAACGAAACAAATCAACTTGTAGTAATAAATATGCTCGGGCGAACCGAACGTTGGCGAAACATACTGAAGGCGAAACAAAGTGCATCCGCAAGATCGAGATAGTGTAACAGTGGTGGAGGATGGAGCACACGGGAGAGGGGATGGGGGGGGGGATGAAGAAAAAGATCGGGAGATTAAACAACCTGTGGGGGAAGGGGGAGGCGGAGAGGGAAGGGAGGGGAGAGGGAGGGGGAGAGGGAGGGGGAGAGAGGCAGGAATCTAATTTAGCTAATCAATACTGAAAACATGGACTTGCGCGCATATTCTCCCCTCATCCAACCCCCACCTTCCTCCACTCCCCCCCTGCCCCCACCCCCACCTCCGCCCGCCACCCCCCAAATCCCAGGTCCTCAGCAAGCCACGTCACCAATTTGCTTTGTTTCATGACAAGATAAATGAGACAGTAAAGCCATACTGAAACTGTCATCATTTGCATGATCGTACGACGGACACTCTCTCTCTCTCTCTTCCGTCTCTCTCTCCTCTTCCCCCCTCTCTCTCTCTGTCTCTTCCCTCTCTCTGTGTCTCTTCCCTCTCTCTGTGTCTCTGTCTCTTCCCTCTCTCTCTGTCTCTTCCATTTCTTTCTGGCTCTTCCCTCTCTGTGTCTCTTCCCTCTCTCTGTCTCTTCCTTTCTTCTGGCTTTCCCTCTCTGTGTCTCTTCCCTCTCTCTGTCTCTTCCCTTTCTCTGTGTCTCTTCCCTCTCTCTCTGTCTCTTCCCTTCTCTCTGGGCTCTTCCTGTCTCCTGTGTTTTCTTCCCTCTCTCTCTCTCTCTTCTCTGTCTCTCTCTGTCTCTCCTCTCTCTGTCTCTTCCCTTCTCTCTGTCTCTTCCCTCTCTGTGTCTCTTCCCTCTCTCTGTCTCTTCCCTTCTCTCTCTGGCTCTTCCTCTCTGTCTCTCTTCCTCTCTCTCTGTCTCTTCCTCTCTCGTCTCTTTTCTGCTCTCTCTCTTCCTCTTCTCCTCTCTTCTTCTCTCTCTCTCTGTCTCTTCCCTCTCTCTTCTGTCTCTTCCCTCTCTCTCTGTCTCTTCCTCTCTCTTCTCCTCTCTCTCTGTCTTTCCCTCTCTCTCTCTCTCTGTCTTTCCCTCTCTCTCTGTCTCTTCCCTCTCTCTCTGTCTCTTCCCTCTCTCTCTGTCTCTTCCCTCTCTCTCTGTCTCTTCCCTCTCTCTTTCTCTTCCTCTCTCTCTGTCCTTCTCCTCTCTCTTGTCTCTTCCCTCTCTCTCTGTCTCTTCCCTCTCTCTCTGTCTCTTCCCTCTCTCTCTGTCTCTTCCCTCTCTCTCTGTCTCTTCCCTCTCTCTCTGTCTCTTCTCTCTCTCTCTGTCTCTTCCCTCTCTCTCTGTCTCTTCCCTCTCTCTCTGTCTCTTCCTCTCTCTCTGTCTCTCTGTCTTTTCCCTCTCTCTCTGTGTCTCTTCCCTCTCTCTGTGTCTCTTCCCTCTCTCTGCGTCTCTGTCTCTTCCTCTCTCTCTGCCTCTTCCCTCTCTCTCTCTGTGTCTCTTCCCTCTCTCTCTGTCTCTTCCCTCTCTCTCTGTCTCTTCCCTCTCTCTCTGTCTCTTCCCTCTCTCTCTTCCCTCTCTCTCTGTCTCTTCCCTCTCTCTCTCTCTCTGTCTTTTCCCTCTCTCTCTGTCTCTTCCCTCTCTCTCTGTCTCTTCCCTCTCTCTCTGTCTCTTCCCTCTCTCTCTGTCTCTTCCCTCTCTCTCTGTCTCTTCCCTCTCTCTCTGTCTCTTCCCTCTCTCTCTGTCTCTTCCCTCTCTCTCTGTCTCTTCGCTCTCTCTCTGTCTCTTCCCTCTCTCTCTGTCTCTTCCCTCTCTCTCTGTCTCTTCTCTCTCTCTCTGTCTCTTCCCTCTCTCTCTGTCTCTTCCCTCTCTCTCTGTCTCTTCCCTCTCTCTCTGTCTCTCTGTCTTTTCCCTCTCTCTCTGTGTCTCTTCCCTCTCTCTGTGTCTCTTCCCTCTCTCTGCGTCTCTGTCTCTTCCCTCACTCTCTGTCTCTTCCCTCTCTCTTTCTGTCTCTTCCCTCTCTGTGTCTCTTCCCTCTCTCTCTGTCTCTTCCCTCTCTCTTTTCTGTCTCTTCCCTCTCTCTCTGTCTCTTCCCTCTCTCTCTGTCTCTTCCCTCTCTCTCCTCTCTGTCTCTTCCCCCTCTCTCTCTGTCTCTTCCCTCTCTCTCTGTCTCTTCCCTCTCTCTCTGTCTCTTCCCTCTCTCTCTGTCTCTTCCCTCTCTCTCTGTTCTCTTCTCCCTCTCTCTCTCTGTCTCTTCCCTCTCTCTCTGTCTCTTCCCTCTCTCTCTGTCTCTTCCCTCTCTCTCTGTCTCTTCCCTCTCTCTCTGTCTCTTCCCTCTCTCTCTGTCTCTTCCCTCTGTCTCTCTCTGTCTCTTCCCTCTCTCTCTCTCTTCCCTCTCTTTCTGTCTCTTCCTTCTCTCTCTGTCTCTTCCCTCTCTCTCTGTCTCTTCCTTCTCTTTCTGTCTCTTCCCTCTCTCTCTGTCTCTTCCCTCTCTCTCTGTCTCTTCCTTCTCTTTCTGTCTCTTCCCTCTCTCTCTGTCTCTTCCCTCTCTCTCTCTCTGTCTCTTCCCCCTCTTTCTGTCTCTTCCTCTCTCTCTGTCTCTTCCCTCTCTCTCTGTCTCTTCCTTCTCTTTCTGTCTCTTCCCTCTCTCTCTGTTCTCTTCCCTCTCTTTCTGTCTCTTCCCTCTCTCTCTCTGTCTCTTCCTCTCTCTCTCTCTGTCTCTTCCCTCTCTCTCTCTCTGTCTCTTCCCTCTCTTTCTGTCTCTTCCCCCTCTCTCTTTTCTTGTCTCTTCTCTCTCTGTCTCTTCCCTCTCTCTCTCTCTGTCTCTTCCCTCTCTCTCTGTCTCTTCCCTCTCTCTCTCTCTGTCTCTTCCCTCTCTTTCTGTCTCTTCCTCTCTCTCTCTCTGTCTCTTCTCTCTCTCTCTGTCTCTTCCCTCTCTCTCTCACTCACTCACTCTCTCTCTTTCTTTCTCTTTCCTGTCTTTCTGTCTCTCTCTCACTCTCTTCCCCTCTCTCTCTCACTCTCTCTTCCTCTCTCTCTCTCACTCTCTCTTCTCCTCTTTCCCTCTCTCTTCCTCTCTCTCTTCTCTCCCTCTTTCTATCACTCACATAACACACACATACACACACACACACACACGGACATGCACATACACATACACACATACACACACACGCACACACACACACAAACAAACGCACACAGACAGACAGACAGATAGATAGATGGGTACCTAGATAGATAGACAGATAGATAGATAGATAGACATATAGATAGATAGATAGATACAGATAGATAGTAGATAGATAGATAGATAGATAGATAGATAGACAGACAGATAGATAGATAGATAGATAGATAGATAGATAGATAGATAGATAGACAGATAGACATATAGACAGATAGATAGATTGATAGATAGATAGACAGATAGATAGACAGATAGATAGATAGATAGATACAGATAACATACATACATACATACATACATACATACATACATAGACAGACAGACAGATATATATATAGATAGATAGATAGATAGATAGATAGATAGATAGATAGACAGACAGCAGATAGATAGATAGATAGACAGATAGATAGATAGACAGATAGATAGATAGACAGATAGACAGATAGATAGATAGACAGATAGACAGATAGACAGACAGATAGATAGACAGATAGATAGACAGATAGATAGATAGACAGATAGATAGATAGGTAGATAGATAGATAGATAGATATACAGATAGATAGATAAATAGATAGATAGATGGATAGATCGATAGATAGATAGACAGATAGATAGATAGATAGATAGATAGATAGATAGATAGATAGATAGATAGATAGATAGATAGATAGATAGACAGACAGATAGATAGATAGATAGATAGATCGATAGATAGATAGATAGATAGATAGACAGACAGACAGACAGACAGACAGACAGATAGACAGACAGACAGACAGACAGACAGACAGACAGACAGATAGATAGATAGACAGACAGACAGACAGACAGACAGATAGACAGACAGACAGACAGACAGACAGACAGACAGATAGATAGATAGATAGACAGACAGACAGACAGACAGATAGATAGATAGATAGATAGATAGATGATAACAGACAGACAGACCAACAGATAGTTTAAAAGATAATAGATGATAGACATTCTTGCATAATTTTTTGTAGATACCCCTTGGGGCTGCCACTTCGCCCTATTTACATCAGGGATTTAAAAAATCAAACCTTGGGTACAACAAGAATGTTTTCTATGGACATCTAACGTATATAACAACGGGCCTAATTACTTGAAATTGCTCCCTTTCACTGACATTTCCTTTGAGCTCAAGAGCACTTAATACACTGTCCAATGATAGAAGAAATGACAGAAAACGAAGGAGCAAGCAGAAACGAGAGAGCGCCGAAAAGAAAGGAAATCTGTAGCCCCAACCGTGCAAAACTCCCATCCCCCCAGGGCCCCCCCA
>JAPXFY010000033.1:14749266-14750549 GCA_030674185.1 Monoplex corrugatus | reverse complement strand
TCCACCCACCCACCCAACCCCCGTGGGGATGCCGGTGGCTCCTTCAATATAAACAGCATCCCCACCTTCTGGAAATTCTATGCTAGAAATTTCCTCTTTTCTGTCGCTCTCTTTGTTTCTTTCTTCCTCCTTTGCTTTCTGTCATTTCTTCTTGTCATTTTCTGCCTTGCTGGTCGTGTACGTGTTCGATAAAGTCTTACATACTTTCTCTTAGGATGGATAACTGGGTATGAAATGCATTTCTTTTTGACTCTAGGGAACTGTGATGTGCGAAAGCACTTTTAGATGATTTAGGCCCTTTTCTATACATACATTAGTGTCCGTAGTTATGTTTCAATTTGTATTCACTTTTGTTTTGTAAGTCCCCTGTGTGATTAATTGGACGGAGTGGACAGAACCAGGGCATCTCCTTACATTATATGCGCGAGGGAGAGAATAAGCTTGTAGGCGAAACGAAACAAATCAACTTGTAGTAATAAATATGCTCGGGCGAACCGAACGTTGGCGAAACATACTGAAGGCGAAACAAAGTGCATCCGCAAGATCGAGATAGTGTAACAGTGGTGGAGGATGGAGCACACGGGAGAGGGGATGGGGGGGGATGAAGAAAAAGATCGGGAGATTAAACAACCTGTGGGGGAAGGGGGAGGCGGAGAGGGAAGGGAGGGGAGAGGGAGGGGGGAGAGGGAGGGGGAGAGAGGCAGGAATCTAATTTAGCTAATCAATACTGAAAACATGGACTTGCGCGCATATTCTCCCCTCATCCAACCCCCACCTTCCTCCACTCCCCCCCTGCCCCCACCCCCACCTCCGCCCGCCACCCCCCAAATCCCAGGTCCTCAGCAAGCCACGTCACCAATTTGCTTTGTTTCATGACAAGATAAATGAGACAGTAAAGCCATACTGAAACTGTCATCTTTTGCATGATCGTACGACGGACACTCTCTCTCTCTCTTCCTCTCTCTTCTCTCTCCCCTCCCTCTCTGTCTCTCCCTCTTCTGTGTCTCTCCCTCTCGTGTCTCTGTCTCTTCCCTCTCTCTCTGTCTCTTCCTTTCCTCTGCTCTTCCCTCTGTGTCTCTTCCCTCTCTGCCTCCTGTGTCTCTGTCTCTTCCCCTCTTGTCTTCTCTTCTCTGTCTCTTCCCTTTCTCTCTGGCTCTTCCCTTTTCTGTGTCTTCCCTCTCTCTGTCTCTCTCTGTCTCTCTCTGTCCTCTCTCTCTCTCTTCCCTCTCTCTCTGTCTCTTCCCTCTCTCTGTCTCTTCCCTCTCTCTGTCTCTTCCTTTCTC
>JAPXFY010000033.1:14741766-14744266 GCA_030674185.1 Monoplex corrugatus | reverse complement strand
TGAGTGCGCTGATCCTAAAAAAATGAAAAAAAAAGCTCTCTGACCCTGCACCCTATCCACCTACTTCAAACACTTCACGCTTTGACTCCCTCTCCCTATCCACCATTTCCTGCAGGAAGCTGGTGGATAGGGTGATGGAATCAAAGGGTTAAGATCTTGCCTTGCTAACATGGTTGGCAATACGGGACGCTGGTGGATAGGGTATGGAAGCAAAAGGTTAAGTGTTTCCTTTGCTAACATGGCTGGCAATGCCGGACGCTGGTAGATAGGGTATGGAAGCAAAGGATTAAGTGTTTCCTTTGCTAACATGGTTGACAATGCAGGACGCTGGTGGATAGGGTATGGAAGCAAAAGGTTAAGTGTTTCCTTTGCTAACATGGTTGGCAATGCAGGATGCTGGTGGACAGGGCGTGGGAGCCAATGGATTAACGCTGTCTTCTTCTTTACGCCTGATGGCATCTTCATAATCCAATCTTTGTCCAAATGAGGTATGAAAAGAAGCATAGCTTCCTAGTGTTCCTTTCCCCCACTCCATAGCAGCTATCAAAACGCACTGCACCTATCCTGCATTGTGTAGGGATTTATAATAAACTCTGATCTCTTTGATCTTATAATATTTCTAGGTATAAATTTATAAGTGCAAACTCGACGAAAAACTTTCCCGAATATCGTTTCTTTTACAAAATCCCTTGTTTTATTCTTGTTGTTGCTTGAAGCCCAACTGACTGCGCAGAGCCATATCAGGACTATAACCGTTTCAGTACACACACAATATTTCCACAGGAAAAAAAAGAAAAGAAAACTAAATGCAGAGATCAATGTATTCGGGCACATGATCTAACGAGATGCCCCTGGCGTTGACAACTCCAATTTATCACGAAGCGGATTTTAAAAAAAACATACCAGAATACAAATTTACACATAACCAAAGACACTAAAACATAAAAACATACCTAAATTACTTAAAATTGCTTCCGCTATATCATTTCTCTAGAACCAAAAATGCACTTAATACATGTACCCAATTATCAATCCTAAGAGAAGGTATGTAAGACTTTTTGAACACACATGGGCAAATGGACCAGCAAGGCAGAAACTGATAGGAAGAAATGACAGAAAGCAAAGAGCAAGGCAGAAACAAAGAGAGTGATCAAAAAGAGGAAATTTCTAGCACAGAATTTCCTGAAGGTAGGGATACTATTTTTACTGAAAAAGTCCCTGGCATCCCTATGGGGGGGGGGACCCTTGCCACAAAATACCACATAGAAAAATACAATGCAAAAGGGACGTGGAACTTGCACGCTTTTAGAGTCAAATGGCTGCCATACCTACCTCTTTTTAAAGACGAAGTTTAATGTGACCATTTATATACATAAGTAATATGAATGTATGTCAATGTTTTTCCTGTAAATGTTTCTTTTTATACTTTACACTTTTGCACTAATGGTATTTCATGCACACATGTACGTTCTTTGAACAGATATAGATCTATCTACCTTACAAATTTGTTGAATTTGAAATCTTTTACGATAATGAGTTTACTTTTCTACAAGTCATGGTGATCAGTAAAATACATGAAATCCCCTCATGCAAAATAACAGCAAACAGCCCAACCTTGAGACAGATTGATAAATTTAAATACCTGGGAACGATCATTTCACCAGATGGCAAATGCACATCAGAAATAGCCAGCAGAATCGGCTAAGCAAAAACAATATTCAAGAAGATGGAGAGCATTCTTACAAAAATGCCTATCAATTAACATCAGAAAGAAAAGTTCTTGAATGTTATATAGAACCAATACTGTTGTACGGTTGCAAGACGTGGACAGTCAACAAGCAAAGCCAGAACAAGATTGAGGCAGCCGAGATGTGGTTTCTAACAAGATGTTGAAAGTTCCATGGAAAACAAAGAAAACAAACGAGACAGTCTTGATGGAGGCAGACACAAGTAGATCATTCATAAGGAAGATCAGGAAAAGACAGGCAAATTCATAGGCCATTTTATGAGGAAAGGGAATTGGAGCACCTGGTCACAACAGGAAAGCTGGAGGGAAGGAGAGCACCGGGTAGACCCAGGGAAAAGATACTAGACGGACTTGCAGAGTGGCTGAAGACAAGGAGGGTGGAAGAGATGCTAGAGGCAACAAGAGACAGAGACAGATGGAAATCCATAATCGCCAACACCATGCGGCAAGGCACCTGATGATGATGAATAGTGTTTGTCTTTATATCCAGTTAAAAAATAATAAAATCAAATAAAAAAAACCCTGATCTTTACGAAACACAGAGGAGGAAAAAAAAAGACGAGCAGTGACTGAACAAACAGGTCAGTTTTATGGCACTGGCTGGGTACCCACCACTGGGGACATCTGTCTCACTGTAAAAACAGACGACTCCAAAGTTCGTCGGGATATGGAGGCCATATTGTACCAAGAAATTTTAAATACGTACATATCTAACGTAACTATGACATTTTAATTTTTATTGTGTACACATTT
>JAPXFY010000033.1:14721766-14729266 GCA_030674185.1 Monoplex corrugatus | reverse complement strand
TGTCGCCGTCCAAGGTCATGGAAAGGATCCTTCCTGCTATGTTCAAGGTGGAAGTTTCTTTTTATGATAGTCTTCACCTCTCTGAAGAAGATGGTGAGTTGCTGCTTTCGAAGTCTGCTTTTTGCCTGTGCCAGAGAGTCTGCCTTCACGATTCCCCAGATGCCACAGTGGGCAGGAATTCACTGCAGTCGTCACTGGTACAGCGCGTGCTAGTATTGTTAGTTCCTTCAAGGTAGACCTGGTAAGACTGTCAGCAATTGACTGTAGGCTCTCTGTCAAGGTTTTGCAGTCTGTTAGGAAGACCATTTTGGATGTCGGGGGATTTTCTGTTTTTATCATTTTTGCTGCTTCCAATACAGCTGTCTCTTCTTTTGCCTTGTAATTAGTGGACAACTTTCCTGTTGGGATCAATCTTTTACTGTCCTTTCATTTGGAGAAAGAGTCCACTCCCCCCATTTCTTTATAACTCCACCTGTTGCCACCGTCTGTGAAGACATGTGTCCATTCTAAGCTGTTGTGAGCACCATCAACTATTCCAGTTGAAAGGTCTTAAAGACCATTTCTGGTCGGTCTCTCTCGTTTAGAATGCTTGGAACCTCTGTAACAAAGGTGATGTTTGTCTGGCAGTTCCAATTTTTAGTATCCTGGAGTGATTCCACCTCGTTTTTACTTTCAAGCAGGATTGGAGCATGGTTTTTCCCTCAATATTTGTTTTGTTTTTTTTGTTTTGTTTGTTTGTTTGTTTGTTTGTTTGTTTGTTTGTTTGTTTGTTTGTTTGTTTGTTTGTTTGATTTAGTCTTTTTTTTTTCAAGATGACTTGCGTTTCTCTTCTTGGGGTTTTTGGTTGGTCGAGTAGTTGTGTTTATGCATGGTAACATGAAAGGTTTTGCAACTTCTCATTGTGAATGAATTCTTTCGCCTGTCCCCGAGGAACCAGTGCGTAAAGTCCTTTTGACTTCTCCCTGGCGTTGATGAGCCATTAGCACACCCCAATTGGTGTTTGCCAGTTGTTGGTTTTTTTCCCCACCACAGCGAGTTTCTTTGTGGCTGTCTGCTCTAGATTTCTGATGTGCAGATTCCAAGTGAGTCGTTTGTCATGCATGACACTAAAACATGCTGGTGGATCTGCATATAGCAAGTTGTCAATGGCGAGCTTAAAGTTGGTTTTGTTGATGATGTTTTTAAAGGGTAAATCAGATGGCTATAATCTTGCTGGTATTGATGGTGATGCACCAGTCCTTTCCCTGTTTTTGAACAGTACTGAAAACATCCTGTGCACGTATACCGGTAGTGATCTAGGCGCCACGTAGTCTGCTGGTAAGGCTGTTTGTCCATGTGTTGACAGGCTGTCTGTAATGTCATTGATACATATACAACCAATACTATTGTACAGATGTGAGGCGTGGGCAGTCAACAAGCAAAGCCAGAACAAGATTGAGGCAGCCGAGATGTGGTTTCTAAGAAGAATGTTGAGAGTTCCATGGACAGCAAAGAAAACAAATATCTTACATACAGGGAAAAAGAACAGACAACCTCACGGCCAGAACATTCTAGAATGTAACACCCAGATCAATCAAAGCGGAAACTGGCTATAGGCATAATCGTAATGAAAAAATAAAAATAAAGAAAAAGAAACACAAGAACCCAGATATGTCCATGATGTCTGAGGTAACCTTAACAGAATTACAAGATGCTCTCAGAAAATTAAAGAGAAAGAAAGCCCCCGGAACGGATAGGATCACCATTGAGGTGATCTATGATCGGACCTAAGGCAAAAGAAAAGCTGTTTGGGCGTCACAACCAGTCCTGGAATAGTGGCATTAACCCCACTACTTGGGAAAAAAGCCATCATCACTCCTGTCCCAAAGAAAGGGGCAAAATAAAGCCAATAAAGCTGACTACAGACCCATCAGTACTGAACTGTCTAAAAAAGACCCTGGAGCGAAGTCATCAAGAAGAGACTCACTTGGCATTAAGAAAGAAAAGAGCCTAATTTGAAAAGAGCAAACAGCTTTCAGTGAAAAAACTAGAATACTGAAGATCACTTGGTCTGTGTTACCCAATGTCTCGAAGAAAACGCCTTTCAGGAAGAGAAAAAAGTCATCGCTGTCTTTGTCGACTTCTCTGATGCTTTTGAAGAAGTTTGAAAGCGAGAATTTCTTACAAAATTACTGAACCACGGGGTGGCAGGTAGATACAGACTATCCAAATGTACAATCTACCTGCCACCCAGCCAATAACTAAACTCGGGGTTCCAGGGCTCGCTTCCCGTAGAGGCCTCGACTTTTCTCCTCAGTTTGACCGGAAAATCGAATTGAACGGCAAGGGACGAAAATCGAATCGGACCCGTGTGCCTTCTGGCTGCGCACGTTAAAGATCCCACAGCAGTTGAAAATCGTAAAGAGCAGGGCATTGCCCGGCTGCCTTGGTATAAAACATTGGAGAGAAGGTTGATTTCCCAGGTCCTGCCCCTTGAAGACCAATTAGCCTTCTTGCCTTTATAAAGTCTTGGTAAATAAAATGTGAATAAGAGTATGCATTTGAAGCAAGGGAGAAGAGATGGGCGCCGCCCTCGTGGTGCTGGCCCCAGGAAAAGTCGAGGTCTCTGCCACCCCACTCCCCTACGACCCTAGGGTTATAGAACTATCTAGGAAGGACCTAAGGACCTGGCCGGGTCGTGGGTTTATGTACAGGCTTAAGGCTCGTGCCGTGATCATTCTGGATCTTCTCCATCACTTGGCACTTGTGACGTTAGTGCATATGGAATTCATTCCGAGGGAGGAAACGTCATCTTGAGAAATTGAAACTGAAACTGAAACACAGAACGGTAAAGTTCAGGCTGGATGGGATTTTGGGTAAGTTTATCAAGGTAAGACAAGGCGTTCCACAGGAAGGGGTCATTTCATTGACCCTAGTTCTCGTATGTCATCATCATCATCAGGCGCCCTGCCGTATGGCGTTGGCGATCATGGACTCCCATCTGTCTCTATCTCTCGTTGCCCCAAGCATCTCCTCCATCCTGCCCCGTTCCCAGCCACTCTGCAAGTCCGTGCAGCATTTTCTCCCTGGGTCTACCTGGCGCTCTTTCCCTCTAGTTTTCCCGTTCTGACCAGGTGCTCCAATTCCCCTTTCCTCATAAAATGGCCTATAAATGTTGCCTGTCTTTTCCTAATCTTCCTTATGAATGATCTACTTGTGCCTGCCTCCATCAAGACTGTCTCGTTTGTTTTCTTTGCTGTCCATGGAACTCTCAACATTCTTCTTAGAAACCACATCTCGGCTGCCTAAATCTTGTTCCGGCTTTGCTTGTTGATGTCCACGCCTCACATCCGTACAACAGTATTGGTTCTATATAACATTCAAGAACTCTCTTCCTGATGTTAATTGATAGGCATTTGTTGGTAAGAATGCTTGTCATCTTCTTGAATGCTGTTTTGGCTTGGCCAAACAAGATTGAGGCAACTGAAATGTGAAGAGTTCCATGGACAGCAAAGGAAACAAAACGAGACAGTCTTGAACGAGGCAGACGCAAGAAGAACATTAATGAAGAAGATTAAGAAAAGACAAAGCAACATTTATAGCATATTTTATGAGAATGCTGTTTTGGCTTAGCCAAACAAGATCTATATGGAGGAATATGTAAATAACTAGTATCAGAAACAGAACTAAGAGGTCAGGCAGGGGTGTATATTGAAGGTGGTCACAAAGATAAACAGGGGCAGTACCACCGATACGCTTGTAGCATAATGTATTGATTTTATATGAAATTCTTTCAGAAACAAACGACCAATGGAGAAAGTCAAGCAAGGGGGTGGTATGATCAGGCCTCTTTTCACCAAGGTCAAGACGGGCCGCCGAATTCTGAATACGCTGGAGGCGTGCAATGAAACAAGCAGGCAAGCCATATCTTCTATAGTTATGACCACATCATGGGTGCAGATAGTCTGAATTCTTTCAAGACTCGTAAATTGTCAGTGGGTCTGTTCTCTTGGCAGACGTTAATTCTTATCAAGCAAGCTCTTATAATACAGTCATGGAATCTAAATTTGATGTCTAGAGTTCAATCCCAGCCCACAACATAAAACTCTGTCTTTTTGCTGATCATCTTAATGCTCCAATCACTCTGGTGGTCATCTTCTTCATCATCATCATCATCATCATCATCATGTGCCCTGCCGTACGGCGTTGGCGATCATGGCCCTCTATACGAATCTATCCCGTGTCGCTGCAAGTACATCTCCCACCCTCTCTGTCCTCAGCCACCCTGCAAGTCCGTCCAATATTTCCTCCCTGGGTCTACCTGGTGCACTTTTTCCCTCCAGCTTTCCTGTTGTGACCAGGTGTTCTAATTTCTCTTGTCTCATAAAATGTCCTATAATAAATGTTGCTTTGTCTTTTCTTAATTTTCTTCATTAATGTTCTTGTGTCTGCCTCCTTCAAGACTGTCTCGTTTGTTTCCTTTGCTGTCCATGGAACTCTTCACATTTCAGTTGCCTCAATCTTGTTCTGACTTTGCCTGCTGACTGTCCACGCCTCATATCCCTACAACATAATCGGTTCTATACAGTATTCAAAAACTTTTTCTGATGTTGTTGATAGGCATTAGGTATCAGCTTGGTGGTTTATAAACCCTGTTTGACCACTTCCGCACACACACCCTTTCCCCTCCATATCAAGACATTGCCAGCGCATAACGCTTTGCACAGGCTCAAGGTGTCTGCTAGATGAAACAGAGGGAAGACAGAGTGCATCGCATATGGAACTACCCCAGTGCCATAAATCCATCTTGAACAAACTGTAAAGCTCTAAACTAAACTCTGGCTGGACGGTCAGGGGTCAGCTTGTTGTCCATCATCCTGTCCTAGCCTCGAGCTCTTCTCCCCCACCATCTACATCTCTATGTCCGGCAGATATTGACGTTCGTTAATATTTATATACCACTGGACAATACATAAGCCCTCTCTCTCTCTTTTTTTTTTCTACCTCCCTCCCTCTCCCCCCTCTCTCTCTTTTCTCTCTCTCTCTCACCACACACACACACACTCAAACACACACAGGCACACTGACACACACACTCTCTCTGTCTCTTTCCCAAACACGATCGCTCCCTCACTCGTTTTCTCCCTCGTCACTCGTACATACTTTCGGTGCATAAGAAGATTCATATGGATCGATGCTATTAAAGTATTAAGCAAGTAAAATCAAGACTTAAGATCTGAGCTCCACCCACCACCCTCACTACTCTCTCTCTCTCTCTCACTCACTCTCCCTCCCTCTCTCTCTCTCTCTCTCTCACACACACACACACACACACACACTCACACACTCACACACACACACACACACGCATATATACATACACACACACACACACACACACACACACACACACACACACACACACACACACACACACACACACACACATCAACACAGAACTTTCTCACTGATAGTAATACACATTCAATGTTTAATGGGTACATTACATACATTTTTTTTTCTTGCTTTGGCTGACCATGTGAATATTACAGAAATTGACAGCAAAAATAAAGGGTTGGAGCTAAATAGCAAGAAGACTGAAATCATGGTTATCAGTAAAAAAAAAAAAAACAACAAAAAAAACGAAATCCCCTCAGGCAAAACAACAGCAAATGGCACAACTGAGACAGGCTGATAAGTTTAAATATCTGGGAACGGTCATTTCACCAGACGGCAGACGCACATCAGAAATAGCCAGCAGAATCGGTCGAGCCAAAACAGCATTCGAAAAGATGAAAAGCATTCTTACCAACAAATGCCTATCAATTAACATCAGGAAGAGAGTTCTTGAATATTATATAGAACCGATAATGTTATACCGTTGTGAGGAGTGCACAGTCAACACGCAAGGCCAGAACAAGATTGAGGCAGCCGAAATGTGGTTTATAAGAAGAATCTTGAGAGTTCCACAGACAGCAAAGAAAACAAACGAGACAGTCTTGATGGAGGCAGACACAAGAAGATCATTCATAAGGAAGATTAGGAAAAGACAAGCAACATTTATAGGCCATTTTAAGAGGAAAGGGTAATCAGAGCACCTGGTCACAACAGGAAAGCTGGAGGAAAAGAGAACATCAGGAAGATCCAGGGAGAAAATATAGGACGGACTTGCAGGATGGCTGAGGACAGAGAGGGTGGAAGGTGTGCTTGCGGCGACAAGAGATAGATGCATATGGAAGGTCATGATCGCCAACGCATTGCGGCAGGGCACATGATGATGATGATTATAAATTAAAGATCTAAAATAACAGGCAACAGGTTTTCTGTCTCACGCATTCAAAAGAAATGTTCATGAGAAGTACAGGTTTTTACGAATAATCAGAAATATGTATTGGGAACAAACAGCTGCAATGAGAATAGAAAACGATATAAGCTCTTTCCAACTCATCAAAAGAGGAGTAAGACAAGGTTGTGTTTTCTCACCAGATCTGTTTTCACTTTACAGCGAAAACATCATTAAAAACCTAGATGAAGACCCTGGATTAAAGGGTGGAGGAAAAATGATAAACAACATTCGATACGCAGATGACACCGTGCTAATTGCAGAAAATGAAAGGGACCTACAAAACCTTGTGAATATACTAGAAATAGAAAGCAAAGGTAAGGGCTTGGAACTAAACAGCAGGAAGACTGAAGTCATGGTGATCAGTAATAAATATGAAATCCCCTCATGCAAAATAACAGCAAACGGCACAATCTTGAAACAGGTTGATAAGTTTAAATACTTATAGGCCATTTCATGAGGAAAGGGGAATTGGAGCACCTGGTCACAACAGGAAAGCTGGATGAAAAGAGAGCACCAGGTAGACCCAGGGAGAAAATATTGGACGGACTTGCAGGTGGCTGAAGACAAAGAGGATGGAAGAGGTCTTGAGGCAACAAGGGATAGAAACAGATGGAAGGCCATGATCGCCAATGCCATGTGGCAAGGCACCTGATGATGATGATGATGACAGGTTTTAGTGTACACACACTCTCTGTCTCTCTCTCTCTCTCTCTCTCTAACACATGTTCGCCTCCTCTCCTTCAAAATAAACAAACAAATAAGAATATTGTTTTCATCTGTCTCCCTAACTAAAAACTGTTATCATCCCTCCTCCCTCCCCCCCCCTCTCTCTCTCTCTCGCACACACACACACACACACACACACACACACACACACACACACACACACATACAAACACACATTACATACACACATAAAGACAGACAGACAGGCGTACGTACGTACGTACATGCCTACATACAGATACATACATACATACATACATACATACATACATACATACATACATACATACATACATACATACATACATACATACATATACACACACGTGCACATCCCATTCACACATTCACTCTCCTTTCCCTTCCTCTCTCTCTCCCCCTCTCTTCTCTCTCTCTCTCCCTCCTCCTCTTACACACGCACGAATGGGCAAACACACGTATACACCACT
>JAPXFY010000033.1:14706766-14716766 GCA_030674185.1 Monoplex corrugatus | reverse complement strand
ACACACACACACACACACACACACACACACACTAAAATACAAAAGTCATTTTTCATTGGGCCAAATTTATCTATATTTACAGCGGAATTAGTCACTATTATACAAGCGTTGCATTATCTATTAAACCTTAAACCTGTATATTTCAAAGTAGTTTTCTTTGTTGATTCAAAATCTGTATTATATGCCTTACAGTCTTTTGATACAGACACAAGACCTGATCTAATTACTGAGGCTAATCATCATATACATCGTTTAAGGATAAAAGGTACAGATATCAGTTTATGCTGGGTGCCTTCTCACGTTGGTCTTCACGGCAACGAAGTAGTTGACAGAGCAGCTAAGCAAGGTGCGCATAACTCTGATGATACTGTAGAATTACGTATTAAATCTTCCATGAAAGAAGCTTGCAGCTTGCTAGAATCAGCCTCATGGATTCGTTTTCATGATCATTTCAATGAAAAATTTGTGACAAAACAAATGATAAAACTTTCATTTCAAAATGTATGTAAAAAATTGCAGTATTCTTCTATATATCATTCGAGATCGATTGTTGCTGTTCATTTTCGTATTCAGCTAAACGCATTGAAAACAAAATATTGTAGAAATGTCAAGTGTATTTGCGGCGAACAATTCACTCTGTTTCACTGTTTATTTTACTGCAAAATGCTACGTTCTTTTTTACCAAAAAATGTTTACATAAGAAAACTATTCTGAAACTCATTTTAAAGAAATAACTTCAGATCAATCTTTGTTAGTTAAAATTTCAGAATCATTGGTTCACAGTCCTGTAAATGCATTGCTTTAAGTTTATGATGTTTGTACTTTAGCGTTAAAATTTTCCCTTCACATTGTTGATTTTAATTGTTAGTGTTCATTTGTTAGTGTTAAGATCTTGTTCCATTTTTCTGTTTTCCCACCTGCTTACATCTCTTGCTGTCTCCTCTGATCCCAATCCAACCCGCCCAACTCTCATCTTCCATTTTCCCCCCGTCTAACATCACTCATAGTGAAAAGACGTTAAATCAAAGAACGAACACACACACAAAAGAAAGCAGCAAGGAAGGCAGCAAGTACGCCACAACACACACACCCCACACACACACACACACACACACACACACACACACACACACACACACACACACACACACACACACACACACACATACACTGTGAGAGAGAGAAGAAAGAGAGAGAAAGAAGCAGACAGACAGACAGAGAGACAGAAACAAGAGACAGACAGACAGAGAGAGACAGACCGAGACAGACAGATAGACAGACAGACAGAGACAGAGGCCATTAAACAAAAACTCTGGCAGGGTCAATATCCTTCCACGACATGAGAATAGCCCACTAAATCCTCTTGCGTTTCAGTTTATGCATTTATGCATAAAATCGTATACGGATAGTGTTCTCAAGCAGACGCTTTATACTCATCCACGATCACCATACCTTTGGTGTTTCCAAGTTCTTGAACGAGAAAACAAAATCATAAATTCCAAAATATCTGTCTCCGTTGTCATCAACACCTGTAGCCAGTATCACCACCTTCGTCAGCACGGTTTAAGTGCCATGCTCGTAACACTTGCACACCACGACCTGAGGTAGTTTCCATGACCTCAGTGGACTGATTCGTTTTGCCTAGAAGGCGATTGATATAAAAATCAGTTAAAACCCGAAAATGGTTAAAAAAAAAAAAAAGAATTGTTCAGAAATGAATGGTGTAAGCACAGGAATCAATCAGATCTGTCAGTGTCTTCTGTCCGTTGCTGAATTCCCCACGGTTTCTCTCCAGTCTCAGATTTTGTCGTCGGATGGCTGGTCCTCTAGTGCTTTTCGCGTTTGATTTTAACCCTTTGCCTCTCGCACGCTGTCCTCCAGCATCCTGCATTGTCAACCATGTTAGCAAAGCAAAAACTTTTTTTTTGAGGATCATCGCACTCAGAGAGGTCACCTTTGTGCTCACCTTTTTTTTTTCCTGTCCCATTTTCTACGCCGCCTTAATGGCCACAGAAGCTGGCACAATTTTTTTTACTATAAGATGATGATGATATCGATGAGGATGATAATCATGATGCTATGGAGTTCCAGCTAGGACTGTAACTGCGTGACAGGGCTGTACTCTACGCTTACTATCATAACATATCCTGGCGTCAACCAGGCCCAAGAGATACAGACACCTGCGGTGCTGGTCAGGAAATTTTGATATCAGCAACACCCTCAATGACACATCCGTGAAGTGGATGAGACCCGACTGTATGGTCCCAGTCTTCCCAATGAGCCCATAGCACGCCCAACCCTGGGTAGGAGCCAGTTAGAGCCGAAAAATCCCACAATGATTTTTGAAGGGACTGATGGGGATTCCAGCCCACAACCTTCCAGTCGGTAGTCCGTTGCGTTAACCACTACACCACGGCGACTGGTGCAAAACAAAACCTTAACCCTCTGACTCCCTAACGAAGCTGGTGAATAGGGTGAAGGAGTCAAAAGGTTAAGTTTTCGTAGTTGGTGGATAATCACCTTGAAACATGAAACACTAAGCTGACACCAGCGGAATGATTGGAACCAGCAACACAGGCCGACCTATGAAACAATCAGCTTGGCACCACCAGACTCACTGGAGACAGGATACAGGCTAGGCCATTTTCTTCTCCTAACTTTTTCAATTCATTTTTACCAGGTAATATAGATAAATGCAAAACAACAAAAACAAAACAAAAAAGAAAGAAAGAGAGAAAGAAAGAAAGAAAGAAAGAAAGAGAGAAAGAAAGAAGGAAAGAAAGAAAGAAATGAAGAAGATAGAAAGAATGAATGCATGAAAGAAGAAAAGAGAGAAAGAAATATGGAAAAAAAGAAAGAAAGAAAGAGAGAAAGAAGAAAAGAAAGAAAGAAAAAAAAGAAACAAAAAGAAAAGAAAGAAAGAAAGAAAAAGGAAAGACAGAAAGAAATATAGAAAGAGAGAAAGAAAGAAAGAAAAAAGAAAAGAAAGAAAGAAAGAGACAGAAGGAAAAGAAGAAAGAAAAAAGAACGAAAGAAAGGAAGAAAGAAACAAAAGTAAAAAAGAACAGAAAGACAAAAGAAAGAAAAAAAGAAAGAAGGAAGGAAACAAGGAAAGAAAGAAAAAAAAACAGAAAGAAAGAAAAAGAAAGAAAGACAGATGGAAAGGAAAAAGAGAAGAGAAGAAAAAGAAAAAGGAAAGAAGGAAAGAAAGAAAAAAGACAGAGGAAAGAAAGACAGAAAGAAAGAAAGAGGAAAAGAGAAGAAAAGAGAAAGAAAGAAAGAAGAAAAAGAAAGAAGAAAAAAGAAAGAGAAAGAAAGAAAACAAAGAAAGAAGAGAAAGAGAGAAAGAAGGAAACAAAGAAAGAAAGAAAGAAAGAAAAGAAACAGGCCAGTTCTTTTTTCATGTCGCGGCGGGGCTAGCTAGGATTGAACTCGAGATTTCCCATGTGGAGTGTAGGGCCTTAAAACAAGACCAAGCCAGCCCGCCATGAAAGGTGTCCCTGTTTGAAGATCGAACCCCGGACCCCGAATTACCACACGTGACGCTCCAACCGCCTGAGCCAATGGGATCATGCTGACAGACACAGACATGGGATCATGCTGGAGGACAGACACAGGACATGGGATCATGCTGTGGACAGCACACAGACATGGGATCATGCTGACAGACATGGGATCATGCTGACAGACACAGACATGGGATCATGCGACTGACACAGACATGGGATCATGCTGACAGACACAGACTATAGTGGAGATCATGCTGACAGACACAGACATGGGATCATGCTGACAGACACAGACATGGGATCATGCTGACAGACATGGGATCATGCTGACAGACACTCAAGACATGGGATCATGCGACAGAATGACATCAGACATGGGATCATGCTGACAGACATGGGATCATGCTGACAGACAATCATGAAGACATGGGATCATGCTGACACAGACATGGGATCATGCTGACAGACATGGGATCATTGCTGACAGACATGGGATCATGCTGGAACAGACATGGGATCATGCTCGAACAGACATGGGATCATCGACGCACAGACATGGGATCATGCGACGACACAGACATGGGATCATGCTGACAGACATGGGATCATGCTGACTGACACAGACATGGGATTCATGGCTGACAGACACAGACATGGGATTGGAGCTGGGTCATGCTGACAGACACAACATGGGATCATCTGACGCACAGACATGATCATGCGAGACACAGGACATGGATCATGCTGGACAGACACAAGACATGGGATCATGCTGACGCACAGACATGGGATCAGCACAGACATGGGATCATGCTGACAGACACAGACATGGGATCATGTGAGCACAGACAGGTCATGGACAGACACAGACATGGGATCATGGACTGACATGGACAGCTGACAGACAACATGGGATCATGCTGACAGACACAGACATGGGATCATGCTGAACAGGACACAGACATGGGATCATGCTGACAGAACAGACATGGATCATGCTGGGACATGATCATGCTGACAGACACAGACATGGGAATCATGCTACTGAACAGACATGGACATTGACACACAGACATGGGATCATGCTGACTAGACACAGACATGGGTATTCATGCTGACAGACACAGACATGGGATCATGCTGACAGACACAGACATGGGATCATGCTGACAACAGACGGTAGTAGACCAGACATGGAATCATGCTGACTGCACAGACTGGATCATCTGACAGACACAGACATGGATCATGCTGACGACATGACATGGCTGACAGACTGGACACAGACATGGGATCATGCTGACAGACAGACTGGATCATGGACAGAACAGACATGGGATCATGCTGACAGACACGACATGGGATCATGCTGACGACACCAGGGCATTGAGGGATCATGCTGACGACACAGACATGGATCATGCTGACGACACAGACATGGGATCATGCTGACAGACACAGACATGGGATCATGCTGACAGACACAGACATGGGATCATGCTGAACTGACACAGACATGGGATCATGCTGACAGACACAGACATGGGATCATGACAGACAAGACATGGATCTGCTGACAACAGACATGGGATCATGCTGAAGACACAGACATGGGATCATGCTGACAGACATGACATGGGGATCATGCTGACTGACACAGACATGGGATCATGCTGACAGACACAGACATGGGATCATGCTGACAGACAGACATGGGATCATGCTGATGACAGACATGGGATCATGCTGACAGACACAGACATGGGATCATGCAGGACTGAAGACACAGACATGGGATCATGCTGACAGACACAGACATGGGATCATGCTGACAGACACAGACATGGGATCATGCTGACAGACACAGACATGGGATCATGCTGACGACACAGACATGGGATCATGCTGACAGACACAGACATGGGATCATGCTGACAGACACAGACATGGGATCATGCTGACTGGACCACAGACATGGGATCATGCTGACGACACAGACATGGGATCATGCTGACAGACACAGACATGGGATCATTGCTGACAGGACACACGAGACATGGGATCATGCTGACTGACACAGACATGGGATCATGCTGACAGACACAGACATGGGATCATGCTGACAGACACAGACATGGGATCATGCTGACAGACAGACAGACATGGGATCATGCTGACTGACACAGACATGGGATCATGCTGACAGACACAGACATGGGATCATGCTGACAGACACAGACATGGGATCATGCTGACAGACAGACACAGACATGGGATCATGCTGACAGACACAGACATGGGATCATGCTGACAGACACAGACATGGGATCATGCTGACAGACAGACATGGGATCATGCTGACAGACACAGACATGGGATCATGCTGACAGACAGACACAGACATGGGATCATGCTGACAGACACAGACATGGGATCATGCTGACAGACACAGACATGGGATCATGCTGACAGAGACAGACATGGGATACATGCTGACAGACACAGACATGGGATCATGCTGACAGACACAGACATGGGATCATGCTGACAGAGACAGACAGACAGAGACATGGGATCATGCTGACAGACAGACAGAGACATGGGATCATGCTGACAGACAGACAGACAGAGACATGGGATCATGCTGACATGGGATCATGCTGACAGACCAGACAGAGACATGGGATCATGCTGACAGACAGACAGACAGAGACATGGGATCATGCTGATAGACATACAGACAGAGACATGGGATCATGCTGACAGACAGACTGACAGAGACATGGGATCATGCTGACAGACAGACAGACAGAGACATGGGATCATGCTGACAGACAGACAGAGACATGGGATCATGCTGACAGACAGACAGAGTCATGGGATCATGCTGACAGACAGAGACAGAGACATGGGATCATGCTGACAGACAGACAGACAGAGACATGGGATCATGCTGACAGACATAGACAACAGACAGACATGAAATCATGCTGACAGATAGACGAACAGACATGGGATCATACAGACAGACAGAGACAGACAGACAGAGACATAGCCTTTCATCTCTGTAGGAAAACAATTTCCCGAACGTCACCCCCTCCGGGACTTTTTAAGGGACTTAAAAGAAAAAGAAAAAAGAGGAGAGGAAGGAGGTCGGCAACAGGAAATTACTTTGGTAAAATAAAGAAAAGAAAAATTCAGACACTCCGAAATTTGACTCAAAGGCCATCGGCCTGTATATGTCTACATACACATTATACATAGACAAAGGTTACGCGTAACTTACACGCACCTTAAGGTCCCGTAAATAAGGCACATAAAACAAGACTGCAAGCCAAAAAGAGAAACTTTTACAATCGTTATTACTTTTAAGCCGACAAAAGTGTGTTTCGAAAGATGTTCGTCTCTGACTCGCTAAGCGATCGTTAAATGACCATCACAATACAAACTGTTGTTGTAACGAAGGAAAAGTACAGAATGGGAAAGAGAGACTAAGGCAGTCAGACAGACAGACACAGAGACAGAGAGTCGGACAGAGAGACAGAGACACATCGTTATTTTGTTACTGTTAATTTTCTTCAAAGCCCAGCTGACTGCATCTCAAAACGGACATAATACCTCACCGGGGGGGAACTGGAAAAGAAAATTAACAGACAAGACAGACTGACAGAAACAAAGACAGACAGGTACACAGAACAAAAACAGGCAGACAGACAGACACACAGACTGAGAAACAGAGACAGAGGCAGCGAGACAGACACACAGAGATAACTGTACATAGGTAATGTACTCATCTATATATGCTTCCATGAGTAATATATGTCTGTCTGTCAGTCGGTCTGTATGTATGTATGTACGTGTGTTGGTAATAAGTTTATCTCTATATGCTTTCATGATATGTCTGTCTGTCAGTCTGTATTATATGTATTTATGTCGTATTATATGCTTTCATGAGTGTGTACGTCCGTCTCTGTCAGTCTGTATTATATGTATTTATGTTGTATCATATACTTTCATGAGTGTATATGTCTGTCTCTGTCAGTCTGTATTTGATGTACTTATGTCTGTACGTATGTATCTGTATGATTAAGTGTGCCCGTATCCATGTGTCATCATGTACATCGCCGATGCCACGAACAAGCTGTGTTTATCTTTCATTCTATTCAGACAAGATTACTGGACTTTCTGACGATAAGCTTTCCAAACTCCAACGAATGCAGAACACTGCAGTTTGACTTGTCCTACAGGACAGCAAACGGAGCAGCGCAAAAGCATTCTTGAGAAAATGACATTGGCTACCAGTCGGAGCAAGAATTGAATATGAAGTTGCCACATTCTGCTTTCATCGAGGATCACAATGTCAAGAACTCATCCTGCAATACAAACCTTTCAAAGCTCTCAGGTTTTAAGAACCTTCTCTCTGTTACTTAGGTATAGAAGAACTAATAAAAGTGTCCTAGAGGAACTTGATGCCATCAGAAAATCACTAGCAGACATCAACAAGAAAAGACTAAAATACATTGGCCATGTGCCATGTGTCACGCAACAAGAACATGGACCTCATGGCAACCATCTTTCAAGGAAAAACAGTGGCAAAAAGGAAGAAAGTCAGACCTCCAGTCTCATACATCGGAACATAACCAACATCAGTGGCCTAAATATTCAAGAAACTGTCCACAAAAGTCAAGACAGAGCGGCCTGGAGGGAGGTGGTGGTGTCCGGGTATGCAGCGGACAACACTGAACCCGGTGATGTCGACAGGTGAGACAGGTGAGGCCTCTGTTAACAACAAACACCACAAGCGTGCGGATGGGACCCAGAGCACCAATGCCCCGCCACTCTCCGGACAATTACCTCCCAATCTCCCGACGCCACTCGATAGTCATTTCATCGAGCAAATGGAAAGGGGGGGAGGGCTGTCTATGCGTCGCATGACCCATTCGGACCCAGTCATCAGTTACCTTGTCTCTGACAGATAAACACATAAATAGATAGATACATAGACAGACAGACAGATAGATAGACAGATAGATAGATAGATAGATAGATAGATAGATAGATAGATAGATAGATAGATAGATAGATAGATAGATAGATACTACAGACTAGAAAGAGACAACGTAGATATATAGATAGATAGATAGATAGATAGAGAGAGAGACAGACAGACAGACAGACAGACACAGAGAGAGAGTGAGAGAGAGAGCATCTGCGTGTCTGCGTGTGTGTTTGTCTGTCAGTCTGTTTGTCTGTCTGTCAGTCAGTCAGTCTGTCTGTGTCTGTGTAACAACTGTATCCATTCATTTACCGACCCACCCACTCACTCCCTAACTTACTTACAATGACACAGACGTTGTGCTACATTTTGCTCCCCTGTCCTAAAGTCCTGTACAATGAAATCCACAGTGTGTGTCATTTGGTTTGTCACAGCACTCACACTGTTTGTGACAAGGTCTCCTTTTTTGTCCAGTCTTTCTATGTAATTATTATCGAAAATGTGGATATGCACAGAGTCACAAGTAAAACATATATAAAAACCAACTCTCTTTTATACGATGCATATTCACATCCAAATACACACACATGTACATAACTATATGTATGTGTATATATATATATATATACGAGCGTATGTATGTATGTATGTATGTCCATCTGTGGTGTCTGTCTGTGTCTGTGTATGGAGAAGAGAGATAGATAGACATGACACACAGACAGCGACACAGAAAGAGACAGACACAGAGAACGAACGAGAGAGCGAGAGAGACAGACAGACAGAGAAAGAGACAGAGAGAGACAGACTCTGAATTATACATAAAACGAGGGGGAAAAAAACAGCGCCAGATTCTAAATATAGTGCCTACATATGTATAATCTTCATTTCTAAATCTCATCCTGCACGTGTGTGAGACACAGAGAGAGGGACAGGCGCACGCGCACTGATACACACACACACGCACGCACAAACAAACAGAGATCAGAGAGAGGGAGAAAGACAGAGACAGAAAGACAAAGACAGAGACAGTGACAGACAGATAGCCAAACAGACAGACAGAGATCAACAGTGTTGTTTATTTGTTCTGCTGTCGAGTACGTCCTGGCACAGACGGTCAGAATAAGGACAATAATGCCAACAGCTGATTGGACTAAACTGGTTTCCGCAACACCACCCCCCCCTAAACAACCTCCATCCCCCTCCCCCGACTTGTCCCCTCTTCTCCCTCCACCTGTCTTCTCCCTCCCCCCTCCCCCCCACACACACACAAAGTCGCAAGGAACACGCGTATGTATGCATGCACGCACAAAACACACACACACAAGTGATAATAATAAATACAGATACATAAACAGGCAGACAGACAGATAGATAATCTTATAGTTAATAGATAGATAGATAGATAGATAGATAGATAGATAGATAGATAGACAGACAGATAGATAGATAGATAGATAGATAGATAGATAGATAATAGACAGATAGATAGATAGAT
>JAPXFY010000033.1:14696766-14704266 GCA_030674185.1 Monoplex corrugatus | reverse complement strand
AACTGTCAGAAAGCAAAGGAACAAGGCAGAAACGAAGAGAATGAGAGAAAAGAGGAAATTTCTAGTACATAATTTGCAGAAAGTGGGGATACTATTTACATGTATACTGAAAGAGCCCCATCGGCACCCCATCCATACCGGGGGAGACAGTCTTGAAAGAAGTAAACACAAAAAGAACACATTAATGAAGAAGATTAGGAAAAGACAAGCAACATTTATAGGACATTTTATGAGACAAGAGAAATTTGAACACCCACCCACAACAGGAAAGCTGGAGGGAAAAAGAGCACCAGGTAGACCCAGGGAGAAAATACTGGACAGTTTCACAGAGTGGATGAAGACACAAAGGGTAGGAGATATACTCGCAGCGACAAAAGATAGATTCATATGGAGGACCATGATCGCCATCGCCATGGCACATGATAATGATGATGACACTGATCTTTACATGTGTTTGTTCATTTCTATGAAGGAAGAGATAATTTCAAATAATTATGCCGCAGAATTATCAAATATCAATAATAATTGCGCACGCTCGTATATTCATATTTGTTCGTGTGTGTGTGTGTGTGTGTGTGTGTGTGTGTGTGTGTGTGTGTGTGTGTGTGTGTGTGGGGTGTGGTGTGTGTGCGTGTGTGTGCGTGTGTGCGTGTGTGTCTGTGTGCGTGTGTGTGTGAGTGCGTGCGTGTGTGTGTGCGTTTGTGTGTGCATGTGTGTGTGTGTGTCTGTGTGCGTGTGAGTGTGTGTGTGTGTAGTGTGTGTGTGTGTGTGTGAAATCATTTTTTTAAGAACTAAATATCGAAATACATGACAAATCATGTTCAGAGGAGCTTGAAGGAGACAGTGGGAGAGAGTGAGCGAAAGAGAGAGGGGGTGGGAGAGGAGAGACAGACAGAGTGACAGAGAGAGACAAAGAGACACACAGAGAGCAAGAGAGAGAGAAAAAGGGGAGAGGGGGAGAGAGGGAGAGAGAGAGGACAGAGACAGACAGACAGAGAGTGACAGAGAGAAACAAGGAGAAAGACTGAGACAGAGAAAGAGGAGAGAGAAGAGAGACAAAGAGAGAGAGAGAGACTCAGACAGAGAGAGAAAGAGGTGAGAGGAGAGAGAGAGAGAGAGAAAGAGGAGAGAGAGAGAGGAGAGGGAGAGAGAGGGGGGGAGAGGAGAGGGAGAGAACTAAACAATAGGGGAACATGAAAGAGGGAGGGAGGAGGGACAGAACTTAATTAAACTTATTTTAATACTTGCAACAATCTTTTTTCTAAGCAGGAGGGGACAGATCAATAATTCTGACGGTTGTTAGTCTAGACATACAACTTCATCATCTCATCATCGCTGATAAATGTCACACGTAATTACTTCACTGGAAATTGTGTGTGTGTGTGTGTGTGTGTGTGTGTGTGTGTGTGTGTTGTGTGTGTGTGTGTGTGTGTGTGTGTGTGTGTGTGTGTGTGTGTGTGTGTGTGTGTGTGTGTGTGTGTGTGTTTTTAACATTCGGATGTTTCCCGAACGTGTGTGTGTGTACGTTCGTTTTGCCCACACTGTGCAGATGATATGTGACTGCAAAGTCTGCACATTCCGTCTATGGTTTTATTCTTACTCTTATTCTTGTTCTTGTTTAAAGCCCAGCCGACTGCGTAGAGCCATATCAGGGCTATAACCGTTCCAATACACACACAGAACTTCAGGAAAAAAAAAGGAAAAGAAAATTGAGTATACATATCAATGCATTCGCGCACATTATCTAAGGAAATGCCCCTGGTGTTGACCACTCTGTCCAATTTATCACGCAGGGGATTTAGAAAAACATACCTGAACACAAATTGAAACAGAACTAAGGACACTAAAGCATATATAAAAACAGGCCTAAATTACCTAAACTTGCTCCCGCATGTCTCATTTCCCTAGAGCCAAAAATGCATTAAATCTATGAACTCAATAATCAATCCTAAGAGAAAATATGTAAGACTATCGAACACATACAGGTGAATGGACCAGCATGACAGTAAAAGATGGGAAGAAATGACAGAAAGCAATGGAACAAGGCAGAAAACAAAGACAGTGACAGAAAAGAGGAAATTTCTAGCACAGAGTTTCCAGAGGGTGGGGATACCTTTTACACTGAAAGAGCCCCGGCATCCCCACAGGGGGTCCGTCTTTGGTGGGTGCGCATGCTGCGTATTTTAATAGGCTTCCATACGCCAGCCACTGGGGACAATGACATGGCTTGTCTGATAATATCTGTCTGACAATATCTTTAACGCGCATAGTTGATGTTTCAGCTGCGTGCATAGTTTCAGTGTCAGTTTAAATTTCTCAAGATGATGTCTCGACGCTTGGAATGAATTCCATATGCACTAACGTCACAGGTGTCATATGATGGAGAAGATCCAGAATTATCACGGCACAAGCCTTAAGCCTGCACATAAACTCATGAGCTGGCCAGGTCCTGAGGTCCTGACTAGATAGTTCCATGGGGTCGTAGGGGAGTGAGGTGGCAGAGACCTCAACTTTTCCCGGGGGTAGCACGAGGGTGGTGCCCATCCCTTCTCCCTCGCTTCAAATTCATATTCATATTTATATTCACATGTTTTTAACCAAGAAATTCAGAAAGGCAAGAAGGCTAATTGGTCTTCAAGGGTGGGACCTGGGAAATCAACCTACCTCTCGTATGTTATATACCAAGACAGCAGGGCAATGCCCTGCTCTTCACGATTTTCAACCGCCATGGGATCTTAAGCGTGCGCCAGAAGGCACACGGGTCACACTCGTTTTTCGTCCCATTCTGAAGGACTAAACGTTCGGTTCGATTTTCCGGTCAAACTGAGGAGAACAGTCGATCGATTGATTGACTGATCGTTATTATTCGATTGATTCATTCGTTCATTCGTTCGTTCATTTGACTGATCTTTATTTTCCAACCGTTAAGACAATGACACAATACACCAGTGTTTGGTCGCCTTTTCATGCTTGGCGGTGTGTGTGTGTGGGGGGGGGGTCTGTGTGTCTGTGTCTGTGTCTGTGTCTGTGTGTCTGTCTGTGTGTCTGTGTGTGTATGTGTGTGTGTCTGTAAGAGAGAGAGAGAGGAGAACGAGAGAAAGAAAGACGCAGCGAGAGGGAGAGAGACAGATGGAAAGACAGACAGAGACAAACAGACTGAAAGACAAAGACACTGCGAGAGGAAAGAAAAGAGAAACAAACAGCCTTTTTCCAGACTGCCGGTGGATAAGAAAATAAATAACAGAAAGAGAGACAGACAGACAGACAGACAGAAGGACAGAAAGAGACAGACGGCCTCGTAGAAAGATCATTGCCCTCAGTTTTACACCGGACACATACTTCTTTCAGTTTCACGGCATCAAAAATGATGAGACAGAGAGAGAAGGACAGAGAAACAGACAGAGCCAGAGATAGAGATCGACAGAAAAACAGACAGAGAAACAGAGACACAGACAAGACAGAGACAGATAGACAGAAAGACAAGCTCTTAGAAAGAGCATTCCTTCAAGGAAACAGCAGACTGAAAAAAGAACAGACGGAAAGACAGATAGACAGACAAAAGAACGAGAACAGACAGAGACAGACTTTGAAAGCGCATTCCTCTAGACGGCGAATTAAGAGAAAGAGTGAGACAGACAGACAGACAGACAGAGACCGACACAGACAAACAGAAACAGAGACAGAGAAAGACAGAGAGACACAGAGACTGAGAGAGGGAGGCAGAGAAAGAGATAGGGAGGAGGGAGGGACAGGCAGCCAGACAGACAGAACAGACACAACAGCCTCTCAGAAAAAGCATGCCTCGAGAAAGCCAATGAATTATAAATGGAAACAAAAAGACAGAATCAGACAGATAGACAGAGAGAGAAGGAGGGGGAGGGGGGCAGGGATGAGGGAGGGAGAGAGAACAGAGACACAGACAGGCTCTTAGAAAAAGCATTCCTCCAGACATTAAGCAGTTTAGAAACAAAACCAAAGAAAAACAAAACTAAGATAGAAAAAAAAAAACAAGCAGACAGACAGACTTTTAAAGGTAACATTCCTCTAGACAGCAGATTAAAAACAAAAAATAGACTAAGAGAAAAAGTGAGAAACAGACAGACGGGTGGAGATACTCTTTAATAAGGCATTCCACTGGACAGACAGTTTACTAAAAGCAGAAAAAAAGAGAAAAACAATACAGATCAAACAGACAGGCAAAGACAGTTTTTTTAATCAATCCTCCAGACAGATTAAATAAATGAAAAAAAAGACACACACACCCCCAAAAAAATAATAGACTGACAGACTATTAGAAAGAGCATTCCTCCAGACACTAGATTAAAAACAAAAAATAGACCAAAAGAAAAACAGACAGACTTTTAGAAAGAGTGTTCTTCCTATTCCTCCAGACATCAGATTCAAACAAAACAAAAAAAGAAAAACAGACCAAAAGAAGTAAGACAACCAGATAGACAAGCAGACTCTCAGAGAGAACATTCCTCCAGACAGACACTACATTAATTAAAAACAGAAATAAAACAGACCAAAAGAAAAAAGAACGACAAACAGACAGACAGACAAACAGACCTTTAGAAAGAGCATTCCTCTAACAACAGATTTGAACCAGAAAGAAAAACCACCAAAAGAAAAAAGAAAAACATACAGACAGACAGACAGACTCTTAGAGCATTCCAGATTAAAAACAGAAAAACAGACCAAAATAAGAACCAGACAGACCGACCTTTAGAAAGATCATTCCTCCAGACAACAGAGTTAAACCAGAAAAAAAAACAGACCAAAAGAAAACAGAAAAAACGAAAGATGGACAGAGAAACAGACAGACCTTTAGAAACAGCAGTCCTCCAATTCCTCCAGACGACATTCAAACCAGGAAAAAAGCAAAACAGACCAAACGAAAAAAGAAAAACACATAGACAAAGAGATTATCAGAAAGAGCATTCCTCCAGGAAAAAACACACACTAGATTAAAAACAGTAGAAGAAAAACAGAGCAAAAGAAAAATAGACAAACAGACAGACAGACAGACCTTTAGAAAGAGCAGTCCTCCAGACAATATATTTAAACCAGGAAAAAAAATCAAAAGAAACATGAAAGAAAGACAAACAGACAGACTCTCAGAAAGAGCATTCCTCCAGACAAGACATTTAAAACAGAAAAAAGACCAAAAGAAAAACATAAAAACAGACAGACAGACAGACTGTTAGACAGAGCATTCCTCAAGACAGACACTAGATTGAAAACAGAAAAAGCCAAACTGACCAAACGAAAAACGAAAAGACAGACAGACAAACAGACTGACTCTTAGAGCATTTCTCCAGACAGACGCTAGAGTAAAAACAGAAAACGAAAAACAGACCAAACAGAAAAAAGAAAAACAGACAAAGAGACAGACCCACAGACAGAGCATTCCTCCAGACAACAGATTTAAACCAGATAAAAAGCGGACCAAAAGAAAAAAGAAAGACAGACAAACAGACAGACTTTTAGAGCAGTCCTCCAGACAGACACCAGACTAAAAACAGAAAAGGAAAAACAGATCAAAGGAAAAACAGACAGACGGACAGACATACAGACGGCCTCTCAGAAAGAGCATTCCTCCAGACTTGCCACTGGATTAAAAAAAAAAAAAAAAAAAAAAGAAGAAGAAAAGGCGAGGAGGAACCAAATCATCGACTGAGGGTGAGAGGGAAAATATGTGTAGGATGAAGAGGGTGGGTGGGGGGCAACAGGACCGCTGGGATTGGAAGGGGAATGGTGAGAGTCTGGCGGAGAAGGGTAAAGAAGGAGGGGCAGAGAGAGAGGGAGAGAGAGGGGGGAGAGAGAGGAGACACAGAGACAGAGAGAGAAGAGAGAGGAAAGAGACAGACAGAGAGGAGAGACACGCACACACACACACAGATGAGAGAGGAGAGAGAGAGAGGAGATAGAGACACACAGAGAGAGGAGAGAAAGAGAAAAGTGAAAAGAAAGAGAAAAGAGAGAAGAGAGAGACAGAGAAAAAGAGACAGAGAGAAGAATGAGAGAGAGAGAGAGGAGGTGGGGAGAGAGAGAGAGAAGAAAGCGAGAGACAAAGAGACCGACAGCGAGAGAGAGAGACAGAGAGATGAGAGAGAGAGGACAGAGAAGAAGAGAGAGTGACAGCGAGAGAGACAGAGACAGAGAGAGAGACAGGAGGTAGAGACGCAGAGAGAGGAGAAAGAGAGAGAGAGAGACAGCAGATACAGAGACAGAGAAAGAGAGTGGAGAGAGAGAGGAGACAGACAGAGACAGACAGAGAGACAGAGACAGAGAAAGAGAGAGAGAGCAAGTGATGGATTCCTTGGAGCACAGAAGAAGGACGCAGAGCGGCAAAAATCAATACACCGGCTTCTCAAACCGGTGACGCCAGGTGACGGCAATTGGGCGGGGGTGGGTGGAGGGGGGAAGGCTCAGAGCAACACTGTGTGTGTGTGTGTCTGTTTGTCTGTCTGTCTGGGTATCTGTGTGTGTGTTGTGTTTGTGTGTGTGTGTGTGTGTGTTGTGTGTGTGTGTGTGTGCGCGCGCGCGCGCTGTTTGTGTGTGTGCGTGTGTGTGTGTGTGCAGCGTGTGAGCAAGCATACGAGACCTGTCTGTCTGTCTGTGCTCTGTCTCTGTCTCTTCTCTCTCGCTTTGTGTGTAGTGTATGTGTGTTCATGTTGTGTTGTGTGTGTGTGTGTTGTGTATGTGGTGTGTGTGTGTGTGTGTGTGTGTGTGTGTGTGTGTGTGTGTGTGTGTGTGTGTGTGTGTGTGTGTGTGTGTGTGTGTGTGTTTACATCATGAAAAGACTTTGTGCTAGAGTGGTTGTCTTGTGTGCATTGTTTATCATCATGAAAATCAGAACTAGAACACATTTACAATAAGTAGTGTTGTTTGTACAATGTGCATTGACGACACCGGCTGCGACGATAACATGTGTACCAATTACAGTGTGTGTGTGTTAAATGTAACCGCGCATATGTGGTATGTGTTTGTGAGTGTTTATGTCCTGTTGTGTGTGTGTTGTGTGTTTATGTGCCAAGTGTGTTGTGTGTGTGTGTGTGTGTGAGGTGTGTGTGTGTGTGTGTGTGTGTGCGTGCGCACGCGCGCGAGCGTGTATGCGTGTCTGACACTGACAGAGAAACAGAGACAGACAGAACAGACACAGAGGGAGACTGAGAGAGAAAGAGACAGAGACAGACAGACAGAAGAGAGAGAGAGAGAGAGAGGAGAGAGAGAGATTACGTACACACATACAATGACACAGACTCACGCAAGCATCGTCATTAACATACACAGGCACGCGTGCGCGCACACGTACACAGACCAACTTCTTCACGCACATAACAGTTATGCGCGCTTACATACATGCAATCACTCACACAGATACTGACAGGCAAAACAGGCAGGCAGGCAGGCTAAGATATAAGCAAAACAAAAACTGAGAAATGGTATGTGTACAACACACACACACACACACACACACACACACACACACACCAC
>JAPXFY010000033.1:14681766-14689266 GCA_030674185.1 Monoplex corrugatus | reverse complement strand
GACATATGAAGAGAACGAGGATGACGACGACTATGTCAGTGATATTAAATGACGGTGATGAGGACGACAATGACGATAATGATGAGAAGGAGAGAAACAGAAAGATGATGATGATGATGATGATGATGATGATGATGATGATGATGGTGGTGGTGGTGGTGGTGGTGGTGGTGGTGGTGGTGGTGGTGATAGTGATGGTGGTGGTGGTGGTGGATGATGATGATGATGATGATGATGATGATGATGATGATGATGATGATGATGATGATGTGATGATTTAGAAGAATAACGACGATGACATCAAAGCAGGAGGAGGATGACGACATAAAATGATGACGATGATGATGATGATGATGACGACGACGACGACGACGATGATGATGACGATGATGTTGACAATGACAATAACAATGAGAGATGAATATAACGATGAACAGGAGGAAGAGGATACATATTTATTAATCCCAGGTAAGAAATGAAAGTAATAATGATGAAGATAATGATGACAGAGAGAGATGGAATCGACAATGATGATACTGATGACGACGATAAAGGTGATGTCGTCCGGAAAAACGCCTTTTCTGGAAGCCAGAAGTCGGCGATAACTTGTGTCATTAAAAATTAATATTCTATGGCTCAATAGATATTCAAAATTCTGATGATGCTGACGATCTGGTCCGTAACGTTAACAGAGGCAAAAGCATAAAAGAAATAAGTGAAAATCAAAGTGTATCAACATAATGCCTATTTACCCCTCTTTCAGCGCCTAAACCAAATGTGTACTCATGCCAAAACAACAACAACAACAACAAAAAACTTTAACCTTTGACTCCCGTATCCTGTCTACCAGCATCTTGTATTATCAATCATGCACGCAAAGCAAAAACTTATTCCTTTGACTTCTTCACCCTATCCTGTAGGAAGCTGGTGGATAGGAAGGAGTCAAAGGGTTAAGTTTTTGCAGTTGTTGAATAGGGTGCAGGAGTCAAAAGGTTAAAAATGTTTTTCAAGCTGCTGCTGGTTAATTTTGTATCCACTTAAGTTCGTAGTTCGCCACTTTTTACATGCATTTTATCCCGAAAACATTATTACAGATGAAAAATGTGTTTGTACGTTCTCGTTTTCTTTTCTTTCTTTCTTTCCTTCTTCTTGTTCTTCGTCGTCTTCTTTTTTTCTGCTCCTCCTCCTCCTCCTTTTCCTCCTCCTCCTCCTTCTTCTTCTTTCTCCTTCTTCTTCTTCTTGGTAAGCTTTCATTCAGTTCTGGCATACTCCCCCGTTCTGTGTACATTAAATAAAAAATAATGTCATGCTCGTCCAGTTGTTCAGTGCGCCATATTCCCTCGTGCTGCTGCATTGTAAGTTTGTTTATACTATTGAGTATTAGATGTCTGGTCGTTTTTCATGCTTCACATCTATAATCATCTTTAAAACAAACTGAAAACTAACAACTTTTCAAAAGTGAAGCTTTTTTTTCTCCTGGCGCTCTCAGCTCGCTACACTCCTTTTTTCTTTGTATGAATACTGAAAAAAGAAAACAATAACCACAAACATATGAAAACTGAATGAAATTGCGTATTTGATGACGAAACAAGACAGACAAGACCCCTGTGACAAAACAATACAAGCGATTTAATTGACGAAACAACACCGGTTTCTGTTTGCTTGAAGACTGGCAGTTATCTGATTTGAAGAAATTAAGTTGGAAATATCCGTGTTCCAGCCTTAGGTAGCTATCAGCTTGCCATACTTTCTCACTCATGTTGCAACATGACGTCACGATGGTCAATACTACGAGTGTCCAGTGCGTGGAGCTTGCACTGACCAGCACCCCCTCCCCTTCTCTTCTTCCCCTCCCTTCCCTCCCACCCTTTTTTTTTTCTGCTGCTTCTCTTGCTGCTCGTTCTGTCTGCACCGACGGTCACCGACGAGACGGCTATTTATAGTTCCAGTGGAACGGAGGAAGGAGAGAGGGGGAAGGGTGATGGTCTCACGCGCAGTGCTACTGATGACCACTGAGTGACCAGCTGAGAGATGCCCTGTGATGCAGAAATAAACTCTCGGGAGGAAGAGGGAGGTCGTTGACCCTCCGGGTATTTTTGGTCCGGGGGCATGAATGGCTTGGTCATTTCAGCCATTGGTGGTGGTGTGCTCTTTTTGTTGGGTAGGTCTGTCTCGTCCCCCACGGCACTTTTCGTTTTTGTTGAGGGGATTTTTGTTTGTTTTGTTTTGTTTTGGGTTTGTTTGTTTGTTTGTTTGTTTGTTTGTTTGTTTGTCCGTTTTTGTTGTTGTTGCTGCTGTAGTTGTTTTCCTCTCTCTCTTAAGGGTAGTGTGATGATGGTGTGTTGGTTGTTATTTAAGTGTGAAAGGATAATTTGGTAGTGAGAGTTGGTTGGTTGACTGGCTGGTTGGTTGGGCCTTCGTTTATCTGCCATGTCTGTCTACTTGTCTGTCAGTCTGTCTGATTGGTTGGTTGGTTGATGGTTGATAATGTGGCTTGATGGGTCAGTTGGTCAGTTGACTGATTGATTGATTGATTGATTGATTGATTGATTGATTGATTGATTGATTGATTGATTGACTGGTTGGTTGGTTGGTTGGTTGGTTTGTTGACTGGTTGACTGGTTGATTGATTGATCGATTGATTGATTGACTGACTGACTGATTAGGTGTGGTGTGGTGTATCATATCACAATGTATTGTGCTATGTTGTGTTGCGTTGCGTTTGCGTTGCGTTGTTCCTGTTCTGTTGCGTGGGATGAGCCGGACTGAATTGGGTTGGGTTGCACTGCGTTGCGTTGCGTTGCGTTGCGTTGCGTTGCGTTGTGGTTGTGTTTGTGTTGTGTTGTGTTGCGTTGTGTTGCGTTGTGTTGTGTTGTGTTATGTAGCGTTGCGCTGCATTGCGCGATGGGTGGTGTTGTATCGTGTTGTGTTCAGGGGTGGGGGTGGGGGTGGGAAGGATCAGGTAAGGTTGGGTTGGTTAGGCTGAGCTGTCTAATGTTGGTGGCCTTGTGTTGCAATGTGCTGACTTTTCATGTTGTATCTTGAGATACTGGTTCTCATGATAAGAAGAAACAAAAGAGATGGAGAACAGAACATCTCACAGTATTACAGATAATCCAGAATTCATAGCAGACGGAAATAAGAAATATGTGACCTCCCACCACGTAATCACTCTTAACTCGCTGTCAGTCGAACAGCACTAAGATCTGAAAAGGTGACTGAGGGTCTATCTGGGGTGTTTTGACTTCTTCTCAAAATTGATTTCTGTAGACTATAATCTATCCCCCACAGAATTTTTTTCTTGAAAAAATACTATTAATCAATTTAAATCGGTATTTTAATGCACTTATCGCAGCAGAAAGAACGCAATTTCCTACCAAAAGTACCCATTTTTGTCTCTTATTATGAACCGTAACTTGTACAGTACCCGCACATGTAATATACTAATAGAAAGCTCTTTGGTGCACCTTTCAGGTAATGATAGCGAAAATTAGAAATAAACTGGGTCAAAGCCACCAAATAAAGAAATTTAAGGAAAATGTGTCGGAGAGCACACAAAAACTTCAGAGGCCGTTTTCTCAAAATGTCCGTCATACAACTTAATGACTTTAAACATACATAACTTCTACATTCTATTTAGTACAAGCTTTATTCAAGTACCAAAATAATCAGCAGAATGTACACTTTCCAGTGATATGTATATCTCAAAATGCCCAAAATGCTAGTTAAGACTGATTTCGTGGTGGGAGGTCACATATAGTCCAAAAAAAGCCAAAACATTTGAGACGTCAACAGATATACGTGACTTGGAAATTTTGGAAGAATACCTGGGCCATCAATGCATGTATATGGTCGACTATCGTGGTCGATAAAGTCCAACGTAGCACGTTATTTGTGTACCCTCATGGATCTCAATGTTTGTGAGGGGGTTGGCGCTAGGTGCCATGCGCTTATGTAAGTGATGTTTACGCAGAGCCTCAGCAACTCTCTTCACCTGCATCCGCAAGTCCAGGACAAACCGAGGTAAGACAGCTGTTCTCATAGGAGACACAGACGGCTGAACAGTAGATGGCCCAAACCACAAGCAGTGCTCTGTGGCAATGCCCTTTATGCAGCATGCGGCTGCGGGATTTTCTGTCTGGATTTACTCCCATAGCCTGTCCCCACCCAAAGGGTAACTATCATGAATGCGGATAAAACTGGTGCAATTTGGCCCGGCGATTGGAGAAATCCCCCATTAGATTTATGCAGCATTCACAAATAATCTAGAACATATGATTTGAGGTACCATTTTGTGGAAAAAATTTTTTACGTTTTATGGTTGATTGATAAATTGGTCGCTGGATTTGTTGTTTTTGTGGCATTTATTTATTTATTTATTTATTTCAATATTGGTTAATTCATTTATCTATTTATTTATTTGTTTGTTTGTTTGTCCATTTATTTATTTATTTTGGGGTGGGGTGGAGGGAAAGGCTGTTATTTTCCGAGGGTGGTGGTGGTTTTTGTTTGTTTGCTTTTTTTTTTTTTTTTGGGGGGAGGTAGTCTTTTCTTCTTCTTTGTTTTGTTTTGTTAGTTTTGTTTCATTTTTGGTGTGTGGTGTGTGTGTGTGGTGCGCGCGTGTTGGGGGAAAGCAAGAGTCGTTGTTACAATACTTGTGTTTCTAGGTAGAAAAACTGAACGATTTTGAGGACGCGCAGAAAGATGAAATCCACCCCCCAAAAACACATGAACGTTATGTCTGTAAGGGGTAGGAAGGGGGAAGAAAATATCCGGAGAGGAAAGGTAGACCTGCCCCACATCTTGACACAGCATCACAAGACGAGACGAGAGAAGTCAGAAAGGCAGAAACTTGCACATCCACCCACCCACTCACCACCACCCACCCACCACTACCACAGTCAATGGGCAATGGTCAAGCTTGCCGTATCGATCACAGGCCGCTCGTCTCTGCTTGCAACAGCTGCTGCTTGCTCACTGGACACTGGTCATTCACTGACAACGAGTGACCCTGACCCCTTTATCCCCCTGACCTGATCCCCATTTGTTACGTCGTGGGTCAGCTGCGGACAGTTTTCTAACTACATGGTCAAGCCGTGCAGAGGTGCTTTTCTCGTGTACGGGGTACTTTTTGATGTTTACGGGGGATTTTGTTTTTCTTGAAAAAAGGAAGAGTACATGGTGGTATATTTAGGGAGAGAGGGTGGGAGATGTGCTTGCGGCGACAAGGGATAGATCTGTATGGAGGGCCATGATCGCCAACGCCATGCTGCAGGGCACATGATGATGATGATGATGATGATGATGATGTGGTGATGGTGGTGGTGGTGGTGGTGTGGGTAGGAGGGATCCCATTTATTTGTATATAGCAAATAAATATTTGTTAATCTTCAGGATAACAAAGATAGAAAATTTGTGTTTCTTAATGTCTTCTTTGCTTTCGTGGCGTCTTAAGAGAAAAGACGAATTTTCTACTCTAAGATAAGATAAGAATATAAGAGGTACAGGAATGTTTTTTAAAGCTGAGCAAAAAAAATTTTCCTAGTTTGTTTAATTGGAAAAGTGTGATGTTACCTTTTTTCAATTGGCATCTTAGTGTTCTCTAAAGAGAGAAAATGAAAATGTCAATTCTAAAACGTACAAAAAAAAAAGGAAAGAAATTGACAAAAATTTAGTACAACTATTTTTTTTAACTTTACTTCGGAAAGTGTAATGTTATTGTTATTCTTATTCTCATTGTTTCTTAAATCCCAGCCGACTGCGTAGAGCCGTATCAGGGCTATAACCGTTTCAATACATACATAGTTCTTCAACAGGATTTTAAAAAAAACACAGAAAATTAAAAACACACATCAATGCATTCGGGCACATAATCTTAGGAGATGCCCCTGCGTTGACCAACCCGTCCAATTTATCACACAGGGGTTTTAAAAAACATACCTGAATACAAATTTAAACATAACAAAGGACACTAATACGTATATAAAAACGGGGTGTTGTTGGGGTGGGGGTGTGCTTCTCCTCTGAGGATCTTCTTGTTGTCCAGTTCTCCCCAGAGTTTCTTGCTAACCCCTGTGGGGATACCAGGATCTCTATCAGTGTAAATAGTATCCCCACCTTCCGGAAATACTGTGCTAGAAATTTCCTCTTTTCTGTCACTTTCTTTGTTTCTGCCTTGTTCCTTTGCTTTCTGTCATTTCTTCCTATTATTTTCTGCCTTGCTGGTCCATTTACCTGTATGTGCTTGATAAAGTACTTTCTCTTTGGATTGATAATTGGATACATGTGTTAAGTGCATCTTTGGCTCTAGGTAAATTAAATATGCAGAAGCAATCTTAGGCAATTCAGGTCTGCTTTTTATATATGTTTCAGTATCTTTATTTAAGTTTAAATTTGTATTCAGGTTTGGTTTTTAATTTCCTATGTGCAATAAATTGGACGGATTGGTCAACGTCAGGGGCATCTCCTTAGATTATGTGCACGAATGCATTGACATGTGTACTTAATTTTCATTTCCCTTTTATTTTTCCTTTTAAAGTATTGTATATGTTTTGAAATGGTTATAGCCCTGATACAGCTCTACGCAGTCGGCTGGGCTTTAAACAACAATAACAGTTTCTTGCTACCGAGCTTGAAGGGCTGGGGCTGGGTTGGGGTGGGGTGTGCTTCTCCTCTGAGGATCTTCTGCTGTCAAGGTCTCCCCACAGTTTCTTGCTACTAGCCCCTGGCTCTATCAAAAGAAGCAAAGAGCCCGAGGGTGGGGAAAAACCTGGTGGTCTGACTGAGGATTGAACCTAAGACACTGCATTTTGAGCCTGGTGATCTAACAACTGAGCCACCGGAGCAAAAGACAGACACTTTTTCACTGTCATTGTTATTGTTGTTTAAACCCAGCCGACTGCGTACAGCCATATCAGGGCTATAACTGCTTCAAAACACACACTAAACTTCAACAAACAAACAAAAAAGAAAAGAAAATTAAGTACACATGTAATGCATAATAATGCATTCGCGCACATAATCTGAGGACATGCCCCTGGCGTTGACCACTCTGTCCAATTTATCGCATACCCAAGACCCCAAAAACATGTATACAAACGGGCCTAAATTACCTAAAATTCCTGCCACAAATCTCCCCGCCCTAGCGCCAAAAATACACTTACTACATCATTACATGTGCCCAATAATCAATCCTGAGAGAAAGTACACAAGACTTTATTGAACATATACAGGTGAATGGACCAGCAAGGCAGAAAATAATAGGAAGAAATGACAGAAAGCAAAGGAACAAGGCAGAAACAAAGAGAGTGACAGAAAAGGGGAAATTTCTAGCACAGAATTTCCAGAAGGTGGGGATACTATTTATACTGAAAGAACCCCCGGCATCCCCACGGGGGGGCAAACAGACACTGACATACAGACACACACAGACACAAGCAGATAGGGCAGACAGACAGATGGGCAGACAGACAGACGGGCAGACAGACAGAACGACAGACA
>JAPXFY010000033.1:14634266-14674266 GCA_030674185.1 Monoplex corrugatus | reverse complement strand
TTCTGCGTGGGGCGGATCTCCCAGGACGGTGTTTTGCACTGTACATGTAAAAAGCGCTTACCTCATGGCTTGACCACATAGTAACTGACCCAGGTGACCCAGGGCGTGCAAAGAGGTCAAGCAATAAACGGGTCGAGGTCACCAGTCTGGCAGTGAATGACCAGAGTGACCAGCGCCTGGCCAGCAGTAGTAGTAGTTGTGGTGGTCACACAGATGAGCTAGTTGTACGATCGATAGAAGTTGTTTGACCATTGCTTGACCATTGACCACAGACTTGGGGCTGTGTGTGTGTGGGGGGGGGGTTGTTGGTGGTTATGTGTGTGTGTGCGTGTGTGTATGTATGTGTTGTGTGTATGTGTGGTGTGTGTATGTGTGGTGTGGTGTGTGTGTGTGTGGGGGTGCGTGTGTGTGTGTGTGCGCGTGCAGGTTGTGTGTATATATGTTCGTTCTTTAATTTAACGTCTTTTCACTATAAGTGATATTAGACGGGGGAGGGGGGGGAGGGGAAATTATTTTTAAAAAAAAAAAAAAAAAAGTGAACAAAATAAAATGTAGAACGATAGTTGGACGGGTTGGATTTGGGCAGAGGGAAGACAGAGGAAAAAGACATTAGCAGGTGGGGGAACAGTAAAATGGAACGAGAACTTAACACTAACAATTAACTTCAATAACGTGAAGGGAAATTGTAACACTAAAATACAAACCGAATAAAGTTAAAGTAATGCATTAACAGGACTGTGAACTAATGATTCTGAAATTCTAACTAACAACGTTTGATCTGATGTAATTTTCTGGAAATGATTTTCAGAATACTTTTCTTGAGTAAACATTTTCGGTAAAAAAGAACGTAGCATTTTGCAGTAGAATAAACAGTGAAACAGTGTGAACTGTTCGCCGCAAATACACTTGACATTTTTACAATATTTTGTTCTCAATGCGTTTAGCTGAATACGAAAACAAACAGCAACAATCGATCTCAAATGATACATAGAAGAATACTGCAATTTTTTACATACATTTTGAACGGTAAGTTTTATCATTTGTTGTGACACAAACTGTTCATCTGAATGTTCAAGAAATCGAGTCCATGAGGCTGATTCGAGCAAGTTGCAAGCTTCTTTTACGGAGGTATGAACATGTAATTCTATAGCATTATCAGCATTCTGGGCGCCTTGCTTAGCTGCTCTGTCAACTACTTCGTTGCCGTGAAGACCAACATGAGAAGGCACCCAGCATAAACTGATATCTGTACCTTTGACCCTTAAACGATGTATAAGATGATTTGCCTCAGTAATTAAATCAGGTCTTGTGTCGGCATTAAAAGACCGTAAGGCATATAATACAGATTTTGAGTCAACAAAGAGAACTACTTTGAAAGACATGGTTTTAAGATTTACTAGATAATGCAATGCTTGATTAATAGCGACTAATTCCGCTGTAAAGATCGATAAGTTTGCCCCAACGAAAAATGACTTTTTTATCTTAAATTTTGGAACATAAAAAGCTGCTCCAGCACATTTATTTTCTAAGACTGATCCATCGGTAAAAATGTGAAGATGGGTACGGTATTTTTCATCGATGTGTTCTCTTGCTGTGGATATCGAAATGTTGACGTTTTCAGATTTCTTAGCGTCTGTATAATCAATATCAAAAGAGGCTTTTTGCATTTCACATGTAGGGATAGGCGTTGTTGATGGTGTCTCAGCTATTTCATCCATATTTATGTTAGACTGTTTGACCAAGTCAGATATGTAAGTTGAAACAGTCATTTGTGATGAAATGCTTTTTGCTCGCTTTGGAAAGTCAACATCAGACCTGATTTTAATTTCCTTACTCACAAAATTGTCCGTTTGTGAAGTAGTTCTAACTGCAAATTTTGCTGTCGCTAGCTCACGATAGTTGTTCAGAGGCAGAATTCCAGCAACTTTGTACGTTTCCAGATTAGAGGCATGAGTAGGGACACCTAGAGCAATTTTAATACTTTTGCAGTCTAAGCTTTGTATCTTCTTTAATAAATATTTTGGTGCACTGAAAAACACTTCTTGCGCATAGGATAATTTAGATCGTACAAGTGCTGTTGACAGATGAATTAGTATGTTCGTATCCATTCCCCAAGGTAATCGGCTTATTATCTTTAGAAAATTTAGGGCTTTTCTTGCTTTTGTTGAAATATAATCAAAATGGACATTCCAGTTTAATTTCGATGTCATAAAGACTCCCAGAAATTTTACAACCTGTTTGTAATGTAACACTTCACCAAGCAATCTGAAAGTAGGCAAGTTACTTAAAGTACCACCAGAATTAAATAGCATCATGTTAGTTTTTTCCGCTGACAACGACAGACCATTTTCTAACATATAGTTTCCAAGATTATCAAGATCAGATTGATACAATTTCCTAATGTAATTCTGTGCTCTCTGTGGAGTTGTCTTTTTTAAAGTAATATTCATCCAAATACATATATCATCAGCATACTGTGCCAAAACAACACGATTTGAGAGTGCTTTAGGAAGATCCTGTATAAGGATATTAAATAAAAGCGGTGCTATCACTGAACCTTGTGGAATTCCCATATCAAGATGTCGTGAAGTAGAATAACTAGTTCCCACTCTTGCCTGAATAGTTCTATTGGCTAAAAAAGACTTAATGTAATCATACATATTGCCAGATAAACCAATAGATTTCAGCTTGTACAATAAACGCGTATGCCAAACTTGATCGTAAGCTTTTTTCACATCAAAAAATGTAGCTAAAAGACTTTTTCTGCGGGCAAACTCTTTCTTGATGTGAGTGGTAAGTTTAACCAGGTGCTCAACTGTAGATCTCCCTTTTCTAAAACCAGCCTGATTTACTGGAATAACGTTATTTTTATCACAGTAATGTACAAGTCTGTTTAATACCAATTTTTCCAATAGTTTGCTCGTATGGGACGTTAAAGCAATAGGTCTGTAACTGTTTTTATTGTTTTTAGGCTTTCCTGCTTTTAATACTGGTATAACAACAGACGTTTGCCATAATTGTGGTATAGTTCCACCAGCCCAGCATTTCTGAAAAATTTTGTGTAAAAAAATAATATAGTTTTCTGGAAGATGTTTAATCATTTCAGTTGAAACTGCATCAACACCTACCGAACTCCTTTTGTTGCGCAGAGACAAGATAGTGTTTTTTAACTCTTCTAAGGTGATTGGAGAATTAAACCAGAGATCATTTTGAGGTATTGGATCAGTGTAGATAGGGTTGTTAGCTGCCATTTCCCTGTAGTGTTTGCAGGTAGGAGTCAAACCATCTACTTTACTATTTTGGGCAAAAAGTTCCACAAAAGTTTCAGCTTTGTCCATGTCGGAAAGAAATTTGTGACTTGTATCAATCATTATTGGACACCTAGGTAAGTTGGCTCCATTTTTCATTTGATTCATTTTTGTCCATACTTTATGGAAATCCTTGAAATCTGAAATTTCTTTTGTGCAGTATGATGCCCAGTAATTTTTCTTTGCTTCAGCGATGATTTTATTACACTGGGTGTTAGCTTTTTTCATTTCCATATGATCTTCAGGTTTCCTGCTTTTGATGTAGATTTTGTATTTCTCTTTTTTATACTGAACTGCTTGCTCACATACCTCCGTCCACCAAACATTACCCAAACGGTTATTAGACTTAAAAGTTTTGAGTTTCGGGATGGAAAGGTCTGCAGCAGCTAGAACTGACTCCTGGAATTTAGAAAACATAACGTTTACATTTTCACTTTCATAATGTGTGAAATCTCGAATAGAAAGAACAGTCTGAAACAAGGACCAATCAGCGCTGATTGGTGTATATATGTGTGTGTGCGTGTGTGTGTATGTGCGTGTGTGCGTGTGTGCGCGCTTGTGTGTATATATGTGTGTGTGTGTGTGTGTGTGCGCGCGCGCGAGTGTGTGTGTGGGGGGGGGATGTCTGTGTGGGTGTGTGTGGGTGTGTGTTCTCTTAGGATTGATAATTGGATGCATGTATTAAGTGCATGTTTGGCTGTAGGGAAGTGAGATAGGCCAAGCAATTTGAGGTAATTTAGGCCTGTTTTCATATATATTTTATTTTCCGTAGTTATGTTTCAATATGCTTTCAGATATGTTTTTTTAAATCCCCTGTGTGATAAATTGCACCGACTGGTCAACGCCAGGGGCACCTCTTCAGATTATGTGCGCGAATGCATTGATACGTGTACTTGATTTTCTTTTCCTTTTTTTTTCTGTTGAAGTATTGTGTACGTTATGAAACAGTTATAGCGCTGATATGGCTCTACCCAGTCGGCTGGGTTTTAAACAAAAATAACAATAGCCTGACCTCTTTTCGGTGTCGTGGAAGGTAAAGTCGAGGGGGGGAAGACTGAGATGTGTACCGACCTCCCTCTAAATGCCGGCCCAAAGAAAAAAATGGTCTCTACCACCTCACGCCCCATACGACCTCTCGGTGGTGGGACAGCTTTGCCCTTTCGTTAAAGCGCACATAGGTGTGGCGAGGGCAGATGTGGCCACATATTAAAACTATCCCTGGGTTTGTTTTTTAACCAGCACGGCCTCACCATTATCATGCGCCCTGCCGCATGGCGTCGCCGATCATGGCCCTCCATACGAATCTATCCCTTGTCGCTGCAAAAACATCTCCCACTCTCTCTGTCTTCAGCCGTCCTGCAAGTCCGTCCAATATGTTCTCCCTGGGTCTACCTGGTGTCCCTCTTTCCCTCCAGCTTTCCTGCCGTGACCTGGTGCTCTAAGTCCCCTTTCCTCATAAAATGGCCTATAAATATTGCCTGTCTTTTCCTAATCTTCTTTATTAATGTTCTTTTTGTGTTTGCCTCTTTCAACACTGTCTCGTTTGTTTTTTCTTTTCTTGTCCATGGAACTCTCAACATTCTTCTTAGAAACCACTACATTTCAGTTGCCTCAATTTTGTTCTGACTCGGCGTGTTGACTGTCCACGCCTCACAACCGTACAACAGTATCGGTTGTATTTAACATTCAAGAACTCTCTTCCTGATGTTAACAGAGAGTGAGTACTTGACCACATTCATTCAAACGCATAGACGGATGCAAACGCATTCACGCACGCCGTACACGCACTATGTCTGCGGGTTTACACGCGAGAAAAAGTTCTCTCTCTCTCTCTCTCTCTCTCTCTCTCTCTCTCTCTCTCTCTCTCTCTCTCTCTCTTTCTTTATGTGTGTAAGACTTTTATCAAACACATGCAGGTGAATGGACCAGCAAGGCAGAAAATAATAGAACGAAACTACAGAAAGCAAAAGAGGAAGAAAGAAACAAAGAGAGTGACAGAAAAGAGGAAATGCCTAGAACAAAATTTCCTAAAGGTGGGGAGACTATTTATACTGAAAGAGCCCCGGCATCCCCAGGGGGAAGCGGACAGCAAGCAAGTAAGATCAACGCATGACGTTCGATACAACGTTTGATATAAGGCCTTGACCTCTGGCCACTGACTTCTCTATCATCACCTTCCTGATTTTTAGCATGAGACCTGGTTGGCGTGACGGTACAGTTCTACCCTTTTCAAATGACTGTATTAACAGCGTAAGTGGCTCCCCCTCCACGTGGCGATGGCGGGGGCTCTTTCAGTACAAATAGTATCCCCTCCCCCCCCCCCCCCCCCCACACACACACACCTTCTGGAAATTCTGTGCCAGAAATTTCCACTTTTCTGTCGCTGTCTTTGTTTCTGCCTATTTCCTTTACTTTCTGTCAGTTTTCCTGTCATTTTCTGTAATGCTGGTCCATTCATCTTCACCTGTATGTGTTCGATAAAGTCTTACATACTTTCTCATAGTATTGATAATTTGGGTACATATATCAAGTGCATTTTGGGGATCTAGGGAAATGAGATATGCGTAAGCACTTTTAGATAATCTAGACCCGTAATTAAGCCTGTTTTTAATTGTTTTATTATCCTTACTTATGTTAAATGTCAATTCAGATATATTTTTTTAAAATACCCTGTGTGATAAATTGGACGGAGTGGTCAACGCCAGGGGCATCTCCATAGATTATGTGTGTGAATGCACTGATATGTGTATTTAATTTTCTTTTTCGCTTTCATCTGTCGAAGTATTCGATGCTTTAAAACGGCTATAGCCCTGATATAGCTGTTCGCAGTCAGCCGTGCTTTAAATTAAACAAAAATAACATAATAATAAAAACAGCCGAAGACCTTTTTCATACACATTGTCCACAAACATACGTACAGACATACACACTGAAAAGCCACAAGTCCGTGTGAATCAGGACACATATCCTCACCTCTGTCAGGCGGGGGGTCGGGGAGGGGGTGGGGGGTGGGCGAAAGCTGAATGCGCAAAAGTTAAAAACGCTGCTCTCACCGACCGATGAGCTACCAAGGACGCAAGAAGCCAAGGGAGGTCACACACTGCAACAACCCGACAAATGTCAAGGCCAGTGACGTCATACATGAGACTTCCAAGTTAAAATAGATGGTGCTGGTTGAAGCAGGTGGGGGCGGGTAGGACAGAGTGTGTATATGAGACAATGTCTTACAACGTTAAGTACTGAACCACTCTCACTCGAACGCTACACAGACACAAACGCATACGCGCACTATGTCTGCATTTTACACACGAGAAAATAGGCTCTCTCTCTCTCTCTCTCTCTCTCTCTCTCTCTCTCTCTCCTCTCTCTCCTCTCTCTCTCTCACCTCTCACTCTCATCTCCTCCTCTCCTCCTCTCTCTCCTCTCTCTCCTCTCTCTGTAGATACACAAACATTCCTCACTCGCTCACACATCCACCCACACAGACACTTACACACACACACACACACACACACACACACACACACACACACACACACACAACCACACACACACACACACACATACACACACACACATAGATACAATCCATGACATATGCTATCCATCACAGTGAAGGGACAATTTCTCCTCCAAGTCCGGAAACAAATATATCTGTCACATCTGTTCTTGTCTTTTATTATTTATATTATTTTCTTGTACTGTGTCGGTTTGTTTGATGTGGTTTCCTGCAGCCATTAACCCAGAGTGACAGATAGTCTCCAATACCAACCTCTCTCTCTCTCTCTCTCTCTCTCTCTCTCTCTCTCTCTCTCTCTCTCTCTCTCTCTCTCTCTCTCTTCTCTCTCTCTTGTTCTCTCTCTCTCCTCGCTCTGTGTGTGTGTGTGTGTGTGTGTGTGTGTGTGTGTGTGTGTGTGTGTGTGTGTGTGTGTGTGTGTGTGTGTGTGAGAGAGAGAGAGAGAGAGAGAGAGAGTGGTGGTGGTCTTTGATTTAATGTCTATTCACTAAAGTGATTTTAGACACAACAACAACAAAAAGAAAAAAGGATACATGAGGAGAAAAGAGGATTAACGATTGAAACAGCAAAACTGGCTAACCATAACATTGAACATGAGAAGTAACAGAACGTTAAAGATAATTCGCTTTAGGACTTTTTGACAGGCTAACAAAAAATTTATATGTTAAGGATGATGAGGCAAATATGTCAGAAATTGTCTTCGTTAATGTCGTTTTACCCGAACACATGAAAGAATATGACTATGTGTTATCTTCTTTCCACACTGACACACTACATTCCTAGTGTATTTTGTTTTGAATGCATCAAGTTTCTACCTATACATAAGGGATTGTATACTTCTGCTGGCAGGAAACTGCTTAGGTGTTTTGCTAATTTCAAAGTTCATGTAACATTTTTCATACTTTTTCTGTTTATCTTGAAACTGCTTCCATACATAGGTGTCCACTAAGGTATAACACTTATGCAATGAGAGGGAAAGTTGTATATGATTTGAATCTGGGGAGCTCTTTGCCCCCCGTTTGGCAGCCCTATCAACCATATCATTGTAATAAAAAGAACTATGAGATGGTATCCAGCAGAAAGTAATGTCAGTGCCTCTTAAGGATAAACTATTAATCAAGTGAGTAATTTCCAATATCATTGTGTGTGAGTGTGTGCGTGTATGTGTGTGTGTGCTTGTGTGTGTGTGCTTGTGTGTGTGTGCTTGTGTATGTATGTGTGTGTGCGCGCGCTTGTATGTGTGCTTGTGCTTGTGTGTGTGTGTGTGTGCTTGTGTGTGTGTGTGTGCTTGTGTGTGTGTCTGAGTGCTTGCGTGTGTGTATGTATGTGTATGTGTGCCTGTCTGTCCATCTGTGATTATATGTCTGTGTGTGTGTATGTCGTTGTGGCGTCTGTGTGAGCATGTCATATGCGTGCACGTGCGCAGACACACACACACACACACACACACACACACACACACACACACAAAAGAACACAATCATATTTTTTTTTCCTCACGCAGAAACAACCTTCTCTCTCTGTATAGACACACAGGTATTTCTCTCACTCGCTCATCCGCCCACTCATCCACACATACACACGCATGCACACACAAACACACATACACACGCACACATACATAAAGACACACACATACATACATACACACACGCTTACAAACTCACACGCACACATACACACATAAACAAACACACACATAAACCTCTTTATCTTATCTTATTTACGTATTTACTTACTTGCTTTGGCTTTTTTTTTTTTTTTTTTTTTTTTTTTTTTGTCTAAAAGCACATATCTGAATAGACGTTATCAGAAAGAACGACCGAACACACACACACACAAACACATACACAAACACTGACACACACACACATACACACTAGACATACAAACCCCTACATAACACACACACACACTGACATACACACACACACACACACTGAAATACACACATACACACATATACACACACACACACCAATAACACACATCTGACATACACAACATAACACACAACTACATACACATACATCCACACACACACACACACACACACAACACACATCACACACACACACACACACCACACACACCACACACACACACACACACACACACAAGATTAAATCCATGACAATATGCTATCCATCACAGTTTAGGGACCATTTTCCCCCCTCACATCCATTGTGGTGTTTTATTTTTCATATATTTTTATCCTGTCCTGTGTCAGTTTGTTTGATGTGGTTTCCTGCAGCCATTAACCCCGTCTGACCGATAGTCTCCAACTCCAACCTCTCTCTCTTTTCTCTCTCTCTCTCTCTCTCTCTCTCTCTCTCTCTCTCTCTCTCTCTCTCTATCTGTCTGTCTGTCTGTCACACACACACGCGCGCGCATATACACGCACACGCACATATACACGTACGCATATACAAAGAAACAAAACACACACACATACACACAAAGACCCCCCTCTTTTCCTGTACAGATATACAAATACAAAGGTATTTCTCTGACACACACACCCATCCACTCATCCACACACACACACACACACACACACACACACATACACACAAAGACCCCCCTCTTTTCCTGTACAGATATACAAATACAAAGGTATTTCTCTGACACACACACCCATCCACTCATCCACTCATCCACACACAACACACACACACACACACACACACACACACCACACACACACACACCACACGACATACGCACACACACACACACACACATACGCACACACACGTGGGCGCTACGCACGCACATACACACACGCACACATACGCACGCACATACACACACACACATACACACGCACACTGATTCTCTCTCTCTCACACACACACACATACACACACACACACACACACACACGCACGCAAACACACATAACACACACACACACACACTTACACTACACAACACACACACACACACACACACACACACACACACACACAACACACACATCTTTCTGCATACACAGAACAGAAATGAAATGGGACGTTTCGATGGAATAGAAATTAAACCAAACTTTTTTCTCACCGATATAAATATTAGTACACAGGTTAACTTACATAACTGCCATTGCATATCTTTGTATGTTCGAACTCTACAGAACAACTAAAATTCAAAGAAATCGGTGAAAACTGAACGCACACAAAAGAATAAGTGAGATAAGATATTTCACCATGAACACGTAGAATTGTTCACACACACATTGTTCAAACAAGTGTGTGCATAGATAGAGTAGACGGAGACAGAGAGACACATAGACATTTATTCCAATAACCGATGCCCCAATCCCTGGCCTCCTTTTGTTCTCAACACACACACACAACACACACACACACACACACACACACACACACACACACACACACACACACACACACACACACACACACACACACACACACACACACAAACACACCACCGTACAATCTTAATCACGTATGCCAAACACAGTACCACCAGACAGTCTAACCCGCAGCTAACCCCCTTAACCTGCCTTGTTAACTTTTCCCTAACTCGATGGTGTCTTGCTTCATCTACACACTCTCCCTCCCTCCCTCCCTCCATCCCCCCTATACCCACGCTCTTTCCCCTGCACTGTACTTCACATCCCCCACCTTCCACCCAATTTTCTTTGGCAATCTCTCTCTCTCTCTCTCTCTCTCTCTCTCTCTCTCTCTCTCTCTCTCCTCTCTCTCTCTCTCTTCTCTCTCTCTCCCTCTACTCTCCTTTTTTTCTCTGACTCCCTCATCCCTAAAAACACACACACACACATTGAGCCTTAATCCTTAATCTGGCACACCAACAGACAGCAGACAGACTGTCTAACTCATGACTAACCCCCATGAAGCTCTTTGTTTTCACTTTTAACCTGCTGGACTGTTCGTCCATCTAGATACTCAGCTTTGCAAGCATGGCGTTTTATCCAACTGACCTAAGAGACAGACAGATTGACAACACACACACACACACACACACACACACACACCACACACACACACACACACACACACACACACACAACAGAGAGAGAAAGACAGGCACACAGACATCATCATGATCATCATCAGGTGCCCTGCCGCATGGCGCTGGCGATCATGGACTTCCATCTGCCTCTATCTCTCGTTGCCCCTAGCATCTCCCCTACCCTCCTCGTCCCCAGCCACTCTGCAAGTCCGTCCAGCATTTTCTCCCTGGGTCTACCTGGTGCTCTCTTTCCCTCCAGCTTTCCCGTTGTGGCCAGGTGCTCCAAATCCCCCTTCCTCATAAAATGGCCTATAAATGTTGCCTGTCTTTTCCTAATCTTCCTTATAAGTGATCTACATGTGTCTGCCTCCATCAAGACTGTCTCGTTTGTTTTCTTTGCTGTCCATGGAACCCTCAACATTCTTCTTAGAAACCACATCTCGGCTGCCTCAATCTTGTTCTGGCTTTGTTTGTTGACTGTCCACGCCTCGCATCCGTAAAACAGATTGGTTCTATATAACATTCAAGAACTTTCTTCCTGATGTTAATTGATAGGCATTTGTTGGTAAGAATGCTTGTCATCTTCTTGAATGCTGTTTTGGCTTGGCCGATTCTGCTGGCTATTTCTGATGTGCATCTGCCGTCTGATGAAATGATCGTTCCCAGGTATTTGAATTTATCAACCTGTATCAAGGTCATTTCCTGTTATTTTGCATGAGGGGATTTCATGTTTTCTACTGATCACCATGACTTCAGTCTTCCTGCTGTTTAGTTCCAGCCCTTTACCTTTGCTTTCTATTTCTAGTATATTCACAAGGTTTTGTAGGTCTCTTTCACTTTCTGCAATGAGCACGGCGTCATCTGCATATCGAATGTTGTTTATCATTTTCCCTCCAACCTTTGATCCAGGGTCTTCTTCTAGGCACACAGACAGAAAGACGAAAAGATAGACAGTCAGACGGACGGACAGACTAACAGAGAGACAGACAAAGGGGAAGAAGAGACAGGCAAGACAAACAGAATGACACAGGGAGAAAGTAAAGAGAGAACAGAGCATACAGACGAAGAAAAAAAGCTGAAGGAGATTGAGTCCAGAAGAAAGAGAGAGAAAAGGTAAGGAAGAAAGAATGCTAATGTGATAAAGACAAAGACTATTCCACAATTCTGTCATTGTTATTGCTGTTTTATGTCCAGACGACTGCCTACAGCCATGTCCGGGTTATATCCCTTTGAAAATATACACAATCCTTAACAGGGGGGGGGGGGGGGGGGGAAGAAAGTTAAGAACAGATATCAAACATTCGCACACATAATCTAAGAAGATGCTCCTGGTGTTGAGCATTCCGTCCAATTTATCACACAGGGGATTTAAAAAACCAGATCTGAAGACAGATTTAAACAAAACTAAGAACTCTAAAACGTATATAAAAACAGGCCTAAATTACCTAAAATTACTTCCGCATATCTCATTTCCCTTGAGCAAAAAAAATGCATTTAATACATGTACCCAATTATCAATCCTAAAAGAAAGTACATAAAACTTTATCGAACACACAATGGACCAGCAAGGCAGAAAATGATTGGAAGAAATGAAAGAAAACAAAGGAACAAAGCAGAAACAAAGAGAATGACAGAACAGAGGAAATTTCTGACACAGAATTTCCAGAAGGTGGGGATACTATTTATCCTGAAAGAGCCCCCGGCATCCCACAGGAGAGTTCCATAATCCTGAAAAGTCCTGGGGAGTGAGACCTGAACTCTCCCTTGCAGGACCAGCCAGTTTCATCAAGACAGTGCTTGCATCGTCTCTCATTCATCAAGTCACCTCCCACCATCCCACCTCAAACACCCCTCAGCAGGCTCAGGTACCCATTTACAGCTGGGCAGGTGGACTGAAGCCCGTACGCCCTAAGATTTTGAAGCCAACATTGTTTATTTGTTTGATTGGATTGGTTGGGCTTTTGTTTGTTTGTTTGTTTGATTATCTGTTTGTTGTTTGTTGTTGTTGTTTGTTGTTGTCGTTGTTGTTTTTTTGCTGGAGTAGTCTGTCTATCCAGTGGGGTTGGGAAGATGAGAGACAGGGAGAGGAAAGAAGGAAGAATGAAAAGGGAAGGCGAGAGGTGGTGGTGGTGGTAAGTACACTACGTAATGGTGGTTTGTAGATTGGGCAAGACAGCTGGGTTAGTTGAGGTCACAAGTCGTCACTCTCTTTTCCGTCCTGAGCCTTTAGCTCCACCACCAACCGTCCACGTTCTGTTATGTGGAAACCACAGACATCAGAGAGAGAGAAAGAAGGAAGGCAGGGACATACACGCAAACGCACACACACAGGGACACACAGACACACACACGCACACACAGACAGACACACACACACACAAAGAGGCAATGGCACACACACACAGGCACATACACACACACACAAACACACACGCGCGCACAGGCACAGACTCAGAGGTAGTGGCACACACCCAGACACACTCACAGAGGATGGAACACACAAACACAAATACACAGACGGACACACATACAGACTACAAGAGAGGCAGGGACACACACACACACACACACACACACACACACACACACACACACACACACACACACACACACACACAGGCAATCACACACACACATACACGCACACACAACACACACAACACATACACACAACCCCACACAGGCACACACACGCTCGCGCGCACACACACACACACACACACACACAGACAAGCAAGGACACACATGCAGACGCACACATAGGCATGCACAAACACAGATGCAGACACACTCACAAACACAAACACAAACCAAGACACACACACACACAGAGGCAGGGACACACAGACATAGACATGCAGACACACACACAGAGGCAGGGACACACACACACACACGACACACCAAACACACAGACATACACACAAACAAACACACACAAACAAAACACACACGTAAACACACGCATACAGAGGCAAGGACACACGCACAGAGAGAGAGGGGGGAGCGACAGAGACGGAGAGAGACAGAGACAGAGACAGATAGACAGAGAGCCGGGGAAGACCATCAGGCAATACATTTACCAGGATTATTTAGCACTAAGCCTTACTAGATCTTGCCCTCGCCCACAATGAATGGGACTGAAGTACACACTGCAAAACTCCAACAGAAAGGTAACATCAAAGCCATCTGAAAACAATTTTAATTTTTATCTCTGGAAAGAAAAAGATTGCGGCAGGGGCCAGTACACACTCAACCAAGCACACACACGCACACACACACCACCACACACACACACACACACACACACACACGCACACACACACACACACACACACGCACACACACGCACACACACACACGCGCACACACACACACCACACACCACACACACACAACACACACACACACAAGTGCGCACACAGACACGAGGACACACACACACACAATCACACATACACACACACGAGCACACACACACACACACACACACATACAGTGACACACACACACACACACACACATCACACACACACAACACACACACACACACACCACAACACAGTGACAACACACACACATAAACACACACAAAAGGAAAGAGGTGGAGCAGCTGAGGTCATGAAGTCTATCACCCCACTCCCCCCGCCCCCTTTCTTTCTCCTTTCGACTAGTCACTGGCATAACAACCCCCTATGGACAGGAATCACAGGCATACGACAGACAAAAAGAGGGACAGTCTGGAATTAACAGAGTTTGTTCAACAGGGATTCATCAAATTCGGAAAATTCCATATACGCTCCATCCAAATCTGCCAGCAACCATCTGGCAGGGCAGATTCCCTGAGCATACGCAAAACTTTGTGCTAGCAAAATCTTGAAATGGGAAGGGAATGGGGTAGAAGGGACTTTTGAAACACTAAGCAGACATCACCAAAACGACAGGAATATTAAAGTGGCCAGCAGACAGGCCACTCTATCCACACCCTCGCCAATTTTCCTTCTCCTTTCGACTAGTCGCTGGCAGAACACCCCACTGGCATTCTATGGACAGGAATCAGCAGGCATACGACACACAGTTCTTTTAATGTTGCCGGCTGGAATTGAACTCAAGATACTGATCAGTTTATGAGTCTGTGGCTCTATCAAAATTGATCAGTTTATGAGTCTATGGCTCTATCAAAATTGATCAGTTTATGAGTCGATGGCTCTTATTAAAATTGATCAGTTTATGAGTCAATGGCTCTATCAAAATTACCAACCGGGCTGCGTAAAAATTAAAAGGGGGGGGGGGGGGTAGACAGGCAGACAGAGAGAGAGAGAGAGAGACAGCACAGTGAGCAATATTGTCAGACAACATTAGTTAATCTGACAACCAATGGCTGTTGAACTGAACTGACAGAGAGGCGTAGGAGTGAGCGAAAGGGGAAAATGACCACGTAACTAAAATGACAGACATACAAACAGAAAGACAAATGAGGTGGATGAGAAGGAGAAGAAGAAGAAGAAGGAGGAGGAGGAGAGGAGGAGAAGAAGAAGAAGAAGAAGAGGATGATGAATGATGATGATCATGATGAAACAAGAACGAGAACACGAAGGAGAAGACAAAGAAGAGGAAGAAGAAACAAGACAGAGATCACGAAGAAGAAGAACAACAACAACAACATGAATAACAACAACAACAACGACAACAACAACAAAAGAAGACGAAGAAGAGAAGACGAAGAAGAAGAACATAAACAAGAAGGAGAAGAACAAGAAGAACAAGAACAAGAATAGCAAGAACAACAAGAAAACAAGAAAAAGAACAAGAACAAGAATCATTTGCAATGTTTTTATCCAGGTCACTGTCTCACAACCTCGATCGGAATACAACTTGACGTCCATCGACGAGAATAGTACACTCTCACAAGAAGTTTGAAATATTGTCGATAGTCCTTGAGAAAATACTGCTTATAAACTAGCCTTAAAAAGTGCTGATTTCAAGCTTTTCATTCTAGGGTTGTTTTTTTCCGAGGACGGGATGTTTCTGCGTGAGGTAGGTATTTATCCAATTTTGGTCAAAGGCATGGACTGGGGCAGAGACAGGTATGTGTGTATGTGTATGTCACTGTCTTTATTTTGATAGAGCCATGACTTTTATGCCATAACTCACAGATTAACGCTTTACAAGAATCCTCAATATTCCACAGCTTTGATCAAAATATGGCAAGGATCTATCCCCAAACCGCCCCAAACAAAAGCTGCCAAAGATGGAGGAAAATCTTGTTCACAGCTATTTCTCATAGACCAATACACACGTAGTGATATACACTTAAGACACATACCTTGTCTCCGGCCCAGTCTACGCCTTTGACCAAAATTTGATAAAGATCTACCCCTCGCACAAAAATGAGAAAATCTTGTTCACCAAATTTTGTTATTCACACACACCACAACACACACACACACACACACACACAACACACACACACACACCACACACACATACACACATACACATATACACACATACGGGCGCGCACACACACACACCATCAAGCCCAGTCCACAAATTGGCCAACATTTGATAAAAAGCTAGCCCCAAAAAATCTTGTTCACACGACTCTCCTCTCTCTCTCTCTCTCTCTCTTTCTCTCTCTCTCTCTTTTGCCACACACACACACACACACACACACACACACACACACACACACACACACACACACACACACACACACACACACCCCACACACCTCCGAGCAATATGAAATAATTACCCATTAAAAAAGAAAGGAAATTGAAAACCAAAAAAAAAACAAAACAAAACTGGAAAGAAATAAAACAAAAGAAAGACAAGACCACAAGTATACAGCAAAAGAAAAAAAAAAGCACAACAGACTTTGCATTGTACTCACCTACCCGTCCACACGAAAGAAGCTGAAACCAAACAATATTGATGTTATTCAACAATACACAAATGATTGGGCACGGGTAGGGGGGGTGGTGTTGTGTGTCTGTGTGTCTGTTTGCCTCTCTATATCTGTGTCTGTGTGTCTGTCTGCCTGTGTGACGGTGTATTTTTGTGTGTGGTGTGTGTGTGTGTGTTGTGCGCGCGCGCGCGCGGCGTGCGTGTTTTAACATAGAAAGAGAGACACACAGACACAGACACAGACATTGTTGGTGTGTGTGCGTCTGAAGTTCTTGACGGGTGGGGGAGGGTGGGTGTTGGAGTTGTGGATAATTCATTATTTTTTTTCCGATCTACCCAAGAAAATACCGATAGAGCGAACTCTACCCTCTTTCGTAGGCTGATAAATCTCAAATGTTTCTGTTTTGTTTCGTTTTGTTGCTGAGACTAAACAGCTTATTCTGTCCAGTGAAGGGTCTGTTTTGTCTCCTTGTTTTCAGTTACTGTTTTTGTTCTTACCGTACCAAGGTAGATAACCTACAGTTTTTGTCTGTTAATACCTAAGCAAGGTAGACAAAAAAAACTACTGTTTTTGTTTGTTCTTAACTTACCAAGGTAGACAACCCACTGTTTTGGTTTGTTCTTACCATAACAAGGTAGACAACCTACTGTTTTTCTTTGTTGTTAGCAAGTAGACAACCTGTAGTTTTTGTTTGTTTGTTCTTAGCAAGGTAGACAACCTACGGTTTTTGTTTGTTGTTTTCTTAGCGAGGTAGACAACCTGCAGTTTTCGTTTGTTATCTTACTAAGGTAGACAACCCACTGTTTTTGTTTGTTCCTACCTTAGCAAGGTAGACAACCCACCATTTTTGTTTGTTCCTGTATTAGCAAGGTAGACAACCTTTCTCTCTGCCTCGTGGGTACAACAGTGTAGTCACATTTACTTCATGTATGTGTGTATGTGTGTATGTATTCTGTGCGCCGCGCGCGCGCGCGCGTGTGTGTGTGGTGTGTGTGTGTGTGTGTATGTGTGTATGTGTGTATGTGTGTGTGTGTGTGATGTATTGTGTGTGTGTGTGTGTGTGTGTGTGTGTGTGTGTGTGTGTGTGTGTGTGTGTGTGTGTGTGTGTGTGTGTGTGTGTGTGTGTGTGTGATTTATCAGATACCGGAAATAGTTAACGTTATGACCCGTGTATGTCAGATGCAGTTTTGGAGATTTTGCTGATCGTTTCAGAAACAATGAGACATCACAACTGACGAGACAGTGACCGTTACGCATGTTACGTGAACTGTGTGAGCACACTGTCTGATGACGTAACTGTTTCAGAGACTATGTCAATTTCATACAGTAGTTTTCTTCCAGTGACAGGACGGATCCTGGAAGGGAGAAAGGGGGGTGGGGAGGGTGATCCTGGGTGCCCGAACCTCCCTCCCACCAGTTCCGTCCCCTTCGTGTGTGTGTGTGTGTGTGTGTGTGTGTGTGTGTGTGTGTGGGTGCTGTCGCACGTGTGTGTGTGTGGTGCACGCGTGTGTATGTGTGTGTGTGCGTGCGTGCGTGCGTGCGTGTGTGTGTGTGTGTGTGTGTGTGTGTGTGTGTGTGTGTGTGTGTGTGTGTGTGTGTGTGTGTGTGGCGTGGTGTTTATCTCTTATTTCCAAATACAACATGCATAAATCTGAGGAGAAAATGTGAAGAAGGATACCTCTCTCCATCCAATTCTTTCACGACCTGGTCGCAGATGGTTGACAGAGGCCTACAACTGGTGTATAGACTTGGCAGTGATGCCCTAAGACTATCTACCGACCGAATTCATTGGAATGTTCTTACTACCTCATGCATCACACAAGACGGGATAATGTACGAAAGACGGTGTCACACATTTCACATCAAGCAACACACTACCGTCCCAAAAGTATGCATTAAATAGGGAATAAATCTACACATGCACGCATATACAGTGAATAGACACCTTGTTTTCTTCCAGGTGAGGCCTCCAATGCACCTCATAGATTAACATTACCTTCCGGCTGGACCTCACTTGGATCTATGCAGCCCTTTGACTCTCAGCGACAGTTTGAACCCTCCATACCTCTTCATTGGCCTTGATCCTCCCCCCCCCCGCCCCCCTGTGGGGATGTCGGGGGTTCTTTCAGTATAGATAATATCCCCACCTTCACTTTTCTGTCACTCTCTTTGCTTCTGCCTTGTTCCTTTGCTTTCTGTCATCTCTTCCTATCATTTTCTGCCTTGCTGGTCCATTCACCTGTATGTGTTCGATAAAGTCTTACATACCCTCTCTCAGGATTGATAATTGGGTACATATATCAAGTGCATTTTTGGCTCTTGGGAAATGAGATATGCAGAAGCAATTTTAGGTAAGGTAATTTAGGCCCGTTTTTACATAAGTTTTAGTGTCCTTTGTTGCATTTGAATGTGTATTCCGGTATGGCTTTTAAACCCCCTGTATGATAAATAGACGGAGTGGTCACGCCAGGGGCATTTCCATAGATTATGTGCGCGAATGTATTGATATGTATACTTCATTTTTCTTTTCTTTTTTTTCCTGAAGAAGTATGTTTTGAAGCGGGTTACAGCCCTGGTATGGCTCTAAGCAGTTGGCTGGGGCTTTATAAAAAAAAAAAACAGTAACAGTCCTTGATCCGCCCCTGAGCGAGTCTTCACATTTCAGAAATTATACAATACAGCAACTAATAACAATACAGTTTCAGCGAGTCACAATATTCATTTGAAAATATATGTCATCTGACACTCTATCTGGCGTCATCGTTCGTCATTCTGTTGGTGATGTATAGTACCTGACGTCCACAAAACTGACGTCACGCGTTCAGGAAGTCATGAAACACCCAACACTTTAAATCATCTGACGTGCGGGGTAGTCAAATGGGTAAGACTTTTTTCCTTTACATGTATGTTGTGATTATAGGTAACCTAAAGCAAAGCAATCTTTGAAGTGGACTGAATTGAACACACATGACTTTAATCATACATGACACAAAGCCATCAATCAACTCAACAGACATGGCTTTACTTATATTTTACACAAATCACTCACTGAATTGAATTGATGAGTCAACATGGCTTGTACATCCCTAACATGACACAAAGCAATCACTGAATTGAACAGACACGGCTTACTCTTTAACTAAAAACTACAATTATCATAACACACAAAGCAATCATTGAACTGTATATTGAAAACTAAACATGATACAATGGCTATGACACAAAGAAATCACTAAACTGAATTTTACTGACTAGACATGGCTTCACTCATACGTGACACAAAGCAGTTATCACAGACATGTAAATTTTCACACACACACACACACACACACACACACACACACACACACACACACACACACACACACACACACACACACACACACAATAATATTGATGATAGATCTCCTATGTCTGAATAATCCAACACACATTTTCGCTGTCAGTAATCAATAGTATGTGTTGTAACTCTACAGAAATGCTATTTTCATTTTACTATTATAGTTTCAGTTTCAGTTTCTCAAGACGACGTCTCCGAGCTCGGAACGAATTCCATATGCACTACCGTCACAGGTGCCATGTGTATGGTGATCATGACACAAGCCTTACGCCTACACATAACCCCCCCACACACACACACACACACACACACACACACACACACACACACACTTTACTGTTGTAACCCAGTAGTGCATCAGTTGCACTACATTTCACCTGAACAACAAACTTTGCAATACGTTTTCTCCAACATATGAAAAAACAAAACAAACAAAAACCGGCAATTTTCTTTTCTTTTACAATACGTGGTTAAGACGTTGGTCAGAAAATCGGTAGGCCTGCGGTTCGATCCTGCCTTGTTATCTCCCGCCTAGTGGATTTTATTCTTATTCTTATTGTTGCTTAAAGCCCAGCCCATTGCGTAAACCTTATCAGGGCTATAACCGTTTCAATACACACTTCAATACTTCAACAGGAAAAAACAGGAACAGAAAATTAAGTACACACATCAATGTATTCGCGCACATAATCTAAAGATATGCTCCTGGCGTTGACCATTCCTTCCAATTTATCACACAAGGGATTTAAAAAACATACCCGGATACAAATCTAAACATCACTAAGGACACTAAAGCATATATTTAAACGGGACTTAATTATCTGATATTGCTTTCGCCTATGTCATTTCCCTTGAGCCAAAAATGAACTTAATGTATGCACCCAATTATCATTCCTAAGAGAAAGTATGTAAGACCTTACTGAACACCTACAGGTGAATGGACCAGAAGGCAGAAAATGATAGGAAAAAATAAAAAGAAAGCAAAGGAACAAGGCAGAAACAAAGAGAGTGACAGAAAAGAGGAAAATTTAAGCACAGAATTTCCAGAAGGTGAGGATGTTATATATACTGAAAGAGCCCCCTCATCCCCATAGAGGAAGTGGGGGGGGGGACGCCTGGTGGGTAAAGGGTGGTTCTCCCATCTCCCAGCCTGACATGTGCAGACGTGTTAGTATCTGAACCGTCTTCTTGTCTATACGTGCGCATAGCATCAAATAATGCCGTAACTCGTGTCAATGTTGGGTGTTGGCTGGCTTGTGGAAACACGAAACCACCTATCATGAACACGCCCGAAAACGGAGTATGACTATTTGTATGGCAGGATTGAAAAACATATGAAGGAAAAAAATAGCCGTTCACATAAATGCGACTGCACAATAGGATCTGCTGCCAACAAATGCAAAATAAATAAATAAGCAAGTAAAATAAATGAATAGATAAACAAATAAACCAATAAATAAATAAATGTATTCACGTCACAAAAGTCCAGGCCAATATGTGTCTTCCTAAAAATTTCGAAAAGCACAGACAGTTCACAGACATAAAGAAGTCTCATCACTGTAATAGTGAGTGAATTTTGTGCAGCTGAACCCGAAGCTCATGAGAAAATCATGTTAACATCGTTGGTATGGTCAAAATCAAAATTGTTTCAATGTTGAAGTCATACGCTATCGATACACGTTAAAAAGAAACAAACAAACAAACAAAGAAAAAAAGAAATGTCGGTCTGACCCATCGTTGGTCGTGTTACCAGAAACTTCAGACCAAATTTATTTCTATCTATTCATATATTTGTTTATGGATTTATTCAGTGACACACTGCGTCAGCTTTTAAACCAGAAACAGTTTCAATATCAAATAGCATGGTCAATGTCTCAATGTCGTATGAGACGCGAAGTGACGTCTTTTAAAAAAAAAAAAAAAAAAAAAAAAAAGCCCCCAGTATTCATCAAATACTGATCCATCATTGGTAACTTAATTTAACACGTCACGTAAGTTAATTTCAGTACATTTTTTTTCATGTGTGAAATTATCACGTGAAATTTTAACTTTGTATCTATTTTAGAAGCGTGGTATCAACGGCTGGTTGATAGTGGATACACAGAAAATAACTTTTATTTTATGTATGTATTTAATTACTAATCTGTCCAAGAACCAGCCATCCCAAAATGATTTTTTAAACAGAGATTTTTTCTGCATCCCAACAGAACGTGTGGAAAGTTAACTCTTCTGCTGTTGTCGTTCTCCTGAATCTTGTGAATGTGCTTCTCTGTGATCTTTTGAGCGCCCTTGACAAAGACCCTGTTGGCCAAAAATGTGCGCTTGGCTTGTTTAGCTACTTAAACACGCGTTCTCATTCTATTTTCCTGTGTTTCTCATCCTTTTCGTTTATGTAGGAAAGAAATTATAGTTAAAAAAAAATACGTGCCGTTTGCCCTGATATGGCCATAGTCGTACGCACGAACCTGAACCAAGCGAAGAAAGTCCTTTTTATGTTTATTTATTCATTCATCTATTTATTCATCTATTCATTCATCCATGAAAAGATGAATAAACAGATTTGAAGTTTGGAGTTTCTTCAAGAGGGATTTATCGCATTCGGACAATTCCGTATGTGCTCCACCCAAATCTGCCAACAATTATCTGGCAGACTTCCTGAGCTTGCGCAAAACCATATGTACTGGCAAGGTCTTGAAATTGGGGAGGTGGGGAAGGCACTTTTGAAACACTAAGCTGACACCACAGAATGATGGAAACATTAAGACGGGCAGCAAACAGGCCAGTTTTTAATGTTGCGGGCTGGGATTGAACTCGAGATACAGATCTTGAGTCAACGGCTCTACCATAAGAACCATAAATAAATAAATATAAAACATTTACAAGAAAAAAGGCATAAAACATTTCAATATTCATTTATTTTATGTATAATCGACAATCATAAAAATGTATGCATGAAATAAACATTCTTTTCATCACTCCCACTTAGATTTCACAAAAAAATTCGATGACATTTTTCTTTCTTATTATTTATTTATTTATCGTACATTCATTTAGTAAGCTAGTGCTGTCCTTTTATATATATATATTTATATGTTCCACTAATCTATTGTTAGTACTTTTTGATCATCATTTATTCATCTATTTGCTTATTCATTCATTCATTTCCTTATCTATTTCTTTACTTATTTCTTTATTTTCCAGCTTTTATAGTCTGTTGTAATTATTTGTCGACGACATAAACATGGCAAATTCTTGGGTACGTTACTAAAAATATTGGCATAGTTCAAAACAACAACTATTTGTCGACAACCTAAACGTGGGAAATTCATGGTTTTCTAAAAGTGTTGGCATAGTTCACAATAACAACAACAACAACAACAACAACAGCAACAACAACATCAACTTCAACAAAATGTCCATCGATGATAATTTCCAAAAGTAAAATGTTTCATCTTTGATGGGTGAGAAGATTGAACTGGGATAGCTCTAAACGAAAAGTAGCTACGTTTTACACTGACTGTCCTTTTTTCCCTAGTTTTTGTTTGTTTGTTTTTAATGCCCCCACCCCCATCCCCACCCCCCAGAGGCCGTTGCACAGGCATAGTCAGGGTACTTGTGTGAGGATTCAGAGAGGAAATATGAAGTGGATGGGTAGATAATACTTGTTCATCGCTGTTGAAATTCAGGCTAGTAACAATAAAGGGTTTACACATATGCTTAATAATAACACTGAGCGCTGCGATACGTCAGTGGCTGCTAAGACACAAACGTGTAGGTCTATCACGCTCCTGCACGTCTCGCACAACAGCACAAAATCCAAGTGCGATCGCCCGCGTTCAAGCAAACTGGAACCGGAAAAACAAGAAAATAGAATCAAAGCCGGACTTTTCATTTCTGGCAACACTGAAGCTAGTTTAACCCTTAACCCTATCCTTCCCTAATCCTACGTCTAGGAATCAGCAATTCGCTTCTTGGAAGCGCGTGGATCGGATGTGGGGTAGGGTTGGTCCGGTTATTGATAGTCACTGCATTGTTATGTAAAATCTAAGAAAGATCTATACAATTCAATTATTGAGACTCGCTTAATCAAAAAACAAAAAACAAAAATCAAAGAAAGAAAGAAAGAAAGCCCTCTCTGGCTCCTACTGATTTTGCCCAAGAATATAGAACTGTTGAATTTAACCCTAACACTAACTCTAGCCATTCCTATAGGAACGATTGCACAGCGGATCTCAGGACGCCCTAAGTATGCTTATCGGTAAAAGTTTTCTTAAAGGGAGGAAATCGGTTAGCATAGGTAGGCTTGCTTACCTTTTGTGTGTAGAAAACGCACAAGACTCGCCTTTCCTAAGTTTGCTCGTTGCTGTTACTGTCATTTCTGTTTAAAGCTCAGCCGACTGCGTAGAGCCATATCAGGGCTATACCGTTTCAAAAACATACACAATACTTCAACAGGAAAAAAAGGAAAAAGAAAAATTAAGTACACACCAATACTTCAACAGGAAAAAAGGAAAAGAAAATTAAAGTACACATAATACTTCAACAGGAAAAAAGGAAAAGAAAAATTAAGTACACATAATACTTCAACAGGAAAAAACGAAAAGAAAATTGCGGACACATATCAATGCAATCGTGCACATACCTAAGGAAACGCCCCTAGCGTTGACCACTCCGTCCAATTTACCGCACAGGAAACTTAAAAAAGCATAACTAAATATAAAATACACATATAAACACAACTAAGGGCACTAAAACATACATAACAACGGTCCTAAATTATCTAAAACTGCGTATGCATATGTCATTTCCCTAGAGTCAAAAATGCATTTAACATAGGTACCCGAATTATCTGAGAGAATGTACGTAAGACTTTATTGAACACATACAGGTGAATGGACCAGCAAGGCAGAAAATGATAGGAAGGAATGACAGAAAGCGAAGGAGGAAGGAAGAAGTAAAGAGAATGACAGAAAAGAGGAAATTTCTAAAAACAGAATTTCTAAAAGGTGGGGATACTATTTACACCCCATGGGGGATCAGTTGTGCCACCGTGCCCTGAACCTGTGGGGTTGGCAATTCGTGTACGGAGAAAACCGATCCCCAGGGAAGATATTCGGGGCTGGACTAGACTCGTTTTAAAAAGACCTAGACCAAGGACATCGTGTCTTTATGCAAAATCCCGAGACAGCTTAACTGCAACATTACTGCCATAGCATACCTATGCGAAATCTAAGGGAAATCTCAAGGCCATTGTGTAACCGCCTATAATTTAATTCTTGAAACTCTGTACTATTTCATATATAGAAAAAAAAAATTCAAACTCAGCACTCACCCTCAACACACACTGTGTGAAATTGGTAACAATGGATCGAGCGATGATGTCCGTTTGTCTCCCTTTAGAAAGAATTTTTCATCAGACAAAAAAAAGGTCCAGATATATATATACTTTTCTGAACATTCACCCGCACACTGCACGTGTTGGGAGACTGAACGAGTGAGTGCACTAATACGAGAGAACTAAACCGGATAGGCCCATTTCTCGGCAGCATGCATGCACTAAAAGCGAGCATTTCTCAGTGAAATGGAGAGAAGTTAAAAAAAAAAATGCACTCGTTTTGGACTGCTATGCTATCACCACCACCACCGCTACCAAGCCTCCACAAAACAAAACACAGAAAGAAAGGCGGAAAAAAAAAACAGGAAAAAGAAAAATGAAGAACATGTGCGCAGTTTCTCAACGTCATTTTTGTTTACTGCTAACCGGAATTTTTCTCTCTCTCTCTCTCTCTCTCTCTCTCTCTCTCTCTCTCTGTCTGTCTGTCTGTCCATCTGTCTGTTTGTCTGCCTCTCTCTCTCTTTGTGAGCTCTCTCCCTCTCTCTCTCTCTCTCTCTCAGCTCTGCACTGTAGAAAGATAAAAACTGCAATGGGAATCTCTCTCTCTCTCTCTCTCTCTCTCTCTCTCTCTCTCCTCAATTCTGCACCGTAGAAAGATAAAAACTGCAACGGGAACATCCATCTCTCCCTCTCTTTCTTTCTCTCTCTCTCTCTCTCTCTCTCTCTCTCTTCTCTCTCTCTCTCTCTCTCTCTCTCTCTCTCTCTCTCTCAGCTCTGCACTGTAGAAAGATAAAAACTGCAGACGGAATCTCTCTTTCTCTCTCTCTCTCTCTCTCTCTCTCTCTCTCAGCGCTGCACTGACGAGGGGCAAAAATAGCGAAGCCGGCGCGACCTTGAACAGAAAGAGTTTTGCACTCACGGGAACGAGATGGCGTAACCACACTGGCAGTCTTCCGTCTCCGGTGATATTATAACCTGTCCAACTGATGGGCGCATTGGACAAGAAGTTAAGACGTCAGACTTCTACTTGGAAAGACTGAGTTTGATCCTGCCTGGGTAGCGCTTGGTCCATAGAGGATGGGAGATTCTCCCACGTCAAGTTGGCTATGTGCAAACTTGTTAATGCCGGAACACCTTTTGCGTGTATGCGCGTGCAGATCATCAAACGCGCGTGTTAATGCTCTATCCATATACTCAGCCCCATCGGTATGGAAGCAGGTGTTTTCCATCCCACACATCCCGACTAACAACTCCTCCCCAGGAGCACTTAGCACTGCCAACCGGGTCTGTTACATGTATCTCACCACTCGCACCAGTGGTCAGTCAGTGGTATAGCCATGCAAATTAATACATACCACTTTGTTTTATGTACATTCCTTCCGTTTTAGAAGCATCACAATTTTTTTCATATAGAATGAATTTTAAAATGGACTGTCTATCGAAATGATGAAAAGACTTTGAATAATTTCTTGGGGGTGTAAACAAATGCATCACCGTTCGCTATAAAAAGCAGATGAAACCAAAAGTAGGTCGGGACAGGGAGGCCAAATTGTACCAAGGAATTTTGAATAAATGCATTTCTAACTTTATCGTGACCTTTTAATTTTCATTCTGCACACATCTATAATCTTCCGAAGTAATATGTTGAAACGTTCAGCTTTAGATTTCGTACATTTTGTTGTGTATGCTGTTTTCAACGAAACAAACCCATAGGGCTTAGTATACCGATAGGGCATTAACAGGTGGGCATTAAAAATCCTGCCGGTGTTAAATGGCTTAAGAGAGTTTCAGAGTTTGGAGTTTGGAGTTTATTCCTGAGGGATTGATCGAACTCAGACAATTCCTTGCGCTCTTCACCCAAATCACTCAGCCGTTCTCTCACAGACTCCTTAAGCCAGCACAAAACCCTATGCACCGGCAAGTTTCTAAAATGGGGAAGGATCGAGATCTTGTTCTTGTTATAGTTCTGTTCAAAGCCCAGTCTACTGCACAGAGCCGTATTAAGGCTATAACCATTTCAGTACACACACAATACTTCAACAAGAAAAAAAAAGAAAAAGAAAATTAAGTACACATATCAATGCATTAGCGCACATACTCTGGTGTTTGACCACTCCGTCAAATTTATCACACAAAGGACTTGAAAAATATATCTGAATACAAATTTAAACATAACTTAGCACTCTAAAAGATAGAGAGTGAACAAGCTAAATGTTATGATGCTGGATGGGACTGAACTCAAGATATGAAATCCTGATTCCATGGCTCCATCAACAAAGCCAGTGGCTTATGGAAACACGGAAATACCAGTCATGGACACCCACCGAAATGTAGTATGCAGACTGTGCAGCAACAAAATGCTTTGTACACTGCAGACTAAACAAGTCATACACACATCGGAAAGAAATACTGGTGGGAACAACAACAACAAAATATAATGCGAACTTAATCATAACTTCTGAAGTTATAACTGATGAATTAAAAGTGTAGCCACATATAATTTGTGCACCATCGCACGAGCAAAACGAAACAAAATAAACAAATCCGAACTTAATCATGATTTCTGAAAATTACAACTGATACATTTTTAAGTGTAGAAACGTAAACTTTCCACACCGTTGTGTAATGATTCGTTGACATTTATAAAGTTCTATTTTCTTTTTTTTCTTTTTTTTTTTTATTATTATTTTTTTATTTTTCTTAATCTTAAGTACGCGAGACTTTAGGAAGAAATGAGAGAAAGTAAAGGAACAAGGCAGAAATAAAGAGAGTGACAGAAAAAAGGAAATTTCTAGCACATATTTTCCAGAAGGTGGGGCTACTGTTTATGCTGAAAGAGCCTACATTATCCTCCACAGGGAGAACTACTTTGCTCAGAGCTTTCCAAGACAGCATGGGAACTGTCATCATAAAAGGATGATGGAAATGGATTGGGCATAAAGCAAGATAACATCACCTGGATTTATGGAGATGGATTGAGCATAAAGCAAGATAACATCACCTGGATTTATGGAGATGGATTGAGCATAAAGCAGGATAACATCACCTGGATTTATGGAGATGGATTGAGCATAAAGCAGGATAACATCACCTGGATTTATGGAGATGGATTGAGCATAAAGCAGGATAACATCACCTGGATTTATGGAGATGGATTGAGCATAAGCAAGATAACATCACCTGGATTATGGAATGGATTGAGCATAAAGCAGGATAACATCACCTGGATTTATGGAGATGGATTGAGCATAAAGCAGGATAACATCACCTGGATTTATGGAGATGGATTGAGCATAAGCAGGATAACATCACTGGATTTATGGAGATGGATTGAGCATAAAGCAAGATAACATCACCTGGATTTATGGAGATGGATTGGGCACATCATCCCCAGAGAGCAGGATAACCTCACCCGGACTACTTGAGATACACCGCAGACATCATTCAAAGACAGCAGGATGACATCACCTGGACTGCCTTTCACTGGGCACCAGAAGGTGAAGGTAAGAGAGGAAGACCCAAGCATACCTGGGGTACTGTCATAGGCTGATCTGACAGAGATGCAGAACCTTCATCGTTGCTTTGCAGCATAAAACTCTGTACGTTTCATGAGAGAAACTCAAGAGCTTACAGACACAAAGGGTTTATGGGCAAGCTTACGATAATTTATCATGATTGTTTTGGATCCTTCCTTCGTATGGGTGTCATAACTTCAATCCTCAAGTGGGCCATAATTTGTTTGTTTTTTCAGTGATCCATTAGATCAGTTCCTTACAGCACTATGATGTTAAGAAAGGGGTAGTGTATTCAAACCTTGGGCAAGCCACTTTTTTTTCACACGAGCTTGCTGACTCTTTCAATAGAGCCATAGACACAAGATATTATGTTTCTGGTTCCATTATACCCAGCATCGTAAAACTTCACTTCTCATCTAAATGATCTTAATGTTTTGGTGGAGCTGCTGTTTCGTAGGACTTGCCCCCCCCCCCCCCTCCCTACGCCAATACTTCTCGTTCCCCTCCCTACGCCAATACTTCTCACTCCCCTTCCTCACGCCAATACTTCTCACTCCCCCTCCCCACGCCAATACTTCTCGTTCCCCCTCCCCAAGCCAATACTTCTCACACCCACTCCCCACTCCAACGCTCCCCTTCCCCACGCCAAAACTTATCTCTCTCCCTCCCCACGCCAATATTTCTCTCTCCCCCTCCCCACGCCAATACTTCTCGCTCCCCACGCTAATACTTCTTGCTCCCCACGCCAATACTTCTCGCTCCCCCTCTTCACGCCAATATTTCTCGACTCCTCCCACGCCAATACTCCCCCTCCCCACGCCAATACTTCTCGATCCCCCTCCCCACGCCAATACTCCCCCACGCCAATACTTCTCTCTCCCCCTCCTCACGCTAATACTTCTCTCTCCCCCTCCCCACACGCTAATACTTCTCTCTCCCCCTCCCCACACCAATACTTCTCTCTCCCCGTCCCCACGCCAATACTTCTCTCTCCCCCTCCCCACACCAATACTTCTCTCTCCCCTCCCCACGCCAATACTTCTCTCTCCCCCTCCCCACACCAATATTTCTCTCTCCCTTCCCACGCCAATACTTCTCTCTCCCCTCCCCACACCAATATTTCTCTCTCCCCTCCCCACCCAATACTTCTCTCTCCCCCTCCCCACACCAATATTCTCTCTCCCCCTCCCCACACCAATACTTCTCTCTCCCCCTCCCCACGCAATACTTCTCCTTCCCCTCCCCACCAATACTTCTCTCTCCCCTCCCACGCCAATACTTCTCTCTCCCCTCCTCACACGCTAATACTTCTCTCTCCCCCTCCCCACACCAATATTTCTCTCTCCCCTCCCCACACCAATACTATCTCTCCCCACGCCAATACTTCTCTCTCCCCTCCCCGTGCCAATACTCCCCCTCCCCACGCCAATACATCTCTCTCCCCCTCCCCGCGCCAATACTCCCACTGCCCACGCCAGCAGTACCCCTCCCCACTCCGATACTTCTCTCTCCCCCTCCCCACACCAATACTTCTCTCTACCCTCCCCACGCAAATACTCCCCCTCCGCACACCAATACTTCTCTGTCCCCCTCCCCACGCCAATACTCCCCCTCCGAACACCAATCTTCTCTCTCCCCCTCCCCACGCCAATACTCCCCCTCCCCACGCCAATACTTCTCTCTCCCCCTCCCCACGCCAATACTTCTTACTCCCCGTCCCAACGCCAATACTTCTCTCTCCCCCTCCCCACGCCAACACGTCTCTCTCCCCCTCCCCACGCCAATACTCCCCCTCTGCACACCAATACTTCTTGCTCCCCCTCCCCACGCCAATACTTTTTCTCCCCCTCCCAACGCCAATACCTCTCTCTCCCACTCCCCACGCCAATACTCCACCATTGCACACCAATACTTCTTGCTCCCCCTCCCCACGCCAATACTCCTCTTCCCCACGCCGATACTTCTCTCTCCCCCTTCCCACGCCAATACTTCTCAATCCCCGTCCCCACGCCAATACTTCTCTCTCCCCCTCCCCACGCCAATACTTCTCTCTCCCCCTCCCCACGCAAATACTCCCCCTCCCCACGCCAATACTTCTCTCTCCCCCTCCCCACGCCAATACTTCTCACTCCCCGTCCCCACGCAAATACTTCTCTCTCCCCCTCCCCACGTCAATACGTCTCTCTCCCCCTCCCCCTTCCCAAGCCAATACGTCTCTCTCCCACTCCCCACGCCAATACTCCTCTTCTCCACGCCGATACTTCTCTCTCCCCCTTCCCACGCCAATACTTCTCAATCCCCGTCCCCACGCCAATACTTCTCTCTCCCCCTCCCCACGCCAATACTTCTCTCTCCCCTCCCCACGCAAATACTCCCCCTCCCCACCGCAATACTTCTCTCCCCCTCCCCACGCCAATACTTCTCACTCCCCTCCCCACGCAAATACTCTCTCTCCCCCTCCCCACGCCAATACGTCTCTCTCCCCCTCCCCCTTCCCAAGCCAATACTTCTCTTCCCCTCCCCACGCCAATACTCCCCCTTCCCACGCCAATACTCCCCCCAACCCAATACTCTTCCCCCCATGCCAATACTTCTCGCTCCCCCTCCCCACGCCAATACTCCCCCTCCCCACGCCAATACTTCTCTCTCCCCTTCTTCACGCCAATACTCCCCCTCCCCACGCCAATACTTCTCACTCCCCCTCCCCACGCCAACACTTCTCTCTCCCCCTTCCCACGCCAATACTCCCCCACCCCAATACTCTTCCCCCCACGCCAATACTTCTCTCTCCCCCTCCCCACGCCAATACTCCCCCTCTCCACATCAAAACTTTTCTCTTCCCCTGACCGTGCTAATATTTCTCTCTCCCCCCCTCTCCCCACGCCAATACTCCCCCTCCCCACGCCAATACTTCTCTTACCCCTCTCCACGCCAATACTCCCCCTCCCCACACCAATACTTTTCTCTCCCCCTCCCCACGCCAATACTTCTCTCCCCCCTCCACACGCCAATAGTCCCCTTCCCCACACCAATACTTCTCGCTCCCCCTCCCCGCGCTAATACTTTGTCAGTACATAAGTTTTTGCGCCGGCTCAAGGAGACAACCAGATGACTGCTGGCAGGTTTGGGTGGATCGCATATGGAATTGTCCGAGAGTGATATCATCATCATCAGTTCCGTAGTCTGGTTGACCGTTGGGGCACCACTGAAGATTTTGCAACCAACTTCCTCCACTCCTCACGGTCCTCAGCTTTCCGCAGAATGATATTCCATTCAAGGCCAGTCCACTCTCTGATATTGTCTTCCCATCTTTTTCTCTGTCTGCCTCTTCGTCTCCCTCCCTGAACTGTTCCCTGCAAGACGGTCTTGGCCAGTCCAGATGATCGTGTGACGTGCCCGTACCACCTCAGTTTGCGTCTTTTCACTGAGGTCAGGAGGTCTTCATACGGCCCGATGGCGTTTTCGATTCGGGTTTTCACTTCCTTATTGGTTATATGATCTTTGTACGAGATACCAAGGAGTTTGCGGAAGCATCTCATCTCCATTGCCTGTATCCTTCTTTCAATGTCTGCTGTTATGGTCCATGTTTCACATGCATACAAAAATATTGAAATGACCAGGGAACGCATCAGTCTGATCTTGGAGCCGATTCGATATTCTTGTCGTTCCAGATGACTTTTAGCTTGGTCATTGCAGCTGTGGTCTGGGCAATCCTGGAAAGTACTTCGGGCTTTGATCCTTCATCTGATACTATAGCTCCCAGATATTTAAATCTATGGACGGTCTCAAGTTTCTTGTGGTCGATTTGGGAAGTCATGCTGATTCCATTGGTATTATTTGTCTTAACATGATTTCTCTGCACTGATACTGCAAAGCCATATGCTGTGGAGGGCCCCATCAAGATGTTTTATCAGATGACTTAGCTCTTGCCTTGCCTGGCTAGTCCTGTCAATGTCGTCGGCCCATAACGCAAGTTTGTGATTGTTCTACCTCCGATGCTGACTGTTCCCTCGTGGTCTTCAAGTGCGTCAGCCATTATTCTCTCTAAGAAGATGTTAAAGAGAGTGGGGGAGAGCAGGCATCCTTGGCGTACTCCAACTGTGGTTCGGAACCATTCGCCTATGTTGTTGTCATGGTAGACTGCACTGGTCGCCTTTTCGTAGAGGCATTCTATGGTTCTGATCAGGTTGGCATTGATGTTGTACAGCCTCATGGTTGCCCACAAGGCTGGGTGATATATCTTTCTTAAATAAACTTCACTCTCTGAACTGTGTTATCAGCGCATATGAAATCGTCTGAGCACTGCATCGTCAACGTGTGCAAACTGAAAACAGAATCGTTCACGAATGATTCATTCCGGAAGTTGCTCCAAGTTCTTGACAGGTGTTGGTATACTTCGTGCGTAGTTGACTTCCAGATGTGTAACAACTAGAAATAGATATCGAGTACAGAGCACTGCCACGCAGCCTCAATCCACACGGGAACTGTAGAATGGGAATGCAAAATGTATGATATCATCATAGTTTTACATTAAACGTGTCTCAAGACTTTTTCTTCACTAATAGCTTCTGGCAGATGGAAGGGAAAAAACAAAACAACAAAACGAGAAACCCTTTATGGTGTAGTTTCGCTCTCTCACGGATTTTGTAGGCAGCTGTGCGCAGCTGGTCGAAGACGTTTGTTTTAATGTGAACATACTAAACTTGAGATTACATGTATATGTAAGTTGGGGTTTAGTTCAGTGGTAAAGCTTTCGTGTTGCGTGCGAAAGGCCAGGGGTTCGATCACAGGAATTTCCACTTCTAGGCATGTTGGTTGGTTCTTTTGATAGAGCCTTGGACTGAAGATTTGATGTCTCGAGGTCAAATCCCAGCCCACAATATTAAAAACTGGCCTGCTTGCTGCCCATCCTAATGTTTTCAGCATTCTGGTGTAGTCGGCTTACTGTTTCATCGGTTACTCTTCCCCCATATCATTTCAAGACATGGGATTTTGTGCAGGCTCGAGGAATCTGCACACAATGGCTTCCAGATTTGAGTATAATTCACACGGATTTTGTGCATGGTCTTACAGATTCTGCGAGGAGCCATTGGACTGTAGGGGAAGGATTAACGGCTGTTTCACCATTTGCGCGTTACTACACGTTTTGCGCTATTTCCGCCTTCCGTGCTTTCTATCGCGGTCATCCCGTAGCCGAATCTTGACATGGAGAATCCTTAGTGACACGAAATACCAGGGTGGCAAGTATACAACTTTTCATGACCCCAATCGGGAATTTTGTTACCACTATTCACTGCTCCTCGCTCACACTTGGCAGATGCTGCCTGGATTGTTGATGATATCGACAGTCAGACCATGCAGGCTCAAGAAAAGATCAGCGACAAAACAGTGTAAAATCCACAAACTCCACAATGAAAATCAAAACAAAACCTGAAAATTACTTCTGATTGTAGTACTTGTTCCTTTTTATTATCTAACTCGAAGTTAAGGTCCGGGTCTCACACCACAGTACTAACCGACGAACGTGTCTTCTACGCAAATGGTGGTTGGTTGGTTGGTTGGTTGGTTGGTACACTTCCGGCAAAATTCGTAGGCGGCGAGATGTCTCAAGTTCACCACTGCCATGAACCATAACGATTAACAGTGAAATTATATGTAACTGTAAAAGAACTGTAAAAAAATCATTCGTGTGGGGCAGATAAGTAGATTAGTAACAAGTGTGAAAAAAAATGGCTTCCGGCCAAAACTTTGTACCGTTAGAAAATAACAGTATCACTGTCATGGTTTTAACGAAAGGATTTCAACACGTATGTGCTGTAGAAAATTCCCCGGGGGCATGAAGGTTTTAAGTGCTCAATTGACTTCACTGTAAATTTAGATGAAATCAATTTAGACAACAGGCTCTTATGAATACGCATCTGCTCTAAGGGCGATAACATTAACCATGTTCAATTAAATAGCTCACCTGCAAACAAACCTACGGTAGCAGTTATTTTATTACATCTTTTTTTATTTTATTTTTTTATTATATTTTACTGTCGGGCGTGTGCATGTGCGCGCGCGCGCGTGCGTGTGTGTGTGTGTGTGTTGTGTGTGTGTGTGTGTGTGTGTGTGTGTGTGTGTGTGTGTGTGTGTGTGTGTGTGTGTGTGTGTTTATCGCTCTACGATTTACGCCGTTTGCTGTTCATTTCACTGCGCCGTTTGTTTACTTGGTTGGTTGGTTGGTTGGTTGGTTGGTTGGTTGGTTGGTTGGTTGGTTGGTGGTTGGTTGGTTTGGTTTGTTTGTTTGTTTGTTTGTTTGTTTGTTTGTTTGTTTGTATCAGTTTATTTGCTTTTGTTTCTGGAATTTTTTTTCCTGTTTGTATGCTGCTGGGGTTTGTTTGTTTGTTGTTTGTTTGTTTGTTTGTTTGTTTGTTTGTTTGTTTGTCTGTTATGCGTGCTTGCTCGTTGTTTTGGCCCACACTGTGCAGGCGGGTTGTTGTCGCACAGTCTGCGTATACTGTTTTCTTCGTGGGACATCAATGCTGAGTGTTTTCATGTTTCTGTCAGCCATCGGACAATGACATGATCATGCTTCCGTCAGCCATCGGACAATGACATGATCATGTTTCTGTCAGCCATCGGACAATGACATGATCATGTTTCGTCACCATCGGACAATGACATGATCATGTTTCTGTCAGCCATCGGACAATGACATGATCATTTTCTGTCAGCATCGACAATGCATATCATGTTCAGCACATCGGACAATGACATGATCATGTTTCTGTCAGCCATCGGACAATGACATGATCATGCTTCCGTCAGCCATCGGACAATGACATGATCATGTTTCTGTCAGTCATCGGACAATGACATGATCATGTTTCTGTCAGCCATCGGACAATGACATGATCATGTTTCTGTCAGCCATCGGACAATGACATGATCATGTTTCCGTCAGCCATCGGACAATGACATGATCATGCTTCCGTCAGCCATCGGACAATGACATGATCATGTTTCGTCAGCCATCGGACAATGACATGATCATGTTTCTGTCAGTCCATCGGACAATGACATGATCATGCTTCCGTCAGCCCATCGGACAATGACATGATCATGTTTCAGTCAGCCATCGGACAATGACATGATCATGTTTCTGTCAGCTATCGGACAATGACATGATCATGCTTCCGTCAGCCATCGGACAATGACATGATCATGTTTCTGTCAGTCATCGGACAATGACATGATCATGCTTCCGTCAGCCATCGGACAATGACATGATCATGTTTCTGTCAGCCATGAATAACATGACTCACGGAATCTTTAACGGGCGTATTTCATATTCAGCATGCATCATCATCATCATCATGTGGCCTGCCGCATGGCGTTGGCGATCATGGCCCTCCATATACATCTATCCCTTGTCGCTGCAAGAACATTTTCCACCTCTCTGTCCTCAGCCACCCTGCAAGTTCGTCCAATATTTTCTCCCTGTGTCTACGTGGTGTTCTCTTTCCCTCCAGCTTTCCTGCTGTGACCAGTGCTCTAATTCCCTTTTCCTCATAAAATGGCCTATAAGTGTTGCTTGTCTTTTCCTAATCTTCCTTATCAATGATCTCGTGTCTATCTCCATCAAGACTTGCGGTTATCTCGGGAGAGAATAAGGCTAAGGGAGTAAACCCTGAAAGAAAAATCACCCCTACTGCCTTGTAGGTTGTCGTGGGAACGACAAGGCTGGTGGAGAGTCCTTACACAAACCGACGGAAGGCAAGGGAAACCACCATCGTATTTTCCCAAGAAAGATCATGGACAGACAAAGGTGGAAAAATGAGGATAACGACGTGAACAGGGGCTCCTATGGAGCACCTTCGTCTGGTGCGGACCGTCATGTTGCGCAGGTGACACCAGACCGTCAGCAAGCTATTGCCATCAGCGTACATATATGCACGAAAGCAGCGTAGGCACTAACAGACCTGCGCGGCACGTGTTGACTTGGAAGATACGGGGGGGGGGGGGGGGGGGGGGGGGGGGGGGGGGGAGGGATGTCCATCTTTGGAAAACCCACCGGGTGAGAAGGTATCCTTGCAAGATCGGACCGCAGACTTTCCGACTGGAAATCCCACATCTTAGAACCCGTTTTACTATTTCGCCCGTCACTACCCCGATTGAAATGGCACAGAACTCGTACCAGTGTCTAAGACTATTCGTCCGGGCACCCTCAATGAAAGTGTCGCCATGGACAGTAGAGGAAGAGCTGGGTGACAAAATGTGACCCGTTTTAACAAAATGAGTCCTAAGGTGAAAATAACAGATTTTAGGATATGATTTTCAAAATGTCCAGATTATTAACTTTCTTTTCATATGAAATTTATTATTCTACTCCTAAAAATAAGGAAGCTATGGGTGTTTGAAGTGTGTAACATAGCAAACTGACATTTTGAGAAAAGTTTTAAAATTTTCACCACTTCAGTGGCTTTACTTTAGCAACAGGTATTTCTACTTCACCAATCTTTACCAAATTTTGTACCATGGTAAAACACATCATGCCACAATAGCACACAAAAATTGGTGTGAAAATCTACTGTAATTGTCTTGTTATTTAAGTTTATATATCCCTTTTTCTGACACAAAAAAGCATGCCATTATCTGGTTAAAAAGCATTTTAAATACATTTTCCGATTGAATTATAAAGTGCTGAGTGCATGTACATGTAATTTAAAGATTAAACATTCCATTTTTGACGAAAAGTAAAAATTGACAAAATCGACCCATCACACCTTTTCCGGGCCTCTACGCTTTTCGTTGCCTGCGAGTTAGGACTCATTTCGTGAAAACGGGTCACAAATATCAACGACTGGATCAATCAACATATCATCATCATCATCATCAAGTGCCCTGCCACATGGCGTTGGCGACCATGACCTTCCATATGCACCTATTTCTTGTTGCCGCAAGCACCTTTTCCACCCTCTTTGTCCTCAGCCACTCTATCTCTGCAAGTCCGTCGAACAACATATACATCTGCCATTTCCTTCTGCTGGACGCCACGCTTGGTAAGTGGGGTTTTGTTTGTTTGTTTGTTTGTTTGTTCGTTCGTTTGTTTGCGGCCTGGAGGGAGATTGTAGTGTCAAAATGTGCAGCAGCCCACACTGAACCCGGTGACGCCGACAGGTGAGACAGTTTGTTTGTTTGTTTGTTTGTTTGTTTGTTTGTTTGTTTGTTTTGTGTGTGTGTGTGGTGGGGGGAGGCTCAATGTCTGGAAAGCTGTCTGCTGTGTTTTTGTTTTGTTTTGTTTTTCGGAGGGAGGGGGTGACTAAGTGTTGGTCATTTATTTTCTCTCTTTTGTATACGTTTACAAAGGCCAGTAGACCGAACATTTGCACCTGTCTTGTTTTGTTACGTCAAGTGTGCATTCTTTGTTCTATTTTTGTGCTTTTTCTGCTTCGTAATTGCTTGAACCGCTGGCAGTAACTTTGATTCAGATTTCAGCCTCAGTATGCCTTACCTCCTTGATGCCACACCCCAGACACAGAGGAAAAATCGCATCAGCTGCTGCATCACATCAGTTCCTTCCCCACCCCACCCCTATCCCCTCCCCACAATCCCTGGTTTTGTGTTTGGTTCAGTGGCCTTCACAATGAACCATGTGTCGGTGTCAGTCTCTCTCTCTCTCTCTCTCTCTCTCTCTCTCTCTCTCTCTCTCTCTCTCTCTCTCTTTCTTCATCCTCCTCCTTCTCCCAACGACCACACTGGTTTTGGGATTAAAGGAAGAACGGGCAAACGATGAAGTATGACCAAAATGGTGGCAATTTTCTACTGGGACTTAAAAAAAGTATTAACGCATTCACATAATGGGTACAATGTATTCTACTTTCTTGTAAGCTGTGAATATGTGCGCACGCACATACACAAACAAACAAACACACACAACCCGCACATACACAAACAAACAAACACACGCACACACACGTACGCAAACACGTACACACACACGAAGAGGGAGAGAGAGAGAGACAGAGAGTCCACCTCGTTTACGTAGGGACCATGGATTTGCAAACAGATGTTACAGAATGTCTTTATGATCGCCTGCATTTGGGCAAACTGAAAGATTTTTAGTCACCCATACATTTCTCTTCTCTCTCTCCTCTCTCTCTCTCTCTCTCTCTCTCTCTCTCTCTCTCTCTCTTCTCTTTTTTTTTTTTTTTTTTTTTTTTTTCTTTTTTCTCTGTCATGTTTTGTTTTGTATGTATGTATGTTGTTGTATGTATGTATGTATGTATGTATGTATGTATTAATGTATGTATGTATGTATGTATGAATGTATGTATGTAGTATGCTGTAACATGCCAAAGCAGATGTATGATAATATGTGCACAGTATGTACAAAGCGTAATATGCGTTGAGTAAATCCACCGCCTTCAAATGGAGCCATGGTCTCTTCTTGAGTAAATTTTCTCCCACTCTCTCTCTCTCTCTCTCTCTCTCTCTCTCTCTCTTACACACACACACACACACACACACACACACACACACACACACACACACACACACACACACACACACACACACACACACACACACACACACACGCAAGCATTTCAATATCCTCTGTGTCTCACTCCTTTTCTCCTCCTGTCCCATTTTTCCATCCTCATCATAAGTGACAATTAAAAAGGTTGTAGATTGATTTCTATTTCATGTAAAATCATTAAATGCTCAAATCATTAACTATTATTTGTTATTTCTGTTTAAAACCCAGCCGACTACGCAGAGCCAATCAGGGCTATGGCCATATCAAAACATAACAATTTCTCATCATCATCATCATCATCATCACCATCATCACCATATACCTTGCCGCGTGGCGTTGGCGATCACGACCTATACGAACCTATCTTTTGTCACTGCAAGTATATCTCCTACCTTTCTTGTCCTCACCCACTCTGCAAAACTGATATTTTCTCACTGACTTTACCCGGTGCTATTTTTCCTTCTAGCGTTCCTGTTCTTACTAGGTGCTCAAATGTCTCTTGCCTCATAACTTGTTGCTTGTCTGTTTGTTCCCAATCTTCATTAATGTTATATACCTC
>JAPXFY010000033.1:14614266-14629266 GCA_030674185.1 Monoplex corrugatus | reverse complement strand
GACAGAGACAGAGAGACAGACAGAGAGACAGACAGAGACAGGGACAGACAGGGACACAGAGAGAGCGAGAGAGAGAGAGCTAGAGAGAGAGAGAGGGAGAGAGAGACAGAGACAGAGAGAGACGCTGACACTCAGAGAGATGATTTTAATTACATGTACTATAATCTCTCATAGCGCTATTCTCCACAATTATTATTCTGGACTCACAGCGCACTAGCAGACCACACTCCACTGTGTTGTTGCACAGTCTGTATCCCTGGTGGACGTACATGTTGATGTTTGTTTTGTTTAGGTTTCCATTGGCCCGCTACTGACATGACTAATGGGATCTTCACATTCTGATAGTCTGCGGTGCACACACTAAAGGGTTTTAAGCACTAGCAGGTGTACGCACGTGTTGATTTAGCAAATCAAGAAGAAAAAAAACTCTAATGTTTACCCACCAGGCGGAGGTGTGTGGGCAAATCGAACCCAGAACCTTCCGTTTTGGAAGCCCGATGTTTACCCATTAGACTTCCGCTCCAGTCAGAGAAACGACTTATTGATGAAAGCTTTTACTCATATAGGACAGAGAAACGACTTATTGATGAAAGCTTTTACTCACATAAGACAGAGAAATTACTTATTGATGAAAGCTTTTACTCACATAGGACAGAGACAGAAACAGAGAAGTTTGGGATTTGTTGTTGATTCAAGGCAGACCCAGGGAGAAAATATCGGACGGACTTGCAGGGTGGCTGAGTACGGAGAGGGTGGGAGATGTGCTTGCAGTGACAAGGGATAGATTCGTATGAAGGACCATGATCGCCAACGCCATGCGGCAGAGCACACGATGATGATGATGATGATGATGTTTATTCAAGAGGGATTGATCACACCAGGGCAATTCCATATGCGCTCCAACTGATTTGCATCTGTTCTCTGGCTGTCTCCTTAAGCCTACGCAATGGCAAGTTTCTTGAAATGGGGCTGGGATGGGGGGGGGGGAGGTGGTGGGTGGAGGGGAATGGGATATATGAAATGAAATACTAAGCTGATCAATCAGAATGGTTGTAGTATTAAGATCGACAGCGAACAGGGCAGGTTTTATTTTGCAGGCTGGGATTATGAGAGAAGAAAGATGGATGATCGAGTTATTGTTATTGTTATTTTGCTTTAAGCCCAGCCAACTGCATAGAGCCATATCAGGACTATAACTGTTTCAAAACATGTACAATACTTCAACACAGGAAAAAAGAAAAGTAAAAGAAAATTAAGTACACATATCAATGCATTCGCGCACATAATCTAAGAGATTCCCTGGTGTTGACCACTCCGTCCAGTTCATCACACAGGGGATTTACAAAACATACCTCAGTACAAATTTAAACATAACCAAGGACACAAAACATATAAGAACGGGCCTAAATTACCTTAATTGCTTCCGAATATCTCATTTCCCTACAGCCAAAAATGAACTTAATATATGTACCCAATTTTCACTCCTACGAGAAAGTAGTTAGGACGTTATCGAACACGTGTAGGTGAATGGACCAGCATGGCAGAAAATGATAACAATAAATGACAGAAAGTAAAAGAGGAAGAAAGAAAAAAAGAGAGTGACAGAAAAGAAGAATTTTCTAGCACAGAATTTCCAGAAGATGGGGATACTATATATACCGAAAGAGCCCCCAGCATCGCCACGGCGGTGAGCGATCGAGTAGGAAAGAGATGCGACAGTGATAAAGGATAGTGAGGGAGGGAGGGAAAGGAAGGGGGGAAGAGGGACAAAGAAGCAACGAAGAAAAAGATGAGACTTAGTTTATGAGATTTATCTGATAACCTACTTTTTTCTGTAATGAGGGGTAGAGACCTTAACTTTAAAAAAAGCGATTCACCGCGAGAGTTATATTAACCAAAAATTTCGATTTTCTTGAGTATTTTAACTCTTTGCGCATGGAACAATTCATCAACCTTTTTCTTTTAAACATTTATTAATTTTTATTTATTTTTATTTTATTATTATTATTGTTATTGCGTTACATAAAATAGTACTGCATGGGCACCAGCAAAATAATCATTTTTAAACTGCTTTCAATCATTTATTCAATCAGTTTCAAGATGTCTAGCTAACTTCAATGGCGCTGTCATGATAAAAAAAAATTAAAAAGGGGAAAAAAACACTAGGAAAATAATAATGCATTAGCTCTCAGGAATTTTGCGTAGGAACACAACCATGACGATGTAATCGGTCCAAGTCCTAAATTTGCCTAACCCCGAATCTTCGCCCTCGTAACCGTTATCTCCGTGAATAGAAATACCTAGTATGTAAACAGCTAGAGATTGGGCTAGATTAGCTAGAGTTAGGGCTAATTCAGCATCGGTGTTGTCAAGAAAAGTGAAGGCCTGCCGTGTATTCACGTACGAAATCTGTAAGAATGCGAGAGACTTAAACTACAATATGTAACAATGATCACAGAATTCACAGGTGTCACATGACACTATTTTCATATGTTGTGGCTTTGAGTCAACAACAACCACAAGTAAAATCAAACATACATTATGCCAGTTGGCAATTCCAAAATCATCGTTTCACAAAAACTGACACGGTGTAACTTTGCACGTCGATTCATCCAAACAGATGAGAAAACGATTCTGACACTAGTATCGTCTGTTTTAATCAAAATCTAAATCCAGATCTAGTATGATCGATAAACAATATTCTAACAGTATACAGATGTAGTAAACCTGGACTGCTCCGTCGCTTCTTCCCGGCTTGTCAAATTTAATTATATTAATTCATAACACTTAAAGTTAATCCAATGCTTACTTTAGTATTTTCTTATGAAGCAGACGATTTTCTACTTCTGCCACTGCACAGCAGATCTGAAAAGATGTACACGCATGAGCACACCATCAAGAAGTGTCCAGCAGATTACAATACACGTTGTACTCACCATTGATTTACTCGATGCTACATTCGTATACAGAAAAGTTAATCAAGTTACTGAGATGCACTGTAGATCTGTCATTCTGTATGAACATGTAATATACTGGGGTCTGACCTAGATCTGGTCGAGTCACGGGGTCAAGGGCGCTCTGGGTACGATTACGCTTTAGTTTTCTTTTAGAATACAAACATTTTTCGATAACAATTGCAAGATTTAGACTTGGACTATACATAAACGCAGTTTTCTTCTACATTTCGTTAACATTCACGCAGCGTGGTTATTTTTAACAGCATCTGATGGGACTATTCTGTAGAGCGGAAGTGTGTGTAACAGCCAGGCTCATTAAAAATGTGAGGTCTAAGCAAGGAGAATGTACACGTCAAAACAACAACAACAACAAAAACCCTCAACTGCGGACATTTGCAGAACAGTCTAGATATGGTCTGTAAATACCAAAGAAAGTATTACATTTCTCCATGCTCTTTTGTCTTTGTGGCCATATGGATGCATTTTAAGAAGATAAACATTTAAATTACTTGATTTTTAAAGCCTCTTATTTTACACACGTTTTGTGTCATACCCTGAGGACCAGCCACTCAGTATGCAGACTTGAAGAAAAATGATGGAACTAGCTGTCTCCTGCAGTACAATGATCTGATTGGAATTGTAAAAGTATAATGGAGTTTCGATACAAGGATTTGGTGGCTGGAAGTGTTGATATACTCTCGCACAGCTCTCTCTTTCTCTTTCTCTTTCTCTTTCTCTCTCTCTCTCTCTCTCTCTCTCTCTCGTCGGTGTATGCTTTCAAAAATTTAAGAGTTCATGACAATTTGGCGTGGGAGAGATGTTGTCGACAATAATATGCAGACATTAAAAGAAACTTAATGGAATGAAGTATAATACAAATGCTTACATATGAAAAACAGTCAAAATGAAATTCAAACAAACAAACAAAAACAGAACGAAAGAAAAAAATCTAGCCACCAGGTCACTATCCGTTACGCTTTAGGTAAGTTTGGCTAGATCTGTGGTGTGTGTGTGTGTGTGTGTGTGTGTGTGTGTGTTTGTCAACATTTCGGAGGGACAGCTTGAAGTTGTGTGTATGTATTTTTTATCATTGTTGTTGTTTTAAACATTTCATATATAGTATGGACATGTTCATAATCATCACACATTACGTACCTTACATGTAATACAGCAGAAAAGTATTAACAATATTGACACACCTCACGTGAAAGAAATCAAAGTTTGCAACATTTCTCATAGCGTCTGTTTCAATAAAAAGATCAGTCATATATTTTTAAATGTAAATATCTACTAGTATTTAGTAGGAAACCCAGTCATTGTTACATTTATTATATGTCATGTTCATTAATGCCATTTCAGCTATAGATTTTTCAACAATTTACATATATAGAAATATTTGTGTAGGCAACGCAATCATTCTTAAACATATTATGTCATATTCATGAAGTGTTATATGTTTCTCTATGTCAGACAATATTTCATAATATTTTATAAATAAAGCGATATGTCGTATAGACAATTTGTATTCGCATTTGTAAAAAGATAAATTTTTTTCGTGGAACATAACTGAGTCTAAGATGTTATCCGATTTGATATTAGCGTTATATCCTAAGAAACAGTTTCAAGATGCGATAACCCTCGATGCTCTGCGTGGAGTTGCTCGTATATACTTCTACTGTTGTTGTTGTTGTTGTTTGTTGTTGTTATTCTTCTTATTATTATCATTATTATTGTTATTGTTATAATTATTTTTGCTTATGAAAGATGATGATGATCATCATCATCATCTATTGTTTGTTTTCCTTTTTTGATTTTTTAATAATAATCTTGACTTCACGTGACTTCCGGAGCATATGACCTCCACAGTCATCTTTTGTCTTTAGAATGTTTTGTTATCCGCCCAGAACAGTTACGTAGTATCCTGCAATTTTACAAAAGACAGTCTCCAAGTCTATGATTAATAGGCCTGTGTATATAAAGGGAATGTCCTCAGCCTCTTTTCCTGCCTTCTTTATGACAGACGTCACGTAAAATATCATTCATTATGCACGTGTGAGGTAATGAGGCCGGAAGAGAAGTTTTGTGTTGCGTTGAGAAGACATTGCTTCAGGACAGGTGTGATGGGAGTAATGAGATGGGAGTGAGATACAAATGTATTTATAAAATTAATACATGATTTAGTGTCAGTGTGGTTCGACTAACCACTTGGCCCCACCGTTGACGTAGGACACACGTCACGATTCCACGATCGCCAGTACGATGATATCGTACGTCAGCTAAAGTGGCGATAGTGTTTCCGTTCAGCACTGTTGAAATGTTGACCGATACGGTGTAAGATTCAACTCCCCTGTAAGCCTGTTGCCTGATACGTTAAAAGATTTAACTGTTATCCCCTGACAAGTATTCCTTTCCTGAGGACGACAAGCTCCATGGCGTGGTTCGTCATTATGAATGTGGGAGGTGAGGGGAGATAGAAGTAAATAAAATAGACGATCTGGTCCACTATTTTCTCTCTGCATCTGCTACCCCCTCTATGTCTGTCTGTTCGTCTGTCTGTTTGTCTGTCTGTCTCTCTCTCTCTCTCTCTCTCTCTCTCTCCCTATGCGCGCGCGCGCGTGTGTGTGTGTGTGTGTGTGTTGTGATAGAGTGAGAGACAGACAGACAGACCTACAGAGTGAGAGACAGAGAGAGAAACAGAGAGAGATGAATAAAAAAAAAATTTAAAAAGAGCATGAGATTTGAGGAAGAATTTGTGACACTAGGTTTAACGTTTGCAAATGCTATTATCATAAAAAGAATCTTCGTTCATCATTTCTTATGGGACACTCGAGTGTATGTGAGAGTTGTTCCCCTCTTATGCTAATGAAAAACGCGCACGGTGGTCAAGTGATAAACTGCCGGACTTCACCTAACACCTGCCCTTTCTGCCTTTAAATCCAATGTAAAAGCCCACCTCTTTTCTCAACAATGAATTCTACAACTGCTTCTTTCCCTAAGTCTGTGTATTATGTTAAAAAAATATTGTAAGATGGTCTTTGTCGATTGTATGCGTATGCCTGGTGCGTGAGTGCGCTTTGATTTGAACTGTCAAGATTTGGCGCCGTATAAATAATGTAATCATTATTATTATCATTATTATGATTATCATGATTATTAGTATTATTATATTACTATTATTACTATTAAGATACTATTATTATTATTATTATTATTAAGGTCCTGGGTTCGATTTGACTGGACGCCTATTCCTGGTAGGGTAAAGAGTGGGAGATTTTTTCCGATCTCGCAGGTTGACCTATGTGCAGATCTGCCAGTGCCAAGACCCCCGTGTGTGTGTGTGTGTGTGTGTGTGTGTGTGTGTGTGTGTGTGTGTGTGTGTGTGTGTGTGTGTGTGTGTGTGTGCGCGCGCGCGTGTGCGTGCGCACGCTCGAGCGTGCAAAATATTAAGCGTGTATTAACACCCTTCGGTATTCTCAGCCTTATCAGTACACTTCGTTGAAAACAGTATACACAACAATATTAATAATACCTAGGACTTATAAAGCGCACTAAGCCACTGGATCTAGGCGCTGGGGAATGGGGGATATAATAGGAAGTCAGTAAATACAAGACTACACAACAACTTACACATCATCAAATGACAATCAAATACATACATACATCATAATCACATAACATAATGATTTACATTCGCAATCTTCAAAATATGCATACCACGCAATTCAATCAAATATCAGATTCATTCCAATTAAACACTTTTCACTCAGTTACTCCATATAAACTATTATTCCACCCCTTCCCTACTACCCCCCACCCCACGCGCATACACAAAATCCAATTACACATATCAGCCAGCCGACAAGGTGATGTGGGGAAAAGTGATCAGATGTCGAAATACTGCTGGAAAAGGTGTGTTTTTCAAGTTTGACTTGAAAGAAGAAATGGACGGAGAGTGGCGTAATTTCTTGGGAAGAGAGTTCCAAAACTGGGGACCGAAATGCGAAAGTGAGCGAAAGCCATGAGATTTGCGGTTATACTGTATCTGCCTGAGGAGTCTTGAATCAGAGGAAGAGCGGAGAGACCGAGATGGAGTATACAAGTGCAGAATATCAGAAATATACTCAGGAGCAGAACCAGAGATAGAATTGAAGCAGATGCAAGCAGTCTTGTACTTAATTCTCTGAGATATTGGTAACCAGTGCAGTTGGTGAAGCAAAGGAGTGCAAGGTTGTTGATGGGATGCCTTAAGAATAAGGCGTGCAGCTGAATTTTGAACTTTCTGCATAGGATAGAGAACAGTGTTCGGGCAGCCCATGAGGAGAGAGTTACAGTAGTCAAGTCTCGACAGAATACAGGAAGTGACAAGAATCTTGGTGGCATCTACACTGAGAAAGTTTCTGATAGATCCAATCCTTTTCAATTCAAAATAAGAAAGCTGGCAGACTTTGGAAACGTGATCTTTCATGGAGAGAGAAGAGTCAAGAATGAAACCTAAGTTCCTAGCTTTTGGACAGAAAGAGATGTCAGAAGAGCCAACAGTGATAGAAGTTGGAAGTGGAGGATTATAGTCTGAAGAACCAGAAAACAGAAGAGCTTCAGTCTTACTGTCATTAAGTTTTAACATGTTGTCAGTCATCCATGTCCTTACATCATCCGTGCATGTCTGTAGTGTCTGTATGGTACTGTCAATGTCTGCAGGTTTGCATGCCTGTTGAAGCTGTGTGTCGTCTGCAAAAAGCTGGTGACTAACTCCATGGCGCTCAATGACCTCAGACAGGGGGGTGGTATACAAGACAAACAGAACTGGCCCTAGCACCGAGCCTTGCGGAACACCAAAATCAAGAGGAAGTGATAAAGAATTATGACCATCGACCGATACATACTGTTTTCGATCCAGCAGATACGAATGAAACCACTGGAGGGCTGTGGAACAGATGCCAAAAACGTTTTGAAGTCGCGAAATGAGAATTTTGTGGTCGATGGTGTCGAAAGCAGCGGAGTTGTCCAAGAGCAAAAGAACAGAGAGTTTGTTTTCGTCAAGAGCAGACAGAATACCGTTTACAACACGAAGTAGGACGGTCTCAGTGCAATATTTATGAAATCTAAAACTTAACATTTCAGCGTATTGCTTCGAAAGATTATAAATGTGTACACAATGAAAATTAAAAACTCGCGAATAAGTTGGAAGCACACTTGATACAATTTGGCCGCCCTATCCCGACATATTTTTCGTTTCGTCTGCTTTTACAGCGAACGGTGATACATTTTATTCAAAGCCATTTCTGTAGACAGTCCTTTTTCGATTGAATGTTCACCGAAGAAAATATCTTTTTAAATTTGATATATGAACAAGTTTGTGATGTTTCTTAAACGGAAGGAATATGTATACATAAAATACATAGTCAACAAGCAAAGCCAGAACAAGATTGAGGCAGCCGAGATGTGGTTTCTAAGAAGGATGTTGAGAGTTCCATGGACAGCAAAGAAAACAAACAAGACAGTCTTGATGGAGGCAGACACAAGTAGATCATTCATAAGGAAGATTAGGAAAAGACAGGCAACGTTTATAGGCCATTTTATGAGGAAGGGGGATTTGGAGCACCTGGTCACAACGGGAAAGCTGGAGGGAAAGAGAGCACCAGGTAGACCAAGGGAGAAAATGCTGGACGGACTTGCGGAGTGGCTGAAGACGAGGAAGGTGGAGGAGATGCTGGGGCAACAAGAGACAGAGACAGATGGAAGTCCATAATCGCCAACGCCATGCGGCAGGGCACCTGATGACGATGATGATGACATAGTGGTATGCAATAATTTCTGCATGGTTATGCGTGTTGGCTGACCACTGGTGCCAGTAATGAAATACATGTAACAGACCCGGTTGCCGTTGCTAAGTACTCCTGGGGGGGGGGGGGGTTGTTAGTCGGGATGCGTGGGCTGGTAAACACCTGCTTCCGTACCGACAGGGCTGAGTATACTGATAGGTCTGACTATACCGATAGGGCTGAGTATACTGATAGGGCTGAGTATACCGATAGGGCTGAGTATACCGATAGGGCTGACTATACCGATAGGGCTGAGTATACCGATAGGGCTGAGTATACTGATAGGACGTTAACAAGAATGTTTGCTGGAGATCCTGTGCGTTATTTCAGTGACAGAAGAAAGCTCACGAAGAAAGTACACAGCAAGCACACACACCATTGCTGCAGACTGTGCAACAACATGGCGGAGTGTGGTCAGCTCGCCTAACAGCTTGTGTTCTCCGCGCTCTACATTGAAGTCTGATTATGTGTACAATGCGCAGTCAATCCAATAGAGTTTGGAGAATTCTTATTCTTATTGTTGTTTACAGCCCAGTTGACTGCGTAGCGCCATATCGGGGCTGTAACCATTTCAATACGCACACGGTACTTCAAACGGGGTAGGGGTGGGGAAGGGAACAGGAAATCAAGTACACATGTCAATGCATTTGCCCACACAATCCAAGGAGATGCCCATGGTGTTGACCACTCCGTCCAATTGGGATTTCAAAAACATACCTGAATACAAATTTAAACATAACCAAGGACACTAAAACGTGCATATAAAAGCGAGCCTAAATTACTTAAAATTGCTTCCAAACATCTCATTTCTCTAGAGCTAAAAATGCACTTAATATAGTACCCAATTATCAATCATAAGAAAATGTATGTAAGACTTTATTGAACACATACAGGTGAATGGACCGGCAAGGCAGAAAAATGATTGGAAGAAATGACAGAAAGCAAAGAAACAAGGCAGAAACAAAGAGAATGACAGAAAAAGGAAATGTCTAGCACAGAATTTCCAGAATGTGGGGATACTATTTATACTGAAAGAGCCCACGGCATCCCCACGGGGGTGGGGTGGGGAGGGGGAGTTTGGAGAATCGGACTACACGACAACAGTGTATGATGATGATAACAATAATGAATAACAAAATACTAATAATGTTTTTCTATCAAACATTATTGGTGCTGTGAAGAGAAATGAATTTTAGGTTTGGCAGGGACAGAAGGATAAAAATGTTTAATCATTTTGTATAATGAAATGGGACTGTGCTTTCATGTTCAGTGTTTGTTCATTTGTTGGTATGTGAGGTTGGGGGTAGGAGTGGAGTGTGTGTGTGTGTGTGTGTGAAGTTGCCGGGACTGAATACTTTCTTGTTTGTTTCTTATCTCTTTATTCATTGGTAGGTATAGTATGTTAAATAAAAAAAAAAAAGTAGGAGTGTGTGCGTGCGGGAGAGACAGAGAGAGAGAGAGAGGAAGCGTGTATGTCTATCTGTGTGTTTGTATTGTATGTTTAATGTTTCGTATCAGATTATTGGTAGGTATATAGGGTTAGGATAATGTGTATGTGTGTGTGCGCGCGCACGTGTGTGTGTATGTGTGTGTTTATTCTCTGATCAGCTCATAGGTACGTAGGTATGTAAAAATAAGAATAGGAGTCTGCGTGTGTGTGTGTGTATGTGTGTGTGTGTGCGTGTGGTGTGTGTATGTGTGTGTGTGTATGTGTGTGTGTGTGTGTGTGTGTGTGTGTGTGCGTGTGGTGTGTGTTGTGTGTGTGTGCGCGCACGCCCGCGCGTGCGTCAAGGACGTTTGAGACAAACGCGTATTGTTTAATTGTCCGGATAGGTAGCGACAGGCTTTGCAAGGTGCGGGTTTTAATACGTATCAAGTCTACGACCTTCGTCGGTGTGATGAAGAGGAGGAGAGGGGGTTGGTGGGAACCTACATGTGACGATAATTGGTGGTGGTAGTGCTCGGGAGAGGAGGGGTGAGGGTGGGTGAGGGGTTAGGTTTGAGAAATTAGAGGGTATAATAAAGGAAGTGGGGAGGTGGAGGTACAGGGTGGGGGATGAGGGAGAATGAACTTTTTAGGTGGGAACTAGAACAGATGAGTAGTAGCGAGAAATTCCGGGGTCAGCTAGACAGCAGAAGGTCATCAGAAGAGAAATTCGCTCAAAAGAGAGTTTCCGCCCTTAACCCTTTGACTCCCGCACTCTGTCGACCAGCATCCTGCATTGCCACTATGCTAGCAAAGAAAAATTTAACCCTTTGATCCCTCACCCTACCCACCAACTTCCTACAGGAAGCATGGAGTCAAAGGGTTAAGTTTTTGCAGTTGTGGATAGGGTGCATGAGTCAAAGGGTTAACAACTCCGCGTGCACTCCAAGGGGGCTGGGCAGGTGAGAACTATAACAGATGATATATCGTTTCGTGTGTCGTCAAGAGTGGATAGTAGATACGTCTGTTCGTGCTCCGTCTGGTTTTTCTTTGGTAAACGTCTGTAGACAAAATATTTTCTTTTCGGGTAGGGCTGGGCTGGGCTGGGGTACAACAGATTTTTAATTGAGAAGGGAAAAATATGTGTAGACATTTTGTTGACGCGTATCATTATTTCGTTCTGATGTGGTTGGGAGGAGTTTGTGTGCTGGTTGTATGTGACTCCGTGTATGCGTGTGTGTGTGTATGTGTGTGTGTGTGTGTGTGCGCGCGCGGGGGTGGATGGGGGGTGGGTGGGGGTAGATAGGAGAGAGAAAAGAAGAGAGAGAGCTGAAAAATGAATATGTGAGTGTGTGTGAATGCGTGCAAGTGTGCTTTTGTTGTGTGTGTGTTGTGTTGTGTTGTGTTGTGTGTGTGTGTGTGTGTGTGTGTGTGTTTGTGTGTGTGTGTGTGTGTGTGTGTGTGTGTGTGTGTGTGTGTACTTGCTAGTGAGGGGAAGGGGGCGTGAAGCGGGAGAGGGGTAGGCAGAATTTAAGGGCTTGAGCAGAAGATTCGCACGCGCGTACACACCACACACCCACCCACACACACACACACACACACACACACACACACACACACACACACACACACACACACACACACACACACACACACACACACAGACTCACTCACTCACACTCACAAACACACACACACACTAAACACAAACAGACACACACACACACGACAGACAGACAGACAGACAGAGAGACAGAGACAGAGACAGAGAGAGATCTCATTATTAAGTATATGAATTTACAGTAACTGTATGCATTGCAACTAGACTAAAGAAAAGTCTTTTAAACTTAACCTGTGAAGATCTGACAGGCTTTGTTCCAAACAATGTCGAGGAGACAGCAGAAGACTGATCGCACCAGGCCTCATAATTTGTTTAGACTTTAAAAAAGCGTCTGACTCTTTAGATTGGCTTTTTAAAGTTTTGAAACCATACGGATTTGGTGAAAACGTATGCAAATGGATAGAAATGATCTATATAAACATCAAGTCAACAGTTTTCGTTAATGGTAAATTTTCGAACTGGCTCTCGTTAGAACGAAGCTGCAGACAAGGAGACCTACTCTCTCCATATCTGTTTGTGTTATGTGTTGAAATATAGTGATCAAGGCAAATGGAGATGTGAGAGGTTTTATTATCAATATTGAAGAAATCAAGATATCTCAATTCGCCCAATTAGCGAACAGTGAAAACGATTTTTTGTTGTTGAGAAATCGTGTATTCATACATGTAAATGCCAATTCATAAGAATTCTTCCAAATGTAAATTCTTCCAAACGTAATCTCTTTTATAACATATCTTGAGGCAAAATACTGCGTAGAAAATTGGCATGGAGCTTGCATACTTTTAGACGAAAATGGCTGTCATGTTTACCATTGATGGAAACAAAAATTTGATGTGAAATCTTACACATCTGCAGCATCAAAATGCTTATTCTATGTTTAATTTGGCTGTGTATATTTGTGTTTATTTGAAAAAACAGTTGCATTTCAAAAACTTGTGTTCTTCTTTTGTAAAAAAAAAAATGCTGGTGACTTTAATGTGTTTTGAAGTTTATATCTTGGGATGCGTTTGTAACTGTGCTTGGTAGACAGCATACACACACATACATACGTACGTACATACATACAGACATACATAGACAGATACGCACATACATACATGTGTGAAGGTGTGTGCATCTGTTGTGTGTGTATGTGTGTGTGTTTGTGTGTGTGTGTTGTGTGTGTGTGTGTGTGTGTGTGTGCGTTTGTGTGTGTGTGTGTGTGTTGTGTGGTGTTTGTGTGTGTGTGTGTGTGTGTGTGTGTGTGTGTGTGTGTGTGTGTGTGTGTGTGTGTGTGTGTGTGTGTGTGTGTAAAACTACGCTCTGGCGAGGTCTTAAAGTGGGGTGGAGGAGAGAAAGGCATGGCGGCGGGGGAGGGGGGTGATGGGGAATGGCAAGGACCTTTAAAACACAAAGATAATAACACCTAACTGATTGGAACGTTAAGACAGGCAGCGTGAACAGGCCGGTTTTAATTTAAGTAGCAAGGGGCCAGGATTAAATTCCAGTCATCGGATCTTGTTGAATCCACGGCTGTATTATGAGGAGCCAGCAAACCCGCAGTTGTTATTGTTGTTGTTTTGGTTTTAAAGCCCAGCCGACTGGGCACAGCCATATCAGGGCTATAACCATTTCAATACACACATAGTACTTCAACAGGTAAAAATAGGGAAAACATTAAGTACAAATATCGATGCATTCGCGCACATAATCTAAGGAGATGTCCGTGGTGTTGACTACTACTCCATCCAATTTATCCACAAGGGATTAAAAAACATAACTGAACACAAATTCAAACATAACTAAGGATTCTAAAACATCAGAAACTGTCCAAAAATTATCTAAAATTGCTTTCGCATATCTCATTTCTCTCGAGTCAAAAATGCACTCAGTACATGTACCCAGTTATCAGTCCTAAGAGAATGTACGTTAGACTTTATCGAAAACATACAGGTGAATGGACCAGCAAGGCAGAAAAATGACAGGAAGAATTGACAAAGGAACAAGGCAAAAGATCTTGGCAGAAACAAAGAGAATGACAGAAAAGAGGAAAATTTCTAGCACAGAATTTCCAGAAGGTGGGAATGCTATTTGTACTGAAAGGGACCCCGGTATCCTCACGGAGGGAAACCTGCAGTTAACAAACTTTGTCAACATACTCCCGTAGGGCTGTTGGAGGACTGTCTTCAGTATAAATGGTATCCTCACATTCTGAAAATTCTGTGCTAGAAATTTCCTCAGTGCATTTGCTGAAATAACTGATGTGTCATATCTTCAAGGCCTGGGACAACATGAAATAAAGTAAATTTCATTTTCAGTGCGGCTTTTACGTCATGGACATTTTGCTGCCTGTTCATCACGTCTTGTTTATATTAACTCTTTGACTCCCGTACCCTGAACACCAACTGCAAAAACTTAACCCTTTGACTCCCTTACTCTCCTCCAGCTTCCTGTGGGAAGCTGGTGGATAGGGTGAGGGAATCAAAGTGTTAAGTTTTCGTTTTGCCAGCATGGCTGGTGGACAGTGTGCGGGAGTCAAAAGGTTAATCTGTGTCCCGATAAGACAGACATGCCAAACGTAAACCATCTGAATCTGTTAAACATCGAACAACAAATATGGTGAGATATTGTTTAAAACTTTCTTACTGCGTAAAAACGTGTATAGTGTTTATATGGTTATTCGAGTTTTGCCATCTGCAATCAATTATCATTTCTTTCTGTATTGTGCGCAAACATCTGCAGTGTCTATATGGCAAATGTAGTTTTGCCATCTGCAACCAATTATCATTTCTTTCTGTATTGTGCGCAAACATCTGCAGTGTCTATATGGCAAATGTAGTTTTGCCATCTGCAATCAATTATCATTTCTTTCTGTATTGTGCGCAAACATCTGCAGTGTCTATATGGCAAATGTAGTTTTGCCATCTGCAATCAATTATCATTTCTTTCTGTATTGTGCGCAAACATCTGCAGTGTCTATATGGCAAATGTAGTTTTGCCATCTGCAACCAATTATCATTTCTTTCTGTATTGTGCGCAAACATCTGCAGTGTCTATATGGCAAATGTAGTTTTGCCATCTGCAATCAATTATCATTTCTTTCTGTATTGTGCGCAAACATCTGCAGTGTCTATATGGCAAATGTAGTTTTGCCATCTGCAACCAATTATCATTTCTTTCTGTATTGTGCGCAAA
>JAPXFY010000033.1:14549266-14609266 GCA_030674185.1 Monoplex corrugatus | reverse complement strand
TTGCTATGCTACTACCTTCTCTTTCACCCTGGTTGTCTGTTCTTGAACTTATGTGTCAGTTTCTGAGCTGATGGCATCTGTTTTTCATTGATGCCCGCTGTTATTATCTAACATCTTTCTTCTAAAAGAAATTGAGGGACACAATATTTCCTTTCCCAACAGTAAGAAGAAGAGAAGAAAAAAGAAAAGAGAGCAAACATGTTATGTATCACAAATTACACATGGGATTATGTTTAAAAAAATTTAAAAAGACAGCAAGCGTGTTATGTATCATACAAACGACACACGAGTTTATGTTAAAAAGAAAAGACAGCAAGCGTGTTATGTATCATACAAACGACACACGAGTTTATGTTAAAAAGAAAAGACAGCAAGCGTGTTATGTATCATACAAACGACACACGAGTTTATGTTAAAAAGAAAAGACAACAAGCATGTTATGTATGATATAAAATACACATAGCTTTATGTTAAAAAGAAAAGACCTCAAGCAATGTTATGTCTGATAAAACCATACATGGATATATGTTGGTAATAGGATCATATCAAAAATATGCTTTTACGTCCAGCTTTGATTGTGATGAATATGATGTGTGGTGCGTTTTGTCAATTTTCGTTCAAGATATTGATATGAACAAATCAATGCGGGTGAAAAAATGTCCATCAGAACAACAAAGACCCGTCTTTCTTTTAACAGAGAGAATCACTCGTTTTGGGCTCCGCGACGGATACAGTGATCGCTGTCTGTCTGGTCAGTAGATGGGGATGAGAAAGTTGTTATGAATACAACCAGACTTGAAGTCAGGTGGGGAAGTGTTTGTTTGTTTGATTGTTTGTTTGTTTGTGCTTGTTTCTTGTTGGAGGTGCTACGTGTGTTCCACCGATTTAGTGGCATTGACCCCCCCCCCCCCCACACACACACACACATACACATATCCCCGCCCTACGCACCCCACCCCAGGCCGCTCACTGCTATTCAACAGATAACCAATCCCTAGTTCATTCAACCATGAGTTTAAATCAGGTGGAAAAGTTTGCAAAAAAGAGCTGCTGTGACTTTTACGCCGATTTATTGGTTTTGATTCTAGTCCGCTCAGTTCACAGCTCTTCAACACACCACCAGCCCCAGTTCATTCAACCAGACTTTAAATCTGGTGGAAAAAAATGAGGGTATTTTTTTTTGTTTCTTTCTGTGTGTGTGTGTGTGTGTGTGTGTGTGTGTGGTGTGTGTGTGTGTGTGTGTGTGTGTGTGTGTGTGTGTGTGTGTGTGTGTGTTGGTGTGTTGGTGTGTGTGTGTGTGTGTGTGTGTGTGTGATATTTGTTTGTTTGTTTGTTTTTCTTCCTGCGTTTTTACGCCGATTTAATGGCGTTGATCCTCCAGGCCGCTCACTGGAGCTCATGAACACACCACCAACCTCACGTTCATTCAACCAGACTTTAAATCAGGTGGAAAAGGTTGCAAAGAAGTCTGTTGTTGTCGTTGTTGTTGTTGTTGTTGTTGTTGTTGTTTCCTAGAGCGGACTCCTTAAAGAACCTCTTCCAAGACGCCCCTCCTGATGCAATTTTCCAGTTTTTACAAGAGATCAATAGATTTCACCTAATATGATTTTACGGCTGTTTTTTCTTTGATTGCATTCTATACTTGCAAAGTTAACGGTGAACATTGTGGTTTTTAACTGTTGTTGTTGTTTTTTATCTTAACCGGATTGTCGTTTTTGATGTGATGTTAGCCCTGATATGGCTGTAATAGTCGGCTGGGCTATAAGCAGTATGGACTCACTCATTCTCTCTGAGCTGCTGCGACTTTTACACCGATTTAGTGACGTTGATTCCCCCAGGCCCCTCACCCCAGCTCTTCAACACACCACCAGCCCCATGTTCATTCAGTTCAAGCCCAAGTGTTAGGAAGCCCATGGAAACCAGCATTGTCAAGCTGCTGGAAGGTCACCGACTTGAGAAGACTCTGCAATACTCCATGGTCGCTTTGGTGGAGTGCAACAGTGGCTTTTTTGTTCCATTTTCCTTAGGACACCGCGTACTAAACCTTCTGCTGACGACCGTAATCATTCAGTCATGGAGCCAGGGAACTGGGGTCACCCCATGGGATGCTGGGGGCTCTTTCAGTATAAATAGTATCCCCACCTTCTGGAAATTCTGTGCTAGAAATCACTTTTCTGTCACTCTCTTTGTTTCTGCCTTGTTCCTTTGTCAATTCTTCCTGTCATTTTTCTGCCTTGCTGGTCCATTCACCTGTATGTGTTCTATAAAGTCTTACGTTCTTTCTCTTAGGATTGATGACTGGGTACATGTATTAAGTGCATTTTTGACTCAAGGGACATGAGATATGCGGAAGCAATTTCAGGTAATTTACGTCTATCTTTATAATTATATGTTTTACAGAGTCCTTAGTTATGTTTAAATTTGTATTCAGGATGTTTTTGAAGTCCCCTGTGTGATAAATTGGACAGGGTGATCGACGTCGGGGCGTCTCCTTGGATTGTGTGCGCGAATGCATTGATATGTGTACTTAATTTTCCTTTCTTCTCTTTTTTTTCGTGTTGAAGTATTGTGCGTATATTGAAATGGTCATAGCCCTGATATGGCTCTACGCAGTCAGCTGGGTTTTAAACAAAAATAACGACGTCAATAACAAGGGGACTGGGTGAAAGGTGGGGGCCCCACAAAGAACAAATAACCATTAACAACTACATAATTTGAATTGATTTGACTTTATTTTAACCTCTTTGATTTGATTTGATGTAACTCCATTGATTGGGTGTTATCTCATTGATTTGACTTGGCTTTTAAGCCCCGTAGAATGGATTTGAAGTGACCCCACTGATTTGGCTGGATGTAACTTGATTTAGCAAGCTCTGTCCTGTTTTCAGTCTGCAAAACCTGACAATAATTGTTGCTTTTAGAGAAAGCCCATCGTAGATCTCAGCTGAACTGTAATTGATACATTTTTTTTATTCCAAAAGAAGCAGAGTTACACTCCACTGAAGTGACCCAACAACCGTGCAGTCTGCTCTCTTAGGTGGCCTCACAGCATTCTTGCGTTCCTGGCTCCAATGGACTCCCAGGTACTGACCGAATAAACTTGGGTGTGGTAGTGGGTAGAGAAGCCGGGATGAGGGGTGTAGGATCATTGCCACTACATTTTTGTTTTCGTCTTAGAACAACCACTGTTGAGCACCATCGAAATGACTCAGCTGCTGTGCAGAGTATCATCTGATGGGTGGCCCTATGGCAGTTTGACATCACTGTTTCATGGCACTGTGTAGTTTTGGGTTTGGCAGTATGTTGAAAAGCCAAAATGAGCTGTGCGTGAGACCAACGCCCTTGAAGCAGCACAGAAAAATGGCAGAGCCAAAATAATAATGGTATTAATGATATGAGAAATGATAATGATGATAATGATTATAATGAAAAATGAATGAAAACTTTAAAATGGGATTTGTATTTTGCTTTTGCAGTAAAAAATCCTCACATCTTGTATTATCATATAATCTCGTTTTTTTCAAACTCATGTTTAAATCGTTTTTGACAAGACAGAAAGACAATCTTTGCATGCTGAACATTATTACGATATCATTGGGAAAACTGAACGACATTTACATACAATGTGAAAATTTACATACATACATCATATCTACTAATCTGTTCTATGTTTTTTCAAACAATACAGTCATTTAATTCATACAGTTTAAGATTTTAGTTGTTGTCGGTGGTGTTTTTCCCCTCAGATTTCATGTAACCATCTCTTTCAGCATCAACTCTCCTGTGGGAATACTGATGGGATCTTTCAATATAAATAGTCTCCCTGTCTTCTGGAAACTATGTTATATTTATCCTTTTATCTTTCTTATTCTCCTTGTTTCTACCTTGCTCCGTTGCTTTCAGTCATCACTTCTTCTTTCATTTTTTTTTTCTCTTGCTAGTCTAATCATCATGTTTTCCATAAAGCTTTGCAAGCTTTCTGCCTATTGAGTACGTATATGAATTAATAATTGAGTACGTATATTAACTGTGTTTCAGCTATAATGGAATGTCGATTGCAATCTGGCAATTTTAAGTACTGCAGGCCAGTTTTTATTTATGTTTATGTGTATTTTGTAATATTTATATGTCTGTATTCAGGTTGCTTGGTTCCCCCGTGGGGATGCCGCGGGCTGTTTCAGTATAAATAGTATCCCCACCTTCTGGAAATTCTGTGCTAGAAATTTCCTCATTCCTGTTACGCCTTTTGTTTCTACCTTGCTCCTTTGCTTTCTGTCATTTCTTCCTACCATTTTCTGCCTTGCTGATCCATTCACCTGTATGTGTTCCTTAAAGTCTTATGTACTTTCTCTTGAGATTGATATTGGGTACATGTATTAAATGCATTTTTGGCTCTAGCAAAATGAGATATGGAGAAGCAATTATAAATATTTTGGGTCTGTTCGTATGTATGTTTCGTTTTAGTGTCCTCAGTTATGTATACATTTGTATTTAGATTTGTTTTTAAATCCCCTGTCCGATAAATTGGAGGAAGTGGTCAAGGCCAGGGTCATCTCCTTAGATCATGTGGTGAATGCATTGATATGTGTAATTAATTTTCTGTTCCTTTTTGTTTTTGTTTTTTGCCTGTTGAAGTATTGCATGTGTATTGAAACAGTCATAGCCCTCATGTGGCTCTATGCAGTCAGTTGGGCTACAAGAATAAGGTTGGTTAGTTTGTTAGTTAGTTGATATTTGTTTTGAATCCATCTAGTGTTAAGGTCGGTGGAATGGCCTACGCTAGGAGCATATGCTTAGATTATCTGCGTGAAAATAGTGATACGTGAACCGATTTTTCTTTTCCAGCATTTGTTTTTTCCAAGGTCATCGAGGTGTTTAGATATGTGTCTTTTGTTTAAGATAGTTATGACCCTGATATGGCTCTGCGCAGTCAGCTGGGCCTTAAACAACAATACTACTACTACTACTACCACTACTGCTGCTGCTGCTGCTGCTAATGGCAATAATTTCGATGTAAACGAATCCTGAGTCTTCTCGATCCAAATCCTTCTCACACCAAAAGCCACCATCGTGTACCACCCAACCAGCCCAACGACCTTTTGACGAGAGGAACAAAAATAACAAACAACAAAAAAATCTGTAGTGCTTAGCCTCTATTGCAAAAATATGTACGGGAAATGAAAACCCGGAAAGAAATCCAGAAAAGATAAACGAGTCGAGAGAGTGCGTGCCTGAGTGTGTGTGTGTGTGTGTGTGTGTGTGCGAGGGAAGGGGAGCATGAAGACGAGAGTGACAGAGACGGACAGAAAGATACAGACAGAGAGACAGAAAGAGAGGGACAGCCAGCCAGAGAATCAAAGACAGAAAGATACAGAGGAACAGACAAAGGAGCGACAGACGGACAGACAGAAATAAACAGAAAGGGAGAGAGAAACAGACAGACAGATAATGGACAGACAGAAAGAGAGACAGACAAATGGAATGAAAGAGAGGCACAGACAGAGAAAAGGAGAAAAAGAGGCAAAGACAGCCATAGTGCAGAAGAGAGATTGATGGATTAACTGATTGATTGATTGATTGATTGATTTGACTGATTGATATCTTTTCAAATGGTACATCATATTGTTGATAACACATTTAACAAAGTATTTAGTTTGTATGGCAGCATCTCTTTAAACAGAGACAGACAGAGAGGAGAGCTTCGCGGATGAAAATAGTCAAGCAGACAGAGAGAAAAAAAAACTTGGAAAGAACAAACTACTGACAAACAACTAAAAGTGGAAAACAGACAGACAGGTAGGCAGACAGACTGATAGAAACAGAAATAGAGCCAAGATAGTGTTGACGTAGACCAAGTCAGTGAGAGACCAGCATTTTATACAAGAGACAGACATGAACAAAGACGGCATGTTTATATATAGAGAGACAGACAGACTGACAGAGACAAAGGAAATCTGCATCGTTCAGACGTACAAAAAAAAGAAAAAATAAGTAAAATTAAGAAAACATCAAAAACAAACCCAAACAAAAGAAAATCGCCCAAGAAAGCGAGCTTCGAAAAAAACAAAACAAAACAAAAACGCACGTGCCCACGTGAAAACATGACAGGGGCGGAGGGAGAGAGAGAAAGAGAGAGAGAGAGAGAGAAATTGACATCGGGGTCGCTAACAGTGCAACAACCTTCCCTGACCCCTTGTCTATTTCAGCCCCGCTGCATGCATACATGTGGGAAACGGAAGGGGGGGGGGGAGGGAAGAAAAAGAAAAGAAATCTCCGGCTGGCGGCCATTTTGATGGCGTGTGCGCCCTCAGCGGGTCGTAAAAACTGTGCTGTATGTACCGCAGCTTGCGCGAAGCAAAAGCATGGTATGGCATGCCATGCGTCCGTATAGTGCACCGTTTTCTTTTTCTTTTCTTTTTTTTTTCCCTAAAGCTGTGACCTTGTTTTCTGTGCCCTCTGCTTGACTGGCTGGTAGAGTGTGGGTTGGTTCGGTGCGTTTCTTCGTGTCCTGTTAGTGCGTGTGGTATACATTGAGGTGATCAAGGAGGGAATTTTTTTCCCCCTCCATGTTTCTGCATTTGCAAACCCTGAGTTAAGGATTAGAAACAGAGTTTGATCAGACCTAGGAATGGCGTTTACTGTTTGGAACAGGATTAAGTTTAGAATTTGGATAGGGCTAGGGTTGATCTTTTAACTGTTTGTTTCTACAGGGGAGATTGTGATGTTTCCCTAAATCCAAGCAATTTTGCTTAATATTTGGCTAAATCCAAGTGATGTCGCTTAGTAAGAAAGAAGATGATTTATATGTACATGCTGCGGGTATATCAATGATTGTATTGGACGTTGTTGATGATTATAAATCTTTTTTTTAAAATGGCTGGTTGTATTTTTTTTTCCGTTTCTGTTTGTATCATGTTGTTCTGTTTCGTCTTCTCTCTTTTTTTTTAACATTACACAGACTGAGATACAGATTTCACTGCTATGTAGCACAGATTGTTGTTCCAATGAGAGAGACTGATACAAATAGAATATATAAAACCCCTCGGCCTGGTGGGACCTTAAGACTTGCCAATTCATAAGGCTTACGTGCAGGTCTGAGGCTTGGTGCCATGATTAGTTTGGATCTTCTCCATCACTGGCATCAGTCATTATGGAATTGATTCTGAGTGCTAAGATGTTATCTTGAAAAACTGTAACTGTGATTGTCTGCGTTGGCAAAAGCTGTAAGATTCTTAATTACTCAACATTTATGTTCCCATTTGTGATGGTGGTGATGAGGTGAAATACGAAATCATTGCAATGTAATTGTTTAGAATCATGAAATATTATGTCAATTTATTACAATCAGTCTGTCTTAAAAACCCTTTCTTGGATTCTTGAACGTGATTGTCTGTCTCTCTCTGCCTTTTTCTCTCTGTCTGTGTGTCTGTCTCTCTCCCCCCCCTCTCTCTCTCTCTCACATACATACACGTACACACACACACACACACACACACACACACACACACACACACACACACACACACACACACACACACACACACACACACACTGTACGTGTATTACGGTGAAACGATTTATTTTCTCTTCAAATCCCCAGTACCATCAAAACCTCGTCCTGATAATGTGATAAGGGCTTTTGCTACGTCATTTCATTTAAATTCCCTGGGTCTTTAGTGTCAGTGTCTTTGTCTCTATCTGTATGTATGTCTGTCTCACTCTCTCTCTCTCTCTCTCTCTCTCTCTCTCTGTCTCTCTCTCTCTCTGTGTCTCTCCGTCTCTCCCTGTCTCTCTCTGTCTCTCTGTCTCTGTCTCTGTCTGTATCTCTCTCTCTCTTTCTCTCTCTCTCTCTCTCTCTCTCTCTCTCTCTCTGTGTGTGTGTGTGTGTTATTTTATTACAATGAAAATATATTCTTTTTTCTTCATTCCCATTGTCATCGAAACCCTTTCCTGACGTTGTAGTAGAAGATGTTGGCCAAAGCCAATAAAGTAGGCCTATTTTGAGTCGTGACTCTCTGTCTCTCGCTCTGTCTCTGTCTCATTCTGTCTCTCCCCCTCTGTCTCTGTCTGTCTGTCTCTCCCCTCTGTCTCTGTCCGTCTGTCTGTCTGTCTAGCTGTCTCTCTCTCTCTCTGTTTGTCTCTGTCTCTCTGTGTCTCTCCCACCCTCTATCTCTCTCTCTTTCACACTTTCCATTCCCCGGATATCAGAAAGTCCACACGAGATCTCAACCAGGCCCAGCGTCTCACGACTGTATACGTCAATACATAATGTATGTATACGTCAGTGCATAATGTATGTATACGTCAATACATAATGTATGTATATGTCAGTGCATAATGTATGTATACGTCAGTGCATAATGTATGTATACGTCAGTGCATAATGTATGTATACGTCAATACATAATGTATGTATACGTCAATACATAATGTATGTATACGTCAATACATAATGTATGTATACGTCAATACATAATGTATGTATACGTCAATACATAATGTATGTATACGTCAGTGCATAATGTATGTACACGTCAATACATAATGTATGTATACGTCAGTGCATAATGTATGTATACGTCAGTGCATAATGTATGTACACGTCAATACATAATGTATGTATACGTCAGTGCATAATGTATGTATACGTCAGTGCATAATGTATGTATACGTCAGTGCATAATGTATGTATACGTCAGTGCATAATGTATGTATACGTCAGTGCATAATGTATGTACACGTCAATACATAATGTATGTATACGTCAGTGCATAATGTATGTATACGTCAGTGCATAATGTATGTACACGTCAATACATAATGTATGTATACGTCAGTGCATAATGTATGTATACGTCAGTGCATAATGTATGTACACGTATATAATGCATTAGAGAAAAAAAAGTGAGTGAAATAGAGTTACCACTTATCCAGCCATTGTAGCACTGACAGTAGCGTGTCTGCTTGTCCATCACCCCCCTCCCCCTGCAACCAATCCCATCCCCATCCCCACCTCCGCGCCCAAAAGCATGGAATAGATGGTGGTTGTTAATGTTATTGTTGCTTAAAGCTCAGCCAACTGCGCAGGGCTCTATAAGGGCTATAACCATTTTTGAAAGTAGACCATATCTCACAGAAGATTAATTATTAATAAACTCGAAAAAAGAACATTAAGTACACACATCGATGCACTCGCACATATAATCTAAAGATATGCACTTGGCGTTGCCCATTCCGTCCAATTTATCATCAGGGTTTTAAAAAATACCCGATTACAAATGTAAACACAACTCATCATCATCAGGTGCGCTGCCACATGGCGTTGGCGATCATGGACTTCCATCTGTCTCTATCTCTTGTTGCCCCAAGCATCTCCTCCACCCTCCTCGTCTTCAGCCACTCCTCAAGTCCGTCTAGCATTTCCTCCCTGGGTCTACCTGGTGCTCTCTTTCCCTCCAGCTTTCCCGTTGTGACCAGGTGCTCCAAATCCCCCTTCCTCATAAAATGGCCTATAAATGTAGCCTGTCTTTTCCTAATCTTCCTTACGAATGATCTACTTGTGTCTGCCTCCATTAAGACTGTCTCGTTTGTTTTGTTTGCTGTCCATGGAACTCTCAAAATTCTTCTTAGAAACACAACTAAGGACCCTAAAACATACATATAAAAACAGGCCTAAATTACCTAAAATTGACTCCGCACGTCATATTTCCTTAGCGCCCAAACTGCATTTAATCCATATTTCAATCCTAGAATAGTTATGTACGGCTTTGTCAAATACAAACAGGTGAATGGACAACAAGGCAAAAAAAATGATTAGAAGAAATGACAGAAAGCAAAGCAACAAAGCGGAAACAAAGAGAGTGACAAAAAAGAAGAAACTTCTAGCATAGAATTTCAGAACGTAGATATGCTATTTGTACTGAAAGAGCCCCCGGCATCTCTACGGAGGCCATAGAATAGATTTAAAATAAACATACAATAGAGAAACGAATATAAACACAAATGAATTCAGTAATTAGCAATTACGTTTCTAAACAGTGTGTCGATCTATTTGAATTTCTTGTGCGTTTTCGTCTTTCGTTAGAGTCTAAGTGGTCACGCCACATTTGGCGAGGACTGTGACTGACTTGTGTTGTGTGTGTGTGTGTGTGTGTGTGTGTGTGTGTGTGTGTGTTGTGTGTGTGTGTGTGTGTGTGTGTGTGTGTGTGTATGTGTTTTGTGTGTGTGTGTTGTGTGTGTGTGTGTGTGTGTGTGTGTGTGTGTGTGTGTGTGTGTGTGTGTGTGTGTGTGTGTGTGTGTGTCCAGTTTGAGTTTTGAACAAAAGTTTAATCATAGGTTGCGATGGAAATGTTCGTTTATTTGTTGTTTATCTATCTGTCTATCTATCTTATCTATCTATCCATATCTATCTATCTATCTATCTATCTATCTATCTATCTATCTATCTATCTGTCTGTCTGTCTCTCTGCCTGTCTGTCTGTCTATGTATATCTATCTATCTATCTGTCTGTCTCTCTGCCTGTCTGTCTGTCTATGTATATCTATGTATCAACCTATCTGTAAGTCTGTCTATGTATATCTATGTATCAACCTATCTATCTATGTGTCTGTCTCTCTATCTATCTGTTTGCTTATTTAATTATCTATTTGTTGATTTATTTCTTTGGTTATTATTTCTTTTTATCTATTGTTTGTCTGTTTGTTTGTTCTTGTATTTATTCATGTATTTCTTTGCTTACTTAACCTAACTGCAAACCCTACGAAATTGGCAGATTAATTTCTTTTTAAAAACGTAGGCTGGATGACTTTCTCATCTTGGACCTGCATTCAACAGGATGACTGTTATACGACATTACATTTGCATGAGTCATTTCATACAATGGACAAGAGAAAGGGAAGTCAGTCTTCACACACACACACACACACACGCACACACACACACACACACACACACTCTCTCTCTCTCTCTCTCTCTCTCTCTCTCTCTCACACACACACATACAAGGGAGGGGGTGTTGATGGTGGTTAGAAGGGGTGGTATTACCCATTACCCATGTCTTGGTAGTTTCAAAAATGTTTCCAAAATAGCTGCAGCACTCGCACGCGCGCGCGCGCGCACACACACACACGCGCCCGCGCACGTACACACATAACTACACACATGACACACGCACACACACAACTATACACGTGACACACGCACACACACACATACATATACATATATACACATACTATCTATCTATCTGTCTATCTATCTATCTATCTATCTATCTACATATCTATCTATTTATTTATCTGTCTGTCTATCTATCTATCTATCTATCTGTGTGTGTGTATACATATAATTGTGTGTGTATGTATATATAGATCTATATATATATATATTATATATATATGTGTGTGTGTGTGTGTGTGTAGTATATATTATATATATATATATATACACACACACACACACACACACACACACACACAACCACACATCATACACACAAACAACCACCAATCATCATCACTATCATCATAAACAAGCTACCATTACAAAATTTGTGCTGACAAATTACAAAACATACACATATATATTTCTATACGTCCATTATACAGCGGCCCATACACATGTTCATGCCCATATAATAATCCAAACATAACGCATGTTTGAGAGAGAGAGAGAGAGAGGGGGTGGGGGGGGGAGGGATTTGAAAAGGTGGTGTGAAATTGTAATCACTAAAGAGTTATTAATTTTATCCATTCATGCATAACATTTATTTCGTCATTTATTATATTCATTTATTTTTGCTTATTTATTTATTCATCTGTTCATTTATTTTAATTGTAATTTCTGTCTGTCGGCCATATCCTCTTTTCGGTTCTCAAATCATGCATCCTGACGCACACACACACACGCGAGCTTGCGCTCGCGCATACGCACACACCCACTCACACACACACACACACACACACACACACACACACGTACACACAAAAGCGCACAAGGACACGCACACACATGTACATGTTTATAAATAGATGATCTTTTTTCGAAAGGGGCAGTGGCCTGAAACGGCCTCTGCATGACAAAAGATCCTCTGTCTGTCTGTCTGTCTGTCTGTCTGACTGCCTGTCTGTCTGTCTCTGTCTTTCTCTCTGTCTCTGTCTCTCTCCCTCTCATACACTACACAGTCTCCTCTCTCTCTCTCTCTCTTTCTCCCCTCTCTCTCTCTCTCTCGCACTCACTATCTCCCTCTCTCACTCACTATCTCTCTATTTCTCCCTCTCCCCGCTCTCTCTGTGTCTCATCTACACGCTCTCTCACATTCTCTCCCCCCCCCCTTTCTCTCTCTCTCTCCACACACACACTCTCTCTTTCTGTCTCTTTCTCACTCTCTCTCACACATTCTCTCTCTCTCTCTCTCTCTCTCTCTCTCACACACACACACACACACACTCTCTCTCTCATACACACACTTATCCCTCACGTACATTCTGTTTCCCTCTCTGTCTCTCTCTGTCTGTCTCTCTGTTTCTCTCTATCTCTGTCTCTCTCTCTTTCTCTCTCTCTCTCTCTCTCTCACACACACACACATACATACATATACAAACTCTCTTTTTCACATACACATACATTGAACTCTTGTCTGTCTGCCTGTCTGTCTGTCTCACACATACACACACTCACACACACTCTCTCTCTTCCTCTCTCCCTTCCACTCTCTTTCTCTCTTTTACACCTACACACATACGCACATTCTTTCTATCTCTCCACACACACACACACGTGCGCGCGCGCGCGCACGTACGCACACTCACGTACACAATCAGGTACATACACACGCACACACATGTTTCACCTCCATACCTTCCGTACCTGTGTGGTGTGTGTGTGTGTCTGTGTGTGTGTATACCCTATATCCCTATCGCACATTGTAATTTTCTCTGCATGTGTCTGCACGGTATCTGCGAGTGTGGTGTGTGTGTTTGTGTGTGTGTGTGTGTGTGTGTGTGACAAAGAGCACTGGTATATATACTCTGTGTGTGTGTGTGTGTGTGTATACGCGCGCGCGCACGCGCGAACATGTACACCCACTTACATGCTGCTCGTATGCTTTCGTGCGTCTGCAGGGGCGTACGTGTAGGTCTGTGCGCAATCGCACGCACACTCTTACGCACGCTCACGTGCACCGATCTGATGGGGAAAAAAAAAAAGGGGGGGGGGTGGTGAGGGAGTAAGGGGAGTGGGGAGCCGTGAGGGCGGAAGAAAAATGCGAAAACGGCATGTGTTCGGTTATGCTGCTAATAGTAATAATAGCCTGCTTCAGCCAGCCAGAGCATTACTTTGTGCATGCGCCCTCTGGGTTTTTTTCAAGCTCCCTTTGGAAAAAAAAAAGAAAAAAAGAGGGGAAGAAGCATAGGAGAATGTTTCATATCGATCGGAGGTGTGTGTGTGTATGTATGTATGTATGTATGTGTGTGTGTGTGAGTGTGTGTGTGTGTGTGTGTGTGTGTGTGTGTGTGTGTGTGTGTGTGTGTGTGTGTGTGTGTGTGTGTGTGCGCGCGCGTTTTGAAGCTCCATGCAAAAAAAAAAAATCCTCTCTCTGACTGTCTGTCTGTCTCTGTCTTTCTCTCTGTCTCTCTCTCTCCCTCTCATGCACAAAACTGTGTGTGTCTCTCTCCCTCTGTTACTCACTATCTCTCTATTTCTCCCGCCCCCCCCTCTCTCTCTCTGTGTCTCATATCTACACGCTCTATCTTGAAAGTAAGCCACCAAGGAAGAAGACAAAGCGACAAAAACAAACAAACAAACAAACAAACAAACAAACAAACAAACAAAGAACAGTTCTTAAAATCAGAACTTTTTTCTTTTATCATCATTATTATTGTAATTATAATAATAACAATAATAATAGTAATAATTATTATTGTTATTATTGCTATTATCAATATCATTATTTAAAAAAAAAAGTCCGTGAACAGCACTTTCTCAAGAATCTCAGGAACTTTTGACTGTATTTGTGATCTGTTTTTACTGTTGTGTACGTCTACATCCTTCCAGAAGCACATCAAAGACTTTGTGATTTTATGACTTTGACGTGGAACATTTTGTGCTTGTACAAACCTCTGTGTGTACTTATCTCTTCTCTCTCTCTCTCTCTCTCTCTCTCTCTCTCTCTCTCTCTCTCTTCTCTGTCTCAGCCCTGATCTGGCTCTATTAGTCAGCTGGCTATAAGCAATATGAACCTGAACCTGTTTTTCTCTTTCTCTCTTTCTCTCTGTCTGTCTGTCTGTCTGTCTGTCTCTTTGTGTGTGTGTGTTTGTGTTTGTTCGTGTTTTTGTGTGTATGTGTGTGTGCATGTTTGTATGTTCGTGGATGTGTATTCGCACGTACGCACACACGTGTGTGTGTGTGTGTGTGTGTGTGTGTGTGTGTGTGTGTGTGTGTGTAAAATCATATGACACTGACACTGACATGCCTGCAGGCCAAGGTTCCTTGTTCACTGATTGAAGAAGTATTGGGTCTTGAGTCTTAAGTTTGGAAAATGCGATTATTAGTATGGCTTGAGCATAGTTTTTTTTCCCCTTCAACCTCATTTCCTTGACCTCTGTCGAAGTAGGAGAGTCGTTGTGTTGTTCTGTTAGCTTCTATGTTTCAGGGCAACAGGGGAAGTCAATATTGTCTTGATCAAGGATGTTGTTTGTGTGTGTGTGTGTGTGTGTGTGTGTGTGTGTGTGTGTGTGTGTGTGTGTGTGTGGTGTGTGTGTGTGTGTGTAGAGGGGGGTTGAAGAATGAGTGTGTGTGTGTGTGAAATTTAGATGAGACGAGAGGTGTGTGTGTGTGAATTTAGATGAGACGAGGGTGTGTGTGTGTGTATGTGTGTGTGTGTGTGTGTGTGTGTGTGTGTGTGTGTGTGTGTGTGTGTGTGTGTGTGTGTGTGTATGTATTTAAACCAATTGTATGGAGAGCAAACGAAAGAGGGATGTGCGTGTGTGTGATGTGTGTGTCTGCGTGCATGAATGCATAGGTGTAAGCATTTGCGTTTGTGTGCATGCGTCGTGCGTGTGCGTGTGCGTGTGTATGTGTGTGTGTGTGTGTGTGTGTGTGTGTGTGTGTGTGTGTGTGTGTGTGTGTGTGTGTGTAAGAAAGAGAGAGCCAGCGGGACGTTCGTGTGTGATTGTGTGTATGTGTACGTACATATATGTGTACGTGCATTTGTGCTGTGTATAGGGTGAAGGAATCAAAGGGTTAGTTTTTGCTTTGCTAGCATTGTTTGCAATGCAGGATGCTGGTGGACAGGGTGCGGGAGGCAAAGGGTTAACACGGAAGTTCATTGTAGCGATTTTGTATTTTTACATTTCTGACATTTTTGTAAAACATTAGGCCTATGCATTTTTTGTTGGTATGTTCGCTTTGGAATGGGACATCCAAGTTATGTTTTATGTCTTGATTTTTACTTCTAAATTGTATACACAAACACAGACATGCAGGCGCGCACACACATGCGTGCTTGCTCACTCACACGCAAGCACACACATGTACAGAGAGAGAAGAGAGAGAGAGAGAGAGAGAGAGAGAGAGAGAGAAGAGAGAGAGAAGACATATGCACATTCAGACACACACACACACACACTCTTAACATCAATCACACACCCCACACACACACACAACACCACACACACACACACACACACTCTTAACATCAATCACACACACACACATACACACACACACACACACACCACAAACACACACACACAAACACACACACACACACTCTAACATCAATCACACACACACACACACACACACACAAACACACACACACAAACACACACACACACACTCTTAACATCAATCACACACACACACATACACACACACACACACACACACACAAACACACACACACAAACACACACACACACACTCTTAACATCAATCACACACACACACACACACACACACACACACACACACACACACACACACACACACACACACTCTTAACATCAATCACACACACACACATACACACACACACACACACACACAAACACACACACACAAACACACACACACACACTCTTAACATCAATCACACACACACACACACACACACACACACACACACACAAACACACACACACAAACACACACACACACTCTTAACATCAATCACACACACACACATACACACACACACACACACACACACAAACACACACACACACACAAACACACACACACACACTCTTAACATCAATCACACACACACACACACACACACACACACACACACACACACACACACACACACACTCTCTCTCTCTCTCTCTCTCTCTCTTTTAACATTAATCAGTAATCAATACCTTCGATTTTTCATCAGATACACTAATACATTATGTGCACGTTTTTCTTTCTGTGTTTTTCTCTTTGCTTTTGTTTTACCTTTTTTCTTTAATTGCATTTTAGACTTGTAAGATTAACAGTGAGCATAGTTTTTAACTGTTGTCTTTCATCTTAACCTGGTTGTCATTTTTGCCGTAGTGTTAGCCCTGATATGGCTCTAGTAGTCGGCTGGGCTATAAGCAATATGAACTTGACCTTGAAATGAACTCGAACTTCTATGTCCTTGATTAAGATTATACAAAATTTACCTCATCTCATGCCACATCTACCAGTGTGCTTAATTAAACTTTCGTCCATTTGGCTGCAGACTTATTTATACAAGAAGAAGGATTATTAACTAAAATAAAAATGATAGTAATAAGAATAATCATAAAAATGAAAGTGATAATGATGATGATAATGATGATGATGATATCAGTAACAACAACAACAACAATAATGATATTGATAATGATAATAATAATAACAACATCAACAATAATGATGATGATGATGATGATGATGATGATAATGATCACGACGACAACAACAACAATGATAATGACGATGATGATGATGATGATGATAATGATAATAATAATAATAATTACATAATAATAATAATTACAATATTTATATAGCGCAAAATTTTGATAAAATCAAATCTAAGCGCTGAAACAGACACACACGCACGCACGCACACGCACGCACGCGCGCGCACAAACACACACACACACACACACACACGGATGGCTATAAATGGGGAGAAAGAATAAAAGCAATGGAAAATTATAGAGAGCATAATTATTATATAATAATAATAACAATAACAATATTGATGATGATGATGATGATAGTAATAACATCAACAATATAATAATAACAATAATGATAAGAAGAAGAAGAAGTAGAAGAAGAAGAATTAGAAGAAGGATAATTATAACAATAATGATAATGATAATAAGAAGGATAATAATAACAACAATAACAATAACAATAATGATAATATTAATTATACTACTACTACTATCAGCACCACCACTACTATTGCTACTACTCTTGCTACTACTATACTACTACCACCACCACCACCACCACCACCACCACTACTACTACTACTACTACTACTACTACTGCTACTATTCTCAGGCCTATTTTTATTTAGAAAAAATCTAAATTTCGAATGTCTGAAGGTCACTGTAACTTCAGAGAGGCATCAGATAAAATACAACATGGTGTGACACAACAATGAAAACAAGACATAAACATTGGGACCAGTTCCAGTGAGATACAGGACCAGTTCCAGTGAGATATAGGACCAGTTCCAGTGAGATACAGGACCAGTTCCAGTGAGATACAGGACCAGTTCCAGTGAGATACAGGACCAGTTCCAGTGAGATACAGGACCAGTTCCAGTGAGATACAGGACCAGTTCCAGTGAGATACAGGACCAGTTCCAGTGAGATACAGGACCAGTTCCAGTGAGACACAGGACCAGTTCCAGTGAGATACAGGACCAGTTCCAGTGAGATACAGGACCAGTTCCAGTGAGATACAGGACCAGTTGCAGTGAGATACAGGACCAGTTTCCATTGAGACACAGGACCAGTTCCAGTGAGATACGTGACCAGTTGTAGTGAGACACAGGATCAGTTCCAGTGAGATACGTGACCAGTTCCAGTGAGATACAGGACCAGTTCCAGTGAGATACAGGACCAGTTCCAGTGAGATACAGGACCAGTTCTAGTAAGATACAGGACCAGTTCTAGTGAAATACAGGACCAGTTCTAGTGAGATACAGGACCAGTTGTAGTGAGATACAGGACCAGTTCCAGTGAGATACAGGACCAGTTCCAGTGAGATACAGGACCAGTTCCAGTGAGATACAGGACCAGTTCCAATGAGATACGTGACCAGTTCCAGTGAGATACGTGACCAGTTCCAGTGAGATACGTGACCAGTTCCAGTGAGATACAGGACCAGTTCCAGTGAAATACAGGACCAGTTCTAGTGAGATACAGGACCAGTTCTAGTGAGATACAGGACCAGTTCCAGTGAGATACAGGACCAGTTCCAGTGAGATACGTGACCAGTTCTAGTGAGATGCAGGACCAGTTCCAGTGAAATACAAGACCAGTTGTAGTGAGATACAGGACCAGTTCCAGTGAGATACAGGACCAGTTCTAGTGAGATACAGGACCAGTTCTAGTCAGATACGTGACCAGTTCTAGTGAGATACAGGACCAGTTCTAATGAGATAAGGACCAGTTCCAGTGAGATACAGGACCAGTTCTAGTGAGATACAGGACCAGTTCTAGTGAGATACGTGACCAGTTCCAGTGAGATACGTGACCAGTTCCAGTGAGATACAGGACCAGTTCTAGTGAGATACAGGACCAGTTCCAGTGAGATACAGGACAGTTCCAGTGAGATACCTGACCAGTTTCAGTGAGATACAAAGTCACAACAGTGAAAACATGACTAGTTTTAGTGAGATACTCATTGTCTCAACAATGAAAATAAGACATAAACATCGCGACCAGTTCTAGTGAGATACAAGACAGTCACAACGATGAAAACATGACTAGTTTCAGTGAGATACTCATTGTCTCAACAATGAAAACAAGACGAACATTGTGACCAGTTCCAGTGAGATACTGTTACAACAATGTAAACAAGACATAAACATTGTGACCAGTTCCAGTGAGATACTGTTACAACAATGTAAACAAGACATAAACATTGTGACCAGTTCCAGTGAGATACAGTCACAACAATGTAAACAAGACATAAGCATTGTGACCAGTACCAGTGAGATACAGTCATAACAATGTAAACAAGACATAAATATTGTGACCAGTTCCAGTGAGATACAGTCACACAATGTAAACAAGACATAAACATTGTGACCAATTCCAGTGAGATACCCATTGTCACAACAATGTAAACAAGACATAAATATTGTGACCAGTACCAGTGAGATACAGTCACAGCAATGTAAACAAGACATAAATATTGTGACCAGTTCCAGTGAGATACAGTCACAACAATGTAAACAAGACATAAACATTGTGACCAGTTCCAGTGAGATACAGTCACAACAATGTAAACAAGACATAAACATTGTGACCAGTACCAGTGAGATACAGTCACAACAATGTAAACAAGACATAAACATTGTGACCAGTTCCAGTGAGATACAGTCACAACAATGTAAACAAGACATAAACATTGTGACCAGTACCAGTGAGATACAGTCACAACAATGTAAACAAGACATAAACATTGTGACCAGTACCAGTGAGATACAGTCACAACAATGTAAACAAGACATAAATATTGTGACCAGTACCAGTGAGATACAGTCACAACAATGTAAACAAGACATAAATATTGTGACCAGTACCAGTGAGATACAGTCACAACAATGTAAACAAGACATAAATATTGTGACTAGTACCAGTGAGATACAGTCACAACAATGTAAACAAGACATAAATATTGTGACCAGTACCAGTGAGATACAGATTGTCACAACAATGTAAACAAGACATAAATATTGTGACCAGTACCAGTGAGATACAGTCACAACAATGTAAACAAGACATAAACATTGTGACCAGTACCAGTGAGATACAGTCACAACAATGTAAACAAGACATAAACATTGTGACCAGTACCAGTGAGATACAGTCACAACAATGTAAACAAGACATAAACATTGTGACCAGTACCAGTGAGATACAGTCACAACAATGTAAACAAGACATAAACATTGTGACCAATTCCAGTGAGATACAGTCACAACAATGTAAACAAGACATAAACATTGTGACCAGTACCAGTGAGATACAGTCACAACAATGTAAACAAGACATAAACATTGTGACCAGTACCAGTGAGATACAGTCACAACAATGTAAACAAGACATAAACATTGTGACCAATTCCAGTGAGATACAGTCACAACAATGTAAACAAGACATAAACATTGTGACCAGTACCAGTGAGATACAGTCACAACAATGTAAACAAGACATAAACATTGTGACCAGTACCAGTGAGATACAGTCACAACAATGTAAACAAGACATAAACATTGTGACCAATTCCAGTGAGATACAGTCACAACAATGTAAACAAGACATAAACATTGTGACCAGTACCAGTGAGATACAGTCACAACAATGTAAACAAGACATAAACATTGTGACCAATTCCAGTGAGGTACAGTCACAACAATGTAAACAAGACATAAATATTGTGACCAGTACCAGTGAGATACAGTCACAACAATGTAAACAAGACATAAACATTGTGACCAGTTCCAGTGAGATACAGTCACAACAATGTAAACAAGACATAAACATTGTGACCAGTTCCAGTGAGATACAGTCACAACAATGAAAACAATATGTAAAGATTGGGCGAACTTGCGCAGTGGGTGAAGACGAACATGATGGGAGAAGTACTTGCAGCGACAAGAGATAGATGTGTATGGAGGGCCATTGTCGCCAACGCCATGCGGCATGGCACATGATGATGGTCGTGATGAAAGATTGTGACTAGTTCCAGTGATACAGTTGTTCACATGTCTTCCTCAAAAAAAAAAAAGTTTTAATTGTAGACACTTCTTTTTTGGGGTGCGTGGGTGGGTATCTGTATGACCTTGATCTTGACCTTGACACCTTGTCCTCCAAACATGGTCGAGTCCTGAAGAGGTTGACCTTTGACCCCAAGTTTGGTAACGATCCATACAGAAAAGGCTAAGAAATTTTTGCTGACACATTTTGGTCACAGACACACAAACAAACACGCACTATCTTCGCTGTCGATATGAAACAGTCCAATCTTTTTCTTTTATATCTAAATAGGCAGATTGAATTATGATAGTATTGATAGAGACAAGAATGACAATAAGAACAATTATAGTAATAATAACGATAAGAATAATGATCGTAAACATGAAGATGATAACGATGAAGAAGATGACGATAATGATAACAGTAACTGTAACAAAGATAATAATGATGATGATTTTCTCCTTCGTTTACCATCTACATGGCCAGGACACATTTAACAATGAATGTGGCATTTGTTGTTGTGGTTTTTGTTTGTTGTTTGTTTGTTTGTTTGTATTATGGTTGGTTGGTTTGGTTCAGTTTTTTATGGCCGACGGGGATAACCATCGCAGGGAAGTGGGGGAAGGGGGACTTATGTAATCCTATACTGACACTACCAGGACAACAATGATGTTAAGATGGGACGGTGAGAAGGCCAGTTTTAAATTGATAGGGGGACTTATCTAATCCTATGCCGACACTACTAGAACAACAATTATGTTAAGATGGGACAGTCAAAAGGCCATTTTTAATAAGGGGACTTATCGAATCCTACACCGACACTTCTAGAACAACAATAATGTTAAGATGGGACAGTGAGAAGGGCAGTTTTAATAGTGGAACTTATCTAATCCTATACTGACACCACCAGAACAACAACGATGTTAAGATGGGAGAGTGAGAAGGCCAGTTTTAAGGTAGCGCACCCCGGGATTCGAACCCACAACCGTTAGTATGTGAATCCGACGCTCAACCAACTGAACTATCGTGGCCCACAATTTTTTGTTTGTTTGTTTTTGTTTTTTGTTTGTTTGTTTGCTTGCTTGTTCGTCTTGTTTTTTGTTGTTGTTCTTTTATTCCCTGCGGGCTGTCATGGAAGACTGTAAATACAGATTGGTGCAACTGGTGAGCGCCATCCTTGTCTGATGTAGATGACGTAGACATTTGTGTTACATTGCATGCTACCATGGTTTGTTAGAAGACGCATGCTGGCCTGGTATCTCTGACGTTTCCACTCGTGGGGATCCTGGGGCTCTTTCAGTATAAACAATATCCCCATCTTCTGGAAATTCTGTGCTAGAAATTCCTTCTTTTCTGTCACTCTCTTTGTTTCTGACTTGTTCCTTTGCTTTCTTCATTTCTTCCTATCATTTTCTGCCTTGCTTGTCCATTAACCTGCATGTGTTCGATAAAGTCTTACGTACTTTTTCTTAGGTCTGATAATTTGGTACATGTATTAAATGCATATTTGGCTCAAGGGAAATGAGAAATGTGGAAGCAATTTTAGAAAATTAAGCCCCGTTTTTATGTTTTATTGTCTTTAGTTATGTTTAAATATATATTCAAATATGGTTTTTAAATTTCCTGTGTGATAAATTGGATGGGGTGGTCAACACCAGGGGCATTTCCTTAGATTATGTGCACAAATGCACTGATATGTGTGCTTAATTTTCTTTTCCTGTTGAAGAACTGTGTATATTTTGAAACAGTTATAGTCCTGATGTGGCTTACGCAATCGGCTGGGCTTTAAACAAAACTAACAATAACAATGACAATGTCTGACCTGAGTCTTCTAGGTTTTCTGCAAGTGTTACCGTGCTCTTAGCTCAGGCAGGACTTCGGGACTGACGCTAGGTAGAACCTCAGGACCTGGCCAGCTCATGGCTTTACGTACAGTCTGAAGGCTTGTGCTATGACCAGTTTGGATCTTCTCCATCACATGGCACAAGCGGCGTCAGCACAGTGCATATGGAATTCATTCCGAGCACGGAGACGTCATTTAGAGAATCTGAAACTGAAACTCAGGTCAGTGGGCAAAAAACCTAACCCTGTCAGTGCCGGAGGCTAGGGTTTTAGGTGGCCAATGTTCACGTGCTGACTCTATCATAGGACATGTAGTTTCAGGTTCAGTTTCTCAAGATGGCGTCTCCGCGCTCGGAACGAATTCCATATGCACTAAAGTCACAGGTGCCATGTGTATGGTGATCATGGCGCCTTAAGCCTGCAAATAAACCTATGAGTTGGCCAGGTCCTGAGGCCCTACCTAGCCTATGTTTGACCTAGTCTACATTTTTTATATAATTGTATTGTACAGTCTATCATTGGAACATTCTTGGTGACATGTAAATGACATGTGCATATGTGTATCTTATCTTCAAAGAAATGTGCATATGTGTATCTTATCTTCAAAGAAATGTGCATATGTGTATCTTATCTTCAAAGAAATGTGCATATGTGTATCTTATCTTCAAAGAAATGTGCATATGTGTTCTTATCTTCAAAGAAATGTGCATATGTGTTCTTATCTTCAAAGAAATGTGCATATGTGTATCTTATCTTCAAAGAAATGTGCATATGTGTATCTTATCTTCAAAGAAATGTGCATATGTGTATCTTATCTTCAAAGAATGTGCATATGTGTATCTTATCTTCAAAGAAATGTGCATATGTGTATCTTATCTTCATAGAAATGTGCATATGTGTATCTTATCTTCAAAGAAATGTGCATATGTGTATCTTATCTTCAAAGAAATGTGCATATGTGTATCTTATCTTCAAAGAAATGTGCATATGTGTATCTTATCTTCAAAGAAATGTGCATATGTGTATCTTATCTTCAAAGAAATGTGCATATGTGTATCTTATCTTCAAAGAAATGTGCATATGTGTATCTTATCTTCAAAGAAATGTGCATATGTGTATCTTATCTTCAAAGAAATGTGCATATGTGTGTCTTATCTTCAAAGAAATGTGCATATGTGTATCTTATCTTCAAAGAAATGTGCATATGTGTGTCTTATCTTCAAAGAAATGTGCATATGTGTATCTTATCTTCAAAGAAATGTGCATATGTGTATCTTATCTTCAAAGAAATGTGCATATGTGTATCTTATCTTCAAAGAAATGTGCATATGTGTATCTTATCTTCAAAGAAATGTGCATATGTGTATCTTATCTTCAAAGAAATGTGCATATGTGTATCTTATCTTCAAAGAAATGTGCATATGTGTATCTTATCTTCAAAGAAATGTGCATATGTGTATCTTATCTTCAAAGAAATGTGCATATGTGTATCTTATCTTCAAAGAAATGTGCATATGTGTGTCTTATCTTCAAAGAAATGTGCATATGTGTATCTTATCTTCAAAGAAATGTGCATATGTGTATCTTATCTTCAAAGAAATGTGCATATGTGTATCTTATCTTCAAAGAAATGTGCATATGTGTTCTTATCTTCAAAGAAATGTGCATATGTGTGTCTTATCTTCAAAGAAATGTGCATATTGTGTCTTATCTTCAAAGAAATGTGCATATGTGTATCTTATCTTCAAAGAAATGTGCATATGTGTATCTTATCTTCAAAGAAATGTGCATATGTGTATCTTATCTTCAAAGAAATGTGCATATGTGTGTCTTATCTTCAAAGAAATGTGCATATGTGTGTCTTATCTTCAAAGAAATGTGCATATGTGTATCTTATCTTCAAAGAAATGTGCATATGTATGTGTATCTTATCTTCAAAGAAATGTGCATATGTGTGTCTTATCTTCAAAGAAATGTGCATATGTGTATCTTATCTTCAAAGAAATGTGCATATGTGTATCTTATCTTCAAAGAAATGTGCATATGTGTGTCTTATCTTCAAAGAAATGTGCATATGTGTATCTTATCTTCAAAGAAATGTGCATATGTGTATCTTATCTTCAAAGAAATGTGCATATGTGTATCTTATCTTCAAAGAAATGTGCATATCTGTGTCTTATCTTCAAAGAAAAGAACAAACACATAAAGAAAATAAGTTAAAAAAAATAATAATAAAAAAGGACATATAGGATATTTTCTCGGTGGGACCATGCCAAGTGCCACCATGCCCTCATCATCATCATCATCATCATCATCATCATCATCATCATCATCATCATCATCATCATCATCATGTGCCCTGCCACATGGCGTTGGCGATCATGGCCCTCCATACGAATCTATCCCTTGTCGCTGAAATCGCAACTCCCACCCTCTCTGTCCTCAGCAACTCTGCAAGTCCATCCAATATTTTCTCCCTGGGTCTACCTGGTGCTTTTTTTTACCGCCGGCTTTCCTGTTGTTACTAGGTGCTCTAATTTCTCTGGCATCATAAAATGTCCTGAAAATGTTTCTTGTCTTTTCCTAATCTTCTTCGTTAATGTTCTTTTTGTGTCTGCCTCTTTCAAGACTGTCTCGTTTGTTTTCTTTGCTGTCCATGGAACTCTTTAATATTCTCCTTAGAAATCACATTTCAGTTGCCTCAATCTTGTTCTGACTTTATGTGTTAACTGTCCACGCTTCGCGCCCGTACACCAATATCGGTTGTACATAACACTTAACAACTCTCTTCCTGATGTGAACTGATGGGCATTTGTCTATTAGAAAGATTGCTTTTTCATTTTCTGCAATGCTGTTTTAGCTTAGCCGATTCTGATGGATCTTTCTAATGTGCATCTGCCAGGGAGAAAATGTTGGACGGACTTGCAGAGTGGCTGAGGAGAGAGAGGGTGGGAGATGTAACTGCAGCGGCAAGGGATAGATTCGTATGGAGGGCCATGGTCGCCAACGCCATGCGGCAGGGCACATGATGATGATGATGATGCATCTGCAGTCTGATGAGAGGACTGCTCTACCTTGCCCTGTGCTGATGAAAACCATGGCCAGTCAGTCTGGGACTGCTTAATCGTCTAGGCAACCCGGCTTATTTCACAGCTTACCTCAATGACCTGAAGTTATTGATGATGATGACGACGAAGACGGTGATGATGACGACGACGATGATGTTGATAATAACTACGAGAGTGACATTAGTTATGATAATGATGATGATGATGATGATGATGATACTAATGACAGTGATGGTAATAAACATGATGATGAGGATGATAATAGTTGAATAGTAGCAGTAATGATAATGATGATAGTGATGATGATCATGATCATGATAATTAATGATGATGATGATAAAGATGAAGATGACAATGATGACGACGACAACAACAACAACAAGAACAATAAAAACAAATAATAATAATGATAATGATAATAATAAAGATGATGATAACAGTATACTACTACTACTACTACTTCCACAACAACTACAATTGCAACTACAACTACTACCACTACCACTACTACTACTACTACTGTTGATAATAATGATAACGATAATAATATAACAACTATATTAGCAATGATCATGACGATGATGTTATTATGATAATAATGAGGAGTTAGCGCTGTCTACACAGTCCAAAACACCTCGCACTGTACACAAAAAAGTAACAGACCTATGAGGGTGGATAATGACAAGTTAATAGCACACACACACACACACATCACAGACACACACACATACACATACACATACACACACACACACATACACACACACATACACACACACACAGACACACACATACACAGACACACACACAGACACACAGACACACAGACACAGACACACAGACACACAGACACACACATACACAGACACACACACACACACACACAAGACACACACACAGACACACAGACACACACACAGACACACACACAGAGACACACACACAGAGACACACAGACACACACACACAGACACACACACACACACAGCTACTACCCACATCATAGAGCCATCCCCCAAAAAGCTTGCCACTCCTCCCCTCCCCCCTCCCCCCACCTACAGAATCAATAGTTTCTCACAGCTCTTAGTTTTTCATACCTCATTTGTCTGCCCCTCTCTCGTGTTTGCATTATGTATGGGCAGAACCAGCCATTGATTTCTGACACCAGGGATCACTTGTATACATATATAAACACACAGCCTCCGCACACACCACCCCCACCAACCCCACCCCACCCCACCCCACACCGCTCCCACATCTCTCTGTCTGTCTGTCTGTCTCTTCCTGTCTCTGTCCCTCTCTCTCTCTCTCATCTCTCTCTCTCTCTCTCTCGTTTCTCTCTCTCTCTTTCTCCCATTTCTCTCTCTCTCCCATTTCTCTCTCTCTCTCTCTGTGGCCTTCTTTCGATTGATTAATCATAATAATGTACATTTATAGTGCGCCTAATAGTGCTTTAGGCATTTACAGTTCTACAATACAAAAAGAACTGAATTATTCATTTAACACACGCTTACTAATTTTACCCATTAACATCATTCACTCACTTTCAGTAACATCCACTTTGGAACACACTATACGAACGCACAGAAACAGGATGGGACAGGGTCAGTATAACAAAGTTAATTTTACACAGAAGGGTTCACGAAAAATATGGGCTTTAAGTTGAGTCATAAAAGAGGAAAGATTAGGCAAATTTCGCAGGTCAAAGGGCAAGATTATTCCACAAAAAAGGCCCAAAATTGGCAAAAGATCAGAAAGCGCGAGTCTTGCGTCTGTGAATCGAGGGATTTTGAATAGCCCAGTGTCAGAAGACGAGCGAAGTACATGTATACGAGAATGAGAATAGACATGGAACAATTCAGAGATACAAGCAGAAGCAGTACGAGAGACAAGATTGTAACCCATACACACAACTTTGTATATGACACACTGTCAAGTAGAAGCCAGTGGAGCGAACAGGGATGCTGAACTCTCATAACAAGAATCTTTAGAGACGAGTCGTTTAGCAAAATGCTGAACCTTCCGCAGAGGCTGAATAACAGACTTTGCCTGAGTTGGTTCTCTTTTACGTCAGCACCCACTTCAGGTTGATATGGCCGATGGGGATGACCATCTCAGAGAAGTGGGGGAGCGGGGGTACGGGTGGATGGGAAGGGAGACTTATTTCTAGGCTGTGTCCTTTCACTGCAGGAGGTAGCCGTCCACCAGAATCCTCCACCCCCCCCTCCCTTCCACGCGGAGATGCTGGAGGTTCCTTCAGTTTAAGTAATATCTTCACCTTCTGGAAATTCTCTTTTCTGCCACTGTCTTTGTTTCTGCCATGCTCCTTTGCTTTCTGTTGTATCTTCCTGTCATTTTCTGCCTTGCTGGTCCATTCAACTGTGTGTGTTCGGTAAAGTCTTACATAGTTTGTCTTAGGATTAAAAACTGGGTACGTGTATTATGTACATTTTTGGCGTTGAGGAAATGTGATTTGCACAAACAATGTTAAATACTTTAGGCTCGTTTTATATTGTTTTAGTGTCCTTAATTATGTTTAAATTTGTAATCAAGTTTGTTTTTTTTAACCCTTGGTGATATGTTGGACGGAGTGGCCAACACCAGATGCAAAACCATATATTCCTTGAAAATGTGTACTGAATTTTATTTTCCAGACATTTTTCCCTGTGAGGTACTGTGTACCTTTTGAGAAGATATAAGCCTGATACGACTCTGCGCAGTCGGCTGGGCTTTGAACAAAAATAGCAACAAGAGTCCTCCAACTTTCTCTGTCTTTTGCTAACCTTGACCCTGTTGCTCCAACATTTTTCTGTCTTCCAAACTGACCTTTCGGCCTCTGTTGGCTGCCATTCTGAAATCCTGATCGTCCGTCTATTGTCTTTCATGCAAGCGATATGTCCACCCATTACCCTCCCCCCTCCCCTCGTGGGGATGCCAGGGGCTCTTTCAATATAGATAGTATCCACCACCTTCTGGAAATTGTGTGCTAGAAATTTCCTCAGGAGTCAAAGGGTTAAGATACTTTTTCTGAATAAACTGATATGTGTAGTCTCTTTGTTTTTGTATTCATAGATAGAAAACTCTGCGTGGAACATAAATAAGTCTAAGACGTTATCTGATTTGAAATGAGTGTCATGCCCAAACAATCAAATACTTTCGGTTATATCTAAAGAGGTAACATTGGAGAAATTGAAAAACCTTCTTACCATCAGGAAGAGAGCTTTTCCGTGTTATATAGAAGGAATACTGTTGTTCGGATGTGGCAATCAACAAGCAAAGTCAAAACAAGATTGAGGCAGTTGAAATGTTGTTTCGAATAAGAATATTTTAGAGTTCCATGGACAGCGAAGACAATGAACGAGACAGTCTTGAGATAAGCAAACACAAAAAGAACATCAATGAAAAAGAGTAGGTAAAGACAAGTAACATTTATAGGATATTTTATCAGGGAAAAGATATTTGAACATCCACTCACAACAGGAAAGCTAGAGGGAAAAAAGCAACAGGTAGACTCATGGAGAAAATATCAGTTTTGCTGAGTGGGTGGGGATAGAGAGGGTAGGAGATGTACTTGCAGCGACAAAAGATGGATTGTTGTAGAGGGTCATGATAGCCAACGCCATGCCGCAAGGTAAAAGATGATGATGATGAATCTTTTGAAGTTTGTGAAATGTTTTACCCCATTTACTTGTTTTGTTAAGGATCGTTTCCCATTTGTCACAACATATAGGTCTGCTGGCCTGTTCAGTTGGTATTTGTGAAACCACTTGTTCATCCACTGGACAATTTCTTTCCGTGGGGGAGCATGCCCCCAGGCCCTCCTACATTTCTTAGAGACTGTCTTCTACCATGACCATAATCTGTCCATGTCATGTGACGTCTCCTGTGCATTCTTGCGTTATCTCCTCCCTTTTCCTTTGCACCCCTGTCGTCACTCCCACTCTAACGGTCAACTGATGAGGATGGGGCAGTTGCGGCCAGTGGCGGTGGGAGGAACAGGGTGGGGTGGGGATGGGGGTGAGGGGTTAGTTATATTCTGGCAGGGAGGGAGTGAAGTACTGTAGGGTGTGGAGGTGAGGGATAAGAGGTCACTGCTTTTACTGCTGGACCCTTTGGCATGATTCTACAGTACATGATGTAGCCGCCACCCTCCACTCCCCATCTCTCTGACTGTCGCTCTCTGTCTCTCTGTCTGTCTCTGTCTATCTGCCTCTGTCTCCGCCTCTCTCTGTCTCCCTGCCTCTTTGTCTCTATCTCTGTCTGTGTGTGTGTGTGTCTGTCTCTCTCTGTGTCTCTCTCATCTACATGTATCTATCTGTCTGTCTGTCTGTCTGTGCTTCTCTGTCTGTCTGTCTATCTTTCTCTGTCTCTTTCTGTCTCTGTCTCTGTCTCTCTCTCTTCTGTCTGTCTGTCTCTCCCCTCTCTCTGCTTCTCTGTCTGTCTATCTTTCTGTCTCTGTCTCTCTCTGTCTCTTTCGCTCTCCCTCTCTGCTTCTCTGTCTGTCTGTCTATCTTTCTGTCTCTGTCTGTCTGTCTCTCTCTCTCTCTCTGCCTTTGTCGCTCTCTCTCTCTCTCTGCTTCTCTGTCTGTCCGTATGTCTGTCTATCTTTCTGTCTGTCTCTGTCTCTCTGACTTTCTCTCTCTCTCTGTCGTCTGTCTGTCTGTCTGTCTGTCTGTCTGTCTGTTTCCCTGTCTTTCTCTCTCTCTCTCTCTGTTTTGAAGTGCCCTGCTGTCAATGACTTAAAGCGAGGAACTGATTCCACAGATAAACTGGGACTTCACCACAAGAATAAAGTTAACTCTACTTATCGCAACAAGCAATAAACGAATCTTCAGAAGCTTGGAATTAAATTTCTAATACGATTCTCTTAAAAGCTTTAAAGACAGCACGTTATAAACACCTGTACATCTGTACAGTGCTGTCATGTTTGTGGTGATTGAATTCCCTGGTTATGGACATGTATCAGATTTTTGCTAACCCTATGTTTAAAACATTGTTAATAATTTGAGAGTGGCAGAATTGGTCAAAGGGGAAGAGTGGCAGTTCATCTGCCAATAATTAAACTCGAGGTTCCAGGGTTCGCTCCCCGTAGAGGCCTCGACTTTTCTCCACAGTTTGACCGGAAAATCAAACTGAACGTCTAGTCCTTCGGAAAACGGAAAACGAGTCGGACCCGTGTGCCTTCTGACTGCACGCGCTAAAGATCCCAAGGCAGTTGAAAATCGTGAAGAACAGGGCACTGCCCAGCTGCCTTGGTAAAAAACATTGGAGAGATAGGTTAATTTCCCAGGTCCCACTCCTTGAAGATTGATTAGCCTTCTTGCCTTTCTGAAGTCTTGGTAAAAAATTGTGAATATGGTTATGAGTTTGTGCAAGGGAGAGGGGATGGGCACCGCCCTCGTGGTGCTGGCCCCAGGAAAAGTTGAGGTCTCTGCCACCTCTCTCCCTACGATCCCAGGGTTATGGCACTATCTGGGTAGGACCTCAGGGCCTGGCCAGCTCATGGGTTTATGTGCAGACTTAAAGGCTTGTGCTGTGATCATTCTGGATCTTCTCCATCACATGGCACCTGTGACGTTAGTGCATATGAAACTCATTCCGAACGCGTAGACGTCATCTTGAGAAATTGAAACTGAAACTGTTAATCGTCCTGCATTGACTCTACCCTCTCCATGAACAACTTTGTTTCTCAAACTGCCAGATCTTGCTACTATCATCTCCATCGTATAAGGCTGATCAGGAAGTATCTCTCTGTCGAAACAACTGCAAAACTCGTTCTCTCCTTCATAATGTCTCGCATTGACTATTGCAATTCACTCCTGTCTGGTCTTCCTGCCTCCACCATTCACATCCTACAGCGCATTCAAAACAATGCTGTACGCCTTGTACTCAAAAAGAAAAAAGCTGACCACATATCTCCTCTCCTGGCACAACTTCACTGGCTCCCTGTATCAAAGCGCATACAGTACAAACTAGTCACCATGTGCTACAAAAGCCTCAATAACGCAGCCCCCGATTACCTGTCAAGCCTACTTGAGATCTATGTTCCCTCACGTACCCTCCGCTCTGCCTCCGATCCTCTGACTTTTCGCTTTCCACGCACTAAGCTCAATACCTATGGTCCACGAGCCTTCTCTGTTTCTGGTCCACTCTCCTGGAACAAACTTCCTCTCTCAGTCCGTCAGCAACCTACTTTTGTCTCCTTCAAGTCCGCTTTCAAAACTCACCTTTTCTCCTCCGCATAAAATCCTAACCTCACTCAACCCCCCCCCCCCCTCTGCAGCCTGTCTCCGCTCGGAGGGGAATCACATGGTTATAATATATAATTGTATATGCTATGCTCTCTATAATTTTCCATTGCTTTTATTCTTGCTTTTATTGCTTTTATTCTTTCTCCCCATTTATAGTCATGCGTGTGTGTGTGAGTGTGTGTGTGTGTGTGTGTGTGTGTGTGTGTGTGTGTGTGTGTGTGTGTGTGTGTGTGTGTGTGTGTGTGTGTGTGTGTGCGTTCGTGTGTGTGCGTGCGTGCGTGCGTGCGTGCTTGCGTGTGTGTCTGCTTCAGCGCTTAGATTTGATTTTATCAAGATTTTGCGCTATATAAATATTGTAATTATTATTATTATTATTATTACAACGGCTCGAAACGAGTTTTCTTCTTACAAGTTTATCAAAAAAAAAAAAAAGAAAAAAAAAAAGCTTTCTCAAAGTCGTAATGAACTTATTTCATGCTCAAGGGAAAAAAACTTCACTTTTCACTTTTCCCTTCCGGATCTTCCTTTTGAAGCCAAAGTCCAGCCATACATAAGTGACATAAAGAATGACTCTGGTCATTGCTTCTCATCATCATGTGCCTGCTGCATGGCGTTGGCGATCATGGCCATCCGTATGAATCTATCCCTTGTCGCTGCATGTAAATATCCCACCCTCTCTGTGGGTCTACCTGGTGCTCTTTTGCCCTCCAGCTTTCCTGTTGTGACTATCCACCCTCATTGCATCAGCAAAAACAAGCTATTTCCAAACCAAAATCCTGAATGCCTCTTCTTCAAAAGAACTCTTTACAACCATGAATCATCTCCTTGGCACACGAAAAGATTTACCTCTCCCAACAAAACATACAAATGAAGAACTCCCATCTGTATTCTCCAACTATTTCACCACCAAAATACAAACTCTTCGTGACAGGCTTGACAGGACACCCTGTCAACCATGCCCACCTGACCCTTCCTTCTCTGGCACACCTCTTACTACTTTTACCCCAGTCTCACAAGAAGAAATTCTCAACACAATCAGATCCATGTCGTTCAAAACCTGCGAACTGGATCCTCTTCCAGGTTCTCTCTACGCCGACTGTCTCCCTACTCTCCTCCCATTCATCACTGACATCATCAACACTTCTCTTCAAACTGGAACTGTCCCAGATTCTTTCAAGTCTGCTATTGTTCACCCTCTCCTCAAGAAACACAATTTAGACCCAAATGAACTGAAAAATTACCGGCCTATCTCTAATCTCTCTTTCTTGTCAAAACTCCTTGAAAAAGTCGTCCTCAACCAGCTGAACTCTCACCTGTCTGCCAACAATCTCCTCAATCCTTTCCAGTCAGCCTACCGCCAGTGCCATAGCACTGAAACTGCCCTACTACACATTCTCAACAATCTCCTCCTTCAACTGATACTGGCAAAGTCTCTCTCCTCACAGTCCTTGATCTGTCTGCAGCTTTCGATACCATTGACCATGGTATTCTCCTTTCTAGACTTCATCATACTTTTGGCATCTCTGACATTGCTCTCTCCTTTTTCACTTCGTATTTATCAAACAGAAAACAAACTGTTCTCATCAATGGCACTTACTCTCAACCTGCATACCTGACCTGTGGTGTTCCACAAGGATCTGTCCTTGGCCCTGTTTTTTTCACTCTTTACACCTCCCCCCTGTCCACCATCATCAACTCCCACTCTATAAAACACCGCTTCTATGCTGATGACATCCAACTTCAAGACAGTGACTCACCTGATAATATACAGCGCCTGTTGACTCGCACCACTGAGTGTTACTCAGACATTAAGAACTGGATGACGTTCAACAAACTTCAGCTTAATGACGACAAGACAGAAGCTATCCTCATTGGCACCCGTCAGAAACTTTCTCAGCTGCCTCCTCTTTCTCTCCCATTATGTAACACATCAGTCCCAATTTCTGATTCAGCTAAAAACCTTGGTGTCTGCATTGACTCTACCCTCTCCATGAACAACTTTGTTTCTCAAACTGCCAGATCTTGCTACTATCATCTCCATCGTATAAGGCTGATCAGGAAGTATCTCTGTCGAAACAACTGCAAAACTCGTTCTCTCCTTCATAATGTCTCGCATTGACTATTGCAATTCACTCCTGTCTGGTCTTCCTGCCTCCACCATTCACATCCTACAGCGCATTCAAAACAATGCTGTACGCCTTGTACTCAAAAAGAAAAAAGCTGACCACATATCTCCTCTCCTGGCACAACTTCACTGGCTCCCTGTATCAAAGCGCATACAGTACAAACTAGACACCATGTGCTACAAAAGCCTCAATAATGCAGCCCCCGATTACCTGTCAAGCCTACTTGAGATCTATGTTCCCTCACGTACCCTCCGCTCTGCCTCCGATCCTCTGACTTTTCGCTTTCCACGCACTAAGCTCAATACCTATGGTCCACGAGCCTTCTCTGTTTCTGGTCCACTCTCCTGGAACAAACTTCCTCTCTCAGTCCGTCAGCAACCTACTTTTGTCTCCTTCAAGTCCGCTTTCAAAACTCACCTTTTCTCCTCCGCATAAAATCCTAACCTCACCCAACCCCCCCCCCCCCCTCTTCAGCCTGTCTCCGCTCGGAGGGGAATCACATGGTTATAATATATAATTGTACATGCTATGCTCTCTATAATTTTCCATTGCTTTTATTCTTGCTTTTATTCTTTCTCCCCATTTATAGCCATGCGTGTATGTGAGTGTGTGTGTGTGTGTGTGTGTGTGTGTGTGTGTGTGTGTGTGTGTGTGTGCGTGCGTGTGTGTGCGTGCGTGCGTGCGTGCGTGCGTGCTTGCGTGTGTGTCTGCTTCAGCGCTTAGATTTGATTTTATCAAGATTTTGCGCTATATAAATATTGTAATTTTTATTATTATTATTATTGTGACTAGGTACTCTAATTTCTCTTACCTCACAAAATGTCCTATAAATTATGCTTGTCTTTTTCGAATCTTCTTTATTTGTATTCTTCTTGTGTCTGACTCCATGAAGACTATCTCGTTTGTTTTCTTTGCTGTCTATGGAATTCTCAACATTCTTCGTAGAAATGCTATTTCAGTTGCCTCAATCTTGTTCTGGCTTTGCGTGTTGACTGTCCACGCCATACAACCGTATAACATTATTGGTTCTATTTAACATTGAAGAACTCTCTTCCTGATGTTAATTGATAGGCATTTGTTGGTAAGAATGCTTTTCATTTTCTTGAAAGCCGTTTTGGCCTGGCCGATTCTGCTGGCTATTTCTGATGTGCATCTGCCGTTTGGCGAATTGACCGTTCCCAGATATTTAAACTTATCAACCTGTCTCAATGCTGTGCCATTTGCTGTTACTTTCTTTTGGCTGGCTATGTTTGTCTTGGGAATATGCGATGGTAGTTTCTCGTGGCCTTCCATCGGTTTTCTGTCAGCGTTTACTCCCTTAGCCTTGGTATCTCCCGAGATAAGCACAATGCAGTGGACTCTGATCATTACGTGATGTAAAAACATAGCGATTGTCTTGGGTCTTCATTTTGAAATGAGACGACGAATCACAAATAAATGTGGTTTTTAAGATTCAATGCATTGGAAAGTGTTGTATAATCTCAAACTCGTTATGGGAAGTACATAGTTAAGCAACAGGTTACCGTAGATCTAATCCGTTTTTACCTTTTGATTTTTAAATTTGGTCAGGTAGATAGATAGATAGATAGATAGATAGATAGATAGATAGATAGATAGATAGCTATATAGATAGGTAGATAGACAGATAGATAGGATATTTATTTTGTTAGATAAATGCTTGTATTAGAAACGAGAATTTCTTTTGTTTTTATTGATCTGTTACAAAAAAGGGAGATTGCTGTTACTGTTAAAAGGGAGACTGCTATTACTGTTATTGTTGTTTAAAGCCCAGCCGACTGCGTAGAGCCATAACAGGGCTATCACCCGTTTCAAAACAAAAAATACTTCAACAGGGAAAAAAATGAAAAGAAAATGAAGTACATCTATCAATGCATTTGCGCACATAATCTAAGGAGATGCCCCTGGTGTTGACCACTCCATCCAATTTATCACACTGTGCGATATTTTGGCCGGAGTGGTCAACGCAGGGAGCATGTCCTTAGATTGTGTGCGCAAATACATCGATATGATTACTTATTTTCTTTTCCTTTTTCCTGTTGCAATATTGTGTGTGTGTTGAAATGGTTATAGCCCTGATATGGCTCTACGCAGTCGGCTGGTCTTTAAACAACAATAACAATAACAATAACCAGGTGTTCTTTTTTTTCTCCAGTGAGGTATAGTTTACACTTTGAGATGGCTCTAGTCCTGATATGGCTCTGCGCAGTCGGCTGGGCTTTAAACAGTAATAACAGTCAGATTACCTTGCCAGGTCAACGCCAGGTGCATCTCCTTAGATTATGTGCGCGAATGCATTGATATGTGTACTTAATTTTCTTTTACTTTTTTCTCCTGTTGAAGTATTGTGTACGTTTTGAAATGATATAGCCCTGATGTGGCTCTACACAGTCGGCTGGGCTTTAAACAACAATAACAAGAGCAACAACAACAACAAAAACCCTGTGACAGTCCCACTCGCTATCAATCCGTCGACTGTTGCAATGCAATAGTAATTAACCCTTTGATTCCTGAACCTTGTCCACCAGCATCCTGAATTGTCAACCATGCAAGCTAAGCAAAAACTTAACCCTTTGACTTCCACACACTATCTGCCAGCTTCCTGAGGGAGTCAAAGGGTTAATTTTTTTCAGTGATGGATAGGGTGCAGGAGTCAAAGGGTTAATGATCAGCTGCACTCTGACCAGATTCTGATCAGTCTGCTCTCACAGCTTCAGTCACTTGCGAAACCTTTCTCCTGCCCCCTCTCCCTCCTCTGTTCATCCCCTCCTCCTCCTCCTCCCCGTCTCCCCTCCTTTCCTACCATCCCCCCACTACCACCCATGCAGTCACTTCCTCGTATACCAGCGGTCAGCTGCTGTGGATGGTTCAGTTGCGGTCAGTGGCAATCTGGAGAAGAGTGGTCAGCGTGGCGGTGATGGAATTGATGAGTGTGAACTGTCGTGGTGTGCGCCTTTGGCTTTGCATTGGCATGGTCAACATCCTCCCTCTCTGTCCTACCCAACCTGTCCCTGTGGCGCACAGGGGTTAACGCAACGGACTAACAGACTGGAAGGTTGCAAGTTCCAACCCTCATCCATCCTGTCAAACTATTTGTAGGATTTTCGCGGTTCCAGTTACTTCTTGGCCAGAGTTGATCGAGCAAAGCAATGGACTCCTTGTAAAGATTGGGGCCACACAGTTGAACCTCATCCACATCCCGGTTGCTCAAACGTCCTGACCCCAACTTCACGGGTGTCTGTATATCTCGGGCCTGGTTGTTCTTAGGATATATCATGAAAGGAAAGACTCAGGCAGTCTCAATCCAGAATAGAATTCCATGGCATCATGACTGTCAACCCCAACAACATGCATCATCATAACGATAAGAATATTGTGCCAGACTTTGCAGCCACTGAAACTGCCGTATAACGTGGATCAACAACAGCAGATATGCAAGATGGTCTGTTTGATAACATCTGTACCCATTTGATAATATCTGTATTCCAGAAAGAGCAGACCATTCTGTTGACCAATTATTTAGTTCCAAGGTCTTAAAATGGGGAGGTGGGGTGGGTAAGGAATAGAAACCTATGAACCACTAAGCTGACACCACCAGAATGATGAAAACATTAAGAGGGGGGGGGGGGGGGGGGGGGGGGGGGAACAGGCCAGTTTTTACAGTTGCAGGCTGGAATTGAACTCAAAGTATCAGAACTTGGATCCATGGCTCTATCACATGAACCAATCAGCTCGCAAGCATTCAATGCCAACTCGTCAAATGCCAGCTTTGTTGGACAATGCATGCTGTCTGTATGGAAGTCAGTCGCATCACAAAGATGCTTTTGTACGGAGAGCTGTTATTGTTACTGTTATTTTTGTTTAAATCCCAGGCGACTACGTAGAGCCATATCAGAGCTATAACCGTTTCAAAACATACAATCCTTCAACAGTAAAATAATAACGGAAAAGAAAATTGAGTACACATATCAATGCATTCGCTCACAAAATCTGACGATATGCCCTTGGCATTGACCACTTCGTCCAGTTTATAACACAGGTGATTTAAAAAACACACCTGAATACAAAATTAAACAACTAAGGATACTAAAACATACAAAAACGGACCTAAATGACCTAAATTGTTTCCGTATATCTCATTTCCCTAGAGCCTAAAATGCACTTAATACGTGTACCCAGTTATCACTTCTATGAGAAAGTACATGAGACTTTATCGAACACATACAGGTGAATGGACCAGCAAGGCAGAAAGTGATAGGAAGAAATGACAAACCGCAAAGGAGGAAGAAAGAAAGAAACAGAGTGACAGAAAAGATGAAATTTCTAGCACAGAATTTCCAGAAGGAGGAAATACTGTTCACACTGAAAGAGCCCCCGGCATCCGTACAGGGGAATGTAGAGCTGAAGCAAGGACACTACGACCAAAGCACACCGCCAGTCATACAAGGATATTCGGAAGGCAACCTCATCGGCTCTGGAGCCACCAACTGGAAAAACGCTGCCCACGACAGAAAATGCTGGGAACAGCAGTGCCCACAGGGGGGCACAACTGCATTTGAACAAGGCAGAACTTCTGCTGTTACACAGAAGAGAGACCAGTACATGGTGATTGAAGTAAGGCAATATATTGGGAGCCTCCGACTGCTGACTGTCGAGACTATATAGTAAGGGGAAAGGAGCCGGCAGCTATGCGAGCTGGTGGCAGGGCGGACTGCCCGAAAAAGAGATGAAGACCAGCGTGGGGCGAGAGTGGGGTCTTCCGTTTTCTCTTGGTCCAGAGGCTTAGCTGGACTTGGATGGTGCGCGTTGTGTGGCTATGTCCCGGGGTTTGTCATCTCACCACCTTGCCATTTGGTTTGTAAACAAGGTGACTGATGAATGGGTCCGAATGGCTCATGCAACGCATGGGCAGCCCCTCTCCCCCCATTGCTTGATGAAATGACTATCTAAAGGCGTCGGGAGCTTGGGAGGTGATTGTCCGGAGAGTGGCGAGGCATTGGTGCTCCGGGTCCCATCCGCACCCTCGTGGTGTTTGTTGTTCACAGGGGTCCTTGCCATGTAGTACGTGCAGAAGAATGTACTCCTCTAGGATTGGTCTTGTGTCCCACAGGCAGACCTCATGTCAGACGATAAAGGTCAGTCAGATCAGTGAGACAGTCCATCATCAATTTGGCAGGAAGGAGAATAAATGAATGAATGTGTTATGTTGTGTTGTAATGTGTTGTGTTGTGTTGTGTTGTGGATGACGGGTCGGTCATTGCACTTAGGGTTCATCCACTTATGCATCCCCATGGAATTTTTCCCCGATTACTTTGTACGATTTTTTGGTGTTGTGTGTGTGTGTGTGTGTGTGTGTGTGTGTGTGTGTGTGTGTGTGTGTGTGTGTGTGTGTGTGTGTGTGTGTGTGTGTGTGTGTGTGTGTGTGTATGTGAATTTTTTGGGTTGATTTTTGTTTTTGTTTTTTTGCTTTGTTTTTTTTTTCAGCCAGGTCACTTCCCTGTTTGCTCAGCTAATCTCCCTGTGTGTCTCTCTGTCTGTCTCTCTGTGTATACATTCCTCGATAGATATTTTATAACAGTCGCTCACCGCTCAGTTTTTGTCTGGTCCATCACAACGAGACTGAGCTTTCCCTGTGTCTTCCACAGTCCCGTAGTCCTGTCTTCCTTCAATGTGTCACTGTGAAGACACACCTTTTTGTTCGGCAGTGATTTCCCCTGCTACGTGCCAACCCTTTCGTCCCACGTCTGTCCTGTCCTCCCCCTGCCGGTATGGGTGTGTCTTGTGCCCTTGAAATCCACAAGTGCCACTGTCCGCGTTCAAGCAAACAGGAACCAGGAAAAACAAAACAAAACTAAACAAAAACAAACAAAAAAACACGAAAATAGAATCAGAACGCGTATTCAATACAACCAGACAAGACAAGTGCAAATTTTCGGCCAGCTGGCCTTTGTCAAGCGTAAACGTAAGATCACAAAAGAACAAACAACAAATACACAAACTAGGAGAAAAAGACTGAAACTTCCCTGCTGCATCGTCCAGTATGAGAAAAGGACTGTTGTGAGTGAATGTTTTGTTGAATGATGTGTGTTTGTTTTGTATATCAAGATTTAGCGCCTCATGAACATCATTATTATCTTTATTAATTTAAGTATTATCATTATTGTTATTATTAGTAGTAGTAGTAGTAATTGTAGTAGTAGTAGCAGCAGCAGCAGTGGTAGTAGTATACTTTACTGTTGTACGGATGTGAAGCGTGGACAGTCAACACGCAGTCAGAACAAGATTGAGGCAGTTGAAATGTGGTTTCTTAGAAGAATGTTGAGAGTTCCATGGACAGCAAAAACGAAAACAAGTGAGACAGTCTTGAAGGCAGCAGACACAAAAAGAACATAAATGAAGAAGATTAGGAAAAGGCAAGCAACATTTATAGGCAATTTTATGAGGCAAGAGAAATTAGAGCACCGAATCACAACAGGAAAGCTGGAGGGAAAGAGGGACACCAGGTAGACCTAGGGAGAAAATATTGGACGGACTTGCATGATGGCTGAAGACAGAGAGGGCGGGCGATGTACTTGCAGTGACAAGGGATAGATTCGAATGGAGGGCCATGATCGCCAACGCCATGCGGCAGGGCACATGAGTAGTAATAGTAATAGTAAGTAGTAGTAGTAGTAGTAGCAGTAGTAGTAATATTAGTAGTAGTAGTAATAGTAGTAATATCCTGATGAGCAAGCTTTAAGTTTATGAAGTACATGCAGATGAAGTACATGTTGTTTATTTGCCCCAGTCTAAACATTTTATCTGTTAATGATTTAATGCCATCTAGATACTGTTATGAAAATCCAAGTGCATTTTAGTTTTCATTGCTTTTATTATTCATAACTGAAAATATGATAATGAAGCTTACGATATTTTTAGTAAGAGAGATTGAATCACAAATATGATTTATGAATGATGTTAAGTCATTTGTATTATTAATAAGTATTCCTGTTCTTATACGAGTGTACATGTAAATGTCTAAGTTATGACTACTTACATGATATGTATAACTTATATTCACTCTCCTTCTCTGTAAGAGGCTATGGCCAATCTGAATAAAACATCCAGAGTATCTCTGTGTCTCTGTCTGTCTGTCTGTCTGTGTCTCTGACTGTCTCTCTGTATCTGTCTGTCTGTCTGTGTCTCTCTCTTATTCTATACCTATCTCACTATCCATCATTTGTTCTTTGTTCATGTGGTCAATAGTTTCTTTGTTCACTTAGTATTTTTCTCTTTGTATCTGTCTCCCTATGTCTCTTGTCTTCTTCTCTCTCTGTCCCTCGTTAGTCTTTGTTCAGTCTTTGTTCAGTCGATCATTTGCTTGTTCGTTCATCCAATCTCTCTCGGTCTGCCTCCCTGTGACGTTCTCTCTCTCTCTCTCTCTCTCTCTCTCTCTCTCTCTCCACTCTCTGTCTGTCTGTCTGTCTGTCTGTCTGCCTGTCACTGCCTGTCTTTGTCTCTCTTTTATTGTCTCTCAGTATATATATCTTCTCTCTTACTCACATTCTCTGTCTCTGTCTGTCTGTCTGTCTCTCTCTTTCTTTCTCTCTCTCTCTCTGACTCACACACACACACACACACACACTCCACACACACACACACACACACACACACACACACACACACACCCACCACACACACACACACACACACACACACACACACACACCTCTCTCTCCTTTTCTCTCTCACACACATTCTCTCTCTTTCTCTCTCTCTGTCTCTCTCTCTCAGCATCTCTTTCTCTCACTATCTATGTGTCTGTCTGTCTCTATCTGTAGTTTTCTATTGTTTCCTCTGTCTCAGGCATACCCCATGTGTAAGTGTGAGAAGTTGCATAGTTAAGTGGCAGGGTCACTGCTCTTTCAGCTGCCTCCATTTTTCATGATTAACCCTTTGGCTCTCGTACCCTACCCACCAACTGCAAAAACTTACCCTGGAAGCTGGCGGATAGGGTGAGGGAGTCAAAGGCTTCATTTTTGCAGCTAGCATGGTTGGCAATGCAGGATGCTGGTGGACAGGGTGAGGGAGTCAAAGGGTTAAGTTTTTGCTTTGCTAGCATGGTTGGCAATGCCGGATGCTGGTGGACAGTGTGAGGGAGTCAAAGGGTTAATGTGCACATCTGCAGGTGCCAGACCCCCTTTCGTGTGTGTACGCATGCAGAATATCTGACACGCACGTGAACAAAAAACAACAACAACAAAACCCACAGCATGCACATCCTTGAAGACGAAGTATGTGGACCACAGACCGACATACTGCCTGCACAATGTAGGTCATAAACTAAACAACAACAACAACACAACAACAAACAATAATAATAATAATAATAAGATAATAATAATAATAATAATAATAAATAATAATAATAATAATAATATAATAATAATAATAATAATAATAATAATAATAATATAATAATAATGACGGTGTTGATGATACTACTGCTACAGTTCATGCTGATACCAAAGCTGCTGTGGCCACTGCTAATCTATGACATTTGCACCAGCACAGTCGAAGCAATGGAAGCCAAAATCAACAAATACACAAGAAAATGGCTCGGTGTCCCACCTGGTCTCACTGATGTTGCATTCTACTGTCGTCAAGCAATGCTGAAGCTACCTCTCAAATCCATAGTGGAGGAATACAAAGTTGGAAAAGCAAGACTGTTGAGCATGCTGGAGGAATCGGAAGACAATATCGTGAGATCAGTTCATCCAAAGCTGAGAACTGGCAGAAAGTGGAAAGTCCAAGAGGCTGTAAACAATGCCAAGAGAAACCTCAGCATCAAAGAAATAATTGGACACACGCAAACCAACAGACAGGGACTGGGAGCAACAAAAATGCAGTGGTGGTCCAAAGCCAAAGGGAAGGAAAAAAGAGACATGATCATACAGGAGTTGAAGGAAGAAGAAGATGTCAAAAGAGTGCAGAAGGCAGTCCAGCAAGGTCAACAGGGGCAATGGACAACATGGGACAGTGCACTCCAAAGAAGTCTCAGCTGGAACGATATGTGGCACATGGCTCCTCTAAGGATAAGCTTTCCTCCTCAGATCTGTATATGACCTGCTCCCCTCGAATGCAAACTTAGTGAAATGGGGGAAATCAGACGACCCAGCATGTCCGCTCTGTCAGAAGAAACAAACAGTGGAACATGTCCTAAGCTCTTGCAAAGTAGCGCTAGCCCAAGGAAGGTATACATGGAGGCACAACCAAGTTCTGAAAGTGATCACAGACGTGGTTAGCGAAAAAACCATGACCCCAAACGCACCAATTGCTATGACAACGTTCTACAAAGCAGGAGGGAAATAGGTCTGGCCCGAAAGTGCTATGACAACCAGCACATTGCCAAAGGGTCTTCTGGATGGAGCAGTCGACTGGGAGTGTACACAGACCTCCCAGAGTGGAGAAATTACCAAGATGTCATCAGCAAGACAGGCATGAGACCAGACATCGCTCTCCACTCTGACTCCTCGAAACAAGTGATTCTGATAGAACTCACTGTGCCATACGAAAGCAGAATGGAAGAAGCACATATCTACAAGACCGAAAAATACGCGGTCTTGCCAGCACCCTGAAGAAAGCAGGTCTGCGGGTCAAAATCTTCGCCATAGAGGTCGGGGCAAGAGGGTTTGTGGGCACCTCCGCTTATGATCTCATGAAACAACTCGCCATTTCTGGGAAGAAGAGGACTAGAGCCCTTAAAGCGATGGCAGAGGCAGCAGAAAGGAGCTCAAGCTGGATCTGGGCAAGGAGGAACCAAAAGTGAACTTCATAAGGATTAAATTCCCTACAGATGTGTGCCCCGTTAGCACATTGGTAAAACCGCGTACCGCAGTTCTGAAGCGCAGAATCGCCCAGGTTCGCTCCCCGGCGTGGGAAAAAAAAAAAAAAAAAAAAAAATAGACAACAGCAGAAGGGCATCCAGGAGTCATGACCTGGATGTGGCCCGGCCCCCCGAGAGTGTAAGGAATTCAGGGCCGAAACACTTGTCTAAAGGGTGTTACTTCTCTGAAGACCTGTTGTCTAGCTCTCCCTAGAGTTTCTTTCTACCTGATGATGACGATGATACTACTACTTCTACTACTACTACTACTAGTAAAAATAATGATGATGATGATGATACTACTGCTACTACTGCTGCTGCTACTACTACTACTGTTGTTATTGTTATGTTTTGTTAAAAGTCCAGCGACGCGTACATATCAGGCTATAACCCGTTTCTAAACATACTACTTCAACAAGGAAAAAAGAAAAGAAAAGTACACATATCAATGCATTCGCCACATAATCCAAGGAAATGTCCCTGGCGTTGACACCCCGTCCAATGTATCACACAGGGGATTTAAAAAACAAATCTGAATACAAATTTAAACATAACTAAGGACACTATGAAAACAGGCCTAAATTATCTTAAATTGCTTCCGCATATCTCACTTCCCCAGAACCAAACTAAACGCGCTTGATACTAAACCCACTGTCAATCCTAATTGAAAATATTAGTTAAGACTTTATCCAACATAACATACATGTACAGGTGGAATGACCAGCAAGACAGAACATTCAGAAAGCAAAGGAGGAAGAAAGAAACAAAGAGAGTGACAGAAAAGAGGAAATTCCTAGCACAGAATTTCCAGAAGGTGGGGATACTACTTATACTGAAAGAGCTTCTGGCATTCCCACGGGAGACACACAACAACAACAACAACAACAACTACTACAACAACAGCAACAACTACTACTACATACTACTACTGATAATGATAATGACATTTTAAAGGCGCCAAATCGTGATAGAGAGTCAAATCAAAGCGTGCACTCTAATCGTTCACCAAAGCAATCACCCAACAACGACCAAAACTCCAGGGCACAACGCACACACGTACTGGGAGTGAAAGACAGGAAGGGAACATATACTTTAACAAACTCTAACCTTCATATTCCAAACAACGCGCATACACACATACGAGAAATATCGGACAAACAAACAAACTATGGAGAGTTATTAGAGTTATTTCAAGAGGGATTCACCACCCTCAGACAATTCCATATGCGCTCCACCCAAATCTTCCAGGTATTATCTGACAGATATTCTGAGCCAGCACAAAACCCCCATGCCTCGCAAGGTCTTGAAACGGGGAATGGAAGGGAGAAGGGATCTATCAAACACTAAGCTGACACCACCAGAACGATGGAAACATCGAAGGTGGGCGGCGAACAGGCCAGTTTTTAATGTTGCGGGCTGGGATTGAACTCGATATATCGGAGAGAACCGGTGTAACCAACGTTCACCCCCCCCCTCTCCACTCTCATTCCCAACAGTGTCATAATTGTAAAGGGGCTGTGAGGTTTCGGCTCTAACACACGAAAGCCATTTTCTTCTACTTGATGAAACACCAGGAAAGTCTTGTTGCTTTTCATTTAAATTTGTGTGTGTGTGTGTGTTGTGTGTGTGTGTGTGTGTGTGTGGTGTGTGTGTGTGTTGTGTGTGTGTGTGTGTGTGTGTGTGTGTGTATGTGTGTGTAAGTGTATGTGTGTGCGTGTATGGGTGTATGTGTGTGTGTATGTATGTATGTATGTGTGTGTATGTGTTTATGTGTATATATGTGTGTGTGTGTATGTGTGTGTATGTGTGTATGTGTGTGTGCGTGTATGTGTGTGTGTATGTGGTGTGTATGTGTGTGTGTATGCGTCTGTGTGTGTTTATGTATTGTGTGTGTGTGTGTGTGTGTGTGTGTGTGTGTGTGTGTGTGTGTGTGTGTGTGTGTGTGTGTGTGTGTTGTTCTTCTCTCGTCTGTTGTGTACATTTGACAAAGAACAGTCAGCCAATAATTTGCGTCTGTCATGTTTTGTCATATTGAATAATGCGTTGTATTGTGTTTTTCTCCTTCCTCTTTACTTCAACGTTGGCGGTCACTTTGGTTTGGACAACGGTTAACTTGTTTCAGTTTCTTCTTTGTCTCTGTCTGTCTTTCTGTCTCTGTCTCTGTCTCTCTGCTCTTTGTCTTTGCTCTCTCTCTGTCTGTCTGTCTGTCTGTCTTATCTCTCTTGCTCTTTCTCTCTTCTGTTGTCTGTCTGTCTGTCGTCTGTTCTGTTCTTCTCTTGCTCTCTCTGTGTCTTTCTCTCTATCTGTCTGTCTGTCTGTCTCTTCTCTCTGCTCTTTCTCTTTGCTCTCTCTCTCTCTTACTTTTCTCTCTCTCTCTTCTCTCTCTCTCTCTTTCTCTCTCTCTCTCTCTCTCCCTGTGAATAAATTTCTGATTCTGATTTCTCTCTCTCTCTCTCTCTCTTCTCTCTCTCTCTCTCTCTCTCTCTTCTTCTATCTCCTCTTTTCTCCTCTCTTCTCCCTTCTTCTCTTCTCTTCCACCCGATCTGCCATGTCATTGACCATCCAGACACTGACCAATTCACCATGGGCCGCTTGGCATCTCTCCTCTACACTTAACAAACCTCCCCAGCCCCTAACTGCAGCACTGACCATCTGAACTGACCATTCCACACATGCACCTAAAGTGAGCCCCATGCACCATCTTGTGTGGCCTTCATTGGCTCCATGAAGTCTTTTTCCTCTTCTTCTTCTTCTTTTTCTTTTTCTTCTTTTCTTTCTTTCTTCTTCATTTTCTTCTTCTTTTTCTTTTCTTCTTCTTTTCTTCTTCCTCTCTTCTTCCTTTTCTTCTGTTCTTCTTCTCTTTCTTTTCTTCTTCTTTAATTCCGTTTGAAGAGTCATTGGGGTGCCACAATATAGAACTGGTCACCAGATTTCTCCAGCCCTGTTGGGTTTGTGTCTTCTTCTTCATCATCATCTCCTTCTTCTCCTCCTCTCTCTTTTTGTTCTTTTTCTCTTCTCCTCTCCTCCTCTCTTTTTTTCTTTTTCTTCCTTCTTCTTCTTCCTCTTCTTCTTTTCTTCTCCTCCTTCTCCTCTCCTTTTCTTCTTCCTCTTCTTCTTTTTCTTCTCCTCCTTCTCTCCTCCTTCTTTTCTTCTTCCTCTTCTTCTTTTCTTCTCCTCTTCTCCTCCTCTTCTTTTCTTCTCCTCTTCTTCTTTTCTTTCCTCTTCTTCTCCTCCTTCTTTTCTCTTCCTTCTTTTTTCTTCTCCTCCTTCTCCTCTCTCTTCTTCTTCTTCTTTTCTCTTCTTCTTATTTTTATCTCCTCCTCCTCCTTCTTTGGCAGGTTATGGTCCCTGCGAGCACTCCTTATCTTAACATAAATTCGTACAAACCTGTCAACCAGCAGATGGGGTGGATTTTTGCTGCATAGCCAATCTTTATTACGTCTTAAAGGCAGTCATACTGCATGTTTTGGGGAGCTACGGACAGAATTTGGAAGATAAAAGTGAACGATTTAGAAAGAAGAAGTTAAAGGAAAAAGAGTCTGGTGAGGAAAAAAGTATGATAGGAAAAAGGAATATCCTAACTACCTAAGAGCAAACTAAATATCTCTTGTGGTTCCAAAAACAGGAAGGGACTTTGACTTCTGCATCCGCTGTACTCCACTGTGGGTAAGACTCCACGTGGTGACGTCATTTGGGGCCGTTTTTTGAATCGATGTGTCCTAAACCTTGCCCGTGAGTCCAAAACTTTCCCTAACCCCAAACCCTTTCCCCTGTGGAATGCCGGGGCTCTTTCAGTATAAATAGTACCCCCACCTTCTGGAAATTCTATGCTAGAAATTTCTTCTTTTCTGTTATTCTCTTAGTTTCTGCTATGTTCCTTTGCTTTCTGTCATTTCTTCCTATCATTTTCTGCCTTGCTGGTCCATTCACCTGTATGTGTTCGATAAAGTCTCATGTATTTTCTCTCAGGATTGATAATTGGATACATGTATTGTTGCATTTTTGACTCTAGAGAAACAAGATATCGGAAGCAATTTTAGGTAATTTAGCCCCGTTTTCATATGTATGTTTTAGTGTCCTTAGTTATGTTTAAATTTGTATTCAGGTATGTTTTAAAATCCCTTGTGTGATAAATTGGACTGAGCAGTCAATGCCAGAGACATCTCCTTAGGTTATGTGCGTGGATGCATTGATATATGTATCAAATTTCTTTTTCTTGTCTCCTATTGCAAAATCGTGTATGTTTTGAAACGGTGACAGCTCTGATAGGCTCTACACATTCGGCTGGGCTTTAAACACCTCACTTAGGATCGGTTTTGTCCATGAATAGGCTGTCAATCCTGAGGGTGAGGATTAAAGGGTTAAAGTTAGGGTTAAATTAGCTTGAGTCTTGTAGGACTTGCACTAATAAATTCCATCTTCCTGTGTGCATGTGGGACATGGACCCTCACTGCAAATTTGGAAAAACGAAACCAAGTCATAGAAATGAAATGTTATCGCAATATAGTTAACATCAGATGCACTGATCATATCACTAATAAACAAGCGCGCCAAACCATCAAACAGCAGATTTGACCGTATAAAGATCTGCTAACGTCAGTAAATGACAGGAGCACTTACGTTAGTGGTGTAGCCATGTAACAAGATGAGGACCTGGCCAGCTCATGGGTTTATGTGCAGGCCTAAGGCTTGTGCCATGATCATCGATGCACATGGCACCTGTGACGTTAGTGCATATGGAATTCGTTCGGAGCGCGGAGACGTCGTCCTGAGAAAATGAAACTGTAACTGTAACAAGATCCAGTGACCTTGCTAAATCAGTCCTCCAGGGAACTGGGGGGGGGGGGGGGGGGGGGGGGCGGAGAGGAAGACGTATGAGGAGGAAGAGGAAGACGTATGAGGACGGAGAGGAAGACGTATGAGGAGGAAGAGGAAGACGTATGAGGAGGAAGAGGAAGACGTATGAGGAGGAAGAGGAAGACGTATGAGGAGGAAGAGGAAGACGTATGAGGAGGAAGAGGAAGACGTATGAGGAGGAAGAGGAAGACGTATGAGGACGGAGAGGAAGACGTATGAGGAGGAAGAGGAAGACGTATGAGGAGGAAGAGGAAGACGTATGAGGAGGAAGAGGAAGACGTATGAGACGGAGAGGAAGACGTATGAGGAGGAAGAGGAAGAAGTATGAGGAGGAAGAGGAAGACGTATGAGGACGGAGAGGAAGACGTATGAGGAGGAAGAGGAAGACGTATGAGGAGGAAGAGGAAGACGTATGAGGAGGAAGAGGAAGACGTATGAGGACGGAGAGGAAGACGTATGAGGAGGAAGAGGAAGACGTATGAGGAGGAAGAGGAAGACGTATGAGGAGGAAGAGGAAGACGTATGAGGACGGAGAGGAAGACGTATGACGAAGGAGAGGAAGACGTATGAGGAGGAAGAGGAAGACGTATGAGGAGGAAGAGGAAGACGTATGAGGAGGAAGAGGAAGACGTATGAGGAGAAAGAGGAAGACGTATGAGGAGGAAGAGGAAGACGTATGAGGACGGAGAGGAAGACGTATGACGAAGGAGAGGAAGACGTATGAGGAGGAAGAGGAAGACGTATGAGGAGAAAGAGGAAGACGTATGAGGAGGAAGAGGAAGACGTATGAGGACGGAGAGGAAGACGTATGACGAAGGAGAGGAAGACGTATGAGGAGGAAGAGGAAGACGTATGACGAAGGAGAGGAAGACGTATGAGGAGGGAGATGGAGAGGAAGACGTATGAGGAGGGAGATGGAGAGGAAGACGTATGAGGAGGGAGATGGAGAGGAAGACGTATGAGGACGGAGAGGAAGACGTATGAGGAGGAAGAGGAAGACGTATGAGGAGGAAGAGGAAGACGTATGAGGAGGAAGAGGAAGACGTATGAGGACGGAGAGGAAGACGTATGAGGAGGAAGAGGAAGACGTATGAGGAGGAAGAGGAAGACGTATGAGGACGGAGAGGAAGACGTATGAGGAGGAAGAGGAAGACGTATGAGGAGGAAGAGGAAGACGTATGAGGAGGAAGAGGAAGACGTATGAGGACGGAGAGGAAGACGTATGAGGAGGAAGAGGAAGACGTATGAGGAGGAAGAGGAAGACGTATGAGGAGGAAGAGGAAGACGTATGAGGACGGAGAGGAAGACGTATGACGAAGGAGAGGAAGACGTATGAGGAGGAAGAGGAAGACGTATGAGGAGAAAGAGGAAGACGTATGAGGAGGAAGAGGAAGACGTATGAGGACGGAGAGGAAGACGTATGACGAAGGAGAGGAAGACGTATGAGGAGGAAGAGGAAGACGTATGACGAAGGAGAGGAAGACGTATGAGGAGGGAGATGGAGAGGAAGACGTATGAGGAGGGAGATGGAGAGGAAGACGTATGAGGAGGGAGATGGAGAGGAAGACGTATGAGGAGGAAGAGGAAGACGTATGACGAAAGAGAGGTAGACGTATGAGGAGGGAGACAGAGAGGAAGACGTATGAGGAGGGAAATGGAGAGGAAGACGTATGGAGAGGAAGACGTAGGGAGAGGAAGACGTAGGGAGAGGGAGAAGGAGAAGAAGACGTATGGAGAGGAAGACGTATGGAGAGGAAGACGTAGGGAGAGGAAGACGTAGGGAGAGGAAGACGTAGGGAGAGGAAGACGTAGGGAGAGGAAGATGTATGGGGAGAGGGACAGAGAGGAAGACGTATGAGGAGGGGGACAGAGAGGAAGACGTATCAGGAGGGGGACAGAGAGGAAGACGTATCAGGAGGGGGACAGAGAGGAAGACGTATCAGGAGGGGACAGAGAGGAAGACGTATCAGGAGGGGGACAGAGAGGAAGACGTATCAGGAGGGGGACAGAGAGGAAGACGTATCAGGAGGGGGACAGAGAGGAAGACGTATCAGGAGGGGACAGAGAGGAAGACGTATCAGGAGGGGGACAGAGAGGAAGACGTATCAGGAGGGGACAGAGAGGAAGACGTATCAGGAGGGGACAGAGAGGAAGACGTATCAGGAGGGGGACAGAGAGGAAGACGTATCAGGAGGGGACAGAGAGGAAGACGTATCAGGAGGGGGACAGAGAGGAAGACGTATCAGGAGGGGACAGAGAGGAAGACGTATCAGGAGGGGACAGAGAGGAAGACGTATCAGGAGGGGGACAGAGAGGAAGACGTATCAGGAGGGGACGAGAGGACGTAACAGGATGGGACAGAGAGAAACATACGGAACGACAGAAAGAACAAATTTGCTGTCACCATGCTGCACAAACATAGGACGACGAGAAAGAACAAATTTGATGCGACGCCCATGCTTTCACGATTACAGAGCTGGAGAATGATGAAGAAGTACTGAAGCGAACGATCAGGACTATCAAGAAGAAGAAGAAGAAGAAGAAAGAAGAAGAAGAAGAAGAAGAAGAAGAAGAAGAAGAAGAAGAAGAAGAAGAAGAAGAAGAAGGAAACACAACAACAACAACACAACAACAACAAGAACAAGAACAAGAACAAGAACAAGAACAAGAACAAGAAGAACAAGAAGAAGAAGAAGAAGAAGGAGAAGGAGAAGAAGAAGGAGTAGATGAAGAAGAAGAAGAAGAAGAAGAAGAAATGAAAAGCAAGAAGAAGAAGAAGAAAAGAAGAAGAAGAAGAAGCAAGAAGAAGAAGAAGAAGAAGAAGAAGAACAGAAGAAGAAGAAGAAGAAGAAGAAGAAGAAAGAAGAAGAAGAACAGAAGAGAAGAGTTGTCAGATGGAGTGAAGTCTTCAATCAAGATGTGAGTGTAATGCTGAACAACCAATCAGAGGCAGGTGCATGGGGCTCTGTTTACACCAAGTCTGTTCTGCCCTTGAAGTCTCTACACCCCCCATTCCTCCTTCCTCAGACCTTAAAAGCCGGACCAGCAGGACTCTTGACTATTCCATCAAATGACCACTTGCACGTCCCTTCTGCCCCCTCTACATTTCTCCCTGTCTTCTTCTTCTACCACTGCAGTATTGACCAGCAAGACTGACCAGCCTGACACCCAGCGTGCATATTTCCCTTTCTCATCCATGCCCCAACCCCACCCTCCTATTGCCTCCCCACCTCCAGTTCCCACACCCCCCTTTCCTCCCCACCCCCATTCTCTTCCTCACCCTGCAGTGCTGATTGATTAGCCACCTAGCTGTGGCTGATGATGGTGGTGAACTCTCCCATCGATTCAGTGAACAAATAGCAGTATTGCTCTTCTTAGGCCTTGACTTTTCTCCTCCGTTTGACCGGAAAATCGAACTGAACGTCAAGTCTTTCGGAAGGGGACGAAAAGCGAGTCGAACCCGCGTGCATTCTGGCTGTGCACGCTTAAGATTCCATGGCAGTTGAAAATCGTGAAGAGCAGGGCATTGCCTGGTTGCTTTTGTCACAAAAAAAAACATTGGAGAGATAGTTTGATTTCCCAGGTCCCACCCCTTGAAGACCAATTATGCCTTCTTGCCTTTCTGAATTCTTGGTAAAAAAAATAGTGAATATGAATATGAATTTGAAGCGAGGGAGAGGGGATGGACGCCGCCCTTATAATGCTGGCCCCAAGAAAAGTTGAGGTCTCTGCCACCTCGTTCCCCTACGACCCAAGGGTTATGGAACTATCTAGGTAGGACCTACAGGACCTGGCCAGATCGTTGGTTTATGTGCAGGCTTAACGCCTGTGCTGGATTATTCTAGATCTTCTCTATCGCAGGACATCTGTGACGTTAGTGCACATGGAATTCATTCCGAGCGCGGAGACTTCATCTTGAGAAATTGAAACTGAAATTGAAACCGAAAGATTTAGCAACAATATAACCAGACTCACAAGACCTCTCCATTGTACACAGCAAGTCTTGGTATGGGCCTGATGCTATTGTCTTGCCGCAATCTGTTGGCCAGTATTGTGACCAGTGGGAGAAAATATTGGACAGTTTTGCAGAGTGGATGAGGACAGAAAAGGTTAGGAGATGTTCATGAAGCAACAAAAGGTAGATTCGTATGGAGCGCCATGATCACCAACGCTATGCGGCAGGACACATGATGATGATGATGAGTGCATCCCAGTTTCGAACCCACAACCGTTGGTATGTGAATTGGAAGCTCAAACCACTGAGCTGCTGTTTGAAAGCCTGCAGAGCAATGACCAGGCTGACCCTCAAGTTTACACCCTGCACACGCCATATCTCTGCCTCCCTTCTTCCACACTACTCACCTCCATCTTTTCCTCCCTGCTCGTCGTCGCCCCCACCCACCCCAGCCCTGCTTCCACCACCCAATGCAATAACACTGAGAGCAATGACCTCTCCCCACAACAAAACACACACCACACCACACTCCCATTCACTATCTCCCTCCCTGCCAGACAGTAACTCTCTCCCCTTCAACCCCACCCCCACCTCTATCCCCACCCCATTGCCATTGACCGCAACTGACCCACGCACAGCAGCTGACCGTGAGTGTGGGAGTGACTGCATGGCGGGGGTGGGGGGTAGGGGTAGGGGTAGGATTGGGGGTGGGGATGTGAAAGAGATTTGTAGAGAAGGAGCGGGAATGATTATACACATACTGTCTGTGGTGGTGGACTGGTCACTGTTACTCTGACTGTTACTGTTGTTTAAAGCCCAGTCTATTGCGTAGAGCAATGTCAGGACCATGACCGTTTCAAAACGTACACAAATACTTCAACAAGGGAGAAAAAAAGGAAAAGAAAATGAAGTACACATCTCAATGCATTCGCACACATAATCTAAAGAGATGCCCCTGGCGTTGACCACTCCATCCAATTTATCACACAGGGGATTTAATAAACATATCTAAATACAAATTTAGGCATAACAAAGGACACTAAACATATATAAAAACAGGCTTAGATTACCTATAATTGCTTCTGCATATCTCATTTCCCTAGAGCCAAAAATACACTAAGTATATGTACCCAGTGATCAATGTTAAGAAAAAGTATGTAAAACTTTATCGAACACACATATGTAAATGGACCATTAAGGCAGAAAATGACAGGAAGAAATGACAGAAAGCAAAGTAAGGAAGAAAGAAACAAAGAAAGTGACAGAAAAGAGGAAATTTCTAGCACAGAATTTCCAGAAGGTGGGGATGCTGTTTGTACCCGAAAGAGCCCCCGGCATCCCCATGGGGAAGTTGGTCAGACAAAATCTTGTAGTTTGTTCAAGAAGGGATTTATCGCGCTCGGACAATTCCATACGCGCTCAACCCAAATCTGCCAGCACTTACCTGGCAGATTTCCTGAGACTACGCAAAAAGCCTATACCCTGGCAAGTTCTTCAAGTGGGGGGCGGGGGGAGCGAGGGGATGGAGGGAGAGGGGCCTATGAAACACTAAGTCAACACATCAGGGACCTATAAAACACTAAGCCAACACCATCACAGACCTATAAAACACTAAGCCAACACCATCAGAGACCTATAAAACACTAAGCCAACACCATCAGAGACCTGTAAAACACTAAGCCAACACCATCAGAGACCTGTAAAACACTAAGCCAACACCATCAGAGATCTGTAAAACACTAAGCCAACACCATCAGAGACCTATAAAACACTAAGCCAACACCATCAGAGATCTATAAAACACTAAGCCAATCACCATCAGATATCTATAAAACACTAAGCCAACACCATCAGAGACCTATAAAACACTAAGCCAACACCATCAGAGATCTATAAAACACTAAGCCAACACCATCAGAGATCTATAAAACACTAAGCCAACACCATCAGAGATCTATAAAACACTAAGCCAATACCATCAGAGATCTATAAAACACTACGCCAACACCATCAGATATCTATATAAACACTAAGCCAACACCATCAGAGACCTATAAAACACTAAGCCAACACCATCAGAGACTTAAAACACTAAGCCAACACCATGAGAGATCTATAAAACACTAAGCCAACACCATCAGAGACCTATAAAACACTAAGCCAACACCATCAGAGATCTATAAAACACTAAGCCAACACCATCAGAGATCTATAAAACACTAAGCCAACACCATCAGAGATCTATAAAACACTAAGCCAACACCATCAGAGATCTATAAAACACTAAGCCAACACCATCAAGATCTATAAAACACTAAGCAACACCATCAGATATCTATAAAACACTAAGCCAACACCATCAGAGACTATAAAACACTAAGCCAACACCATCAAACCTAAAAAACACTAAGCCAACACCATCAGAGATCTATAAAACACTAAGCCAACACCATCAGAGACCTTATAAAACAGTAAGCCAACACCATCAGAGACCTATAAAACACTAAGCCTACACCATCAGAGATCTATAAAACACTAAGCCAAACCATATCAGAGACTATAAAACACTAAGCCAACACCATCAGAGACTGTAAACACTAAGCCAACACCATCAGAGATCTGTAAAACACTAAGCCAACACCATCAGAGATCTATAAAACACTAAGCCAACACCATCAGAGACCTTAAAACACTAAGCCAACACCATCAGAGACCTATAAAACACTAAGCCAACACCATCAGAGATCTATAAAACACTAAGCCAACACCATCAGAGACTATAAAACACTAAGCCAACACCATCAGGAACCTAATAAACACTAAGCCAACACCATCAGAGATCTATAAAACACTAAGCCAAACACAAATCAGGGATGTATAAAACACTAAGCCAACCTGTCAGAGACCTTGAAAACACTAAGCCAACACCATTAGAGACCTATAAAACACTAAGCCAACACCATCAGAGACCTGTAAAACACTAAGCCAACACCATCAGAGACCTATAAAACACTAAGCCAACACCATCAGAGACCTATAAAACACTAAGCCAACACCATCAGAGACCTATAAAACACTAAGCCACCACCATCAGAGACCTATAAAACACTAAGCCAACACCATCAGAGACCTATAAAACACTAAGCCAACACCATCAGAATCTACTAAAACACTAAGCCAACACCACCAGAGACCTATAAAACACTAAGCCAACACCATCAGAGACCTATAAAACACTAAGCCAACACCATCAGAGACCTGTAAAACACTAAGCCAACACATCAGAGACCTATAAAACACTAAGCCAACACATCAGAGACCTATAAAACACTAAGCCAACACCATCAGAGACCTTAAAACACTAAGCCAACACCATCAGAGACTATAAAACACTAAGCCAACACCATCAGGGACCTATAAAACACTAAGCCAACACCATCAGAGACCTATAAAACACTAAACCAACACCATCAGAGCCTATGAAAACACTAAGCCAACACCATCAGAGACCTATAACATAAGCCACATAAAACAAGACACCATCAGAGACCTATAAAACACTAAGCCAACACCATCAGGATCTATAAAACACTAAGCCAACACATCAGAGATCTATAAAACCTAAGCCAACACCATCAGAGACCTATAAAACACTAAGCCAACACCATCAGAGATCTATAAAACACTAAGCCAACACCATCAGAGACTATAAAACACTAAGCCAACACCATCAGAGACTATAAAACACTAAGCCAACACCATCAGAGACTATAAAACACTAAGCCAACACCATCGAGACTATAAAACACTAAGCCAACACCATCAGAGACCTATAAAACACTAAGCCAACACCATCAGAGACTATAAAACACTAAGCCAACACCATCAGAGACCTATAAAACACTAAGCCAACACCATCAGGAGACCTATAAAACACTAAGCCAACACCATCAGAGACCTATAAAACACTAAGCCAACACCATCAGAGACTATAAAACACTAAGCCAACACCATCAGAGACTATAAAACACTAAGCCAACACCATCAGAGACCTATAAAACACTAAGCCAACACCATCAGAGACCTATAAAACACTAAGCAACACCATCAGAGACCTATAAAACACTAAGCCAACACCATCAGAGACTATAAAACACTAAGCCAACACCATCAGAGACCTATAAAACACTAAGCCAACACCATCAGAGACCTATAAAACACTAAGCCACACATCAGAGACCTTAAAACACTAAGCCAACACCATCAGAGACCTATAAAACACTAAGCCAACACCATCAGAGACTATAAAACACTAAGCCAACACCATCGAGATCTATAAAACACTAAGCCAACACCATCAGAGACCTATAAAACACTAAGCCAACACATCAGGATCTATAAAACACTAAGCCAACACCATCAAGACCTATAAAACACTAAGCCAACACCATCAGAGATCTATAAAACACTAAGCCAACACCATCAGAGACCTATAAAACACTAAGCCAACACCATCAGAGACTATAAAACACTAAGCCAACACATCAGAGACTATAAAACACTAAGCCAACACATCAGGATCTATAAAACACTAAGCCAACACCATCAGAGACCATTATAAAACACTAGCCAACACCATCAGAGACCTATAAAACACTAAGCCAACACCATCAGGATCTATAAAACACTAAGCCAACACCATCAAGACTATAAAACACTAAGCCAACACCATCAGAGATCTATAAAACACTAAGCCAACACCATCAGAGACCTATAAAACACTAAGCCAACACCATCAGAGACCTATAAAACACTAAGCCAACACTATCAGGATCTATAAAACACTAAGCCAAACCATCAGAACTATAAAACACTAACCAACACCATCAGAGACTATAAAACACTAAGCCAACACCATCAGAGACCTATAAAACACTAAGCCAACACCATCAGAGACCTTAAAACACTAAGCCAACACCATCAGAGACCTATAAAACACTAAGCCAACACCATCAGAGACCTATAAAACACTAAGCCAACACCATCAAGAACCTATAAAACACTAAGCCAACACCATCAGAGACCTATAAAACACTAAGCCAACACCATCAGAGACCTATGAAAACACTAAGCCAACACCATCAGAGACATATAAAACACTAAGCCAACACCATCAGATGCCTATAAAACACTAAGCCAACACCATCAGGATCTATAAAACACTAAGCCAACACCATCAGAGATCTATAAAACCTACGCCAACACCATCAGAGACCTATAAAACACTAAGCCAACACCATCAAGATCTATAAAAACACTAAGCCAACACCATCAGAGATCTATAAAACACTAAGCCAACACCATCAGAGATTATAAAACACTAAGCCAACACCATCAGAGATCTTAAAACACTAAGCCAACACCATCAGAGATCTATAAAACACTAAGCCAACACCATCATGGATCTATAAAACACTAAGCCAACACCATCAGAGACCTGATAAAACACTAAGCCAACACCATCAGAGATTAAAAACACTAAGCCAACACCATCAGGACTATAAAACACTAAGCCAACACCATCAGAGACCTGTAAAACACTAAGCCAACACCATCAGAGGACTATAAAACACTAAGCCAACACCATCAGAGACCTATAAAACACTAAGCCAACACTATCAGGATCTATAAACACTAAGCCAACACCATCAAGACCTATAAAACACTAAGCCAACACATCAGAGATCTATAAAACACTAAGCCAACACCATCAGAGACCTATAAAACACTAAGCCAACACCATCAGAGACCTATAAAAACACTAAGCCAACACCATCAGAGACCTATAAAACACTAAGCCAACACCATCAGAGATTATAAAACACTAAGCCAACACCATCAGAGACTATAAAACACTAAGCCAACACCATCAGAGATCTATAAAACACTAAGCCAACACCATCAGAGACCTATAAAACACTAAGCCAACACTATCATGGATCTATAAAACACTAAGCCAACACCATCAGAGATCTGTAAAACACTAAGCCAACACATCAGAGACTATAAAACACTAAGCCAAACCATCAGAGACCTATAAAACACTAAGCCAACACCATCAAGACTAATAAAACACTAAGCCAACACCATCAGAGACCTATAAAACACTAAACCAACACCATCAGAGACCTATAAAACACTAAGCCAACACCATCAGAGACCTATAAAACACTAAGCCAACACCATCAGATATCTATAAAACACTAAGCCAACACCATGAGGGATCTATAAAACACTAAGCCAACACCATCAGAGACCTGTAAAACACTAAGCCAACACCATCAGAGACCTATAAAACACTAAGCCAACACCATCAGACCTATAAAACACTAAGCCAACACCATCAGAGATCTATAAAACACTAAGCCAACACCATTAGAGACCTGTAAAAACTAATCCAACACCATCAGAGACCTGTAAAACACTAAGCCAACACCATCAGAGACCTGTAAAACACTAAGCCAACACCATGAGGGATCTATAAAACACTAAGCCAACACCATCAGAGACCTGTAAAACACTAAGCCAACACCATGAGGGATCTATAAAACACTAAGCCTACACCATCAGAGATCTATAAAACACTAAGCCTACGCCATCAGAGATCTATAAAACACTAAGCCAACATCAATGAAACACTAAGCCAACACCATCAAAATGATATCAACAATCAGACGGGCAGCAAAGAGTCAGGTTTCAATGTCGCAGACTGGAACTGAACTCAAGATATCAAATCTTGAGCACACGGCTCCATTAATTTAACCCTTTGACTCCTGCACCCTGCCCATCAGCATCCTGCACTGCCAACCATGCTAGCAAAGCAAAAACTTAACATTTTGATTCCCCTCACCTTATCCACAAACTTCCTGCAGGAAGCTGGTGGACAGGGCGAGGGAGTCAAAGGGTTAAGTTTTTGCAGTTGGTGAACAGGGTGCAGGAGTCAAAGGATTAAAAGAACCAACCGCACCGCGCAGGATCATGGACGGACAAA
>JAPXFY010000033.1:14536766-14544266 GCA_030674185.1 Monoplex corrugatus | reverse complement strand
TCCTTGTATATTGATGTTTTCATGTTTCCATCCTTACTTGCATACTGAGTGTTTTCATGTTTCCATCCTTACTTGCATACTGAGTGTTTTCATGTTTCCATCCTTACTTGATACTGAATGTTTCATGTTTCCATCCTTACTTGTTATTGTGTTTTCATGTTTCCATCTCTTACTTGTATACTGAGTGTTTTCATGTTTCCATCCTTACTGTTTGAGTGTTTTCAGTTCCATCCTTATTGTATACTGATGTTTTCATGTTTCCATCCTTACTTGCTACTGATGTTTTCATGTTTCCACTACTTGATACTGGTGTTTTCATGTTTCCATCCTTACTTGTATACTGAGTGTTTTCATGTTTCCATCCTTACTTGTATACTGAGTGTTTTCATGTTTCCATCCTTACTTGCATGCTGAGTGTTTTCATGTTTCCATCCTTACTTGTATACTGAGTGTTTTCATGTTTCCATCCTTACTTGTATACTGAGTGTTTTCGTGTTTCCATCCTTACTTGTATACTGAGTGTTTTCATGTTTCCATCCTTACTTGTATACTGAGCGTTTTCATGTTTCCATCCTTACTTGTATATTGAGTGTTTTCATGTTTCCATCCTTACTTGCATACTGAGTGTTTTCATGTTTCCATCCTTACTTGTATACTAAGTGTTTTCATGTTTCCATCCTTACTTGTATATTGAGTGTTTTCATGTTTCCATCCTTACTTGTATACTGAGTGTTTTCATGTTTCCATCCTTACTTGTATACTGAGTGTTTTCATGTTTCCATCCTTACTTGTATACTGAGTGTTTTCATGTTTCCATCCTTACTTGTATACTGAGTGTTTTCATGTTTCCATCCTTACTTGTATACTGAGTGTTTTCATGTTTCCATCCTTACTTGTATATTGAGTGTTTTCATGTTTCCATCCTTACTTGCATATTGAGTGCTTTCATGTTTCCATCCTTACTTGTATATTGAGTGTTTTCATGTTTCCATCCTTACTTGCATACTGAGTGTTTTTATGTTTCCATCCTTACTTGTATATTGAGTGTTTTCATGTTTCCATCCTTACTTGTATACTGAGTGTTTTCATGTTTCCATCCTTACTTGTATACTGAGTGTTTTCATGTTTCCATCCTTACTTGCATACTAAGTGTTTTCATGTTTCCATCCTTACTTGTATACTGAGTGTTTTCATGTTTCCATCCTTACTTGCATACTGAGTGTTTTCATGTTTCCATAAGCCAGGCACTGACATGACTCACAGGGTCTTTATACATATTCATATTCATGTCTTTTGTCACAGTGGATTTATCATGTGAGACTCGGGCTGATCTCCCCTTTGAGAGGGCGTCACCGCAGTGCAGTGCCACTCATGTTTTCTTTTTTTTTCTGTTTTTGTTTGTTTTTGTTTTGACCAAGACATCAGAAAGGCAGAAGGCTAATTAGCGTTGAAGGGAAGGACGTGGGAAATCAACCTGTCTCTCCAATGTTTTATAAGAGGGCAGCCGGGCGAAAGCGTGCTCTTCACGATTTTCAACTGTTGTGAGATCTTCGACGTGCGCATAGCAGAAGGCACACGAGTCCGACTCGGCTTTTCGTCCCCTTTTGAAAGACTACACGTTCAGTTCGATTTTCCGGTCAAACTGAAGAGAACAGTCGAGGCCTCAACTGGAAACGAACCTTGGAACCTCGAGTTTAGTTACTGGCAGTGGAACGTGTGAGTCGAGCCATTTGACCACTCTAATTCTTAAACGTGCGCGTTTCATATTCTGCAAGCGCATGTTCCTTTTTCTGAAGATAAGATACACAGATACGCATGTCATTCACATGTAACCAAGATTATTCCAGTGATAGGTTGATACAATACCAATATAACATATAGACTAGATAAAACATAGTGATAGGTTGATACAATACCAGTATAACATATAGACTAGATAAAACATAGTGAAAGGTTGATACAATACCAGTGTAACATATAGACTAGATAAAACATAGTGATAGGTTGATACAATACCAGTATAACATATAGACTAGATAAAACATAGTGATAGGTTGATACAATACCAGTGTAACATATAGACTAGATAAAATAGTGATAGGTTGATACAATACCAGTGTAACATATAGACTAGATAAAACAGTGATAGGTTGATACAATACCAGTATAACATATAGACTAGATAAAACAGTGATAGGTTGATAAAATACCAGTGTAATATAGACTAGATAAAACATAGTGAAAGGTTGATACAATACCAATATAACATATAGACTAGATAAAACATAGTGATAGGTTGATACAATACCAGTGTAACTATAGACTAGATAAAACATAGTGATAGGTTGATAAAATACCAGTGTAATATAGACTAGATAAAACATAGTGATAGGTTGATACAATACCAGTGTAACTATAGACTAGATAAAACATAGTGATAGGTTGATACAATACCAGTGTAACTATAGACTAGATAAAACATAGTGATAGGTTGATACAATACCAGTGTAACATATAGACTAGATAAAACATAGTGATAGGTTGATAAAATACCAGTGTAACTATAGACTAGATAAAACATAGTGATAGGTTGATACAATACCAGTGTAACTATAGACTAGATAAAACATAGTGATAGGTTGATACAATACCAGTATAACATATAGACTAGATAAAACATAGTGATAGGTTGATAAAATACCAGTGTAACTATCTCACCTGTCTCACCTGTCGGCGTCACCGGGAACAGTGTTGGCCGCTGCACATGATGTCCTCACAAGTTGCCTCCAGCACTCTCGATCTTGGCTAAGTCTGACCACCTCCTGGAGTTTCTTGCCACTGATGTTTGTGATGTTTCTAGCAAGTGATGCAGGTGGCCGTCCTCTGTTTCTCTTTCCTTCCACTTTACCTTGGAGGACAGTGGACATCAAGTCTGTTCTCTCATTACGGATTGCGTGTCCAACATATTTCAGTTTCCTCCGTTGTATGAGTACTAGAAGCTTGCGTGTAGTACCCAACTCATTCAGTATGCTTTCATTTGAGCGCCTATCCGTCCATTTGACCCTCAGCAGTCTTCGGTAAAACCACAGCTCTGCTGCTTCCACTCGTCTTTCATCCTCTTTCTTCATTGTCCATGCCTCGCAGCCGTATAACATCACTGGCCAGACAAGACATTTTAAGAGTTTTATCTTAAGGTCTGCTGTTATGCTGTGGTCTTTCCAAATATTGTTCAATTGAACCATACTGTTCTTGGCCATTCCAATTCTCATCTTTATGTCTTTTGAGCATGTTCCATCGTGTGTCTTGACTGAACCTAAATATCTAAAGTCCTTGACATTTTCTAGAGGGACTTGGTTTAGCATGATCTGGTCCTGTCTAGTGTTATATTTGCCTGCAACATGCATAACCTTTGTCTTCTTTGAATTTAAGTCCAGCCCAGCTGCCTTTCCAACCCGGTCTACCCTGTACAGGATCCTCCTAGAGCCTGTAATGTTGTCTGCCAGTAATCCTGTGTCATCTGCGTAGCGTAAATTTGACAGGTTTCTACCACCAATATTTACTCCCATGTCTTCTATGTCTGCTTCTCTCATGATATGTTCAGTGTATATGCTGAAGAGATGTGGAGACAGGATGCAACCTTGCCTTACCCCTTTAGTGATGTTAAAAAATTTGCAGTTTTGATTATTCCATCTGATTGTTGCTTTTTGATCATTATATAATGAAGCTATGAGGGAAACCAGATGTCTTGGAAAACCCATTTTGATCATGAAGTGGAAAAGACTTTGGTGAATCACGCTATCAAATGCTTTGCTGTAGTCAATGAAAACGATGAACATCTCTTGGTCTGTGTTTCTAATCTTTTCTATCAATATCTGGAGTACAAACAGCATATCTATTGTTCCCCTGTTTTTCCTATAGCCTGCCTGACAGTCGGATAGCTCTTCCTCTACTTTTGGCTTTAACCTGTTTAAAATTATTATCAGCAGTATTTTACTGGCATGACTGATCAGTGCAATTGTTCTATAATTGTTGCAGTCTTTGACATTTCCACTCTTATGTAACATGACAAATTCCTGGAGCTTCCAGTCTGTAGGCCACTGACAAGTCTTCCATATCTTGCAGCATAAGTGATGCATTACTTTGAGTCCACCATCACCTGAGTGTTTCAACAACTCTCCAGGAATATTGTCAAGACCAGGAGATCTTTCTGCATTTTAGATCTTTAATGGCAGATTCAACTTCGCTGAGCAGAGGTTCAGGTTCCGTATCTCCAGGGATCAATTCCAAATTTGGCTCTAAATTATTTTCATGGCTGTCAGGCTTGCCAAAAAGTGATGTGCCATATTCGTTCCACCTATCCAAGACATCATCTGGTTCAGTCAGAGTGTGACCATCCTTGTTGTTGATGCATTGGTTTGTTGCTTTGAAATTTGTTTTTTTCACTTTTTTTATTTGTTTGAAGAGCTCCCTCGACTTCCTGTTTTCGTTGTGTTCATTGATTTTACTGCATTCTTGTGCCAGCCAATTTGCTTTGTCTCTTCTGACTTTACTTTTTATTTCCCTTTTCAGTGCTGAGTATTTTTCCCGCTCTCCCTGCTTTCGAGCTTGACTTTTCTTTTCTGCCAGATCTATCACTTCCTGACTTATGTAGGGCTTAGCTTTTTTCCTTTTTTCTTCTTTTCCTAGTTTTTCTTCAGAGATTTTGGTCAGTGTGTTTTTTATGTCTGTCCAGATTTCATCAGGATATGAGTCATTTTCATCCCATACTTCAAGTAACTTTAAGAAACGATTACTTGTTTCTATACTGAATTCTAACGCCAGCTCAGGGTTTTCTAATTTTGATATGTCGAACTTTGGCGTAGTGTAACTATAGACTAGATAAAACATAGTGATAGGTTGATAAAATACCAGTGTAACTATAGACTAGATAAAACATAGTGATAGGTTGATACAATACCAGTATAACATATAGACTAGATAAAACATAGTGATAGGTTGATACAATACCAGTGTAACATATAGACTAGATAAAACATAGTGAAAGGCTGATAAAATACCAGTATGAAATATAGACTAGGTAAAACGTAGACCTGGCCGGCTCATGGGTTCACGTGCAGGCTTAAGGCGTGTGTCATGATCACCGCACACATGGCAAATGTGACGTCAGTGCATATGGAATTCGTTCCGAACGCGGAGACGTCGTCTTGAGAAACTGAAACTGAAACTGCATGTGCATTGACTCGAAAGATATATAGACGCTGGCAGGTGTTCACACGTATTGACCTGAAAGATCAGAAAAAAAGAAGAAGAAAAATCCCTACCTTTTAACCACCTGGCGAAAGTGTCTAGGCAGGATCGGAACCCAGGACTCTCCGATAGGAAGTCCACTGTTTTACCCACTTGTCCACTTTTGCGCTTGTCACACACAACCAGCCAGACAGGCAAAGGGTGGAGGGGAAGGGGAGGGGGATAGGGAAGGGGGAGGGGATAGGGAAGGGGGAGGGGATAGGGAAGGGGAGGGGGATAGGGAAGGGGGAGGGGGATAGGGAGGGGGGAGGCAATGGTGATATACCATACTGAGAAGAAAAATCAATACAAAGAGAGCTTCAAAAATCGATGAAGTACAATTTTGCTCAACATCAGCTGAACACTGTAAAGGATGGTATTGAGAAATGAGAGTCTCAGAGAGAGAGAGAGACAGACAGAGAGAGAGAGAGAGAGAGAGAGAGAGAGAGAGATAGACAGACAGACATACATACAGACAGACAGAGATAGACAGAGACAAAGAGGCAGAGATACAAAGAGAGATACGAAGAGAGAGAGACAGAGAGATATAAAGAGAGAGAGAGAGAGGGAACACAGAGAGAGAAAAGAGAGAGGGAGGGAGCGAAGCAAGGAGAGGGGGAGGGGGCTTAGAGACACAGACAGACCGTGATACAGAGAAATAGAGAGAGAGAGACATAGGGGGGGGGGGGTCATCCTTTATTTACGAGGGTAATAGGTAATTACTTGTATGCTTTGTGTGTGTGCGCGCATGTGTGTGTGTATGGGAGCGAGAGAGAGAGAGAGAGAGAGAAGCAGAGAGAGAAATACAGGCAGAGAGAGAGAGAGAGAGGGAATAGTATTTATGAGAGTAATCGGTAAGCAACCGTGTGTGTGTGTGTGTGTGTGTGTGTGTGTGTGTGTGTGTGTGTGTGTGTGTGTGTGTGTGTGTGTGTGTGTGTTAGAGAGAGAGAGAGAGAGAGAGAGAGAGAGAGAGAACATTATTTACAACGTAATAAGTACTTGGGCATGTGTGTGTGTATGTGTGTGTGTGTGAGTGTGTGTGTGTGTGTGTGTGTGTGTGTGTGTGTGCGCGCGCGCGCACGCGAAAGTGGGCGTATATGTGCATGAACGAGAGTGAGAGAGAAGGAGAGAGAGACAGACAGAGAGTCAGACAGACAGACAGACAGATAGACAGACAGAGAGAGAAAGAATATATTTTATTTACAAGTGTATGAAATACCCAGTGTGTATGCTGTATGATATCCCTACTTCCCCCAAAGAGGGTTTACAGTGAACATCAATCATACATGAACCAACATACATATTTCAACAAGGCAAACCATCAAATATCCAGTTAACGAAATAAATTTCAAATTTCTCTTACACAGGAGTTTACGCACTAGAAAGAACGTGATTGTAACTGATCTAATCACTAGGTAGGAGAATAACTATTTAACCCTTTGACCACCGCATCCTATGAACCAACAGCAAAAACTTAACCTTTGATTCCCTTACCCTATCCACCAGCTTCCCACAGAAAAGCTGGAGGATAGGGTAAGGGAATCAAAGGGTTAAGTTTTTGCTTTGCTAGCATGGTTGGTAATGCAGGATCCTTGCGGACAGGGTACGGGAGTCAAAGGGTAAATACATGAGACATGTTAACCCTTTGACTTCCGCATCCTGTCCACCAGGAACCTGCTTGTCAACCACGCTAGCAAAGCAAAAATTTAACCCTTCGACTCCTTCACCATGTCCACAAAGCTTCCTGTATTGTCAACCATGCTAGCAAAGCAAAACCTTAACCCTTTGACTCCCCCACCCTATCCACCGGCTTCCTGCAGGAAGCTGGTGGATAGGGTGAGGGAGTCAAAGTGTTAAGGTTCTGCAGTTGATGGACAGGGTGTGGGAGTCAAAGGGTTAGACACCGGGTGTGTATTCAAATAGGCTATAGCCCCTTATAAAGGAGTGTGAAAAAAATTTAAATATTAATTATGCAAATACAAGTTCTTAATTTGAATACGTAAACAGTCACAAACATGAAATAAACTTATGCTAACAATCCAACATAACTAAACATAAAATAAACTGAAGTTTGGGACTTAACCTTTTCCAAGTCTCTTTTGACATTTGTATAGATAGATAGATACCGCGAGTTTATTGATACTGTCTTCATTTTTAGATGAGAAAACAATAACAACTGAAACAGACTTGGATTTTCACATCAACTGAAAGGAA
>JAPXFY010000033.1:14524266-14526766 GCA_030674185.1 Monoplex corrugatus | reverse complement strand
GGTGCCTTGCCGCGTGGCGTTGGCGATCATGGACTTCCATCTGCCTCTATCTCTTGTTGCCTCAAGCATCGCTTCCACCCTCTTTGTCTTCAGCCACTCTGCAAGTCCGTCTAGTATCTTGTCCCTGGGTCTACCTGCTGCTCTCTTTCCCTCCAGTTTTCCCGATGTGATCAGGTGCTCCAATTCCCCTTTCCTCATAAAATGGCCTATAAATGTTGCCTGTTTTTTCCTAATCTTCCTTATAAATGATCTTCCTGTGTCTGCCTCCAACAAGACTGTCTCGTTTGTTTTCTTTGCTATCCATGGAACTCTTAACATTCTTTTTAGGAACAACATCTCGGCTGCCTCAATCTTGTTCTGGTTTTGCTTGTTGACTGTCCATAACCGTATAAATATTGGTTCTATATATCATTCAAGAACTCCCTTCCCGGTGTTAATTGATAGGCATTTGTTGGTAAGAATGCTTTCATCTTCTTGAATGCTGTTTTGGCTTGGCCGATTCTGCCGGCTATTTCTGATGTGCATCTGCCGTCTGGTGAAATGCTCGTTCCCAGGTTATCTAAGCTTATCAACCTGTTTCAAGGTTGTGCCGTTTGCTGTTATTTTGCATGAGTGGATTTTAAAAAAAACATGTAAAACAATATTTCTAACACTGAAGGTATCAATATGTACATCAATATTTAGTTACATGTCACACACACGCACAACACACACACCACACACACACACACACACACACACACACACACACACACACAACACACCACACACACACACACACACACACACACACACACACACACACCCATGCAGAGGTGCCGGGGGCTCTTTCAGTGTGAACTGTATCCCCACCGTCCGGAAATTCTGTGCTAGAAATTTCGTCTTTTCTGTCTTTCTCTTTGTTTATGCCTTGCTCTTGTGCTTTTTGTCATTTCTTCCTGTCATTTTCTGCCTTGCTGGTCCATTTACCTGTATGTGTTTGATAAAATCTTACGTACTTTCAATTAGGATTGATATTTGGGTACATGTGTTCAATGCATTTTTGGCTGTAAGGAAATGTGATGTACAAAAACTTTAGGTAATATAGGCCCGTTTTTATACGCGTTTTAGTGTCCTTAGTTATGTATATATTTGTATTCAGGTGTGTTTTTACAAGTCGCCTGTGCAATAATTGGACAGAGTGGTCAACGCAAGGACATCTCCTTAGGTTATACCCACTATTGCTTTCATACGTGTACTGCGCAGTTGGCTGGGCTTTAAACGACAATAACAATACCATGTACAAGTCATGAAAATAGAATTTTCTATTGAGGCAGCACTTGCATGTAGTTTTCTACACTGTAGTCAGCAAATCTTCATATGGTCCAGTATGCTGTTTGATAGTTTGGTGGACATGTCCAGTGTGCTGTTTGATAGTTTGGTGCACATGTCCAGTGTGCTGTTTGATAGTTTGGTGACATGTCCTGTGTGCTGTTTGATAGTTTGGTGCACATGTCCAGTGTGCTGTTTGATAGTTTGGTGTCACTGTCCTGTGTGCTGTTTGATAGTTTGGTGACATGTCCTGTGTGCTGTTTGATAGTTTGGTGCACTTGTCCTGTGTGCTGTTTGATAGTTTGGTGCACTTGTCCTGTATGCTGTTTGATAGTTTGGTGCACATGTCCTGTGTGCTGTTTGATAGTTTGGTGCACATGTCCTGTGTGCTGTTTGATAGTTTGGTGGACATTGTCCTGTGTGCTGTTTGATAGTTTGGTGCACATGTCCATGTGTGCTGTTTGATAGTTTGGTGCACATGTCCAGTGTGCTGTTTGATAGTTTGGTGCACATGTCCAGTTGCTGTTTGATAGTTTGGTGACATGTCCAGTGTGCTGTTTGATAGTTTGGTGGCACATGTCCAGTGTGCTGTTTGATAGTTTGGTGCATTTGTCCTGTGTGCTGTTTGATAGTTTGGTGCACATGTCCGTGTGCTGTTTGATAGTTTGGTGCACATGTCCTGTGTGCTGTTTGATAGTTTGGTGCACATGTCCGTGTGCTGTTTGATAGTTTGGTGCACATGTCCTGTGTGCTGTTTGATAGTTTGGTGCACTTGTTCTGTGTGCTGTTTGATAGTTTGGTGCACTTGTCCTGTGTGCTGTTTGATAGTTTGGTGCACTTGTCCTGTGTGCTGTTTGATAGTTTGGTGCACATGTCCTGTGTGCTGTTTGATAGTTTGGTGCACTTGTCCTGTGTGCTGTTTGATAGTTTGGTGCACTTGTCCTGTATGCTGTTTGATAGTTTGGTGCACTTGTTCTGTGTGCTGTTTGATAGTTTGGTGCACATGTCCTGTGTGCTGTTTGATAGTTTGGTGGACATGTCCTGTGTGCTGTTTGATAGTTTGGTGCACATGTCCTGTGTGCTGTTTGATAGTTTGGTGGCACTTGGTCCTGTGTGCTGTGTTGATAGTTTGGTGCACTTGTTCATTGGTGACATGATCAGTGTTTTCTGTCTGATGTGTGGTGTCTTG
>JAPXFY010000033.1:14504266-14506766 GCA_030674185.1 Monoplex corrugatus | reverse complement strand
TAATCGGGGGCTGCGTTATTGAGGCTTTTGTAGCACATGGTGTCTAGTTTGTACTGTATGCGCTTTGATACAGGGAGCCAGTGAAGTTGTGCCAGGAGAGGAGATATGTGGTCAGCTTTTTTCTTTTTGAGTACAAGGCGTACAGCATTGTTTTGAATGCGCTGTAGGATGTGAATGGTGGAGGCAGGAAGACCAGACAGGAGTGAATTGCAATAGTCAATGCGAGACATTATGAAGGAGAGAACGAGTTTTGCAGTTGTTTCGACAGAGAGATACTTCCTGATCAGCCTTATACGATGGAGATGATAGTAGCAAGATCTGGCAGTTTGAGAAACAAAGTTGTTCATGGAGAGGGTAGAGTCAATGCAGACACCAAGGTTTTTAGCTGAATCAGAAATTGGGACTGATGTGTTACATAATGGGAGAGAAAGAGGAGGCAGCTGAGAAAGTTTCTGACGGGTACCAATGAGGATAGCTTCTGTCTTGTCGTCATTAAGCTGAAGTTTGTTGAACGTCATCCAGTTCTTAATATCCGAGTAACACTCAGTGGTGCGAGTCAACAGGCGCTGTATATTATCAGGTGAGTCACTGTCTTGAAGTTGGGTGTCATCAGCATAGAAGTGGTGTTTTATAGAGTGGGAGTTGATGATGGTGGACAGGGGGGAGGTGTAAAGAGTGAAAAGAACAGGGCCAAGGACAGATTCGCACACATAATCTAAGGAGATGCCTGTGGTGTTGATCACTCCATCCAATTTATCACAGGGGATTTAAAAACATATCTGAACACAAATTTAACATAACTAAGGACATTAAAATATATTTAAAAGCTAGCCTGAATGACCTAAAATTGCTTCTGCATATCTCATTTCCCTAAAGCCAAAAACGCGCTTAATACATGTACTCAATTATCAATCCTAAGAGAAAGTATTAAGACTTTATAGAACACAAACAGGTGAATGGACAGCGAGGCAGAAAATGACAGGAAGAAATGACAGAAAGCAAAGGAACAAGGCAGAAAGAAAGAGAATGACAGAAAAGGGAAAATTTCCAGAAGGTGGGGATATACTTTAAACTTAAACAACCTCCGGCATCCCCAAGGGGGAGAGAGAGGGTGTTCCTTGTCTTTAAGAACGGGATCGCTGTGAGGGAGTTTAGAGACATCCACGACTGGCAAAAACTGAAATAAGCACTGAACGTCATCCCCAAAGGTGGACACACAGGAAACATCCTTAACTGTGGTGATCTTTAAAAAAAAAGAAGAAAAAAGGGGGGAAAGGAATGAATGAATGAATGAATGAATGAATGAATGAACGGTTTACCAGGCTTTCTGATTGGCTCAGGCACTTGCGACATTACACCGAACTGGAAGTAAGACTGCTTCGAAAGGATGTTGTGATTTGGGCCAGGTGGGGTGAAACAGTCTCCAGGAACATCACGTCTGATCAATTTGTTTGAATCATATCTTGTATCAAGAAGATCATTAATAATGAAGATTAGAAAAAGACAAGCAACATTTATAGGACATTTTATGAGGAGAGGGGAATTAGAGCACCTGGTCACAACAGGAAAGCTGGAGGGAAAGAGAGCACCAGGTAGACCCAGGGAAAAAAATATTGGACGGACTTGCAGGGTGGCTGAGGACAGAGAGGGTGGGAGATGTGCTTGCAGCGACAAGGGATAGATTCGTATGGAGGGCCATGATCGCCAAGACCATACGGCAGGGCACATGATGATGATGATGATGATGATGATGATGATGATGATGATGATGTTGTTGTTGTTGTATCTAGCACAGACTGTCTGAGTCTCTGCAAAGCCCTAAGCATTGGCGAGGTTTTGAAACAGGAAGAATGGAACGGGGGATCTGTAAGACAGTGACACTCACCAGAATGGTTGGAACATTTTCAGATGGGCTGCCAATAGGCCGCAGGTCCGTTTCTTACACCTTAGATTACGTGAGGTACGTTAGATAGGAGCATTTTGTTTTGTTTCACCTAACAGCAAGCGTGACTAACAAAATACACAAGCATCAGGCTCCAATGTTTAACCCTTTGGCTCCTGCACTTGTCTGCCAGCATCCTGAATTTGCAGCCATGCTAGCAAAGCAAAACCTTAACCCTTTGACTCTTTCACCCTATAAGCCAGCTTTCTGCAGGAAAGCTGGTGAACAGGGTAGGGAACCATATGGTTACGTTTTTACAATTTCTGGATAGGGTGTAGGTGTCAAAGAGTTAAACTACCAACTGTCGACCATCGTTCTTTTGCTGTCTCGGGACCATCTGCCTGAAATAAACTTCCATTCTCCCATCGTCTGTCGCCTACCCCTTTCTGCTTTTAAATCCAATTAAAAAACCCACCTCTTTTCCACACAATGAATTCTGCAACAACCTCTTTCCCTCAGTGTGTGTGTGTGTGTGTGTGTGTGTGTGTGTGTGTGTGTGTGTGTGTGTGTGTGTGTGTGTGTGTGTGTGTGTATGTGTGTGTTTGTGTGTGTGTGTGT
>JAPXFY010000033.1:14496766-14499266 GCA_030674185.1 Monoplex corrugatus | reverse complement strand
TTAACACTGGTACACTGACAATGGTAAATAATTAACTTAACACTGGTACACTGGCAATGGTAAATAATTAACTTAACACTGGTACACTGACAATGGTAAATAATTAACTTAAGACTGGTACACTGACAATGGTAAATAATTAACTTAACACTGGTACACTGACAATGGTAAATAATTAACTTAACACTGGTACACTGACAATGGTAAATAATTAACTTAACACTGGTACACTGGCAATGGTAAATAATTAATTAACACTGGTACACTGACAATGGTAAATAATTTACTTAACACTGGTACACTGACAATGGTAAATAATTACTTAACACTGGTACACTGACAATGGTAAATAATTACTTAACACTGGTACACTGGCAATGGTAAATAATTAACTTAACACTGGTACACTGACAATGGTAAATAATTAACTTACACTGGTACACTGACAATGGTAAATAATTCCTTAACACTGGTACACTGACAATGGTAAATAATTAACTTAAGACTGGTACACTGACAATGGTAAATAAATTTCTTAAAACTGGTACACTGCAATGGTAAATAATTAACTTAACACTGGTACACTGACAATGGTAAATAATTAACTTAACACTGGTACACTGACAATGGTAAATAATTCTCTTAACACTGGTACACTGACAATGGTAAATAATTCTCTTAATGCAGTGGACTGGCAATGGTAAACAATTAATTAACACTGGGAGACTGGCAATGACAAATAGTATATCTTAAAACAGAGGATTGGGCAATGGCAAATAAATTATGCAAATCTGACGTAATATGTGTTGCTGGATAATTAAGTTTCATTTCATTTCAAAGTTTCATTATTACACACACACACCACACACACACACACACACACACACACACCACACACACACACACACACACACACACACAAGCTCGAACAAACTCGCACGCGCTCATACACACACACTCTCTCTCTCTCTCTCTTACACACACACACATACACACACACACTCTCTCTCTCTCGCTCGCTTGCATATGTAGGTACGTAGGTAGGCAGATAGATGGATAGATGGACGGGCAAGCAGACAGACGGACAAGCAGACAGACGGACAGACAGACAGATAGACTGACTGTAGCTGATAGATAGATAGATAGATAGTATAGATAATAGATAGATAGATAGATAGATAATAGATAATAGATAAGATAGATAGATAGACAGATAGATAGATAGATAAATAAATAGATAGATAGATAGAATAGATAGATAGATATAAGATAGATAGATAGATAGATAGATAGAAAAGATAGATAGATAGATAGATAGATAGATGCATTACAATTAATGTGAAATCTTCTTTTATGTTCTAATTGCTAAAATATATTTTGCTGTTATTGTTTTATATTGCCTCCTTGTGAAATAATGCGTTGAAACAGGTTTGAAAGAGAAGAGAGAGAGAGAGAAAGAGAGAGAGAGACAGACAGACAGACAGAAAGAAAGAGAGAGAAAGAAAGAGAGAGAGAGTGTGTGTGTGTGTGTGAGAGAGTGAGAGAGAGAAAAAAAAGAGAGTGAGAGAGAGAGTGTGTGTTTGTGTGTGTGTGTGTGTGTGTGTGTGTGGTGTGTGTGTGTGTGTGTGGTGGAGAGAGAGAGAGAGAGAGAGAGAGAGAGAAGTAATTGTAGCAGCATTAGATGCAAGAGCAATAGTAGCACTACTACTCTTGTCATTTTCTTTGCTTTCACCATTCGTGTGGTGTTGTTGAATTTTCTCGTTTATTTAAAATGAATTTTTGACTGAACATATTCCAGAGTTAGTCACGGAATTGCTTTTTCTCGTAGTTAAAATACTAAAAGCTGATTTGTTTTTCAGTATTAAGATGTTTCTGTTATCGTTTTGTTTTAGGCCTACTTTGTTCAGTAATTTTTTATTTTTCAAGTGAAAGTTTCAAAAAATTGTCGTTGAGAAAGAAGTTCTCTGTCTCTGTCTCTCCGTTTCTCTGTCTCTGTCTCTCTCTTTCTTCTCTGTCTCTCTGTTTTTGTGTCTGTCGTTGTTTCTCTCTCTGTCTCTGTCTCTGTCACTCTCTCTCTCTCTCTCTTTCCCTCTCTCTCTCTCTCTCTCTCTCTCTCTCTCTCCTCTCTTTCTCTCTCTCTTGCCCATTGGAAATAGGTCCACTCTTTGTTCATGGGAAATAGGTCCAGTCTTTGCTCATGGGAAATAGGTCCACTTTTTGCTCATGGAAAATAGGCCCATTTTTTGCTCATGGGAAATAGGCCCACTTTTTACCTATGGGAAATAGGTCCACTCTTTGCTTATCGGAAATAGGTCCACTTTTTGCCTATGGGAAATAGGTCCACTCTTTGCTTATCGGAAATATGTTCAGTTTTTGGCTATCGCAAATAGATTCACTCTTTGGCTATCGGAAACAGGTTCGCTCTTTATCCATCGGAAATAGATCCACTCTTTGCCCATGGGAAATAGGTCCACTCTTTGCTTATCGGAAATAGGTCCAC
>JAPXFY010000033.1:14486766-14489266 GCA_030674185.1 Monoplex corrugatus | reverse complement strand
TTTTCTCTCTGAAAATTTGAAGCCTTTCTGAATTGATCTTGGTTTTTCTACGGCGTAAAGTTTCTATTATTCCAAATATTCAGTCTGTACGGGTCGTCTGCGGTTTTATTTATCTAAGTGTCTATACTCGATGTAATTGTGAAAAAAATTGAAGGAAAAAAAAAGGATAAAAGTTGTCCCATAGCCATACGCTTGTGTTGTTGGTGAGTGAAGTGGTAGAGACCTAGAACTCTCATGTTAGCTTAGATTTTTTTCTCTGGGTAGTTGTAGTTCTTTTTCATCTTAATCTGAAGTTTAACCCTTTGTCTCCCTCACCCTATCTACTAGCATCCTGCATAGTCATCAATGATAGCAAAGCAAAAACTTAACCCTTTGACTCCCTCACCCTATCCACTAGCATCCTGCATAGTCATCAATGATATCAAAGCAAAAACTTAATCCTTTGACTCCCTCACCCTATCCACTAGCATCCTGCATAGTCATCAATGATAGCAAAGCAAAAACTTAACCCTTTGACTCCCTCACCCTATCCACTAGCATCCTGCACAGTCATCAATGATAGCAAAGCAAAAACTTAACCCTTTGACTCCCTCACCCTATCCACTGGCATCCTGCATAGTCATCAATGATAACAAAGCAAAAACTTAACCCTCTGACTCCCTCACCCTGTCTACTAGCATCCTGCATAGTCATCAATGATAGCAAAGCAAAAACTTAACCCTTTGACTCCCTCACCCTATCCACTAGCATCCTGCATAGTCATCAATGATAGCAAGGCGAAAATGTAACCCTTTGACTCCCTCATCATATCCACAAGCTTCATGCAGGAACTGATTGACAGGGTTGGGGAGTCAAAGGGTTAAGTTTTGCAGCTCTTGGATAGGGTTCAGGAGTCAAAGAGTTAATTTTCTGAACATTTGAAGCCTTTTGGAATTGATCTTCTATTTTGAAAAGCGTCCAATTTCTATTATTTTAAACATCTCGAGGTTTAGACTGATCGAGCCAGTATTTTACCCAAATGTTTATACTCGATCAAATTGTGTAAGTGCAAAAAAAAAATTAAAAATCATAGTCTGGTCCATAAACTTAAGATCGATGGGGGAAGAGGGTGGGTTGTGGGTGGAGGTGGGAAGATGGGGGTGGGAGAAGGTGACAGAGACTTCACTATTCCCTAGTCACTTCTTTTCTTTTCCTTAGATGTACATATCTCTTCTCTTTGCTGCTACATTTACCCCCAACGCTTGATAAGTCTTCTTTTACAAATTGTCAATAGGAAGAAAAATTAAATGATTAATTTAAAAGGGGGTCTAAAACTTATTTTTCTGAATATTCAATTCTGTTTAGAATTTATCCAGTATTTTTCAAAATTGTCAACTTCACATAATCCACAGTCTTGGGTCGTTCTGTTCTGTGTTTACCGGAAAGTCTGTACTCAATCAAACTGTCAGAGGAATAGAAACACACACACACACACACACACACACACACACACACACACACAACACACACACACACACACACACACACACATAATACACACACACATACACACACACTCACACACACACACACACACACACACACACACACACACACACACACACACACACACACACACACACACACACACACACACGAAGAATCATGAAAAGATCGTATAGGTTTCATTTATCGAAAAGTCTATACTCAATCAAATTACAAATAACACACACACACACACACACACACACACACACACCACACACACACACACAACACACACACATACACACACACCACACACACACACACACACACACACGCACCACACCACACCACACCACACCACACACACACACACACACACACACACACACAAACAAACACAACACACACCACACACACACCACACACACACACACACACACACACACACACACACACACACACACACACACACACACACACACACACCACACACACACAAGGGACACATCCTTAGATATTGTTGTACAGATGTGAGATGTGGACAGTCAACACGCAAAGTCAGAACAAGATTGAGGCAACTTAAATGTAGTTTCTAAGAAGTCCATGGACGGAAAAGTATGAAACAAAAACAAAAAAACGAGACAGTCTTGAAGGATGCACACACAAAAAAAGAACAATAAAGAAGAAGATTAGGAAAAGACAAGCAACATTTATAAGACATTTTATGAGGCAAGAGAAATTAGAGCACCTAGTCACAAAATGAAAGCTGGAAGGAAAGATAGCACCAGGTAGACCAAGGAAGAACATATTCGACGGACTTGCAAGGTGATTAAGGACAGATGGTGGGAGATGTACATGTACTTGCAGCGACAGGAGATAGATTTGTATGGAGGGGCCATGGTCGCCAACGCCATGCGGCAGGGCACATGATGATGATGATGATGATGATGATGATGATGATGATGATGATGATGATGATGATGATGATGATGATGCTGATGATGATGTTTCATTTCAGACCTAGTATTTTCAG
>JAPXFY010000033.1:14476766-14481766 GCA_030674185.1 Monoplex corrugatus | reverse complement strand
ACTACTATCATTACTACCACTACTATCAATTACTACCACTACTATCATTACACCACTACTATCAATTACTACCACTACTATCATTACTACCACTACTATCATTAACTACCACTACTATATATACTACCACTACTATCATTACTACCTACTACTATACATTACTACCACTACTATCATAACTACCCACTATCATTACTACCACTACTATCATTACTACCACTACTATCATTACTACCACTACTATCATTACTACCACTACTATATTACTACCACTACTATTATACATACTATATTACTACCACTACATCATTACTACCACTACTATCATTACTACATACTATATTACTACTACTACATCATTACTACCACTACATCATTACTACTCACTACTATCATTACTACCACTACTACTATTACTACACTACATACTACACTACTATCATTACTACCACTACTATCATTACTACCACTACTATAATTACTAACCACTACTACTATCATTACTACCACTACTATCATTACTACACTACTATCATTACTACTATATACTACTACTAACATCATTACTACACTACTACATAATCTAACTACTACTATCATAATACTACCACTACTATCATTACTACCACTACTATCATTACTACACTACTATCATACTACCACTACATATCAATACTACCACTACTATCTACTACATCACATACTACCACTACATCATTACTACCACTACTATCATTACTACCACTACTAATCATTACTACCACTACTATCATTACTACCACTACATCATTACTACCACTACTATCATTATACACTACTATCATTACTACCACTACTATATACTACCACTACATATACTACCACTACTATCATTACTACCACTACTATCATTACTACCACTACTATCATTACTACCACTACTATCAATTACTACACACTACTACACTATACTACCACTACTATCATACTACCACTACTATATTACTACCACTACTAATACTTACTACTACACTACTACTACTATCATTACTACCACTACTATCATTACTACCACTACTATCATTACTACCACTACTATCATTACTACACTACACTAACTATCATTACTACCACTACTATCATTACTACCACTACTATCATTACTACCACTACTATCATTACTACCACTACTATCATTACTACCACTACTATCATTACTACCACTACTATCATTACTACCACTACTATCATTACTACCATACTATCATTACTACCACTACTATCATTACTACCACTACTATCATTACTACCACTACTAATCATTACTACCACTACTATCATTACTACCACTACTATCATTACTACCACTACTATCATTACTACCACTACTATCATTACTACACTACTATCATTACTACCATACTATCATTACTACCCACTATAATTACTACCACTACTATCATTACTACCTACTATCATTACTACCACTACTATCATTACTACCACTACTATCATTACTACCACTACTATCATTACTACCACTACTATCATTACTACCACTACTATCATTACTACCACTACTATCATTACTACCACTACTATAATTACTACCACTACTATCATTACTACCACTACTATCATTACTACCACTACTATCATTACTACCACTACTATCATTACTACCATTACTATCATTACTACCACTACTATCATTACTACCATACTATCATTACTACCACTACTATCATTACTACCACTACTATCATTACTACACTACTATCATTACTACCACTACTATATTACTACCACTACTATCATTACTACCATACTACATTACTACCATACATCATTACTACATACTATCATTACTACACTACTATCATCTACTACCACTACTATCATTACTACACTACTATCATTACTACCACTACATCATTACTACTACTATCATACTACCACTACTATCATTACTACCACTACTATCATTACTAACCACTATTATATTGTACTACCACTACTATCATTATACATACTATCATTACTATACTACTATCATTACTTACTACATTACTACCTACTACTATCATGTACTACTACTACTATATACTACTACTACTATTCTACTACTATTGCATGCTACTATCCACTACTATCAGTCTACTACTGCACTATCTCTGCTATACAACTTTACTTACTACTACTGTCACTACTACTCTATCATTACTACAATACTACAACATGCTGCTTCACTTACTACCACTACTATTGCTACTGCTACAATACACTACTACTTATTACTACACTATTTACTACACTACTGATGCTTACTAACATACTCATATTACTACCACTATCTGCTACTCTACTTCTACCCACTACTTATGCTGCTGCTACCTACTCACTACTATACATATACTACCTACTCTATATACTCCACTACTATTGTTATCTACTACTACTACTCACTCTACTATCACTACTATCACTTACTAATCTACCTATCATTTCTCTACTACTGATATTACTACACTACTATCATTTACTACTACTACTATCTATTCTACATACTGCTATATACTACATACTACATTGCTGCTCTCTATCTTGCACTACTACTACTATTTACTACACTATACTATATTCTAACTATCTATTTACTACTACTACTTCATACTACCTATTATTACGTGACATACTATCTTGCTACCACTACTTTTTACTACCACTACTATCATTGCTCTACTACTACTGTTACTACTACTACATTACTACTACTACTGTATACTACTACTACTGTTGTTACTACTCACTCTTTCTTACTACTACTACTTACATTGCTATTACTACGTTGTTACTACTACTATTGTCTATACTACTACTCTTTTTAACTTCATACTACATCTTTACTACTACTATCATATCTTTGCATACTACTACTGTACTATACTACTATTCTACTATCAACTACTTTGTTCTACTCTTTTCCTCTGCTACTCTACTGCTCTGCTGCACTATACTATACAACTAGCTCTGCTACTGTACTGCTCTACACACTATACTTACACTATACTCACTTTCTGTTGTTGCTCTTGCTACTGCACTCCTCCCTACCTTACTACTCTACACTATACTTATTCTCTACTCTCTCTTTACTTACTTGCTACTGCGTGCTTCTCTGCTGCTACTGCTACTACTACCACTACCATTACTGTTACTATACTACTTACTTACACTCTTGTTGTACACTATTTGCTACTGCTACTACTATTCTACCTCTACTGTTGACTACTACTGTACTACTACTACTACTACTCACTTTCTGCTACTAGTCTACTACTACACTACTACTACTCTATTTGTTGTTATACTTGCTACTATCCTACTTTTCTACTAGCTACTTCCTACGTGCTACTACTACTACTACACTAGCATTACTTTACTACTACTACTGCTTGTGCTTACTACTTTGTCTGTCCTCCTACTGCTAGTACATACTATCATACTTTTTTGTCTTACTGCTTGTCTATGCTACTCTTCTCCTCCTACCTACTACTCTACTCACATCTTCTACTACTACACTCGGACTGCTTCTCTCATTGCACCTACTCATTTACTACTATTCTACTACTGCTGCTATGCTTTTCATACTACTCTCTCTCTTCTCACTACTATCTGCTGCTCTGCTGCTACCTCCTCTCCTACTACCTATGCTGCTGCTAATATATTCTTCTGACTATATATGCTGCTGTGCTATATGTTATTTCACGATCACTACTTCTACATGTATTGATACATATGTTGCCGCTACTACTGCTGCTTGTATTAGTATTTTTTTGATTTTGCTATCTTTTTAAACGATGATTGTGCAATCCCAAATTCATGAACGGAAATTTGGACAGCACGGCATGTACTACTTGAATTATTTTGAAACACGTATGAACAGGGAATGTTTTCATGATACTGGTCCAAAATGTGCACTTACCAGAAGAGACATTAACGACAGTTAAAGGAATAACTACAGAAAGACGCAATGCAGAGTTGGAATTAAAACGTATAAAAAAACAAGAAAGCCTGATTTAGCAGTAATCTTATAAACTACTGTTGAAAACAGAAAAACAACAACAAAATACAAGCGCAATTTCATCTGCTACAGAAAAACATGAAAATAGCATCAGAACGCTTGTTTAACATAACGAGACAAAACAGACGGAAAATGTTGGGACAACCGGCCTTGTTTTTGTGCTTCATGTTTGCTTGAAAGCAGATTGCCACACTCGCGTTGAATTTCATTCGCTACCCTAAACAGTATCTGTTATTCCTTGTAGGTCTTGTTCCTACAATTCCTTGTTCTCTTTAAATCTGGGTAAGAATTTTTTTCAGACTAAAAATCGGGAGAAAAAAAAGGAAAAGAATAAAAAGAAAGAGGCAGAAATGGTGTCTGGCTATCGCGTTCTGTGGTTACTTCTTTCCCTCCCGGCGGAAATTCACCATTACATTAAAATTCAGAAGCAGCCACGAACGTTTAAAAACCACAGACACATTATCTTATAAAATTGAATACATTTTGAACCACCCCCTCCCTCCCCCAAAATCCTGATGAATAACTAATCAAAAATGAAACAGCAATTTACTCACCAAGTTCTTTCATTTTCATTATCCATTGACAGACGACAATTTGGCGGTTTTCGTTTTACGTTGCGTCATGTTTTTTTGGGAGAGGGACGGTGATGACGCTGGGTTAACCGAACCCACTGCACTGAGCGAAAAAAAAAAAAAAAAAAAAAGGAGTCTTGGGAGGACAGCGTCGCCCTCTGACGGTCTCGTCTGCGTCCTCGCTTGCTCGCTTGCTTGCTTGCTTGCTTGCCGGAAGATCAGTAGAGTTGCTTCCCTTTGGTCGTCTGCTTACGACGTTGCAGACGGCTTCCATTCCATGAGCGATTTGGAAGTTGCGCGAGCGAGCAGCTTTGCGACAAGATCAATTTTGTCTGCGCCCCCTCCCCCCTTCCCCACCCTTTTTTTTT
>JAPXFY010000033.1:14459266-14471766 GCA_030674185.1 Monoplex corrugatus | reverse complement strand
CTCTCCCTCTCTTTCTCATTCATTCATTTTCTGGAAGAAACACTGAAAAAAGAGGAGACTTCACAGCAGATAACATATCATATGACCGCTTGAACAGTCCCACTCAGTAGTGCGTATTCTTTTTGTGGATTTCTCCTTACAGCATTTAATACGATACCTCACCTTTGGACAGAAAGCCCATTGGACACGAACCATCTAAATCAGCTTTCGCGTATTCTTTTTATGGATTTCTCCTTACAGTACATGTATTTATGGATTTTCCTTAACATTCAACACGATACAACCTTATCAGGAAAATATTTGGACACGAACAATCTAAATCAGCTTGTACTATTTATGTTGTCCATTGTTTAAATGTTGATGTAGCTGTGTCTTGTTTGCGACTGAATTAGCTAAACGTAAACGAGCAGATAGACGAAAACAGAATACGTAGGTTTTGTGATGATAATGCCTCAGGTGATGAGTTTCATTTTATTTTCGAATGTTTTAAATTCCGTGATAATGAATTGAAGTACATTCCATAATAATATTTGTCAGTTAAAGTAATTTCCTCATTGAGTGCCCTGATTTCTGAAAGGAGAAAACATTGATTGAGATCAGCAATTAAAAAATAAATTCTATAATTGTGCAAATTTCTTCCGAACATTTAAGTATCTTATCGTAAGACAATTTCTTTTTTTTTTTTCTTTCTTTTTATCCTGCAGTTTTCAACGCCACCTTAGTGGCCACAGAAGCTGGAACAATTTTTACAATGCGACGATGATGATGTCGATGAGTTTAATGATCATGATGCTTTGGAGTTCCATCTAGGATTAAGACTGCGTGCGTGACAGGGCTGTATTCCACGCTTACTATCATAATATAGCCTGGCGTCAACCAGGCCCGAAAGATACAGACACCTGTGGTGCTGGTCAGAAGATTTTAACAACACCCTCTATGACGCATTCGTGAAATGGATTAGGCTCGACTGTGTGGTCCCAGCTTTCCCAACGAGCCCAAAGCACGCCCAATTCTGGGTAGGAGCCGAAAAGTCTCACAATGATTTTTTAAGGGACTGATGGGGATTTGAACCCACAACCTTCCAGTCGGTAGTCCGTTGCGCTAACCACTACACCACGGCGACTGGCATTGTAAGACAATTTCTACTGTACTTTTGTTTCTGTTGGATTATTAACATATTTCTTTCTGCTGCATTTTATGTGCTGATCCCCAGAGAGTTTCGTCTCTTTGCGGTCATCCTCCATGCCCCAGCTGAGGTTAAAGGTTACTCTATTAAACACTGAATAGAAACTGAATTGAAAGACTGACTTTCTGATTAGACCGAACTCAGTGTGTCCAGGAACCAGAAAATACACTAAAGAAGAATATGAACGCGTAATTAATACAACAAGACAAGACAGGCGCAAATTTTCGACCAACTGGCCTTTGTCAAGCGTGAGATTACAAACAAACAAATACCAGATACAAAAAAATATGAGAAAAAGACTGACACTTCCCTGCTGCTGTATCCAATAATTTTTGTATCTAGTGTTTGTTTGTTCGTAATCTTATGCTAGACAAAGGCCAGTTGGTCGAAAATTTGCGCCTGTCGTGTCTTGTTGTATTAAATACGCGTTCTTATTCTTCTTTCGTGTTTTTTCTGTTTCCTGTTTGCTTGAACGCGGGCAGTCACACCTGTTTTGGATTCTGTGTGTCTCGTACGAAATTTCCGTTTCTTGCACGGGGACAGTGGCAGAATGGTTCAGATGTTCGTTCGCCAATAAATAAACTCGAAGTTCCAGAGTTCGCTCGAGGTAGAGGCCTCGACTATTCTGCTCAGTTTGGCCGGAAAATGGAACAGAATGTCTAGTCCTTCGGAAGGAGACGAAAAACAAGTCGGACTGGTATGCCTTCTGGCCTGCGCACGTTAAAGATCCCACGGCAGTTGAAAATCGTGAGGAGCAAGGTATTCGCCCGGCTGCCCTAGTACAAAACATTGAGAGACTGATTGTCCACGTCCCTCCCCTTGACGGCCAGTTAGCCTTCTTGTCCTCAATTCTTAATAAAAAAAATAAATAAACAAGTGGCACTGCACTGCGGCGACGCCCTCTCAAAAGGGAGAGCAGGCCGATTTTCACATGACAAATCCAACGACAAAAATAGGCAAATAAATAAATAAATAATAACAATGATAATAACAATAATGATAATGATAACAATAATGATAACAATGATAACAATAATAAAACTAATAACTCTATTAATAATAATAATGATGATGATAATAATAAGAATGAGAACAACAACAACAACGACGGCGATACTACTACTACAACTGCTACTGCTGCTACTACTACTACTACTACCACTACTACTCATTACTATTATTATTATTGTTGTTATTGTTATCATTATTATTATCATTATTATCATCATCATCATCATCATTATTTTTTTATTATTTTTTTATTATTATTATTATTATGACGACGATGACGACGACGATGATGACGACGATGATGACGACGACGACGACGGCGGCGATGATGTTGATGATGATGTTGATGATGATGAAACGTTCCAACAGGTACCAGAAAGGTGTGCCCTAGAGACCATATCCATGACACTGGGAGATGCTCCTGGTGCAGACATCCCGCCACAAGAAGTCAGGCGTCAACGTCCAACTACTCCGGGTTTCCGGTGTGGGGGAATTCCTGTCCCAGCTGAAAAAGGGGCCTGGGATAGAAGAGGAAATTTTAGATGAGGGATATCCCCCGTGGGGATGTCGGGAGCTACGAATATTTCAGGATAAATAATATCCCCACCTTCTGGAAATTCTGTTTTAGAAATTTTTCTCTTTTCTGTCACTCTCTTTGTTTCTGCCTTGTTCCTTTGCCTTCTGTCATTTCTTCCTATCATTTTCTGCCTTGCTGGTCCATTCACCTGCATGTGTTCTTTAAAACCTTATATGCTTTCTCTCACCCCAGTGGGGATGCCAGGGGCTCTTTCAGTATAAATAGTATCCCCACCTTCTGGAAATTCTGCTAGAAAGTTCTTTTCTTTTCTGTCATTGTCTTTGTTTCTGTCATGCTCCTTTGTTTTCTGTAATCTCTTCTTGTCATTTTCTGCCTTGCTGGTCCATCCACCTGCATGTGTTCGATAAAGCCTTACGTACTTTCTCTTGAGATTGATAATTGGAAACGAATTAAGTGCATTTTTGGTTCTAATGAAACGTGATGTGCAGAAGCAGTTTTAGGTAATTTAGGTCTGTTTTTCTACATGTCTAAATGTTCTTAGTTACGTTTAGATTTGTGTTCAGGTTTGTTGTTTGAAATCCCCTGGTGATAGATTGGACAGAGTGGTCAACGCCAACGTCCTTGGATTATGTGCACTTAAGTTTCTTTTCCAGGTGTTCTCTGTCTCTCTGTCTGTCTGTCTGTGTCTGTCTGTCTGTCTGTTTCTCTCTGTCTCTCTCTCTCTCTCTGTCTGTCTGTGTCTCTGTCTCTGTCTCTCTGTCTCTGTCTCTCTCTGTTTCTCTGTCTCTGTGTGTGTGTCTCTCTCTGTGTGTGTCTCTCTGTTTCTCTCTCTGTCTCTCTCTCAGTCTCTCTCTCTGATCTCTGTCTCTCTGTCTCTCTCTCTCTGTCTCTCTCTCTCTCTGTCTCTCTCTCTCTGTCTCTCTCTCTCTGTCTCTCTCTGTGTCTCTCTCTCTCTCTCTGTCTCTCTCTCTCTCTGTCTCTGTCTCTCTCTCTGTCTCTCTCTATCTCTGTCTCTTTCTCTATCTGTCTCTCTGTCTCTCTGTCTCTCTCTCTTCTCTCTGTCTCTGTCTCTTCTCTCTGTCTGTCTCTCTCTCTCTTTCTGTCTCTCCAGTGAGGTATGGTGTAGATTTTGAGATGGTTATAACCCTGATATGGCTCTACGCAGTCGGCTGGGCTTTAAACAACAACAACAACAACAACAGAGGAGGGGCAAGTGACGGGGACTTAGAGTTCTGGGAACCAGGATTGGAATGTCCACACAGGCGTAACGAGAATGATGGGTGGAGTGATGTGTCCCTCACGTTCCTGAAAACCTTTCTCTACAATGGAATTCGTTCAACAGGGATTCACCGCACTCGGACAATATCAAATACGCTTCACCCAAATCCGCTAGCATTTCTTTGGCAGACTCCCTGAGCTTGCGCAAAACCGTGTGTGCTGGCACAGTCTTGAAATGGGGAGGGGTTGGGGGTGGAAGGGACCTATCAAACACTAAGCCGACGTCACCAGAATGATGGAAACATTAAGACGGGCAACCAACACGGCAGTTTGTAATGTTGCGGGTTGGGATTGAACTCGAGATATCAGATCTTGAGTCCACGGCTCTGTCAAAACAACCAACCAGAACTTGAATTTTGAGAAGGCACACTCTATCTCTCTTATACGCACGTACAAACACACACACACACACACACACACACACACACACACACATACACACACACACCCACACATGCCCACACACACACACACACACACACATGTATATATATATTTATACACACACACACAGACACACACACAGACACACACACATACACACACAGACACACACACACACACACAGACACACACACACACACACACACAGACACACACACACACACACACACACACACACAAATACAAACACACACGCACACATACAGACATACACGCGCACGCACACACACATTGTCTCTCCCTCTCTCTCTCTCTCTTTCACACACACAGACATACAAACACACTCACGCACACACATTCTCTTAAACACACACTCTCTTAAACATTCGCACACGTATCCACACGCACAGACTGGCAAACACACACGCGCGCACACACATACACACTCACACACACACACTTACAAACTTACCACACCACACACAAATACACACACACAACTCCCAGGAAATATTAAATAATCTCTCCACTTTTTTAGACGGAAAAACGGGAGTGAGATGGGTCTTATGGGAAATACAATTAAAAAAAAAAGTCTCATGAAAGTCATGTCCTAGCGATCCATTTTAAGATATTCCCTCAGGAAGACGGTGCCTTTCTGTTTAACATGCAAAATCATCCCGCCCAAGGACCGGCTTCACACAATATTCTGTTGAAATACTGGTAGAAAGAAACTCTAGGGAGAGCTAGACAACAGAAGGTCTTCAGAGAAGTAACCCCCTTTAGACAAGTGTTTCGGCCCTGAATTCCTTACACTCTCGGGGGGCCGGGCCACATCCAGGTCATGACTCCTGGATGCCCTTCTGCTGTTGTCTATTTTTTTTTTTTTTTTTTTTTTTTTTTTTTTAACCACGCCGGGGATCGAACCTGGGCGATTCTGCGCTTCAGAACTGCGGTACGCGGTTTTACCAATGTGCTAACGGGGCACACATCATCTGTAGGGAATTTAATCCTTATGAAGTTCACTTTTTTGGTTCCTCCTTGCCCAGATCCAGCTTGAGCTCCTTTCTGCTGCCTCTGCCATCGCTTTAAGGGCTCTAGTCCTCTTCTTCCCAGAAATGGCGAGTTGTTTCATGAGCTCATAAGCGGAGGTGCCCACAAACCCTCTTGCCCCGACCTCTATGGCGAAGATTTTGACCCGCAGACCTGCTTTCTTCAGGGTGCTGGCAAGACCGGCGTATTTTTCGGTCTTGTAGATATGTGCTTCTTCCATTCTGCTTTCGTATGGCACAGTGAGTTCTATCAGAATCACTTGTTTCGAGGAGTCAGAGTGGAGAGCGATGTCTGGTCTCATGCCTGTCTTGCTGATGACATCTGGGTAATTTCTCCACTCTGGGAGGTCTGCTGTACACTCCCAGTCGACTGCTCCATCCAGAAGACCCTTTGGCAATGTGCTGGTTGTCATAGCCCTTTCGGGCCAGACCTGTTTCCCTCCTGCTTTGTAGAACGTTGTCATAGCAATTGGTGCGTTTGGGGTCATGGTTTTTTCGCTAACCACATCTGTGATCACTTTCAGAACTTGGTTGTGCCTCCATGTATACCTTCCTTGGGCTAGCGCTACTTTGCAAGAGCTTAGGACATGTTCCACTGTTTGTTTCTTCTGACAGAGCGGACATGCTGGGTCGTCTGCTTTCCCCCATTTCACTAAGTTTGCATTCGAGGGGAGCAGATCATATACAGATCTGAGGAGGAAGCTTATCCTTAGAGGAGCCATGTGCCACATATCGTTCCAGCTGAGACTTCTTTGGAGTGCACTGTCCCATGTTGTCCATTGCCCCTGTTGACCTTGCTGGACTGCCTTCTGCACTCTTTTGACATCTTCTTCTTCCTTCAACTCCTGTATGATCATGTCTCTTTTTTCCTTCCCTTTGGCTTTGGACCACCACTGCATTTTTGTTGCTCCCAGTCCCTGTCTGTTGGTTTGCGTGTGTCCAATTATTTCTTTGATGCTGAGGTTTCTCTTGGCATTGTTTACAGCCTCTTGGACTTTCCACTTTCTGCCAGTTCTCAGCTTTGGATGAACTGCTCTCACGATATTGTCCTCCGATTCCTCCAGCATGCTCAACAGTCTTGCTTTTCCAACTTTGTATTCCTCCACTATGGATTTGAGAGGTAGCTTCAGCATTGCTTGACGACAGTAGAATGCAACATCAGTGAGACCAGGTGGGACACCGAGCCATTTTCTTGTGTATTTGTTGATTTTGGCTTCCATTGCTTCGACTGTGCTGGTGCAAATGTCATAGATTAGCAGTGGCCACAGCAGCTTTGGTATCAGCATGAACTGTAGACACCAGACTTTGTATTTGCCTGGCAGTCCGCAGTTATCTATTTTCTTCAGGCCTTCTTCTGCTGTTTGCTTGGTTTCACATCCCCTTTGTGTGTCTTTCAGGGAGTCATCATACCATCTTCCGAGACTTTTTACTGGCTCTTCTGTGACAGTGGGGATGGCTTGGTTGGCTACCATGAATTTGACTGAATCTGCCACTTTTCCTTTTCGCAGTGAGAGACTTCGGGATTTCTTAGGTTTGAACCTCATTCTTGAAGAGGCCACCAGCTCATCCAGCTGCTTTAAGATTTGGTGTGTCTCTTCCTCATCCATGGACAAGACTGTTGTGTCATCCATGAATAAAAATAAAGTGGAACATCAGTTCTCTACCCACTTTAACCCTTTGACTCCCGCACCCTACTCACCAATTGCAAAAACTTAACTGTTTGACTCCTTCACCCTATCCACCAATTGCAAAAACTTAACCCTTTGACTCCCTCACCCTGTCCACCAATTGCAAAAACTTAACTGTTTGACTCCCGCACCCTATCCACCAATTGCAAAAACTTAACTGTTTGACTCCTTCACCCTATCCACCAATTGCAAAAACTTAACCCTAACTCCCTCACCCTACTCACCAACTGCAAAAACTTAACTCTTTGACTCCCTCACCCTATCCATCAGTTTCTTGCCGGAAGCTGGTGGATAGGGTGAGGGAGTCAAAGGGTTAAGTTTTTTGCTTTGCTAGCATGGGTGACAATGCAAGAGGCTGGTGGACAGGGTTCTGGATTTCAAGGATTAATCCTTTGACTCCCGCACCCTATCCATCAACTGCAAAAACTGAACCCTTTGACTCCCTCACCCTATCCACCAGCTTCGAACAGGAAGCTATGTTTTTTTGTTTTGCTAGCATGGGTAACAATGCAGGATACTTGCGGCCATGGTGTGAAAGTCAAAGGGTAAAGGAGAAGAATATCAGAATGGTTCAGACGTTCACCTGTCAATAACTAAACTTGAGGTACCCGGGTTCGTTTCCCGTTGAAGCCTCAATATTTCTCCTCATTTTGACCGGAAAATCGAACTGAACGTCTTTTCTTTCGGAAGGGATCGAAAAACGAGTCGGATGCTTGTGCCTTCTGGCCTGCGGACGCTAAAGATCCACGGCAATAGAAAATCGTGAAGAGCAAGGCATTCGCCCGGCTACCCTGGTACTGGTATACTTTTTTTTATTGGAGAGATAGAATCATTTCCCAGGTCCCTGCCATTGAAGGCCCATTAGCCCTCTTGTCTTTCTGAAGTCTTGGTCAAAGAAAAAGAAACACCACCACCACCACCACCACCACCAACAACAACAACAACAACACAACAACAACAAACAAAAAAGAACAACAACAACAAACAAAAACAACAACAAAACAACAAAAACAACAACAACACAACAACAAAACAACACAACAACAACAAAACAGCAACAACAATAACAACACAACAACAACAAAACAGCAACAACAACAACAAACAAAAACGAGGGCGTGTTCTGCAGCGACACGTTCTCAAACGCGGAGCACAGCCCGAGTTCCACACGATAAACTCCATATTGACAACTAGAAATGAATAAGAATATGAATCATCATCATCATCATCATCATCATCATCATCATCATCATCATCATCATCAGGTGCCTTGCCGCATGGCGTTTGCGATCATGGACTTCCATCTGTCTCTATCTCTTGTTGCCTCAAGCATCTCTTCCACCCTTTTTGTTTTCAGCCACTTTGCAAGTCCGTCTAGTATCTTCTCCCTGAGTCTACCTGGTGTTCTCTTTCCCTCCAGCTTTCCCGTTGTGACCCGGTGCTCCAACTCCCCTTTCCTCATAAAATGACCTATAAATGTTGCCTGTCTTTTCCCAATCTTCCTTATGAATGATCTTCTTGTGTCTGCCTCCATCAAGACTGTCTCGTTTGTTTTCTTTGCTGTCCATGGAACTCTCAACATTCTTGTTAGAAACCACATCTCGGCTGCCTCAATCTTGTTCTGGCTTTGTTTGTTGAAAATGAACAAGCGTATGAATATATTATGAATAAGCATATGTATATGAATATGAATAATGCTGCCATCATTCTAGCGATGTCAGTTTAGTATTTCAGAGGTTCATTCCCCCCTCCCCAACTCTTTACTCACCAATGCAAGACCTTACAAGTGCGTAGGTTTGTTTTTTTTTCGCAGGCTCTGGGAGTCTGTCAGATTCTTTGCTGGCAGATTTAGGTAGAGCGCATATGGAATTGTCCAGTGTGATGAATCCCTCTTTTTGAAGATCTCCAAGCTCCTGTGAGTGACCCCGCGTGACTGTAAGTTGACAGGGTGTGTGTGGGCGAATGCGGATATGCGCGCGCCCCTTTACTCACGAACAGGCTGATTATACAAAACACGTCTGCCTCTTCCTCTCTCTCTCTGGTTTTGTCTCTGTCTCTCTCTGTGTCTCTTTGTCAGTCCGTCTGTCTGTCTGTCTCTCTCTGTCTCTTTCTGTCTGTCTCCGTCTCTCTCTCTGTCTCTTTCTGTCTGTCTCTGTCTCTCTATTTCTGTCTGACTGTCTCTTTCTGTCTGTCTGTTCTCTCTCTTTCTGTCTGTCTGTCTGTCTGTGTCTGTCTCCGTCTGTGTCTGTCTGTTTCTATCTGTCTGTCTGTCTGTGTCTGTCTCTATCTGTCTGTAGACAGTCTTTCTGTCTCTGTCTGTTTTTTTGTGTGTATGTGTACAAAGCGTTGTGCATTTATTCATTGTTTTATTTTAAAACACGCTTGACAAAGGCCAATTTGCGCCTGTCTTGTTTTATTGTATTCAATAAGCGTTCTACCTATGTTTTTGAGTTTCTCTAGGCCTACAGTGGAAACAGGTTTTGTCTGTGTGACCTTGACCTTGGCGCCATGACTTCCAGACTTAAGTCATCGGGACTTTGTAGACATGAATTTGCTATAGATCCAGCCAGAAACAGTTGGGGGGAAATCTTGTCGAACACTTATTTATTCGTTTATTTATTTATTCATTGTTGGATGTCGACACACGTCTAAGGGACGCAACTCGTTTTTTGTATTTTATCTCAGATTAGAAAGTATTACTCTCCCCTGAACTGACACCCCTCCTCTCTCTTTCTCTCTGTATGGTATATCATATGTCAACAAAACGTTTTCATATCTATATAATTTTTTTTATTATATTTCATTACCATACTATTTTTTTTTTGTAAAACAAAACAAAAATAATAAACTGAAAAGTTTATTAAATAAAAAAAAAAGAAGGGTTTTTGAAAATTATTGCCCTAAGCCTGAAACGCATTATAGACTGGAGATTAGCGTTGCAAGCATGAAAAAGTTAGCTGAGCAGAAGGGGGGTGGGGGGAGCATTGTACATTGATACATGTGTATGTATACAATGTATAAATAAATGTATTTGTATACATATAAGTAAACATTATATGTATTATATAAAGTGATACTACTACAGTTTAATCTAAAGCCTTGAGGACTGATTAGTCCTTTTGAAAGAGCCATGGACTTAAGATCTGATATCTTGAGTTCAATTCCAACCCCCAACATTAAAAACTGGCCTGTTGGCTGCCCATCTTATGTTTCCATCATTCTGGTGGTGTCAGTTTAGTGTTTCATATATCTACTGGCCTGTTCACTGCCCATCTTAATGTTTCCATCATTCTGGTGGTGTCAGTTTAGTGTGTCATATATCAACTGGCCTGTTCACTGCCCATCTTAATGTTTCCATCATTCTGGTGGTGTCAGTTTAGTGTTTCATATATCAACTGGCCTGTTCACTGCCCATCTTAATGTTTCCATCATTCTGGTGGTGTCAGTTTAGTGTTTCATATATCAACTGGCCTGTTCACTGCCCATCTTAATGTTTCCATCATTCTGGTGGTGACAGTTTAGTGTTTCATATATCAACTGGCCTGTTCACTGCCCATCTTAATGTTTCCATCATTCTGGTGGTGTCAGTTTAGTGTGTCATATATCAACTGCACATCTTAATGTTTCCATCATTCTGGTGGTGTCAGCTTAGTGTTTCATATATCAACTGGCCTGTTCACTGCCCGTCTTAATATTTTCATCATTCTGGTGGTGTCAGTTTACTGTTTCATATATCAACTGGCCTGTTCACTGCCCATCTTAATGTTTCCATCATTCTGGTGGTGTCAGCTTAGTGTTTCATATATCAATTGGCCTGTTGGCTGCACATCTTAATGTTTTCATCATCTTTCTGTCTCTCTCTCTGTGTCTCTCTCTGTGTCTCTCTCTCTGTGTCTCTCTCTGTGTCTCTCTCTGTCTCTCTCTGTGTCTCTCTCTGTCTCTCTCTGTGTCTCTCTCTGTCTCTCTCTGTGTCTCTCTGTGTCTCTCTGTGTCTCTCTGTGTCTCTCTCTGTGTCTCTCTCTGTGTCTCTCTGTGTCTCTCTCTGTCTCTCTGTGTCTCTCTGTGTCTCTCTGTGTCTCTCTGTGTCTCTCTCTGTCTCTCTCTGTGTCTCTCTGTGTCTCTCTCTGTCTCTCTCTGTCTCTCTGTGTCTCTCTCTGTCTCTCTCTGTCTCTCTCTGTCTCTCTCTCTGTCTCTCTGTGTCTCTCTCTGTCTCTCTCTCTGTCTCTCTCTCTGTCTCTCTCTGTCTCTCTGTGTCTCTCTCTGTCTCTCTCTGTGTCTCTCTCTGTCTCTCTCTGTCTCTCTCTGTGTCTCTCTCTGTGTCTCTCTGTGTCTCTCTCTGTGTCTCTTTCTGTCTCTCTCTGTCTCTCTCTCTGTCTCTCTCTGTCTCTCTGTCTCTCTCTGTCTCTCTCTCTGTGTCTCTCTCTGTGTCTCTCTCTCTGTCTCTCTCTGTGTCTCTCTCTGTCTCTCTCTGTGTCTCTCTCTGTGTCTCTCTGTCTCTCTCTGTCTCTCTCTGTGTCCTCTCTCTGTCTCTCTCTCTCTGTCTCTCTCTGTGTCTCTCTCTGTCTCTCTCTGTGTGTGTCTCTCTCTGTCTCTCTCTGTGTCTCTCTCTGTGTCTCTCTCTGTCTCTCTCTCTGTGTCTCTCTCTGTGTCTCTCTCTGTCTCTCTCCAGATACGTTTTCCACGCCATGAATAGGAGAAAAAAATTGTTAAAAGGAGAAGAAAAGTAAATAGTTATGTAGATACTAGCACTAGAATTTCAGACAATAATTAATTTCAATTGTAAAGAAAAAAAAAATGTTTATTTGAATATGAAAGGGGTGCTCATATAGAGACACATGTGCATAGGTGCCTGTGTATTCACATTGACGTTGGTGTACTTATGTGCATATATAGGTGATAGTATCTACATTATGTATATGTGTGGGTACATATGTATATATATCTATGTATGTATATATGTATGAGTGATTATGTATGTGTGCGTGTATATAGATGTGTATGTGTGTATGTGCGTTTATACATAACCTTCAATTCAGTCTATGGCCTGAACCATTGCTGACCGCCGAAGATTGAGTTATCTCTGAACTAAAAGATGCACGAAATGCTAAATATGCGTTGAATGATCATTTGGTATTGTCTCAATGTCAATTGTTTTGGTAAATGAGTGACTGATCTGCGATTAGTCTGATTAATGGATTGGCATTATGAATGTCTGTTTTTGCCAATTAACCGACTGTTTTGGGGTCGAATTGCTCTTATGTCATATATTTCTTGTTTCACTTCATTGTACATTAATTCCATTGATTGGTTTAGATTCACTGGTGAATAAATTGATAAACTGAACGCATGATTAGCTGACAACGGAA
>JAPXFY010000033.1:14451766-14454266 GCA_030674185.1 Monoplex corrugatus | reverse complement strand
CGCCCGGCTGCCCTGGTACTGGTATACTTTTTTTTTAATTGGAGAGATAGAATCATTTCCCAGATCCCTCCCATTGAAGGCCCATTAGCTCTCTTGTCTTTCTGAAGTCTTGATCAAAGAAAAAGAAACAACAACAACACACAACAACAAGAACAAGAACAACAACACAACAACAACACAACAACAACAAACAACAACAACAAACAACAAAAACAACAACAACACAACAACAACAACAACAAAACAAAACAAGAACAACAACAACAACAACAAAACAACAGCAACAACACAACAACAACAACAAAACAACAGCAACAACACAACAACAACACAACAGCAACAACAACAACAACACAACAACAACAACAAAACAACAGCAACAACACAACAACAACACAACAGCAGCAACAACAACAACACAACAACAAAACAACAACAACAACACAACAACAAAACAACAACAACAAACAAAAACGGGGGCGTTTTCTGCAGCGACACGCTCTCATAAGTAGAGCGCAGCCCGAGTTTCACATGGTAAAATCCATAGTTACAAAAAGAAATTAATAAGAATATGAATCATCATCATCAGGTGCCTTGCCGCATGGCGTTGGCGATCATGGACTTCCGTCTGTCTCTATCTCTTGTTGCCTCAAGCATCTCTTCCACCCTCCTTGTCTTCAGCCACTCTGCAAGTCCGTCTAGTATCTTCTCCCTGGGTCTACCTGGTGCTCTCTTTCCCTCCAGCTTTCCCGTTGTGACCCGGTGCTTCCAATTCCCCTTTCCTCATAAAATGGCCTATAAATGTTGCCTGTCTTTTCCTAATCTTCCTTATGAATGATCTACTTGTGTCTGTCTCCATCAAGACTGTCTCGTTTGTTTTCTTTGCTGTCCATGGAACTCTCAACATTCTTGTTAGAAACCACATCTCGGCTGCCTCAATCTTGTTCTGGCTTTGTTGAAAATGAACAAGCGTATGAATATATTATGAATAAGCATATGTATATGAATATGAATAATGCTGCCATCATTCTAGCGATGTCAGTTTAGTATTTCAGAGGTTCATTCCCCCCTCCCCAACTCTTCACTCACCAATGCAAGACCTTACAAGTGCGTAGGTTGTTTTTTTTTTCGCAGGCTCTGGGATTCTGCCAGATTCTTTGCTGGCAGATTTAGGTGGAGCGCATATGGAATTGTCCAGTGTGATGAATCCCTCCTTTTGACGACCTCCAAGCTCCTGTGAGTGACCCCGCGTGGCTGTAAGTTGACAGGGTGTGTGTGGGCGAATGCGGATATGCGCGCGCCCCTTTACTCACGAACAGGCTGATTATACAAAACACGTCTGCCTCTTCCTCTCTCTCTCTGGTTTTGTCTCTGTCTCTCTCTGTGTCTCTTTGTCAGTCCGTCTGTCTGTCTCTCTCTCTCTGTCTCTTTCTGTCTGTCTCCGTCTCTCTCTGTGTCTCTTTCTGTCTGTCTCTGTCTCTCTCTATTTCTGTCTGACTGTCTCTTTCTGTCTGTCTGTTCTCTCTCTTTCTGTCTGTCTGTCTGTCTGTCTGTGTCTGTCTGTCTGTGTGTCTATCTCCGTCTATGTCTGTCTGTCTATCTGTCTGTCTGTCTGTGTCTGTCTCTATCTGTCTGTAGACAGTCTTTCTGTCTCTGTCTGTCTGTCTGTCTTTTTGTGTGTGTGTGTACAAAGTGTTGTGCATTTATTCTTGGTTGTATTTTAAAACACGCTTGACAAAGGCCAATTTGCGCCTGTCTTGTTTTATTGTATTCAATAAGCGTTCTACCTGTGTTTTTGAGTTTCTCTAGGCCTACAGTGGAAACAGGTATTGTCTGTGTGACCTTGACCTTGGCGCCATGACTTCCAGACTTAAGTCATCGGGACTTTGTAGATATGAATTTGCTATAGATCCAGCCAGAAACAGTTGGGGGGAAATCTTGTCGAACACTTATTTATTCGTTTATTTATTTATTCATTGTTGGCTGTCGACATACGTCTAAGGGACGCAACTCGTTTTTTGTATTTTATCTCAGATTAGAAAGTATTACTCTCCCCTGAACCGACATCCCCCCTCTCTCTTTCTCTCTGAATGGTATATCATATGTCAACAAAACGTTTTCATATCTATATAATTTTTTTTATTATATTTCATTACCATATTATATTTTTTTTGTAAAACAAAACAAAAATAATAAACTGAAAAGTTTATTAAATAAAAAAAAAAGAAGGGTTTTTGAAAATTATTGCCCTAAGCCTGAAACGCATTATAGACTAGAGATTAGCGTTGCAAGCATGAAAAAGTTAGCTGAGCAGAGGGGGGGGGGGGGGGGGGAAGCATTGTACATTGATACATGTGTATGTATACAATGTATAAATAAATGTATTTGTATACATATAAGTAAACATTATATGTATTATATAAAGTGATACTACTACAGTTTAATCTAAAGCCTTGAGGACTGATTAGTCCTTTTGAAAGAGCCATGGACTTAAGATCTG
>JAPXFY010000033.1:14444266-14446766 GCA_030674185.1 Monoplex corrugatus | reverse complement strand
CAACACAAATTTTCATTACATATCAGTTTTATTTTATCTAAACAACACAAATTTTCATTACATATCAGTTTTATTTTATCTAAACAACACAAATTTTCATTACATATCAGTTTTATTTTATCTAAACAACACAAATTTTCATTACATATCAGTTTTATTTTATCATCTAAACAACACAAATTTTCATTACATATCAGTTTTATTTTATCTAAACAACACAAATTTTCATTACATATCAGTTTTATTTTATCTAAACAACACAAATTTTCATTACATATCAGTTTTTATTTTATCTAAACAACACAAATTTTCATTACATATCAGTTTTATTTTATCTAAACAACACAAATTTTCATTACATATCAGTTTTATTTTATCTAATCAACACAAATTTTCATTACATATCAGTTTTATTTTATCTAAACAACACAAATTTTCATTACATATCAGTTTTATTTTATCTAAACAACACAAATTTTCATTACATATCAGTTTTATTTTATCTAAACAACACAAATTTTCATTACATATCAGTTTTATTTTATCTAAACAACACAAATTTTCATTACATATCAGTTTTATTTTATCTAAACAACACAAATTTTCATTACATATCAGTTTTATTTTATCTAAACAACACAAATTTTCATTACATATCAGTTTTATTTTATCTAATCAACACAAATTTGTTGCACTACTTGTCGGCTCTTTTTTCATTTTTTATCTAAGCAACATAAGTTGTTCGTATGAATTTGTTGGCTTATTTTCATCTCAGCAACACGAATTTGCTTTATGTATCAACTTTATTTTGTCTAAACAACATAAATTTGTTGCATTATTTGTCAACTTTTTTTTAAATCTCAGCAACATAAATTTGTTGCATTATTTGTCAACTTTTTTTTAAATCTCAGCAACATAAATTTGTTGTATTATTTGTCAACTTTTTAAAAATCTCAGCAACATAAATTTGTTGTATTATTTGTCAACATTTTTTTAATCTCAGCAACATAAATTTGTTGCATTATTTGTCAACTTTTTTTTAAATCTCAGCAACATAAATTTTTTGTAATATTTGTTGGTTCTTTGTATGCATGTATGTATGCTCTCTTTCTCTCTCTCTCTCTCTCTTTCTCTCTCTCTCTCTCTCTCTTTTCTCTCCCTCTCTCTGTCTGTGCGCGCACGCGCGCGCGTGTGTGTGTGCACGCGTATTGTTTGTTCTGTTCCCGTAAAACGCAACGGACATGCTTTTGACGCGGACTGTTCGTGAAACTATTATCATTATTATGAAACAAAAAGAAATGAATCTGAATATGAATACGAATGACATTCGCACGGTTGTAATATTTATGTGATTCCTGTACAATCCATGGGTATTAAGTGTACTTGTGTTAGTGTAGACCCTCCATGGGTATTATAGTGTACTGTATTAGTGTAGACCCTCCATGGGTATTATAGTGTATTAGTGTAGATCCTCCATGGGTATTATAGTGTATTAGTGTAGACCCTCCATGGGTATTACAGTGTACTTGTATTAGGTAGACCCTCCATGGGTATTACAGTGTACTTGTATTAGTATAGACCCTTCACAGGTGTGGTGTGGATGTAAACAAGCATATGTTCTGCTGATTCCAATACTCTCCGAAATAATTTGTTCGTGTTCTTGCTTTTTGTAATCTATCATATGTGTGAGACTCAACTGTGAATGAGTCAGTCAGTTGAGTTTAAACCAAGCCGGCTAATTAACTTGCACAGAAACCCGGAACCGATTTATTACCTTCTAACCTGTTACAAGTTTATGTTGTATTGATAAAGCTCCATTTTTAAAGTGCTGCTTACGTGTGAATGCAAACATGAGCACACACAAATACACACGCACACACAAATACACACGCACAAACACACACGCTCGCACGCCACACACACTAACACACAAATACACACATACACAATACACACCATACACAAACACACACACAAACACACAACACACGCATACACAAACACACAACATATCCATCCATCCACACACACACACACACACACACACACACACACACACACACACACACACACACACACACACACACACGTACAGAAATACACACAATTTACACACACATTTACACACACAGAGATCAGACACACATATAGAGATCACACACACACACACACACACACACACACACACACACACACACACACACACACACACACACACACACATGTGCACACACACAGAGATCTGACACACAACAGAGATCACACACACACACACACACACACACACACACACACACACACACACACACACACACACACACACACACACACACACACACAGATGGTTGGTTTCATAATATGTAGCAAATTATGATACATGTTTGGTGTCATAAAGTTATCCTCCTGTTTCAATGCGGTTTTTGGTGTTGCATATTTTTTTTTTCCAGTGGGCGCCATAATTTGTGTGTGGTTAGGTCTCTAGGCCTTCAAATGAAGGTTT
>JAPXFY010000033.1:14434266-14436766 GCA_030674185.1 Monoplex corrugatus | reverse complement strand
AAGAAACACCCAAAGATGCTGTTTGTTTTGTTTTTATTATCAAGTTGACAAGAAACATCCAAAGATGCTGTTTGTTTTGTTTTTATTATCAAGTTGACAAGAAACACCCAAAGATGCTGTTTGTTTTGTTTTTATTATCAAGTTGACAAGAAACATCCAAAGATGCTGTTTGTTTTGTTTTTATTATCAAGTTGACAAGAAACACCCAAAGATGCTGTTTGTTTTGTTTTTATTATCAAGTTGACAAGAAACACCCAAAGATGCTGTTTGTTTTGTTTTTATTATTAAGTTGACAAGAAACACCCAAAGATGCTGTTTGTTTTGTTTTTATTATCAAGTTGACAAGAAACATCCAAAGATGCTGTTTGTTTTGTTTTTATTATCAAGTTGACAAGAAACATCCAAAGATGCTGTTTGTTTTGTTTTTATTATCAAGTTGACAAGAAACACCCAAAGATGCTGTTTGTTTTGTTTTTATTATTAAGTTGACAAGAAACATCCAAAGGGGCTAGGTGGGGTACCTTGTTTGTTTTGTTTTGTTTTACTTTTATTATCAAGTTCACAAGAAACATCCAGAAGTGCTGGGTGGGGCCCAGAGCAACAATGCCTCACCGCTGCATGACCCATTTGGACCCAGTCATCAGTTGCCTCGCTTTGTACCGTAGCAAACACTGGCATATATAGAAATATATCAATACTGACCTAGGTCATACCTTTTTTGAGGCTTGTGCTCCGTATGTTTGCGGGCGTGTGCGCACGCGCGCGTGCATGTGTGTGTACACATATATTTCTAGTTCGAGCCATGCATCTCCAGTTTTAACATCTTCCTCGAGTTTCATTCGTGACGTGTTTGTTTCGTCATTTACAAGTGAAGCCATGCATAATTTTTCATACGTCAATACAACTATTCTGTTAAACTGGCAATAAATGATTTATGACAATGACGACAAACAACGACGACAACGATGATGATGATGATGGTGTGTGTGTGTGTGTGTGTGTGTGTGTGTGTGTGTGTGTGTGTGTGTGTGTGTGTGTGTGTGTGTAAGACGTCTGTCTGTGAATCTGACTTAAACAACAACGACAACTACTCAAACACAACGCCACGACCAACAACAATACAAACACAACACAACAACCAATAACAACGACGACGACAACAACAACACCACGACGACAACAACAACGACGACATAACGACGGCGACAACACAACAACAACAACAGCAACACAAAGACGACGACAAGAACAACAACAGCAACAGCAATCCTAACCCCCTGAAAACTTGATTCTTTGTTTCTTGATACAGGTACAGGTAACATCAAACATTCAAGATGGTGGCCGGATGTGGTATGACGTGCATCAAGTACGTCGTATTTCTCGTAAACTTCGTGTTTTTTGTAAGTCTTTAAACCATGAGTGATTCTCTCTCTCTCTCTCTCTCTCTCTCTCTCTCTCTCTCTCTCTCTCTCTCTCTCTCTCTCTCTCTCTCTGTGTGTGTGTGTGTGTTATTATTAACACATTGTTAAGTTTTGTATTTTGTGTGTGTGTGTGTGTGTGAGAGAGAGAGAGAGAGAGAGAGAGAGAGAGGGGGGGGGACTTCAGATGGTTTATTCATATAATAGGCCATTGCCCCTCATGAAGGGGTACAAATACATAAGCAAAATATCATTTGGCATCATGACAATCACATCAATGCTGCATTGTACATAGACTAGAACAGAAATCTATGTTTGAACAATACTCATATAAATAACAAACCTAACACATAGATCTAAACGCACTAGTCATTTCAGTGAAATTTAATTTGTATAATAACATATTGTCGTCTCTTAAATGTGTAAATACTATGGAAAAACACAAATCCATGAAATAATTTGTACACAGTATATATGCAACATGTTTATGGAAAAAAAATAAAACTGGCAGAATAAATTGTACTGCATCATGACGTTGCTTTTTCTCTAAACTTAAATGCTTTATACAAAAACAAAGATAGATTATATACAACATCAGATGCGTTTGATGACACCAATAAAGTCATTTTAAATAATGAAGGTTGCCTATGATATTTAGGTCGAATCAATTTCCTTCGAATATTTTGTAGTGCTGGACAGCAAAGCAAAAAGTGCACTTCATCTTCTTTTGAATTTTTACATAATGGACACAATAAATCACTCTCTCTGTGAGATCTATATCTAAAGTAATAGGCAATAATGTCTGATGTGCCAAATCTAAATCTTGCTGTGACATATTTAAAATGTCTGTTCATATTCAATGTTATATATGATTTCACTTCACGAGTATTACAAAAAGTTCTGTAAATATTAAATCTGTCACTGCTTTGAACGTGATCGTTCCATTTCTGCCATCCACAGTCAATCAAGCGCTGACGAAACTCCCGTATGAATTTATCTAAATTGCCAACACCTTGATTAATCCATACGACACCATATCCATATTCAAACAAACACGTACGTACATTCGACACCCAGGTGTG
>JAPXFY010000033.1:14419266-14426766 GCA_030674185.1 Monoplex corrugatus | reverse complement strand
GGCAGGGCACCCGATGATGATGACGACGACGATGACGACGACGACGACGATGATGATGTGATGATGATGATGATCTATAAACAGGTGTCAGATTATATGCTGAAGGGGCTGAAGACAGCACTGAAGACAAACTATGAGGGGACTGCCACATCAAGCAACGCTTTCTCCAGGGCCTTTGACTTCGCTCAAGTCTACGTGAGTATTGCTGACCTGTCCTCACAAAATGACCAGTAAGTCGTACACCCCCGAGGCTTGTACTAGAGGCCATACTGGCTATTTGCTTGTTTGTTGTTGTTTTTTTTGCGTGGGTACTATGTTCTGTCAGGTGGTGGCTGCAGGCCTGATGCTGGCCTATGAAACATTAAGCTGACACCACCAGAATGACGGAGACATTAAGATGGGCAGCGAACAGGCCAACGTTTAATGTTGCTGGGGGGGATTCAACTCAAGATATCAGATCCTGAATCCACGGCTCTACCAAAACAACCGTCCACCCTACACAAGGATTAAAACCTTTTGACTTTGTCACCTTATCCACCAGCGTCCTGCATCGTCATCAATGATAGCAAAGGAAAAACTTAACTCTTTGACTCTCTTTCCCTACCCACCAGCTTCCAGTAGAAAACTGTGGATAGGGTGAGGGAATCAAAGGGTTAATTTTTTTGCAGTTGGTGGATAATGCACGGGAGGCAAAGGGTTAACTAGACAATGCGGAGAATGGTTATCGTGACAGGATACTGACAGGGAGAGAAGTGTGTGTTCAAATCCTCATCCATCTGGAAAATTATCATGGGGGTTTTCGACCACCACCGATTATTAATTCAGAGTTCAGTGTGCTCTGGTTTCGTTGGAAAGACTGGGACACACTGTCGAGTCTCATCCACTTTTACGGAGGCATCGCTGAGGGTTGTTCTTGGTCAAACATCTGAGCAAACCCGTAGATGTCTTTATTTCTCTGACCTGGCCGGTCGATACCAGTATATATCATAAAGATAAGCACAGAGTACAGCCTTTTCAGGCAGTCTCATTCCCAAACTAAAGTCCCCAGCGTCATCACCATCATTCCCATTGTCATCTCACGTGTCTCACCTGTCGGCGTCACCAGGTTCGGTGTTGGCCGCTGCACTTTTTAACACCACCATCTCCCTCCAGTCCCTTCGGTCTTTACTTCTGTGGACGGTTTCTTGACTATTTAGGCCACTGATGTTGGTTATGTTCTCGATGTATGAGATTGGAGGTCTGCCTTTCTTCCTTCTATCTTTCATAGCATTGTGAAAAACTGTCCTAGAGTGTGTGGCCTTTCGTACTCTACTCTCATGTTGATATTAGTCTCAGTGGGTGTGGAGGTGTGTTGGACAACTGAAATAATATGCTGGGGGAGGGAGGGGTAGTGACAGTCATAGTCCAGAAGATGAGGCGGGGGAAAAATCACATGCCTGCTTCAAGGAGACAAACTAAAAATCATACTCCTTTTAAGATGTTTGTTTGTTTGTCTGTGGGGGAGGTTGGATACCCATACTCCCTTTAAGATATTTGTTTGTTTGTTTGTTTGTTTGTTTGTTTGTTTGTTTTGGGGGGTCTAACCCTACTTTTGCATTGCCTCACTAACGTTGACTCCACACCGCTCATTCCGACTTTACAACACACCACAAACTCCAAGTTCATTCCGTCGAAAGACAGAAGCCAGACACGTCAAGTGGCAATAGGGTCACCCACTAGAGAAGACCCTGACTGCTGCCCGTTCACTTTGACGGAGTTTAACATTGGCTGTTTTAATCTAACTCACTCCTTGCTAAGCCCCCTACAAGCGACAGTAACCATCACTCAGTCATGGGGGCCAGATCGAGTGAGACACAATCTGGCAAGAAGACCATCAACGACTACAATCACATTTTTTCAGTCCCTCAGAGGATGCCACAAGCTCTCAGTATAAATAGTATTCCGACCTAGAAATTCTGTGCAAGAAAATGTCCTCTTTTCTGTCACTCTCTTGGTTTCTGCCTTGTTCCTTTGCTTTCTGTCTTTTTTTTCTATCATTTTCTGCCTTGCTGGTCCTTTCACCTGTATGTGTTTGATAAAGTCTTATGTATTTTCTCTTGGAATTGATAACTGGGTACATGTATTTATCGTACTTTTGGCTCAAAGGAAATGTGACGTGCAGAAGCAATTTTAGGTAATTCAGGCCCGATTGTATATATGCTTTAGTAGTGTCCTTACTTATGTCTATACTTGTTTTCAGCTTTGATATTTTACATCCATGTGGTGATAAATTGGATGGAGTGGTCAAAGCCAGGAGCATGTCCTTTAATTTAATTTTCTTTTCCAAGTGTTTGTTTTCTTTCTTTCTTTCTTTCTTTCTTTCTTTCTTTCTCTCTCTCTCCAGTGAGGTATGCTGTACATTTTAAGATGGCTATAGCCCTGATATGGCTCTCTGCAGTCGGCTGGGCTTTAAAAACTACAATAACCTCCAAAAACGTTTTTTTTTTTTAAATGTCATCTTTTCAGTTCAAATGTTGTGGAGTGACTGGACCAAGCGATTTCAATGGAACCAAATGGTACGACAACTGCCCTGAGGACAACATGACGGTGCCAGCCACTTGCTGCCAACTCAAGAACATTGACGCCTTTCTGGACAAAAACAAGATTGAGCTGAACGACCCCACGTGTCCCATGAAGCCTCCAGCTGACGATAATCCCTATACTAATGATGTAAGTGAAGGTTATTCCCCTTTACTGACGATAATCCCTATACTAATGATGTAAGTGAAGGTTATTCCCCTTTACTGACGATAATCCCTATACTAATGATGTAAGTGAAGGTTATTCCCCCTTACTGACGATAATCCCTATACTAATGATGTAAGTGAAGGTTATTCACCCAAACTGACGATAATCCCCATACTAATGATGTAAGTGAAGGTTATTCACCCAAACTGACGATAATCCCTATACTAATGATGTAAGTGAAGGTTATTCACCCAAACTCACGATAATCCCTATACTAATGATGTAAGTGAAGGTTATTCCCCCAAACTGACGATAATCCCTATACTAATGATGTAAGTGAAGGTTATTCACCTTACTGATGATAATCCCTATACTAATGATGTAGTGAAGGTTATTCACCCTTACTGATGATAATCCCTATACTAATGATGTAGTGAAGGTTATTCACCCTAACTGACGATAATCCCTATACTAATGATGTAAGTGAAGGTTATTCACCCAAACTGACCATAATCCCTATACTAATGACGAAAGTGAAGGTTTTATCCCCCTAATGATAATCCCCATACTAATGATGTAGTGAAGGTTATTCACCCAAACTGACGATAATCCCTATACTAATGATGTAGTGAAGGTTATTCACCCTTACTGATGATAATCCCTATACTAATGATGTAAGTGAAGGTTATTCACCCAAACTGACGATAATCCCCATACTAATGATGTAAGTGAAGGTTATTCACCCAAACTGACGATAATCCCTATACTAATGATGTAAGTGAAGGTTATTCACCCAAACTGACGATAATCCCTATACTAATGATGTAAGTGAAGGTTATTCACCCAAACTGACGATAATCCCTATACTAATGATGTAAGTGAAGGTTATTCACCCAAACTGACGATAATCCCTATACTAATGATGTAAGTGAAGGTTATTCACCCAAACTGACGATAATCCCTATACTAATGATGTAAGTGAAGGTTATTCACCCAAACTGACGATAATCCCTATACTAATGATGTAAGTGAAGGTTATTCACCCAAACTGACGATAATCCCTATACTAATGATGTAAGTGAAGGTTATTCACCCAAACTGACGATAATCCCTATACTAATGATGTAAGTGAAGGTTATTCACCCAAACTGACGATAATCCCTATACTAATGATGTCAGTGAAGGTTATTCACCCTTTCTGATGATAATCCCCATACTAATGATGTCAGTGAAGGTTATTCCCCTTACTGACGATAATCCCATACTAATGATGTAAGTGAAGGTTATTCCCCCTTACTGACGGTAATCCCCATACTAATGATGTAAGAGAAGAGGTTATTCCCCCTTACTGACGATAATCCCCATACTCATGATGTAAGTGAAGGTTATTCACCCAAACTGACGATAATCCCCATACTAATGATGTAAGTGAAGGTTATTCACCCTTACTGACGATAATCCCTATACTAATGATGTAAGTGAAGGTTATTCACCCAAACTGACGATAATCCCTATACTAATGATGTAAGTGAAGGTTATTCACCCAAACTGACGATAATCCCTATACTAATGATGTAAGTGAAGGTTATTCACCCAAACTGACGATAATCCCTATACTAATGATGTCAGTGAAGGTTTTATCCACCTTACTGACGATAATCCCCATACTAATGATGTAAGTGAAGGTTATTCACCCTTACTGACGATAATCCCTATACTAATGATGTCAGTGAAGGTTTTATCCCCTTACTGACGATAATCCCTATACTAATGATGTAAGTGAAGGTTTTATCCCCTTACTGACGATAATCCCCATACTAATGATGTAAGTGAAGGTTATTCACCCTTACTGACGATAATCCCTATACTAATGATGTCAGTGAAGGGTATTCCCCCTTACTGATGATAATGCCTGTTTTTGTTTGTTTGTTTGTTTTGTTCCTTGTTCTATTTCCTGGTTTGTTTCCTATTCTTATTCCTGTTCTCTGCATTGTTTCCTGTTCCGTTTCCGGTTTTCTGTATTGTTTCCTGTTCTATTTTCTGTATGCTGTTTCTGTGTTGTTTCCTGTTTGTTGTTGTTGTTGTTGTTTTAATCATTTCCTGCTCTGTTTTCCGCTTTCTCTTTTCGCTTTCTGTTCTTTTTTTTCCATTTGTTCTGTTCTGTTTCCTTTGCATTGTTTGTTTGTTTGTTTAGCTGTCAATTGTCTGTTGTTTATATGTTGTTGTTGGTGGTGGTGGTTCTGTATTTTGTCTTTTTTAAATAGATATATCTGTTCTGCCTGTTCCAATTTTGTATTTGTTTATGTAGTGGCTTGGAGGAAGCATTATGAAGTCTGATCATCGTTTTATACTTGTATTTTTTATGAAAAAAAACATCGTTGCAGCCTTGCTACAACAAAATCAGTGAGTGGGTTTATGACAGAGCTGCCATCGTCATTGGCGTTGCCATCGCTATCGTGTTTACCGAGGTACGTACTCACGGACGCATGTGCGCATGAATGAATGCATACACACAAAGACGTCTGATTCGTGTATATATATATATATATATATTGTATGTGTGTGTGTGCACGTGTGTGTGTGTGCGGGCGGGCGTGAGTGTTTTTTTTTGGGAAATAAGCTTTTATCTGTTTGTCTGTGTGTCTCTCTCTCTTTTTCTTCGTTGTGTGTGTGTGTGTGTGTGTGTGTGTGTGTGTGTGTGTGTGTGTGTGTGTGTGTGTGTGTGTGTGTGTGTGTGTGTGTGTGATTAACTTCTTTCTACTGTTGTCACTCCTAACCCGTAAAGCAAAACCTGGCCTGTTCGCTGCCCATTTTCAGGATTCCATCATTGAGATGATGTGAGATAATTCTTTCATAGACCCCCCCCCCTCCTTCCCCAATCCCTATCAATATTTCAAGACCTTCGCCAGCGCATAGGATTTTCACACAGGCTCAAGGAGACTGCCATGGAGTTGCTGGCAGATTATCCCAGTGCAAGTAATAATAATAATGATAATAGTAGTAATAATAATAATCATCATCATCATCATCATCATAAGGGGCCAAATCCTGATTCAACAATCAAACCAAGGTGCACACTCTTATCATTCACCTAAGCAATCACCAACAACGACCAAATCTCAAGGACACAAAGCACACACAATCTAGGAGAAGGAAGACACGAGAGAGTACGGCGTGTGACCCCTGACTCAAGCCGTCAGCCTCCCTCTGTCTCACACACGCATGCGCATGCGCACAAACACACACACACACACACACACACACACACACACACGGAGGATGCTGAGCTAGGGTCCACTCAGGCCTGTTCAATGAACGACCCTTGACCGAGCTTGTCATCTTCTCTGTCTCACACACACGTACTCTCTATTTTTCTCTTTCTCGTGTGTGTGTGTGTGTGTGTGTGTGTGTGTGTGTGTGTGTGTGTGTGTGTTTGTTGTGCGCATGCGCATGCGTGTGTGAGACAGAGTTTCAGTGATGCCATTTTTTTTTTTATTGATGCTGTATTGAACAAACTGTTAACAAACTTCGTGCTTTACAAATTAATCTGAACTATTTTTTTTTCGTTCTTTTACCAGGTGTTGGCCATCTGGATGGCGTGCTCCCTGTATCGTGTCGTAGAGGACTAGAACCTCTGGCCAGTCTTCTGGTGACTTGTGCACACGCTGCCTTGATGTTCATTTGAGAGATGTACACGTGCAGCCATGTCTTGGCTTTTCCTTTGCATGTTATGGGTTTAAAAAAGAGAAACTGGTGTCTGTATAACATTAATTGATCTGGCAACAAACTATTGTTAAATTCAACCGATTTCACAAGCGTCGGTATATCGTTAAATAATCTGGCAACAAACATTACTTAATCTGGCGACAAATTTTAAATTAATCTGGCGACAAATATTAATTATCTGGCGACAAATATTAATTCATCTGGTGACAAATATAATTAATCTGGCGACAAATATCAATTAATCTGGCGACAAATATTAATTATCTGGTGACAAATATTAATTCATCTGGCGACAAATATTAATTAATCTGGCGACAAATATTAATTATCTGGCGACAAATATCAATTAATCTGGCGACAAATATCAATTAATCTGGCGACAAATATTAATTAATCTGGTGACAAATATTAATTCATCTGGCGACAAATATCAATTAATCTGGCGACAAATATCAATTAATCTGGCGACAAATATCAATTAATCTGGCGACAAATATTAATTAATCTGGCGACAAATATTAATTCATCTGGCGACAAATATCAATTAATCTGGCGACAAATATTAATTCATCTGGCGACAAATATCAATTAATCTGGCGACAAATATCAATTCATCTGGCGACAAATATCAATTAATCTGGCGACAAATATTAATTCATCTGGTGACAAATATTAATTCATCTGGCGACAAATATAATTCATCTGGCGACAAATATTCAATTCAATCTGGCGACAAATATTAATTCAATTCAGGTGACAAATATTAATTCATCTGGCGACAAATATCAATTAATCTGGCGACAAATATTAATTAATCTGGCGACAAATATCAATTAATCTGGCGACAAATATTAATTCATCTGGCGACAAATATCAATTAATCTGGCGACAAATATTAATTCATCTGGCGACAAATATCAATTAATCTGGCGACAAATATCAATTCATCTGGCGACAAATATTAATTCATCTGGCGACAAATATCAATTAATCTGGCGACAAATATTAATTCATCTGGTGACAAATATCATATTAATCTGGCGACAA
>JAPXFY010000033.1:14394266-14414266 GCA_030674185.1 Monoplex corrugatus | reverse complement strand
TTTGTCTGTGTGTGTGTGTGTGTGTGTGTGTGTGTGTGTGTGTGTGTGTCTGTGTGTGTGTCTGTGTGTGTGTCTTTCTCTGCTCTCTCTGTCTCTATCTGCTCTCTCTGTCTCTGCCCTTCTTGCCCCTGCCCCCCCCCCCCCTCTCGACTGGACTCTGGAGTGGTCCTTTTAATGCACTGGCATTAATGTAAACAGTCTATGGGCTAAGGCTGTGCGTAAAAAACACCCAAACCAACCAACCAACCAACAACCAACCAACCAACCAACCAACCAACCAACAACCAACCAACCAACCAACCAACCAACCAACCAACCATCAGTCCACTTTCGCCACTACTGTCAAAAACAAAAATGTTTTCTTGTTTTCCGATCTAGAAGAAGAAGACAGGATGGTGGTGATGGTAACGACGACGACGACGACGACGACGACGACGACGACCATGATGATATGATGATGGTGATAATGGGGATCACGATGATGATGGAAGGGATGATGAAAAACCGTGCTCCGATCTGGACATTTCTATGGCGGTTGTTATACTGGTTCCGTCTGATTTCATTATCAAATGGGCCTGCGTAAAATGCCGTGCAGAATGCTTGATAAGGGAAACAACTCTCCTCTCTTCTTCACTGAACTTTTAAAAGACGAGTCGCGTCCCTTCACTCCCTTGCACATGAACAAGTTCACCAATGAAAACCAGCTGCCTGGCCTCTCAAACTAAGAATGTCAATGCTTTAATAATATTCATTACGCCAAAAGAGGGAGGAAGAGAAGAAGCAGATGATGATGATGATGATGTGATGATATGACGATGACGACGACGACGATGATGACGACGATGATGAGGGTGACGACGGTGGTGATGGTGCAAGTGGTGATGATGATGATTATGAGGAGGAGGAGGAGGAAAGAGAAGAACGAGAAGAAGAGGCGGATGGGACAAATAGCAATAAAAAAGAAGACGACGACAGGAAATAGACAAAGAAGATGAAGAACACGGAGTGGAAGGATAGATGATGATGATGATGATGATGATGATGATGATGATGATGATGATGATGACGACGACGATGACGACGACGACGACGACGACGACGACGACGACGACGACGACGACGACTATATTAATGATGAAAGAGATGAACGAGAAGAAGAGGTGGATGGGTCACTTAGTAACAAGAAGATGACGAGAACAAAAAAGTGGACAAAGAAGATGAAGAAGAACACAGAGGACGGATGATGATGATAATGATGATGGGGTGATGACAATGACAAAAACGACATCGATGATGATAATGAAGTAGATGAGCAAAAAGATTAACGAGAATGGGAAGAAGAGAAAGGAGATGACGAGAATGATAATGAAGACGATACTGATGATAAAGGAGATGACGATAATGATAATGAAGACGATAGTTATGATAAAGGAGATGACGATAATGATAATGAAGACGATACTGATGATAAAGGAGATGACGATAATGATAATGAAGACGATACTGATGATAAAGGAGATGACGATAATGATAATGAAGACGATACTGATGATAAAGGAGATGACGATAATGATAATGAAGACGATACTGATGATAAAGGAGATGACGATAATGATAATGAAGACGATACTGATGATAAAGGAGATGACGATAATGATAATGAAGACGATACTGATGATAAAGGAGATGACGATAATGATAATGAAGACGATGCTGATGATAAAGGAGATGACGATAATGATAATGAAGACGATGCTGATGATAAAGGAGATGACGATAATGATAATGAAGACGATGCTGATGATAAAGGAGATGACGATAATGATAATGAAGACGATAGTGATGATAAAGGAGATGACATAATGATAATGAAGATGATGCTGATGATAAAGGAGATGACGATAATGATAATGAAGACGATAGTTATGATAAAGGAGATGACGATAATGATAATGAAGACGATACTGATGATAAAGGAGATGAGCGAGAAGATTTAAAAGAAGAGGAGGAAGGAAAAGAACAGGCATCAACAGCGATGATGACATTGAAGAAGAAAGAAGATGATTCTGATGTCAACGACGCCGTTGACGACGACGATGATGATGATAAAAGAGGCGGTGGGAGTAGAAAAAGAGAAGGAAGAAGAGCGCGACAGCGAAGAAGAAAGAAATTTAAAAAAGACAACGACGACGACAATGACTAAGATGATGATGATGATGATGACGACGACAACGATGATGATATGATGCTAATCGAGAAGACTAAGAAGATGACGAAGGTAGACAATGCAGTGACACTGAAGACGACACTGATGATGGAAAAGAAGAAAGAAGAACAGGAAGATGGTGATAATGGTGATGATGATGGAGGCAGTGGTGGTGAAGATGATGACGAGTTACGTTGACGACGACGATGACGATGATGATGATCATATCGATGGTTATAATTGTGATGATCATGAGCTGATTTTGATGATGATGACGATGATAATGATGAAGAGGATGAGGATGGTGATGGTGATGATGATGATGATGACGACAACGACAAGAGACTTCAGACTTCAGAATACTTTATTACTCAAGGATAGTACTTAGTAGCTTGAAGAGAAAAGAAGAAAAAGACGCACAGTAGATACCCACGACGACAACGATGACGATGATGATGTCGGCGACGACGACGATGACGACGATGATGATGATGTTGATGATGATGACGACGACAATGGTGATGATGACGGTGATAATGGTTCCAACGCTCAGTATGGTGATGACAACCACGACGACGATGACAACGTCATAGTGGCGATGGTGAAGTGCCATACTCACCCGGCAGGCCAAGAGAGACACGTGCAGTGTGTGTGTCTAAACACGGGTCAGCTTGGCCGTCAGATCATCGTCAGAAAAACTCTTCTCGATCACCACAGCGTAACAGATGGCCAGCAACTGTCCACAGCACACACACACACACACACACACACATACAAACACGCATACACACACACACTTGCATGCACACACAACACACATACACGCACACACACATATGTACACACACATACACAGACACACACACACAGACAACACACACACACACACACACAGGCACACACACACGCACATACACGCACACACGCGCACACACACACACATACACACACGTACGCATACACACACACACACACACACACGCACATACACGCACGCACGCGTACACACACACATACACTCACATACACGCACACACACACACACATACATACATACACACACACGCACATACAGGCACATACACATACATACACACACACATACATATACACACATGCACACACACACACACACACACACACACACACACACACACACACACACACACACACACACACACACACACACACACACACACACCCCAAATATATGAAATGGATAAATAGTTATGTGAATATATAAGTACATAAGTAGAAACTACTTGTTTACTAACGAACTAAATAGCATGGTGTAATAAAGTAAATGGCTAGATAACATAAGGCAATCACATAAATACACAGAAAGTGTTTGCTCACTAACAAACTAAATAGCATTAAGTAATAAGGCAAATGGCTAAACGATCTAAATGATTAGTTCTGTGACTTAGTGATTAGTTCTGGGACTAATTGATTACTGAACTAGCTAAACTTAACGAAGTAATTAGTTTATCTATGATCTAACTGATGAATCGACTAAGTGACCTAACACGTAAATCGACTACTTAATTGATCGAACTGAGTAGAAAAGTGACCTACACGATCGATTAACTAACTTAAAGGCCCAAGAAACCAACTGACCCCCTCCCCCCCCCCCCCACTTCCATGTAGATGCCTGGGGCTCTTTCAGTATAAATAATATCCCCATCTTCCTTCTCGAAATTCTGACAGATGCACAGATAGAAAGATAGACAGACAGACAGACAGATAGATAGATAGATAGGCAGACAGACAGACAGACAGGCAGACAGACAAATAGATAGATGGATAGATAAATAAATAAGACACATATTGTTCTGCTCACCGAAACGTCAAGAAAGTTTTTATTTTATTTATTTATTTATTATTTTATCCTCCTAACTTTTGTGCATTTATTCTCATTGTTGTCATTTGCAAACGTTTGACAAAGGCTCAGGCTCAGTCAACAGCCCCAATCCTTGAAATGTTGGCTGCCCGCACTGCTCTCCGTATCTCTGTCCTCCACATCTGTCTGTCCTCAACCACTGGACTGTTACGACCTGTCCACTCCTTGATGTTTCCTATGTAATCTGTTTGTGGTCTTCCCCTTCTTCTTTTGCCCTTATCTTGGTCTTGTCTTGGTCCTGGTCTTGATCTGGTCTTGGTCTGGTCTGGTCTTGGTCTGGTCTGGTCTTGGTCTGGTCTGGTCTGGTCTTGGTGTGGTCTGGTCTGGTCTTGGTCTGGTCTGGTCTGGTTTTGGTCTTGGTCTGGTCTGGTCTGGTCTTGGTCTGGTCTTGGTCTGGTCTTGGTCTTGGTCTTGGTCTGGTCTGGTCTGCTGGTCTGGTCTGGTTCTGGTCTTGGTCTGGTCTGGTCTGGTCTTGGTCTTGGTCTGGACTGGTCTGGTCTGGTCTGGTCGGTCTGGTCTGGTCTGGTCTCTGGTCTGGTCTGGTCTGGTCTGGTCTTGGTCTTGGTCTAGTCTGGTCTTGGTCTGGTCTGGTCTGGTTCTGGTCTGGTCTGGTCTTGGTCTGGTCTTGGTCTGGTCTGGTCTGGTCTTGGTCTGGTCTGGTCTTGGTCTGGTCTGGTCTGGTCTGGTCTGGTCTGGTCTGGTCTGGTCTGGTCTTGGTCTGGTCTGGTCTGGTCTGGTCTGGTTTGGTTTGGTTTGGTCTGGTCTTGGTCTGGTCTGGTTCTGGTCTGGTCTGGTCATGGTCTGGTCTTGGTCTGGTCTGGTCTGTCTGGTCTGGTCTTGGTCTGGTTTGGTCCCGGTCTGGTCTTGGTCTTGGTCTTGGTCTTGGTCTGGTCTGGTCTGTCTGGTCTTGGTCTGGTCTGGTCTGGGCTTGGTCTGGTCTTGGTCCTGGTCTTGGTCTGGTCTTAGTCTGGTCTTGGTCTGGTCTGGTCTGGTCTGTTTCTGGTCTTGGTCTGGTCTGGTCTGGTCGGTCTTGGTCTGGTCTGGTCTTGGTCCTGGTCTTGGTCTGGTCTTGGTCTGGTCTGGTCTGGTCTGGTCTGGTCTGGTGTCTGGGTCTGGTTGGTCTGGTCTGGTTTGGTCTGTCTGTCTTGTCTGTCTGGTCTTGGTCTGGTCTTGGTCTGGTCTGGTCTGGTCTGGTCTGGTCTTGGTCTGTTGGTCTGGTGGTCTGGTCTGTCTGGTCTTGGTCTTGGTCTGGTCTTGGTCTGGTTTGGTCTGGTCTTGGTCTGGTCTTGGTCTTGTCTTGGTCTGGTCTGGTCTGGTCTGGTCTTGTCTTGGTCCTGGTCTTGGTCTGGTCTTGGTCTGGTCTGGTCTGTGGTCTTGGTCTGGTCTGATCTTGTTCTGGTCTGGTCTTCGTCTGGTCTTTGGTCTTGGTCTGGTCTGGTCTGGTCTTGGTCTGGTCTCTGGTTCTTGGTCTGGTCTTGGTCTGGTCTGGTCTTGGTCGGTCTGGTCTTGGTCTTTTATCTGGTCTGGTCTGGTCTGGTCTTGGTCTGGTCTTGGTCTGGTCTGGTCTGGTCTGGTCTGGTCTGGTCTTGGTCTGGTCTGGTCTTGGTCTGGTTGCTGGTCTTGGTCTGGTCTTGGTCTGGTCTTGTCTGGTCTTGGTCTTGGTCTTGGTCTGGTCTGGTCTGGTCTTGGTCTGGTCTTGGTCTGGTCTTGGTCGTGTCTGGTGTCTGGTCTGGTCTGGTCTGGTCTGGTCTCTGGTCTGGTCTGGTCTGGTCTTGGTCTGGTCTTGGACTTGTCTTGGTCCTGGTCTGTCTGGTCTGGTCTGGTCTGTCTGGTCTGGTCTGGTCTGGTCTTGGTCTGGTCTGGTCTTGGTCTGGTCTGGTTCTGGTCTGGTTGGTCTGGTCTTTGGTCTGGTCTGGTCTGGTCTGGTCTTGGTCTGGTCTGGTCTGGTCTTTGGGCTGGTCTGGTCTTGGTCTGGTCTGGTCTGGTCTGTGGTCTGGTCTTGGTCTGGTCTGGTCTTGGTCTGGTCTGGTCTGGTCTGGTCTGTGGTCTGGTCTGGTCTGGTCTTGGTCTGGTCTTGGTCTGGTCTGGTCTTGGTCTTGGGGCTTGGTCTGGTCTGGTCTGGTCTGGTCTGGTCTGGTCTGGTCTGGTCTTGGTCTGGTCTGGTCTTGGTCTGGTCTGGTCTGGTCTGGTCTGGTCTTTGGTCTTGGTCTGGTCTTGGTCTGGTCTGGTCTGGTCTTGGTCTGGTCTGGTCTGGTCTGGTCTGGTCTGGTCTTGGTTTGGTCTGGTCTGGTTCTGGTCTTGGTCTGGTCTTGGTCTGGTCTGGTCTGGTCTGGTCTGGTCTTGGTCTGGTCTGGTCTTGGTCTGGTCTGGTCTGGTCTGGTCTGGTCTGGTCTGGTCTGTTGGTCTGGTCTGGTCTGGTCTTGGTCGGTCTGGTCTGGTCTTGGTCTGGTCTTGATCTGGTCTGGTCTGGTCTTGGTCTGGTCTGGTCTGGTCTTGGTCTGGTCTGGTCTGGTCTGGTCTTGGTCTGGTCTGGTCTTGTCTGGTCTGGTCTTGGACTTGTCTTGGTCCTGGTCTGGTCTGGACTTGTCTGGTCTTGGTCTAGTCTTGGTCTGGTCTTGGTCTGGGTCTGGTCTGGTCTTGGTCTGGTCTTGGACTTGTCTTGGTCCTGGTCTGGTCTGGTCTGGTTCTGGTCTGGTCTTGGTCTGGTCTTGGTCTGGCCTTGGTCTGGTCTGGTCTTGGTCTGGTCTGGTTTCTGGTCTGGTTCTGGTCTTGGTCTGGTCTTGGTCTGGTCTGGTCTTGGTCTGGTTTCTGTCTGGTCTGGTCTGGTCTGGTCTTGGTCTGGTCTGGCCTGGTCTGGTCTGGTCTTGGTCTGGTCTTGGTCTGGTCTGGTCTGGTCTGGTCTGGTCTTGGTCTTGGTCTGGTCTGGTCTTGGTCTGGTCTTGGTCTGGTCTGGTCTTGGTCTGGTCTGGTCTTGGTCTGGTCTGGTCTGGTCTTGGTCTGGTCTTGGTCTTGGTCTTGGTCTGGTCTTGGTCTTGGTCTTGGTCTGGTCTGGTCTGGTCTGGTTGGTCTTGGTCTGGTCTGGTCTGGTCTGGTCTTGGTCTTGGTCTGGTCTTGGTCTGGTCTGGTCTGGTCTTGGTCTGGTCTTTGTCTTTGTTTGGTCTTGGTCTGGTCTTGGTCTGGTCTGGTCTGGTCTTGGTCTGGTCTGGTCTGGTCTGGTCTGGTCTGGTCTTGGTCTTGGTCTTGGTCTGGTTCTGGTCTTGGTCTGGTTCTGGTCTGGTCTTGGTCTGGTCTTGGTTTGGTCTTGGTCTTGGTCTTGGTCTGGTTCTGTTGGTCTGGTTCTGGTCTGGTCTTGGTCTGGTCTGGTCTTGGTCTGGTCTGGTCTGGTCTTGGTCTTGGTCTTGGTCTGGTCTTCTGGTTGGTCTGGTTGGTTGGTCTGGTCTGGTCTGGTTTGGTCTGGTCTTGGTCTGGTCTGGTCTTGTCTGGTCTGGTCTTGGTCTGGTCTGGTCTGGTCTGGTCTTGGTCTGGTCTGATCTGGTCTGGTCTTGGTCTGGTCTGGTCTGGTCTGGTCTGGTCTGGTCTTGGTCTGGTCTGGTCTGGTCTTGTCTGGTCTGGTCTGGTCTGGTCTTGGTCTGGTCTTGGTCTGGTCTGGTCTGGTCTTGGTCTGATTTGGTCTGGTCTGGTCTGGTCTGGTCGTGGTCTGGTCTGTCTGGTCTGGTCTGGTCTGGTCTTGTCTTGGTCTTGGTCTGGTCTGGTCTGGTCTGGTCTTGGTCTGGTCTGGTCTGGTTCTGGTCTGGTCTGGTCTGGTCTTGGTCTGGTTCTGGTCTGGTCTGGTTCTGGTCTGGTCTGGTCTTGGTCTGGTCTGGTCTTGGTCTGGTCTGGTTCTGGTCTGGTCTTGGTCTGGTCTGGTTCTGGTCTGGTCTTGGTCTGTTCTTGGTCTGGTCTGGTCTTGGTCTGGTCTGGTTCTGGTCTGGTCTTGGTCTGGTCTTGGTCTGTTCTTGGTCTGGTCTGGTCTTGGTCTGGTCTGGTTCTGGTCTGGTCTGGTCTGGTCGAGATCTGGTCTGGACTGGTCTGGTCCTGGTCTGGTGTGGTCTGGTGTGGTCTTTGTCTGTGTGGTCTGGTCTGGTCTGGCCTGGTCCTGGTGTGGTCTGGTCTTTGTCTGTGTGGTCTGGTCCTGGTCTGGCCTGGTCTGGTCTGGTCTCGGTCTGGTCCTGTTCTGGTGTAGTCCTGATCTGGTCTGGTCTTGTCTCATCTCATCCCGGTTTTGTCTTGTTCTTATCTTGTCTTGCTTTTCTCTTTCTCTCCAAAACCAGGACAGAGACCAGGACCGAGACAAGATCAAACATATTCTGAGTTCCCTTCTCTCTCTCATGCGAGTGCATTTTTGTTTTTGTTTTTGTTTGCACACATGTCCAAATAAGGCTAATTTCTTAAGGATGCTATGTAGTTGGTCGAAAATTTGCGCCTGTCTTGTTTTGTTGTATTGAATATGCGTTCTGATTTTTTGTTTTTGTTGTTTTTTTTTTGTGTTTGTTTGTAGATAGATAAATGAATTGATAAACGATACCTGAAGAGCCATGACGACGACGGTGATGATAATGGCGATGATCCCATTTGTGAACACATAGTTCATTACGACTGGTAGACAGCCCTGTACAACACACACGCACACACACACACACACACACACATACACACACACACACACACACATACACAAGCACACAATCACACACACACACATACACACGCACACAATCACACACAAACACATTTTCATATAGGTAGACAAGAACGTACACGCATATACACAAGCACGCATGCACACACACACAAACACACACGTGTATCACGTGCTCACGCACACACATATATTCTCACGCACGAACACACACAAACAGGTAGGCATGGACGCATACGCACATATACATATACACGCACATACATAATATATATAATAATAATTACAATATTTATATAGCGCAAAATCTTGATAAAATCAAATCTAAGCGCTGAAGCAGACACACACGCACGCACGCACGCACGCACGCACACACACGCACACACACACACACACACACACGCATGGCTATAAATGGGGAGAAAGAATAAAAGCAATAAAAGCAAGAATAAAAGCAATGCAAAATTATAGAGAGCATAGCATATACAATTATATATTATAACCATGTGATTCCCCTCCGAGCGGAGACAGGCTGCAGAGAGGGGAGGGGGGGTTGAGTGAGGTTAGGATTTTATGCAGAGGAGAAAAGGTGGGTTTTGAGAGCGGACTTGAAGGAGACAAAAGTAGGTTGCTGACGGACTGAGAGAGGAAGTTTGTTCCAGGAGAGTGGACCAGAAACAGAGAAGGCTCGTGGACCATAGGTATTGAGCTTAGTGCGTGGAAAGCGAAAAGTCAGAGGATCGGAGGCAGAGCGGAGGGTACGTGAGGGAACATAGATCTCGAGTAGGCTTGACAGGTAATCGGGGGCTGCGTTATTGAGGCTTTTGTAGCACATGGTGTCTAGTTTGTATTATATGCGCTTTGATACAGGGAGCCAGTAAAGTTGTGCCAGGAGAGGAGATATGTGGTCAGCTTTTTTCTTTTTGAGTACAAGGCGTACAGCATTGTTTTGAATGCGCTGTAGGATGTGAATGGTGGAGGCAGGACGACCAGACAGGAGTGAATTGCAATAGTCAATGCGAGACATTATGAAGGAGAGAACGAGTTTTGCAGTTGTTTCGACAGAGAGATACTTCCTGATCAGCCTTATACGATGGAGATGATAGTAGCAAGATCTGGCAGTTTGAGAAACAAAGTTGTTCATGGAGAGGGTAGAGTCAATGCAGACACCAAGATTTTTAGCTGAATCAGAAATTGGGACTGATGTGTTACATAATGGGAGAGAAAGAGGAGGCAGCTGAGAAAGTTTCTGACAGGTGCCAATGAGGATAGCTTCTGTCTTGTCGTCATTAAGCTGAAGTTTACACACTTGCGTACACACATACGCACAAGATATACGTATATACACATACACACGTACGTACACACATACAAGCACAAAGACACACGCAATATACACACATACGCACAAACACACATACTCACACGCACGGACCACACGCACACAAAGATGCACACACATAATCATAGATCGACAAGAAAATACATACACACACAGACACAGAAACACACTTATACGCATGCACAGACATGCATGTACGTGCGCGTACACAAACACACACATACGCGAGTGCTCACACACACACACACACATACACACACACACACACACACGCACACACGCACGCACACTCTCACAACACACACACACACGCACACACAAACACACGCACACACGCACGCACACTCTCTCTCACATACACACACACACACGCACACACACACACACATACACAGACACACACACACACACACACACACACACACCACACACACACACACACACACACATATCATACATACTGTTCATCTCAAAAGTATAAACTCAAAAGTATTCTTTTCTCTTCTTATCTTTCCTTTTCTTATCTTTTATTTTCTCTTTTTTTTCTTTTTTTTCTATTCTCTTATTTTCTCTTCCTCTCTTTTCTTTTCTGTTCTTTTCTTTTGTCTTCTTATCTTTTCTGCTCTGTTCTTATCTTTTCTTTTCTTTTCTGTTCTGTTCTGTTTTGTTTCTGTTTTGTTCTGTTTTGTTCTTTTCTTTTCTGTTTTGTTCTGTTTTGTTCTTTTCTTTTCTGTTTTGTTCTGTTCTGTTCTGTTCTTTTCTCTTCTGTTCTGTTCTTATCTTTTCTTTTCTTTTCTGTTCTGTTCTGTTCTGTTTTGTTCTGTTCTTTTCTGTTTTTTTCTTTTCTTTTCTTTTCTTTTCTCTTCTGTTCTGTTCTTTTCTGTTTTGTTCTGTTCTTTTCTGTTTTGTTCTGTTCTTTTCTTTTCTTTTCTGTTTTGTTGTTCTTTTCTTTTCTGTTTCTGTTCTGTTTCTTTTTCTTTTTTCTTTTCTGTTCTTTTCTGTTTGTTCTTTTCTTTTCTGTTCTTTTCTGTTCTGTTTGTTCTTTTTCTGTTCTTTCTGTTTTCTTCTTTTCTGTTCTTTTGTTCTGTTTTTTGTTTTCTTTTCTTTTCTGTTCTGTTCTGTTCTTTCTGTTCTTTTCTGTTCTTTTCTGTTTTTTCTTTCTGTTCTGTTCTTTTCTTTTGTTTGTTCTTTTCTGTTTGTTCTTTTCTGTTCTGTTCTTTTCTTTTCTGTTCTTTTCTTTTCTGTTTCTTTTCTCTTCTGTTCTGTTCTTTTCTTTCTGTTCTTTTTTCTTCTTCTGTTTTTGTTCTTTCTTTCTTTTCTGTTCTTTTCTCTTCTGTTTCTGTTCTTTTCTGTTCTTTTCTTCTTCTGTTTCTGTTCTTTTTCTTTTCTGTTTCTTTTTGTCTTTCTTTCTGTTCTTTCTTTTCTGTTCTTTTCTTTTTCTGTTCTTTTCTGTTTTGTTCTTTTCTCTGTTTTGTTCTTTTCTGTTTTTTCTTTTCTGTTTTTGTTCTTTTCTGTTTCTGTTCTGTTTTTTCTTTTGTTCTTTTCTGTTCTTTCTTCTGTTTTGTTCTTTTCTGTTTCTGTTCTTTTTCTGTTTTGTCTTTTCTTTTCTGTTTTGTTCTTTTCTTTTCTGTTCTTTTCTGTTCTGTTCTGTTTCTGTTCTTTTCTTTTTCTGTTTTGTTCTTTTTCTTTCTGTTCTTTTCTGTTCTTTTTCTTTTTCTGTTTTGTTCTTTTCTGTTCTTTCTTTTTGTTCTTTTTTCTTTTCTGTTTTTTCTTTTCTTTTCTGTTTTGTTCTTTTCTGTTTTGTTCTGTTTTTCTTTTCTGTTCTGTTTTTTTTCTTTTCTGTTCTTTTCTGTTTTGTTCTTTTCTGTTCTTTCTTTTCTGTTCTGTTTTGTTCTTTTTCTTTTCTTTTCTGTTCTTTTCTGTTTTTCTTTTCTTTTCTGTTCTTTTCTGTTTCTGTTTCTTTTCTGTTTCTGTTTTGTCTTTTCTGTTCTGTTCTTTTTCTGTTTTTTCTTTCTGTTTCTGTTTTGTTCTTTTCTGTTTCTGTTCTGTCTTTCTTTTCTTTTCTGTTTTGTTCTTTTCTTTTTGTTTTCTTTCTCTTTTCTGTTTCTTTTCTGTTTTGTTCTTTTCTTTCTTTTTGTTCTTTTCTGTTTCTGTTCTTTTCTGTTTTGTTCTTTTCTTTTCTGTCTTTTTGTTTGTTCTTTGTTCTTTTCTTTTCTGTTCTTTTCTTTCTTTTCTGTTCTTTTCTGTTTGTTCTGTTTCTTTCTTTCTTTCTTTCTTTTCTGTTTTGTTCTTTTCTGTTCTTTTCTTTTCTGTTCTGTTCTTTTTGTTCTTGTTCTTTTCTGTTTTTTCTGTTCTTTTCTTTTCTGTTTTGTTTTCTTTCTGTTCTGTTCTGTTCTTGTTCTTTTCTGTTTCTGTTCTTTTCTGTTTTGTTCTTGTTCTTTTCTGTTTGTTCTTTTCTTTTCTGTTCTGTTCTGTTCTTTTCTGTTTTGTTCTTTTCTGTTCTTTTTTGTTCTGTTCTTTTCTGTTTTGTTCTGTTCTTTTCTGTTTTTGTTCTTTTCTGTTTTGTTCTGTTCTTTTCTGTTCTGTTCTTTTCTGTTTTGTTCTGCTCTTTTCTGTTTTGTTCTGTTCTTTTCTGTTCTGTTTTGTTCTGTTCTTTTCTGTTTTGTTCTGTTCTTTTCTGTTTTGTTCTGTTCTTTTCTGTTCTGTTCTTTTCTGTTTTGTTCTGTTCTTTTCTGTTTTGTTCTTTTCAGTTCTTTTCTGTTCTGTTCTTTTCTGTTCTGTTCTTTTCTGTTCTGTTCTGTTCTCTTCTCATTTTTTTCTTTTCTATTCTATTCTTTTCTTTTCTGTTTTTTTTTTCTTCTTTCTTTTAGAGACAATATCATGGTAGTGGTAGTGTTGTAGCTGTTCTAATGCTTTGGTAAGTTCATTGTTTGGACAGTCGGTTTTGTTTTTGAGTTTTGTTTGTTTTCATATTCATTTCTTCTGTCATAGCGAAACTCGGGCTGCTCTTCCCTTTCTTAGCGGGTCGCCGCAGTGCAGTGCCACACAATTTTTTTACCTAGACAAGAAGGCCGATCGGCATTCAAGGGGAAGGACCTTAGAAATCAACCGAGCTCTCCACTCCAGGGCAGCCCGGCGAGAAAACTGCTCCTCACGATTTTCAATTGCCGTGGGATCTTTAGCGTACACAGGCCAGATGGCACATGGGTCCCACTTGTTTTTCGTCTCCTTCCGAAGGACTAGACGTTCAGTTCGATTTTCCGGTCAAACTGAGGAGATAAGTCAAGGCCTGTACTGGAAACAAATCCTGGAACCTCGAGCTTAGTTACTGGCAGGCGAACGGCTGAACAATTCTGCCACTGTTCTCTCTGTTTTGGTTGTTGTTGTTTTTTTCATTTTATTTTGTTGTTGTTGTTGTTGTTGTAATATCCTGTATTGTTTTGTTTTCTCTTTTGTTCTCTTCTGTTTTGTTCTCTTCTATTCTGCTTTGTTTTGAAATGTCTGTTTTGCTTTGTTTCTTTCTTTTCTGCTCTGTTTTGTTCTTTTTTTAATTCCATTTCGTCTTGTTTCGTTTTTTGTTTCTGGCCAGCTCATGGGTTTACATGCAGATATAAGGCTTGTGCAATGATTTTAGATCTTTTTCATCACATGACATCTGTGACGTGAGTGCATATGGAATTCATTCTGAGCGCAGAGACGTCATCTTGAGAAACTTAAAACTTTGTTTTGTTTTGTTTCGTTTTGTTTCTCATCTAAGACAACATTGTGCAGAAGGCAAAAACAATACTCATCCTCTGACAGAATCATCATCAACCACCATTACATCCTTTCCTTCCTCCTCTTCATAGATCTCCTCTTCCTCTTCATTCCTCTCAGTCCTCTCTCTCCTCTGTCTGTCTGTCTGTCTGTCTCTCCCTCTCTCTGTATGTATGTATTGTTTTTGTGTTTGTATAATGTGTTTAAACCCCTTCAAATGGGGATTTGGCCTTACTGAATACATTTCTGTTTCTGATTCTGCCCGTCTGTGTTTTTGTCTATTTGTCTGCCTCTCTCTCTCTTTCTTTCTCTCTCTCTAACTCTCGCTCCATCTGTCTCTGTCTCTCTCTTTCAGTGTCTGTCTGTCTCTCTTTCTCAGTCTGTCTCTTTCTGTGTCTGTCTCTTTCTCTCTCTTTTTCTCTCTGTCTGTGTCTGTCTGTCTCTCTCTCTCTCTCTCTTCTCTCTCTCTCTTCTTTTCTCCTCCTTCCCCCACCCCCATTTCCAAGGCTTTCCTCCTGACCCGTGTAGTGAAGGGGTTATCGGTGTTGATGGGGTTGGTCTGGCACAGGGAGTCCTGGGGGGTGTTCCTGGCGCGGTCTTTCAGTTTGCAGCAGGACAGGGGCACTTTCTGACCAGGTCCACGTCTGGAACTCTTGTACCAGGGAGTCCTCTGGTAGTCCTCTCCCCCGTTGACTCCACAGCACTCAAACTGTAGGTAAGAGAAGATGGGGTTAAATGGGGTGGTGAGGGAGGGTGGCAGAGAGGGAGAGAAGGAAGGAGAGAGGGAGAGAGAGGGGGAGAGAGGGAGGGAGGAGAGAGGGAGCGGAGGGAGAGAGGGAGGGTGGCAGAGAGGGAGAAGGAAGGAGAGAGGGAGAGAGGGAGGGAGATGGAGAGAGAGGGAGAGAGAGAGGGAGGGTGGCAGAGAGGGAGAGGAGGGAGAGAGGGAGGGGAGAGAGAGGGAAAGAGGGAGGGATGAGAGAGAGGGAGAGGAGGGAGAGAGGGAGGGTGGCAGAGAGGGAGAGAAGGAAGGAGGGAGAGAGAGGGAGAGAGAGGGAGAAAGGGAGAGAGGGAGGGTGGCAGAGACGGAGAGAAGGAAGGAGAGAGGGAGAGAGAGAGGGAGAGAGAGGGAGGGAGAGATGAAGAGAGAGGGACAGAGAGGGAAGGAGAGAGGGAGAGAAATAGTCTGGAACTCCTGTACTCCACAGCACTCAAACTGTGGATAAGAGAACATGGAGGTGATGGGGTGGGGAGGGAGGGAGGGAAAGAGGGAAGGAGGGAGGGAGGAAAGAGGGAGACAGAGAGGGAGGGGAGAGGGAGGGAGAGGGAGGGGAGAGGAAGGTAGAGAGAGGATCTGGCACTCCTGTACTCCACAGCACTCAAACTGTCGGTAAGAGGAGATGGGGGTGAATGGGGTGGTGAGGGAGGGTGTCAGAGAGGGAGACAGGGAGGGAGAGAGGGAGCGAGATAGTGTCTGGAACTCCTGCACCAGGATAGTCTTCCGGTAATCCTCCCCACCACTGACACTGTAGCACTCAAACTGTGGGTAAGAGAAGATGGGGGTGAATGGGGTGATGAGGGAGGGAGAGAGGGAGGGAGGGAGATAGAGTCTTAGAGTCTGGAACTCCTGTCCTAGGGAGTCCTCTTGTAGTCTTTCCCCTCCCCCCCCCCCCCCTGTTGACTCCACAACACTCAAACTGTAGTTAAGAGAAGATGGGGGGTGAATGAGGTGGTGAGGGAGGGAGGGAGGGAAAGAGGGATGGAGGGAAAGAGGGAGGAAGGCAGGGATGAAGGGCGAGATAGAGTCAGGGATAGGTGGAAGACAGTGGAAGTGGGGACACAAGAGAGCGAAAGTTCCATGTTTTTATGCCTAGGGCGCACTAAATCAACTGGACAAAATCTGGAAATCCAATCTACCAGACAACCTGAAAAGGAACTTCTTCCGAGCAGCAGTAGAGTCCGTTCTTACATATGGCTCAATCTCTTGGACCCTTACAACGACATTGGAGAGGAAAATTGATGGAGCATACACACAAATGCTACGTGCAGCCCTGAACAAATCCTGGAGAAAGCATCCAACTAACAAAGAGTTATATGGCAAGATCCCATCAATCAGTAAATCAATACGTCAACAAAGACTGCGCTTCGCGGGACACTGCTGGCGTAGCAAAGAAGAACTAGTGGGGGATGTTCTACTATGGAGACCCAGTCACAGCAAACAAAGACCAGGACGTCCAAAGAAGACCTTCATCGACCAACTGATGGATGATACGGGCTGTCAGTATGAGGAACTACCTACTGCAATGTCTGACAGAGAAGGATGGAAGAACGTGTCATGGATAGCCGAGCAAGCTCGACATGATGATGATGATGATACATGCGTTATGATTGTTGCTGTTGTTGTTGTTGTTTTTGTCCGTTTGTCAGTTTTGTGTGTGCATGTGTGTGTGTGTGTGTGTTTTATTATTATTGTTTTGATTTGCACACACACACACACGCACACGCGCGAGCACGCGCGCAATTTTTCTGCCCTTATTGGCCCCTACCCACAACTGAGCGCACTGTAGGATGGTTGGGAATACAGGTGGGCATACACGGTCAGTTCTCATCCACTTTGCGTCATTGAGGGGATGCTGAAATTCGATATCAGCACCGCAAGTGTCCGTGTCTCTCAGGACTGTTTGATTCGAGGGACGTATTATGAAAGAAAGCACAGGGTACAGCCTTGACACGCTGGACACGCAGTCTCAATCCGTATTGGGATTCCATAGCAACATCATTATATTGAAGCATAGAGTACTGCCTTGGCACTCAGACTTAACCCGTACTGGAACTCCATTGCATCATTACTATCACACCCATTCTCATCATGACAGCATTGCAGAACAAATGTTCCAGATTCTCTGGCCCTTCATGCCCTGTTGCCATGGTAACCTCAGTTTCGGTGGGTTTACAGGCGTGCTAGAGAGCTGAAACGAACAGCGTGGGGTCAGTCACGCAAGTACAGACAATCTTGTTATTGTCGATTGAAGCCCAGCCGACTGTGGAGAGTCACATCAGGGATATAACCACCTCCAAAAGTACACCATACCTCACAGAAGATTTTTTTTTAAAAACCTGGAAAAGAAAATTAAGTAAACATATCAATGCATTCGCGCATATAAACTAAAGATATGCCCCTGACATTGACCATTCTGTCCAATTTATCACCAAAGAATTAAAAAAATACCTGAATACAAATGTAAGAATAACTACAGACACTAAAACACACATACAAAAGCAGGCCTAATTTACCTAAAATTGCTTCTGCACATCACATTTCCTCAGAGCGAAAATGCACTTAATACAAGTACCCAATTATCAATCCTAAGAGACAGTACGTAAGACTATCAAACACGTACAGGTAAATGGATCAGCAAAGCCGAAACTGATAGAAAGAAATGACAGAAAGCAAAGACAGAAACAGAGAGAGTGACGGAAAAGAGGAAATTTGTAGCACAGAATTTCCATAATGTGGGGATAATATTTCTTCTGAAAGAACCCCCGGCATCCCCACAGGAGATGGTACAGAAGATGATGCTGTTAAACATTTTAAAAAAAAGAAACATGAAAAAGTAACAACTAAAGTTTGCACAAGTTAAAGTTATTATTGTTGGGGAATCCTCAGGCCTCATCATCATCATCATCATCATCATCATCATCATCATCATCATCATCATCATCATCATCATCATGTGCCCTGCAGCATGGCCCTGGCGATCATAGCCCGCCATACGAATCTATCCCTTGTCGCTGCAATTACATCTTCCACCCTCTCTGTCCTCAGCCAATGTGCAAATCTGTCCAATATTTTCTCCCTGGATCTACCTGGTGATCTCTTTCCCTCCTGCTTTCCTGTTGTGACATGGTGCTCTAATTTCTCTTGCCTCATAAAATGTCCTATAAAATTAATGTTCCCCTGTCTTTTCCTAATCTTCTTCATTAATGTTCTTCTTGTGCCTGCCTCCGTCAAGACTGTCTCGTTTGTTTTCTTTGCTGTTCATGGAACTCTCAGCATTCTTCTTAGAAACCACATTTCAGCTGCCTTACTGAAAGATGAAAGCCATGGAGTAACGCAAGTTTATGAACAGCATCCGACAAAGCTGCACTTTTGTCTAAAAAGCAGTCTAGATATTAAGGAACATGTATGTCTACCAATTCACATTCCAAACGTTTCACACAATGTTTTGTGTTACCTGAATCAGAATCAGAAATTCATTCAGTAAGGCCAAAGCCCCATTTGAAGGGGTGTGAACACATTATACACGTTATACAAACAGAGAATATAGTACATAGTCGTTCTTGGATAATGCATACTTCAAAATTTTTTAAATAATTACAGTCTAGGACCAACAGTCAAACTTCAATAATACAATAGTAACATATAGACAGGTTTAACAGATATGCATCACAAAAATGTAACTTTATGATAAGGCAAACTCTCTTCTCTTAAAAGCTTTATAGACGTAGGATGCCAAATTTCTAATTGTGCGCTCATTTTTTGAAGCCATGAGCATTGTTAACCTGAAATCATTTGGTTTATAATAGTACTTTGGCTGAATTAACAGGCGTCTCAGATCCTCAAGGGCTGGACAACATAGAATAAAGTGGATTTCATTCTCAGTAACACTGTTACATAATGACATTTCATTGTCTCTTTACCATGTCTTTTATATCTTAGTCTATGCACTGATAAGTCGGACAAACCAAACCTAAATCTTGTGAACACATATCTACTAAATCTGTTAAATCCAACAAGTATACTTCTACCTCATGTGATTGTTTTAACTTTCTATAATGTGCAAAAACATTACTAGGCGTTAACCTGTGAAAGATGTAAGTGAAGATGGGTCACTGGAACTTACAAATTTCTGGGTTAGGTCCAGAGCTCGTTCCAGACCGCTACCTTTGGTCTTCTCGGTGCCTTCAGCACTCTCAGTGGCCTCAGTGACCTCGGTAGCATTGCCGTGGTTGATGCTGTAGTCACTGCCAGAGTCAATGCCATGATCAGCTTTCCCTTCATAGTTGTAGACACTTTCTTCCAGAACTGACTTCAGCCGAAATGTTAGCTGCACAGACAGGCAAAATGACACAAGAAGAACATTCAAGCAAACAGGAATCAGAAAAAAACACAAAAATAGAATCAGGACGAGTATTTATTTAATATAACCAGACAAGACAGGCGCAAATTTTTGGCAAGAATAAATGTAAGATCACAAACGAACGAACACCAAATACAAAAATGAGGAGAAAAAGACTGAAACTTCCCTGCTGCTTCGTCCAGTGGGAGAAAAGGAAAAACTGATGAAGCAACAGGGAAGTTTGAGTCTTTTTCTCCTAATTTTTGTGTTTGGTGTTTGTTCGTTTGTGATCCTACATTTACACTTGACAAAGACCAGTTGGCCGAAAATTTGCGCCTGTTTTGTCTGGTTGTATTAAACACAGGTTCTGAACCCGTTTTCGTGTTTTTCTGGTTCCCATTGATAAAGAAGATCAGGAAAAGACAAGCAACATTTATAGGACATTTTATGAGGCAAGAGAAATTAGAGCACCTGGTCACAACAGGAAAGCTGAAGGGAAAGAGAGCACCAGGTAGACCCAGGGGAGAAAATATTGGACGGACTGCAGCGTGGCTGAGGAGAGAGAGGGTGGAAGATGTGCTTGCAGCGACAAGGGATAGGTTCGTATGGAGGGTCATGATCGCCAAACCATGTGGCAGGGCACATGATGATGATGATGATGATGATGATGATGATGATGATAATGATGATGATGACAGGCAAAACGGTAAACAAACAACCAGTCACTCTGGTGAAGTGGTTAACGAGTTGACTAACGAGTAGAAGTTCAAATCCCCTCAGTTATTTCAAAATCACTGTGGATTTTTTCGGCCTCAGCCGAATTCTGGCTACAGCTCAGCATGATAAGGGTTCACTGGAAAGACTGGGACCACACAGTCGAGTCTCATCCACTTCTGGGACGAATCGTTGATGGTGTTGCTTCACCTTTTCTGTCACACGCCACACGTTTCCCATATGCTAGGTAGAACGTCAGGACCTGGCCAGCCAACGTGCTTATATGC
>JAPXFY010000033.1:14381766-14389266 GCA_030674185.1 Monoplex corrugatus | reverse complement strand
AAGCCAGTGGCAAGGTTCTGTACACACACACACACACACACACACACACACACATACATACACACACACACACACATACACACACACACACACACACACACACACACACACACACACAAACAAACAAGGAAACACGAATACACGCACATACACACAGCACTCACATACGCACACACGCACGCGTGCACACACACACACGAACACACACACACACACATTCACGCATATACAGCACAAGCACATGCATGGACGCAAGCATTCAAATGCAAACATATAATAGTCATACACGTGCATATATGCTCATGCACACACACATAAACGCACACAAGCGCACACACTCACATGCACACACACACACACACACATGACAAGCACACTCAGACATGCATAGCACACAGAACACATACATATATACATAAAACTAAACAACTGGATAGCAGAGAAAAGAAAAGAAAGAGAAAGCTGGTGGATAGGGTGAGGGAGTCAAAGGGTTAATATCATGAAGAACCTGATACTAAAACAAACAAACAAACAAACAAACAAAAATCGAACACTCAAAGGGTTAATATCATGAAGAACCTGATACTAAAACAAACAAACAAACAAACAAAAATCAAACACTCAAAGGGTTAATATCATGAAGAACCTGATACTAAAACAAACAAACAAACAAACAAAAATCAAACACTCAAAGGGTTAATATCATGAAGAGCCTGATACTAAAACAAACAAACAAACAAACAAACAAAAATCAAACACTCAAAGGGTTAATATCATGAAGAACCTGATACTAAAACAACAAAAACAAACAAACAAACAAAAATCGAACACTCAAAGGGTTAATATCATGAAGAACTGATACTAAAACAAACAAACAAACAAACAAAAATCAAACACTCAAAGGGTTAATATCATGAAGAACCTGATACTAAAAAACAAACAAACAAACAAAAATCAAACACTCAAAGGGTTAATATCATGAAGAACCTGATACTAAAACAAACAAACAAACAAACAAACAAACAAAAATCAAACACTCAAAGGGTTAATATCATGAAGAACCTGATACTAAAACAAACAAACAAACAAATAAAAATCAAACACTCAAAGGGTTAATATCATGAAGAACCTGATACTAAAACAAACAAACAAACAAACAAAAATCAAACACTCAAAGGGTTAATATCATGAAGAACCTGATACTAAAACAAACAAACAAACAAATAAAAATCAAACACTCAAAGGGTTAATATCATGAAGAACCTGATACTAAAACAAACAAACAAACAAACAAAAATCAAACACAAATTAATGGAGGAATATGAAACCAGATACACTGAACTAAACTACAAGAACAAAACTGCTAAGCACAAGAGGACCTCATGAAACTGGGCACATCGAACTGAATTACCAACACAAGAGGTCAGCATATGTTAGGTAGACTTTCAATAAATTAAATGCGCTATTCTAAATTACCAAGCAGACCAACACGAAACAAGCCACACTTGACTAACCCTAAAAAGAAGTGGCGTGACAGAATGGTTCAGACGTTCGCCAGCCAATAACTAAAATCCAGGTTCCAGGGTTCGTTCCCCGTAGAAGCCTCGACTTTTCTCCTCAGTTTGACCGGAAAATCGAACTGAACGTCTTGTCTTTCGGAAGGGGACGAAAAACAAGTAGGACCTGTGTCCGTTCAGGCCTGCGCATTGCTAAAGATCCCATGGCAGCTGAAAGTCGTAAAGTGTAGGGCTTTTGCGCGGCTTCCCTGGTATAAAACATTTAGGAGACAGATGATTTTCCAGGTCCCTTCCATTGAAGGCCAATTAGCCTTCTAGCCTTTCTGAAATTTTGATAAAAAAACCGGGGTGGCGCTGCACTATGGCGACACGCTCTCAAAAGTTAAAGCAGAATAAGATTCACGTGGTAAACCACTGCGACAAAAGAAATGAACATGAATATGAATAAGAATATGAATGTGAATACGAATATGAATATGAATGTGAACATGAATGTGAATACAAATATGAATATGAATGTGAATACGAATATGAATATGAATGTGAACATGAGAAAGAGAAAGTAACTCTTTGACTCCCACACCCTGCCCACCAGCATCCAGCATTGCCAACCATGCTAACAAAGCAAAAAAAAATTAACCCTAAATCCTTAAAACTTAATCCTGCAGGAAGCTGGTAGATAGGTTGAGGGAGTCAAAGGATTAAATTAACACAAATTCACAGGACCCTCATGAATCCGGACACTTTAATATCATGGAGGGCTCCAGTGCTGTCGATCTCGGCCAGAGCTATAAAACTGTCCTCATCGAACAGAGCAACGCCTCCCAAAGCCAGCATGATGATTCCTAATATCTGTAAACAAACAAACAATTAGATTCCTAATATCTCTGTAAACAAACAGTCAAACATTGCATTGATATATCCTAATATCTGTAAACAAACAATTAAATATCATACTGGTGATTCCTAATATCTATAAATAAACAATTAAACATCACATTGGTGATTCCTAATATCTATAAATAAACAATTAAACATCACATTGGTGATTCCTAATCACTGTAAATAAACAATTAAACATCACATTGGTGATTCCTAAAATCTGTAAATAAACAATTAAACATCACATTGATCATTCCTAAAATCTGTAAACAAACAATAAAACATCACATTGGTGATTCCTAATATCTGTAAACAACCAGTTAAATATCACATTGGTGATTCCTAACATCTGTAAACAACCAGTTAAATATCACATTGGTGATTACTTATCTCTGTAAACAAACAAACAATAGAACATCACATTGGAGATTCTTAATACCTGTAAACAAACAAACAATAGAACATCACATTGGAGATTCTTAATACCTGTAAACAAACAAACAATAGAACATCACATTGGAGATTCTTAATACCTGTAAACAAACAAACAATAGAACATCACATTGGAGATTCTTAATACCAGTAAACAAACAAACAAACAAAGAATGAAATATCACATTGATGATTCCTTAAAACAAACAATATAATATCATATTGGTGATTACTAATCTCTGTAAACAAACAAACAATTAAACATCACATTGGTGAATTCCAATATTTGTGCCTAAACAAACAATTAAACATCAGATTGGTGATTTCTAATATCTATAAACAAATAATTAAAAATCATATTGGTGGATTCTTAAGATCTGTGAACAAACAAACAAATAAACATCACATTGGTGATTCCTAATATATGTAAACAAACAAACAAATAAACATCACATTGGTGATTCCTAATATATGTAAACAAACAATTAAATATCACACTGGTGATTCCTAATATCTGTAAGGTTAGTTAGGTTAAAGGTCCCATGGTCAATATGGCCGTAGGGGCGGTGAACTGTTAAAGATTCACCGTGTCTAGGGCACGGCATTATGAAAGGCGGAGCCCATCCCTCTCCTTTCGCCGCCTTTTTTAAACCTCCCCCGACCGAAGTCAGGTACCCATTCACTGCTGGGTGGACAGAGGGAGTTTTCAGGCCGGAAAAATCGAACCAGCGTTTAGCGGATTCGAACCACCGACCTTCCGCACCGCAGACGAGCGCTCTAACCACTCGACTACAGGCCCCCCTTAATATCTGTAAACAAACAATTAAATATCACATTGGTGATTCCTAATATCTGTAAACAATTAAATATCACATTGGTGATTCCTAATATCTGTAAACAAACAATTAAATATCACATTGGTAATTCCTAATATCTATAAAGAAACAATTAAATATGACATTCGTGATTCCTAATATATGTAAACAAACAAAGAATTAGATATGACATTGGTGATTCCTAACATCTGTAAACAAAGAAACAATTAAACATCAGACTCGTGATTCCCAATATCTGTAGCCAGACAATTAAATATCACATTGGTGATTCCTACCATCTGTAAACAAACAAACAATTTAATATCACATTGGTGATTCCTACCATCTGTAAACAAACAAACAATTTAATATCACATTGGTGATTCCTACCATCTGTAAACAAACAAACAATTTAATATCACATTGGTGATTCCTACCATCTGTAAACAAACAAACAATTTAATATCACATTGGTGATTCCTACCATCTGTAAACAAACAAACAATTTAATATCACATTGGTGATTCCTACCATCTGTAAACAAACAAACAATTTAATATCACATTGGTGATTCCTACCATCTGTAAACAAACAAACAATTTAATATCACATTGGTGATTCCTACCATCTGTAAACAAACAAACAATTTAATATCACATTGGTGATTCCTACCATCTGTAAACAAACAAACAATTTAATATCACATTGGTGATTCCTACCATCTGTAAACAAACAAACAATTTAATATCACATTGGTGATTCCTACCATCTGTAAACAAACAAACAATTTAATATCACATTGGTGATTCCTACCATCTGTAAACAAACAAACAATTTAATATCACATTGGTGATTCCTACCATCTGTAAACAAACAATTTAATATCACATTGGTGATTCCTACCATCTGTAAACAAACAAACAATTTAATATCACATTGGTGATTCCTACCATCTGTAAACAAGCAAACAATTTAATATCACATTGGTGATTCCTACCATATGTAAACAAGCAAACAATTTAATATCACATTGGTGATTCCTACCATCTGTAAACAAACAAACAATTTAATATCACATTGGTGATTCCTACCATCTGTAAACAAACAAACAATTTAATATCACATTGATGATTCCTGATATCTGTAAACAAACAAACAATTTAATATCACATTGGTGATTCCTACCATCTGTAAACAAGCAAACAATTTAATATCACATTGGTGATTCCTACCATCTGTAAACAAACAATTTAATATCACATTGGTGATTCCTACCATCTGTAAACAAGCAAACAATTTAATATCACATTGGTGATTCCTACCATCTGTAAACAAACAAACAAACAAACAATTAAACATCACATTGGTGATTCCTAATATCTAATAATTACAATATTTGTATAGCGCAAAAAAATCTTGATAGAAATCAAATCAAAGCGCTGAACATACACATACGCACGCATGCACACACACACACACACACACACACACACACACACACACACACACACACACACACACACACACACACACACACACACATGGCTATAAATGGGGAAAAAGAAGAAAAGCAATGGAAAAGTATAGATAACATATTATATACAATTATATATTACAATATGATTCCACACCGAGTGGAGACAGGCTGCAGTGGGGGTTGAGTGAGGTCAGGATTTTATGCAGAGGAGAAAAGGTGAGTTTTGAGAGCGGACTTGAAGGAGACAAAAGTAGGTTGCTGACAGACTGAGAGAGGAAGTTTGTTCCAGGAGAGTGGACCAGAAACAGAGAAAGCTCGTGGACCATAAGTATTGAGCTTAGTGCGTGGAAAGCGAAAAGTGAGAGGATCAGAGGCAGAGCAGAGGATACGTGAGGGAACATTGATCTCAAGTAGGCTTGACAGCAAGCAAAGCCAGAGCAAGATTAAGGCAGCCGAGATGTGGTTTCTAAGAAGAATGTTGAGAGTTCCATGGACAGCAAAGAAAACAAACGAGACAGTCTTGATGGAGGCAGACACAAGTAGATCACTCATAAGGAAGATTAGGAAAAGACAGGCAACATTTATAGGCTATTTTATGAGGAAGGGGGATTTGGAGTACCTGGTCACAATGGGAAAGCTGGAGGGAAAGAGAGCACCGGGTAGACCCAGGGAGAAAATGCTGGACGGACTTGCAGAGTGGCTGGGGACGGGGAGGGTGGGGGAGATGCTAGGGGCAACGAGAGATAGAGGCAGATGGAAGTCCATGGTCGCCAACGCCATGCGGCAGGGCACCTGATGATGATGATGATGATGAGGCTTGACAGGTAATGGGGGCTGAGTTATTGAGGCTTTAGTAGCAGATAGTGCCTAGTTTGTTCTGTATGCGCTTTGATACAGAGAGCCAGTGAAGTTGTGCCAGGAGAGGGGAGATGTGGTCGGCTTTTTTTGTTTTTGAGTACAAGGCGTGCAGCATTGTTTTGAATGCGCTGTAGGATGTGAATGGTGGAGGTGGGAAGACCAGACAGGAGTGAATTGCAATAGTCAATGCGAGACATTATGAAGGAGAGAACACGTTTTGCAGTTGTTTCGACAGAAAGATACTTTCTGATCAGGCTTATACGATGGAGGTGATAGTAGCAAGATTTGGCAGTTTGAGAAACTAAGTTGTTCATGGAGAGGGAAGAGTCAAGATAGACACCAAGGTTCTTAGCTGAATCAGAAATTGGGACTGATGTGTTACATAATGGGAGAGAAAGAGGAGGCATATCTGTAAACAAACAAAGAAACAAACAATTAAACATCACACAGGTGATTCCTAACACTTGTAAACAAACAAACAAACAATTAAACATCACTCTGGTGATTCTTAATATCTATAAACAAACAAACAAATATTTGAACATCACATTGATGATTAATAATATCTCTAAACAAACAAGACAAACAAACAAACAAACAATTGAACATCACACAGAGGACATTTCTAGCATAGAATTCCAGAAAGGTGGGAATGCTATTTGTACTGAAAGAGCTCCTGGCATCCCCACGGTGGGGGGGCGTCCATTTCAAGATCTTGCTAGCGTACGTTTTTGCATAGGCATAAGGAGTCTGCTTGTTCATCATAAACAGACCGGGTGGAGTGCTTAAGGCACTGTCCATGCCTGATGACTCCCCACCCCCCATCCCCGCCTTCGTCAATTTCAAATTCAATGTCAAAGGTGTTTTCAGTCTACATGTACTCACAAAGAAGAGAAAGTTGATTACGAAGAAGACGCAGATAACTGGCGTGATGATTTGATCAATGCAGCCTTTTCGTGGCCCTGAAAACACACACACACACACACACACACACACACACACACACACACACACACACACACACCATTTACACACGCACAGACAAACACACACAGACATACACACACATACACACACGTACACACACAGGCACACACACACACACATAAACACACATACACACATATACACACACACACACACAGACGCACACACGCACATACACACTCATACACACGCACACATACATACACACACATGCACACACATACACACACACACATACACACAAACACATACACACACACTAACGCACGCGTGTGCGTACCGCATACAACAAACACACATACACACACAAATGCACACACACACACACACAAACGCACACACACACTCACACACATGTAACACACACTCATCACACAACCACATACACAGACGCGCGCGCTCATACAACACACACACACACACACACACATAACACACACATAACACACACACACACACACACACACACACACACACACACACACACAACACACACACACACACACACACACACACACACACACACACACAC
>JAPXFY010000033.1:14371766-14376766 GCA_030674185.1 Monoplex corrugatus | reverse complement strand
AGTGTGTCACGCTTTATACAACACACATATAGGAGAATGGACCAGCATGGTCTACTATCATCCCATTAAGTGTGTCACGCTTTATACAACACACATATATAGGAGAATGGACCAGCATGGCTCTACTATCATCCCATTAAGTGTGTCACGCTTTATACAACACATATATAGGAGAATGGACCAGCAAGGCTCTACTATCATCCCATTAAGTGTGTCACGCTTTATACAACACATATATAGGAGAATGGACCAGCATGGATCTACTATCATCCCATTAAGTGTGTCACGCTTTATACAACACACATATAGGAGAATGGACCAGCATGGCTCTACTATCATCCCATTAAGTGTGTCACGCTTTATACAACATATATAGGAGAATGGACCAGCATGGATCTACTATCATCCCATTAAGTGTATGCACGTGAATGCAAAAACAAAAACAAAACAAAACAAAAACAGAAAAAAGAATTGTTTAGCCTTTGGTCCCACCAACTCAAACACTTAACTTTCTGACTCCCTCACCCTATCCACCAGCTTTCTGCAGAAATAGTAGTGGAAGTGGTAGCAAGAGTAATGGTGGTGATGGTCGCGATAGTGTTGGTGGTGGTTGTAGTAGTAGCAGTAGTAATAGCAGCAGCAGTAGTAGTTAGTAGTAATGGTGGTGGTGGTGGTATTAGTTGTGGTGGTAGTAGTAGTAGTCGTTGTTGTTGTAATGGCGGCAGTGGTGGTAGTAATAGTCATAGTAGTAGTAATGGTGGTGGTGGTGGTGATGGTGGTGGTGGTGGGTGGTGGTGGTGGTGGTGGTGGTGGTGATGGTGGTGGTGGTGATGGTGGTGGTGGTGGTGATGGTGGTGGTGGTAGTTGTGGTGGTAGCTGTAGTAGTTGTTGTTGTTGTTGTTGTAATGGTGGCAGTGGTGGTAGTAGTAGTAGTAATAGTAGTCGTCGTAGTAGTTGTAATGGCGGCGGCGGCTCGGCGGCGGCGGTGGTGGTGGTGGTGGTGTAGTAGTAGTAGTAGTAGTAGTAGTAGTAGTAGTATAGTAGTAGTAGTAGTAGTCAGCATACGACTGTCTGGAGATGTAAACACCAACGGAAATAGACTCTGATTGACTGCGTCATTCCTGGCCACTATCGTGATTTGTTCGTCTGCTGTTCCCACTTTGTGTGCCATGTGCAGAATACAGCTCTACTAGGAGTGTTACGCAGCGTGCTGAAGAGCGTATATCCAGTGCATTTTAAGACATTCTTCAAATAAGTCTTTTACTTGGGCCGTTGATGCATTCATATTGCCTTGAGTTGTTTGTCATTACTATATGCTCACCTGTCTCACCTGTCGGCGTCACTGGGTTCGGTGTTGGCCGCTGCACTCTTTGACACCACCACATCACTCTAAGCCGTTCTGTCTTGACTTTTGTGAACAACTTCTTGAATATTTAGGCCACTGATGTTGGTTATGTTCTCCATGTATGAGATTGGATATCTGCCTTTCTTCCTTTTTGCCTGTGTGTTGCCTTGAAAAATGCTTGCCGTGAGGTCCGTGTTCCTGCTACGAGACACATAGCCAATGTATTTTAGTCTTCTCTTGTTGATGTCTGCTAGTAGATTTCTGGTGGTATCAAGTTCTTCCGGGATACTTTTATTAGTTCTTCTAGCTGTCCATTTGACACGTAATAGTCTCCGATATAACCACATCTCTGCCACCTCAATTCTTCAGCAATCACTTTTTTTTCTCAGAGTCCAGGCTTCGCAGCCATATATCATGACTGGCCAGATAAAACATTTTAAAAGTCTAACTTTCGGGCCATTTGGTATGCCTATGCATTTCCAAAGTTGCTCAGTTTTTACAGAACCAAGATATTTGAAATCCTTAACATTTTCTGTCTTCATTGTTTTCAGTGTCATTGCCTTCGATAATGTAGCACTTTTGTTTTCTTGGCGTTCAAGTGTAGGCCAGCCTTTTTGCCTGCTGCATCCACCCTGTATAGAATTCTTTTTATGCTGGTAATGTTGTCTGCTAAGAGCGCAGTATCATCGGCATAGCGCAAGTTTGTAAGATTTTTTCCTCCCTCTTTATGCCTTCTATATCATCATCTCTCATGATATGTTCCGTGTAGATGTTGAAGAGTTACGATGAGAGGATACAACCTTGTCTAACTCCCCAGCAGATGTTGAATTCACGTTTCTGATTGTTCCATATAACTGTAGCTTTTGGTTGTTGTTGTTGTTTTTATATATATATATAATGAGGCAATTAACTTATTTCACATCGTAACGCTAGCCCGCTAGCGTTCTCGCGGAGAACCGCAGGCGCCGGAACGCTAGGGGTATAGCGTTCAGCAAGCTCGCCGCTGACAACGTAACGCTAGGATTTTAGCGTGTTGCGTTAGAAAATTCCTACGTGAAGCCAGTTACGGTCTAAGGGAAAAAAAACTCTATTATAGTATCAAGTAACCATTTCTAAATACTGTGAGTGTGATTTCCCGAGTAAAAAGTCTAGTTGAAGAATTTTTCTGGCGCGAGAACTACGTCACCCGAACCGCGTGCTTCACTGAAACAACGGCAAAATGGAGCGCCCTGGGAATGCGCGATGTCGCTGTTCACTCAGGATTGAGGAATTTTGTGTGTGTGTGTGTGTACTTTTCTGAGCTTCTGATCAGATGATACAAGTCATGGAGAATTGGTGTCTCTTTTTTCTGTTTTGTTTACATCTGCTGAATGGATGAAATGCTTGTCTGAAATGCTCCTCAACCATGATATTTCATTGCACAAATAACCTCAAAGAATGTCTGAACAAACCTTATACTGTAGATATCCTAAAAGAGGATTAAATTACCTTTCTAACCACACCCTACATGTTGATGTTAGTCATTTGGGGTGCCTGTGATAATTAATTCAAAGTGGCCTAAAAATGCCCGTTTCCAAGGAAAGTAGTCAGTGACAGCTGGCACGTCTGCAGGGAAGTAGGTCAAATAGCCAGCTGACGATGCCAAAGTGTTAATGAAATGAGATGTATGGGAAAGCCCATGTTGACCATTGTGTTGAACAGGTGGAGATGAATGACGCTGTCAAATGCTTTGCTATAGTCTATGAAGGTGACAAAGTTTCTTTTTCAGTGCCTTTTTTTCTCTCTATGAGTATTTGTAGCACAAATAACATGTCATTTGTGCCTCTGTTGGATCTGTAGCCTGCCTGGCAGTCAGACAGTTTTTCTTCTATCGTGGGCTTCAATCTGTTGAGAATAATTATGAGCAAAATCTTACTGGCGAACTGATAAGGGCAATGGGGTTGACAGGACGCGGGAGTCAAAGAGTTAAAAAAAAAATGTCTACAAGCGGTGAAGAACAGTTCAAGAAACAATCCGTGCAGAACTGGGTCAAAGGAAAGAATGGACACCGGCATTTTCCGAAGAGTCAGTCAGAACCTGGTGTGGGCAGCGCCAGCCTTTCCCATGTACTGGATCTGCCTAAATCTTGCAGCTTATAATATGCATCCTATAGTTTGATGGGGTTTGTGTTTTGCATGTGCGTGATCAGGTCTGACTGCAATCAACCATCAAAATGAAAAACAATATTAAAATATTTCACCACTTTTTGTTCTAAAAATCACAGGTCGGTTGCTGAAGGGCCTTAACAAAATTAACAAGGGATTGCAAACTATACCAACAAACGAAGGTCCGATGCACAAAAAGCAAGGAAGTAGCACTGCTGACTACATCTAGTCTAAACTAGGTTTCCATACAATTTATCAGCTCAAAACGGCACCAAAATTTCGCAGCGTCATACTCACTTTTGCTCGACTTGACTGGATCTACCATTAGATGGACATCAAGTGTTTCCAGCCATCATGCTGACCATCATCTTGCAACCGCATTTATCACCGACATCACACGATGCATTCTGTACATTTGACGTCATTTGCTATGACGAAAACATCATTGAGCTACTGACTTCGTAGGTTTTCGTGATGTCATAAGATTTAGAGTTGTTCGTTCGTTCTTTAATTTAACGTCTTTTCACTATAAGTGATATTAGACTTGATATTAGAGTTGTTTAGCTCTGGATGTTGATACTTATGGAAACCCATACCGTAAAACAGTGCACAATATTATACCTGGGGCGGATGAGGGAAAAGGGGGATTCCCGGACTTTCCTAACCTCCACTCCCCCCCCCCCCTTCTTCTTAGTTGTCCAAGACTCGAACTGCTGTTGAGAAGACAAGTAAGGTAATATGGTAAATGCTACCCAGTCGCCGTGGTGTAGTGGTCAGCGAAACGGAATACACCACACACACACACACACACACACACACACACACACACACACACACACACACACACACACACACACACACACACACATACACATCACACATCACACACACACACATCACACACCCACACAACAACACCACAACACACACAACAAAACCCACACACACACCACACACACATACACACAAACACACACACAATACACAAAACAAAACACACACACGCCACACACATACACCAAACACACACACACACACAACACACACACGCACGCACCACAACACACAACGCACACACAACACGCGCACACACAACACACACACACACACACAAACACACGCACGCACACACACACGCGCACACACACACAAAACGCACGCACGCACACACACACGCGCACACACACATACACACAAACACCACACACACACACACACAACACACACACAAACATACACACACACAAACACACACACACAAACACACACACACACACACACACAACAACAACAACTACTATTACTACTACTACTACTACTACCACCACATATAAACAAAAGAAAGACGAGGAAAAAGACAACAAAACAAAAGTAGCAAGAACACCAATAGTAGCATGTGTCCTTGACTGACTGCATGGAGGCCAAAAAACACAGACCTTATGGGCAATGTCAGCACACGTATCACGAGGTTATGGACCAAAAACTGACTTGCTCGCTGCCCATTTTAATGT
>JAPXFY010000033.1:14351766-14366766 GCA_030674185.1 Monoplex corrugatus | reverse complement strand
TTGTATTTATGCGCTTTGATACAGGGAGCCAATTGAAGTTGTGCCAGGAGAGGAGATATGTGGTCAGCTTTTTTCTTTTTGAGTACAAGGCGTACAGCATTGTTTTGAATGCGCTGTAGGATGTGAATGGTGGAGGCAGGAACGACCAGACAGGAGTGAATTGCAATAGTCAATGCGAGACATTATGAAGGAGAGAACGAGTTTTGCAGTTGTTTCGACAGAGAGATACTTCCTGATCAGCCTTATACGATGGAGGTGATAGTAGCAAGATCTGGCAGTTTGAGAAACAAAGTTGTTCATGGACAGGGTAGAGTCAATGCAGACACCAAGGTTTTTAGCTGAATCAGAAATTGGGACTGATGTGTTACATAATGGGAGAGAAAGAGGAGGCAGCTGAGAAAGTTTCTGACGGGTGCCAATGAGGATAGCTCCTGTCTTGTCATCATTTAGCTGAAGTTTGTTGTATTTCATCCAGTTTTTAATGTCCGAGTAACACTCAGTGGTGCGAGTCAGGAGGCGCTGTATATTGTCAGGTGAGTCACTGTCTTGAAGTTGGGTGTCATCAGCATAGAAGTGGTGTTTTATAGAGTGGGAGTTGATGATGGTGAACAGGGGGGAGGTGTAAAGAGTGAAAAGAACAGGGCCAAGGACAGATCCTTGTGGAACACCACAGGTCAGGTATGCAGGTTGAGAGTAAGTGCCATTGATGAGAACAGTTTGTTTTCTGTTTGATAGATATGAAGTGAACCAGGAGAGAGCAATGTCAGAGATGCCAAAAGTATGATGAAGTCTAGAAAGGAGAATACCATGATGAATGGTATCAAAGGCTGCAGACAGATCAAGGAGTGTGAGGAGAGAGACTTTGCCAGTATCAGTTGCAAGGAGGAGATTGTTGAGAATGTGTAGCAAGGCAGTTTCAGTGCTATGGCACTGGCGGTAGGCTGACTGGAAAGGATTGAGGAGATTGTTGGCAGACAGGTGAGAGTTCAGTTGGTTGAGGACAACTTTTTCAAGCAGTTTTGACAAGAAAGAGAGATTAGAGATAGGCCGGTAATTTTTCAGTTCATTTGGGTCTAAGTTGTATTTCTTGAGGAGAGGGTGAACAATAGCAGACTTGAAAGAATCTGGGACAGTTCCAGTTTGGAGAGAAGTGTTGATGATGTCAGTGATGAATGGGAGGAGCGTAGGGAGACAGTCGGAGTAGAAAGAACCTGGAAGAGGATCCAGTTTGCAGGTTTTGAACGACATGGATCTGATTGTGTTGAGAATTTCTTCTTGTGAGACTGGGGTAAAAGTAGTAAGAGGTGTGCCAGAGAAGGAAGGGTCAGGTGGGCATGGTTGACAGGGTGTCCTGTCAAGCCTGTCACGAAGAGTTTGTATTTTGGTGGTGAAATACTTGGAGAATATAGATGGGAGTTCTTCATTTGTGTGTTTTGTTGGGAGAGGTAAATCTTTTCGTGTGCCAAGGAGATGATTCATGGTTGTAAAGAGTTCTTTTGAAGAAGAGGCATTCAGGATTTTGGTTTGGAAATAGCTTGTTTTTGCAGATGCAATGAGGATGGATACTTTTGTTTTAGAGGCTTGGAAAAGTTGCCTATGTACAGTGAGTTTGGATTTGCGCCAGCGGCGCTCTGCTCTGCGGCGGGCACGTTTTGCACAGGCAATCTCATGAGTGAGCCAGGGGGTAGGGGGGCGGTCAGGTAAAAGACGGGTTGTGGCTGGAGCATGAGTGTCCAGAAGATGGTGGAGAGTAGTGTAGAATTCATCGGCAAGGTTATGTGACTTTTCAGAAAGGAGACGGAAGGCATCAGATGAAAATGTGGAGAGGTCGATAGATTTGAGATCGCGTCGAGTCACTGTGCGCATGGTACGGGAAGGAGGAGGAATGTCAAGAGAACAGAGAATTGCAGAGTGGTCAGATGGAAGGGCTGAAGTTAGACGGGTAGAAAGAACTAAGCAGTTGTCAGTAGCTGAATTGTGGTGATCACGAGAAATGATCCAGTCAAGAATGTGACCTTTTTGATGGGTTGGTTCAGAAATGTGTTGAATCATATTGTGATTGGACAGAGAGTTGATGATATGTCTTGTGTCATAATGGTGAGTGTTGTCATAGTGGACATTGATGTCACCTAGAATGATGAGATTTCCAGGTAAGAGGCAGTAGTAATCAAGAAGTTGATCAAAGTCAGAGAGAAACATGGATGTGGTGAGCTTGTTGGCAGAGCTAGGTGGAGGTCGATAGACACAGGAGAAGGTGATGGGGTGAGGGGTGGATTGGAAGGATACTTCAACGTGCTCGAAAGAAGGATGGGAGAAAGGCAGAGACTGCGAGAAAGACAGGCGGAAATGGAGTGAGTCATTGTAGAGGATGGCGATACCACCACCTCGGGATGAGCGATGGAAAGAAGCAAGCCTGTAACCACTCGGAGTGAGACTCACATTTATAGGTTCATGACCAAGGGGGTTAAGCCATGTTTCGGTGATAAAAGCTATGTCAACATGCTCATCTGCGATAAAGTCAGCAATGACATCGGCTTTGCCATCAGTGCATGTTGACTGAGCGTTAAAAAGGCATAGTTTTAGTTTATCACAATGCGGCGGCCGAGGTGGAGACGAAGGCAGCACCGACGGGACAGAAGATGAAGGCGACACCAGCGGGGCAGAAGATGAAGGCAGCAACGACGGGACAGAAGACGAAGGAGGCACCAGTGGGACAGAAGACAAAGGCAGCACCAGCGGGACAGAAGATGAGGGCAGCGCCGGCGGGACAGAAGACGAAAGCGGCACCGGCGGGACAGAAGGCGAAGGCGGCACCGGCGGGACAGAAGGCGAAGGCGAAGACGGCAGAGGAGGAGACGAAGTTTGCAGCAGCAAGGTCGAGTGCAGGGGCAGTGGAGGAGACGAAGAAGCAGAAGAGTGGTGTCGGACTGGCACAGCAGGAGGCAGGTTGTGCCAAAGTCGGTGGAGACGTCCACCACGACAGGATCGCGCAGTGCGGGGCTTCAGGTTTCAGGTCATGACCCCTCAATGTCTTTCTGATATCGGGGAAGTGTCGAAGATTGAGTCTGTGTGTGTGTGTGTGTGTGTGTGTGTGTGTGTGTGTGGTGTGTGTGTGTGTGTGTGTGTGTGTGTGTGTGTGTATGTGTGTGTGTGTGTGTGTGTGTGTGTGTGTGTGTGTGTGTGTGTGTGTGTGTGTGTGTGTGTGTGTTCGTTCGTTCTTTGATTTAACGTCTTTTCACTATGAGTGATATTAGACGGGGTGGAAATGGGGGATGAGAGTTGGGCGGGTTGGATTGGGATCAGAGGGGAGACAGAGTAAGACTAAGAGACATAAGCAGGTGGGAAAATAGAAAAATGGGACAAGATCTTAACACTAACAATGAACACTAACAATTAACATCAACAATGTGAAGAGAAAATTTTAACGCGAAAGTACAAACATCATAAACTTAAAGCAATGCATTAACAGGACTGTGAACCAATGATTCTGAAATTTTAACTGACAAAGATTGATCTGAAGTTATCTGCCGCTAAACTTGTTTCTCGTTCCCGCAAGCATGATCATGTCACACCTATTCTCAAATCCCTGCACTGGTTGCCTGTTCAAGCTCGCATTGACTATAAGCTTGCCTCACTATGCCACTCTTTTTTCTCTGATCTCTCTCCTCGCTACCTGGCTGATCTTCTCTCTGTGTACACTCCTAGAAATCTCCGCTCCATTGCTATTACCAGATTGCTCCGTGTTCCACGCGTGCGCACAAAAACATTTGGACATCGCTCTTTCTCCTTCGCAGCCCCCACTATCTGGAACTCTCTTCCCTTTGAAATCCGACACCTAAAATCGACTTCTTCTTTCAAAACAGCTCTAAAAACTCACCTCTTTCAAAAATATTATCAGTAAGTTCAACCTCATTTCCCCCCAGCCTAATAGTAGAAAAGGTGTGTTAGTGTGTGTGTATGTTATAGTAGGTAGGTGGGGGGTGGGGGTGGGTGATTATAGAGCCCAATGTGCCTCACAGTACTTTGGGGTATAGCCGTGGGGGTTGTGGGGTGCATTTGGACTTGCGTGAGAATCCGTGTATGATTGTAGCGTATGTAGCATTTTTATGGATTTATTCTATTACTTGTATTGTGTATTTAGTGTATGTACGTGAGGTCCGAGAGATTGAAATATTGTGAATGAATGATTGTAAAGTGTCATAAGCTCCGCCGTAGGCAGAGATGTGCGCTTATAAATGGTCTCTTATTATTATTATTATTTCTTTAAAATGAGTTTCAGAATAGTTTTCTTGTCTAAACATTTTTGGTAAAAAGGAACGCAGCATTTTGCAGTAAAATATACAGTGAAACAGCGTGAATTGTTCGCTTGTGTGAGTGTGTGTTGAGTTGTGTGTCTTGTGTGTGTGTGTGTGTGTGTGTGTGTGTGTGTGTTGTGTGTGTGTGTGTGTGTGTGTGTGTGTGTTGTGTGTGTGTGTGTGTGTGTGTGTGTGTGTGTGTGTGTGTGTGTGTGTGTGTGTGTGTGTTGTGGTTTGTGTTGTGCGCATGCGTACACGTGTGTATGTGTTGTAGATGTGTGTAAAAAGAGAGAGAGGGGGAGAGAGAGGGGGAAGAGAGAGAGGGAGAAGGGGAGAAGGAGGGAGAGAGAGAGAGAGAGAGAGAGAGAGGTTCTTCCACGATGAAACAACTCACATAACAACAGTGGACACCAGTTGTCATGGTGTAGTGGTCAGCACAATGAACTATTTATTCGAAGGTTGTGGGTGGGTTCGAAACCCCATCAGTCCATTCAAATTCATTGTAGGATTTTTGGGTTCCAACCAACTCCTACTCAGAGTTTAGCGTGTTATGGGCTCATTGGGATGTCTGGAACCACACAGTTGCGCCTCATCCACTCCATGGATGCGTCATTGACAGTGTTGTTCAAATCTTCTGACCAACACCGCAAGTGTCTCTATCTCTTGGGCCTGGTTGACCCTAGGATGTATATTATGATAGTAAGCGTAGAGTACAGTCTTGTTATGCAGTCTCATTCCTAAATGGAATTCCATAGCATCATGATTATTATCCTCATTGTCATCATCATTGCATTGTAAAAAATTGTGCCAGCTTCTGTGATGGCGTAGAAAATGGGACAGAGAAAGAAAAAGTAAAAAAAGGAGAGCATGAATGAAATCTCCCAAAGTGTGATGATCCTTAAGAAATATTTTTAAAATTCAAACACAGTGGTGACATATGATAGTTTTGTTTTTCGTTTCAATTTAACGTAACCTTGTTTCTCTGATCAGGAGGTTCTAAGTGTTTCTGAACGCCTCAGGTCAATGCATTTTGTGTGTTTCAGGGATCAGAATGAACGGCGTCACCAAGGCAGATCTGACAGAAATGAAAAGTATGGCCAATCCTCCTCAACTGGTCAAACACATCCTTCAAGCGACTTTATTGCTTCTGGGTCACTCTGAGGCTGAGGTCAAGGTGTGTGTATGTGTGTGTGTCTGTGTGTATATACATATGTGTGTATCTGTGTGTGTCTGTGTGTGTGTGTGTGTGTGTATACATAAGTGTGTATCTGTGTGTGTCTGTGTGTGTGTGTGTGTATATAACATATGTTGTGTGTGGTGTGTGTGTGTGTGTGTGTGTGTGTGTGTGTGTGTGTGTGTGTGTGTGTGTGTGTGGTGTGTGTGTGTGTGTGTGTGTGTGTTTTCTGATACTGCGAGTGAATACTTTGGTGAATGATGAGAGTGTACGCTTGCGCTTTGATTTAATTCATATATCAAGATTTGTTGCCGTATAAATGTCATTTACTTCTTCTCTCTTTCCTCCTCCTCCTCCTTTTCTTCTTCTTCTTCTTCTTCATCATCATCATCATCATCTTCTTCTTCTTTCTTCTTCTTCTTTCTTCTTTCTCTTCTTCTTCTTCTTCTTCTTCTTCTTCTTTTCTTCTTCTTCTTCTTCTTCTTCTTTTCTTTTCTTCTTCTCTTCTTCTTCTTCTTCTTTCTTCTTCTTCTTTCTTCTTCTTCTTCTTCTTCTTCTCTTCTTCTTCTTCTTCTTCTTCTTCTTCTTCTTCTTCTTCTTCTTCTCTTCTTTCTCTCTTCTTCTCTCTTTCTTCTCTGGCTCTCTGTCTGTCCCATTCTCTCTCGTTCTCTCTCTCCTCTCTCTCTCTCTCTCTCTCTCTCTCTCTCTCTTCTTTCTCGTTTTCTCTCTCTCTCTCTCTCTCTCCTCCATCTCTTTCTCCCTTTCTCTTCTTCTTCTTATTATTACTATTACTATTATCATTATTATTATCACTATTGTTGTCTTCATCATCATCATCATCATCATCATCATTATCATCATCATCATCTTTCTCGTTATCAGCGTAGTCATCTTCGTGATCGTCATCATCATCATCGTCATATTTCCAATTTTATTGGTGCTGGTCGTCATCCGATGGCCATCCCTGTCTTTCTAAGCCCCATCATCATCATCGTCATCATCATCATCATCATCGTCGTCGTCGTAGTCGTCATCATCATCATCATCACCACCACCACCACCACCACCATCATCATCATCATCATCATTATCATCATCATCATCGTCGTCGTCATCATCATCATCATTTTATTTCCAATTTTATTGGTGCTGGTCGTCATCTGATGGTCATCCCTGTCTTTCTAAGCCCCATCTTCTTCTTCTTCTTCTTCTTCTTCATTATCATCATCATCATCGTCGTCGTCGCCGTCGTCGTCATCATCATCATTTTATTTCCAATTTTATTGGTGCTGGTCGTCATCTGATGGTCATCCCTGTCTTTCTAAGCCCCATCTTCTTCTTCTTCTTCTCTTCTTCTTCTTCTTCATTATCATCATCATCATCATCATCGTCGCCGTCGTCGTCATCATCATCATTTTATTTCCAATTTTATTGGTGCTGGTCGTCATCTGATGGTCATCCCTGTCTTTCTAAGCCCCATCTTCTTCTTCTTCTTCTTCTTCTTCGTTATCATCATCATCATCAGTTCAATTTTATTGCTGCTGGTCGTCATCTGATGGTCATCCCTGTCCTTCTAAGCCCCATCTTCTTCTTCTTCTTCTTCGTTATCATCATCATCATCAGTTCAATTTTATTGCTGCTGGTCGTCATCTGATGGTCATCCCTGTCTTTCTAAGCCCCATCTTCTTCTTCTCTTCTTCATCATTATCATCATCATCATCAGTTCAATTTTATTGGTGCTGGTCGTCATCTGATGGTCATCCCTGTCTTCTAAGCCCCATCTTCTTCTTCTTCTTCATCATCATTATCATCATCATCATCAGTTCAATTTTATTGGTGCTGGTCGTCATCTGATGGTCATCCCTGTCTTTCTAAGCCCCATCTTCTTCTTCTTCTTCTTCATCATTATCATCATCATCATCATCATCATCAGTTCAATTTTATTGGTGCTGGTCGTCATCTGATGGTCATCCCTGTCTTTCTAAGCCCTATCTTCTTCTTCTTCTTCATCATCATTATCATCATCATCATCAGTTCAATTTTATTGGTGCTGGTCGTCATCTGATGGTCATCCCTGTCTTTCTAAGCCCCATCTTCATGGAACAAACTTGTTCTGTCACTCCACAGTTTTGATTTCCTGTCATCGTTCCAGTTCTTTCTGAAAATTGTTCTCTTGATAAACATTCTTTTCAGTATCGCTCCCGTGCTGCCCTGGCGTGTGTGTGCGTGCGCACGCGCGTTCGCGCTTGTGTATGTGTGTGTGTGTTTGTGTATGTGTTTGTGTGTGTGTATGTGTGTGTATGTGGTTGTTGTGTGTATGTATGTGTGTGTATGTGTGTTTGTGTGTGTGTATATATGTGTTTGTGTGTGTGCTTGTGTGTGTGCTTGTGTGTGTTTGTGTGTGTGTGTTTGTGTGTGTGTTTGTATGTGTGTTTGTGTGTGCATGTTTGTGTATGTTTGTGTGTGTTTGTGTGTGTGTGTTTGTGTGTGAAAATGACTGTCTATGTGTGTGTGTGTGTGTGCTTGTGTGTGTGTGTCTGTGTGTGCTTGTGTGTGTATATATGTGTGTGTCTGTTTGTTTGTATGTGTTTGTGTGTGCCTATGTATGTGACAACAAGAAACTTGAGACCGTCCATAGATTTAAATATCTGGGAGCTATAGTATCGGATGAAGGATCTAAGCCCGAAGTACTTTCCAGGATTGCCCAGACCACAGCTGCAATGACCAAGCTAAACGTCATCTGGAACGACAAGAATATCGCAATCGGCTCCAAGATCAGACTGATGCGTTCCCTGGTCATTTCAATATTTTTGTATGCATGCGAAACATGGACCATAACAGCAGACATTGAAAGAAGGATACAGGCAATGGAGATGAGATGCTTCCGCAAACTCCTTGGTATCTCGTACAAAGATCATATAACCAATAAGGAAGTGAAAACCCGAATCGAAAACGCCATCGGGCCGTATGAAGACCTGCTGACCTCAGTGAAAAGACGCAAACTGAGGTGGTACGGGCACGTCACACGATCATCTGGACTGGCCAAGACCGTCTTGCAGGGAACAGTTCAGGGAGGGAGACGAAGAGGCAGACAGAGAAAAAGATGGGAAGACAATATCAGAGAGTGGACTGGCCTTGAATGGAATATCATTCTGCGGAAAGCTGAGGACCGTGAGAAGTGGAGGAAGTTGGTTGCAAAATCTTCAGTGGTGCCCCAACGGTCAACCAGACTACGGGACTGATGATGATGATGATGATGTATGTGTGAGTGTGAGTGTGTGTGTGTCTGTGTGTGTCTGTGTGTGTGCGTAGGTGCGCATGCGTGAGTGTGTGTGTTTGTGTGTGTGTGTGTGTATGAGTGTGTGTGTCAGAGAGAGGGAGAGAGAGAGAGGGGGGAGGATGACGGCTTGGGTCAGGGGTCACACGTCGTACTCCCCTCCTGTCTTCCCCCTTGCAGTTAAGGTGTGCTTTGAGTCCCAGAAGTTTCGTCATTGTTGGTTATTGCTTTGGTGAATGATTGGAATGCGCGCCTTGGTTTGTTTCTTGAATCAAGATTTGGCGACTAATAAATGTGATGATCATTATGATGGTGGTGATGATGATGATGATAATGATGATGATGATGATGATGATGATGATGATGATGATGATGATGATGATGATGATGATGATGATGATGATGATGATGATGATGATATCATATTACCACCACCACCACATCATCATCATCACCATCACCATCACTATCACCATTATCATCATTACAACCACTGTCATCATCATCACGGTCATTAAGATGACAATTATGGTGTACAGGACTACAAGAGAGTAAAGCGACTGCTATGCCAACCAACCTTCCTGACCAGCTTGGGCAATCTTTCCCTGGACGCTGTGTCCCAGGAATCGGCCCTAAGGGCCCGTGAAATATGCCAACAATATTCCGTGGCCAAGGCCCGTTGTGTCAGCTCGGCCTCCGCTGAATTATGCCGCTGGGTAAGTGAGGGTTTTGTGGACATGGTTGTTGCCAGTTCTCGCAGAAATTCAGGTCCCCTTTCTGCTAAGTTTTGGAACTTAACAGAAAAACTAATTAACGCAAAATACGAAAATATCTTCCACATCAAAATCACACGAAACGTAGTGTTGTTCAGTGTTGATCAAAATGTAAAAACAGATAGAGTATTTGATCTTATGATAATGCTTGCAAGATCGTTTATACATCAGTGCAAAGCAGACAAATGTGTTCCGACTATACATACTTTCCCAAGAACGCTAAACCAGAGATTGAAAATTGAACAATATAATGCTAAAGTGAACTTTCACTTGTTCAGTTTTAATGCTCACTGAACAACTATATGCCAATGTTCTCCACGTAGAGAACAGAATTTCATCTTGACATGTTCTTGAATATTGATGTACATAATAAAACCATAACTGATTAGAATATTGTTTTATATGCTTTGTAATTTATAGGTTGTTTCTATGTGAAAATAGTTGTCTTAGCTGTATAAATTCACATCATTCTGTTACCACATTGTTCAATGATGTTTCATTGTCGTTCAGTAATGGGATGTGGTTGTGAAACGGGTTCATAGGGGAAATGTTGACATGTGCTAAATCTTATTGTTCATTTTTAAACTTGCAATGTATAAAATGTCATTACGTATATTCTGTATACTATGCGGAGTTCATGTGTCAACATTGTCTTTTCATATGTGTAAATTTTGTTGTTGTTGTTGTCATTCTTCGTTATCACATTGCATGTTAGATGTCTGTTTGTTGTGAAACAAAAGATGAATAACACAAAGTTTAAAAAAGAAGGGGTCCCCTTTCTGTCTTGGGATCCACAGGAGTTATCTCCTAGTTTCCTTTTATGGAGTTAGGGGTTCCTCTTTCCTGTCATGCTCCCTCGTCCTCACAAGACTCTTTCTTTTACGTCTTCCACGTCATTCACCTGTGTTTCTTTCAAACTCTCCCCTTAGCTTCCCAATGCCAGAGTAGGGCTGTCTTTGAGGCAGGATGAGAAACGGTCAGACACGTAAATATCCAGTGCTAGGTAGGTAGGTAGGTCGTAGGTAGGTCGGTAGGTAGGTAGGTAGTAGGTAGGTAGGTCGGTAGGTAGGTAGGTAGGTAGGTAGGTAGGTAGGTCGGTAGGTAGGTAGGTAGGTAGGTAGGTAGGTAGGTAGGTCGGTAGGTAGGTAGGTAGAGGTAGGTAGGTAGGTCGGTAGGTAGGTAGGTAGGTAGGTAGGTAGGTAGGTAGGTAGGTAGGTCGGTATGTAGGTAGGTAGGTAGGTAGGTAGGTAGGTAGGTAGGTAGGTAGGTTAGTATGAACTGATATGCTTAGATAGGGAGTGCTTGTAGGACCTCTAGCATGCGTAAGAAGGAGAAAACAAAGAAAAATAAGAAGAACAAGACGATAATGATGACAAAGAAGGAGAAGAAGATAGAATAGGAAGGGCAGAGAGAAAAGAAAAACAAAGAAAGAGAAGGAGGAGGAGAAGAAGAAGAACAACAACAGGAAGAAGAGGAAAAAGAACGAGGACAATAGCAAGAAAAAGACGAAGGAAAAGAAGAAGAAAAAGAAGAAGTAGGTAAGAATAAGGAGAAGGAGAGTAAAAAACAAGAAGGAGAAGAAGAAAAAAGGAACAAGAAGAAGAAGAAAAATGAGAAGAAGAACAAAAAGAAAAAGAAGAACAACAAGAAAGAGAAGAACAACAAAAAGGAAAAGAACAACAAGAAAGGAAAGAACAAAAACAAGGAGATGAAGAACAACAAGAAGGAGGAGAAGAAGAAAAAGTTGTTGCTGGTAGCAGTGGTCATTTTTAGCTACTATTAGCAAAGCAAAATCAACTGCATAAAAGATTTCAAATTGAAGATATTTGTAAGGTATCCACATCTTGATCAAAGGATTTACACGTGTGCATGAAATGTCATCAATACTAAAGCGTAAAGTTATGAGAAGAAACATTTATGGATAAAACATTACATACATTCACATTATATATGTAAATAGATAAGTGATTACATTATCAGTATTAAGCTTCATATGTAACAAGTGATAGAGACAGCAACCATTTTTCACTGAAAATGTGCAAGTTCCACATCACTTTTGCATTATATTCTTTTGCGGGACATTTTGTGGTAAGTGGTATTTTTAGTCAGGTGTCTTCAAAAGGAAATGATATTTGGGAAATTTTTTTCGAGTTTGCACTTATATAAATGCACACTTTTTCTGGGAGGATTATTAAATCAACTGTTGAATCTGTGTTCTCATCAACATCAAATAAGATTATGTTGTCAGTTAATTTGATCTTTGCACAGTTGACTCATTTTGACTTCAGTAATTCTTTAATCATTTCCCAAAATCTTTTGACTTGCCAAAATGTCCATAACAGTGTCCTTTTGTTTCCTAACAGAAGTGACAGAAAAACAGCCTTTCGCTGGTCTCACTTCAATACTTATTTGAAAGCATGTTAACTTTAATTTTTTGTATCTTACTAATTTTCATCGATGTATTTGAATGTGTTCGTGAACACATTGGAAGATGTTTGCCATGTGTGTTCTTTGCAGAACTTGTCAGTGATAGAGGCTGTTCTTGGGCGGTCTGGAGACGAGGCAGGGTCTGCTACAGCCCAAGCTAAATGAAGTGATGTCCACTGGTTCCTCTGTCTGCTGTTCAGCTGGTCTTTGTGGACATGATACTTGGCAAATAGGTTCCAAAGAAATCTGTTGGGGGTTTTTCCTCTTCTCTTCTTTTCTCTTCTCTTCTTTTCTCTTCTCTTCTCTCTTCTCTCTTCTCTCTCTCTCTCCCTCCCTCTCTCTCTCTCTCTCTCTTTGAAGACATGATACTTGGCAAATGAGTCCCAAATAAAAATTTTCTCTCTCTCTCTCTCTCTCTCTCTCCTCTCTCTCTCTCTCTCTCTCTCTCTCCTGTGTCTGTCTGTCTGTCCGTCTGTCTGTCTGTCTGCCTCTCTCTCTCTCTCCTCTCTAAATATTAGTACTGCCAACAGTATTTTTCTACAAACCAGGAAAAATTGCATCAGAAATATGATTTTAGTAAGATGGTAATCACGTTGTATTAGTGCACGCTCCTATCAATGTCCATACAAACCATCAACAAATATTTGTATATTATGAAATATTCTTCACATAAAAAACTGTGAACAAATATTTGTATGACATGTCTATGAAATATTCTTCACATTCACCATGAACAAATATTTGTATGATATGTGTATGAAATATTCTTCACGTCTCTTCAAGAGAGGCTATGGTCAATTTGAATGAAATGTCCAATGCCCAGTGTCTCTCCAACCTTACACATGGTCAGCCCAGGTCATTTTCAAACTGCCCCTCCCCCCTCCATAACCGATGTATGAATATAGATTATCATTCTCTGGTGCGTCGCTACAAATTCTCTCCCTTTGAATAACATAAACACACAGGGCTAGTCACTCCCATTTCTTCAAAGGTGATTTATTTAAATCCCTCTTTTCAGTTATTTGTTTGTTTGGTTTTTTTGTTTGTTCATTTACTCATTTATTTATTCGTGCATACATATGTATACATATACATACATACATACATACATACATACATACATACATACATACATACATACATACATACATACATATATACATGTATGTATTTATTTAGTCATTCATTTATTCGTTTATTGGTCCCATTTCTACGCCACCTCAATGGCCACAGAAGCTGGCACAGTTTTGGAAACGCGATGATGATTTGCGATAAGGATTATTATCATGATGCTATGGAGTTCTGTCTAGAATTGAGATTTGCGTGACAGGGCTGTACTCTACGTTCACGATCATAATATATCCTGGTGTCAAGCGGTCCTGAGAGATACAGACACCTGAGGTGTTGATCACAAGATTTGACCAACATCCTCAATGATGCCTTCATGAAGTAGATGAGTTTCGACTGTGTGGTCCCAGTTTTCCCAAATAGCCCTTAGCACACTCAGTTCTGCATAGGAGCCAGTTAGAGCACACACAAAACACAGAGAGAGAGAAAGAGAAAAGAAAAAGATTTTTGAAGGGACTGATGGGGATTCGATCCCACAACCTTCCAGTCGGTAGTCTGTTCCGCTGACCATGACACCACAGTGATGGGTTAATTCAAATATCTATTTACATACCTCCTAGTGACTAGTTAATTCAGAAAAGATCTATTTAAATATCTCATGGTAACTGGTTAATTCAAAGAAGATCTATTTACATAATAATAATGATAATAATAATGTTTATTTGTATAGCGCATATTCCATGTAAAAACATGCTCACCAGCGCTTTACATTTCGCAAGAAAGGCAAAAGGTGATAAAAAATGTTCACAATTACATACACAATAAGATAACAACAAACATTAAAGCTATACAAGTAAGAAGACACATAAGAAACCACAGAATATTAAAATTTAAACACTGACTTATGTAATGAAGAAAGATTAACAGATTTTTCATATGAATAAAGAGGCATACTGTGTTTATATATTGCTGCGTGTGTGTGCTTGCGTACGTGTGTGTGTACATGTGTGTGTGCGTGCGTGTGCGTTGCTGTGCGCGTGTGTTTGTAAGAATGTGTGTGTGTGTGTGTGTGTGTGAGAGAGAGAGAGAGAGAGAGTGTGTGTGTGTGTTGTGTGTGTGTATGCTATGTTTGCATGCGTGTGTGTGTGTTTATGCATGCAATAGTTGTACATAAAATTATAATCAATATTTTGAATGAAGATAAAAACAGAAAAATTCTAATCCATATATAGGAAAAACATTACAACTTCAGTATTACAGCATTAATACCTTGACAATCAAAATTCCTCACAAATTATGAACTATTCGCATATCATACATCACAATTTACATACAAACAAAGATTTGAAAAAGTTTCTTAAAGTATTTCAGTCTCTTTCCCACTCAATTTCTCCCCTATCCCTTCCTCAGCTGTACACATACAGTGATACACACACATGCTCACTCAAGCACACACACACACACACACACACACACACACACACACACACACACACACACACACACACACACACACACACACACACACACATACACACATGCACGCACACACACACCTTGCTCTATAGGCCCTTATACAAAATACTGTTATACAGGCAGGAGAGATTAGTCTGATGACAGACTTGCAAACTAAGGCTCTTCAGGTTAGATGAGTTTGAAAGAGGTGGGTTTTCAGGTGCCGTTTGAAGGTTGAGAAACACTTAGTTTTTCTGAGAGACAGTGGTAGAGAGTTCCATACATTTGGGCCAAAGACATACCTCATGGTGACTGGTTAATTCAAAGAAGACCTATTTACATACCTCATGTTTATGCAATACCCATCAAAATTTACAGTAACTGTCTCATGGTTGATTTCATTGTAAACCAGTTTATACGTGCACGTAGGTATGCCTGATTTCCGCATGTAAGTGTATGTATGATTTCTGTATGTATGTATGATTTCTGTATGTAAGTGTATGTATGATTTCTGTATGTAAGTGTATGTAT
>JAPXFY010000033.1:14321766-14339266 GCA_030674185.1 Monoplex corrugatus | reverse complement strand
CAACCAGACTACGGGACTGATGATGATGATGATGATGTATGTGTGAGTGTGAGTGTGTGTGTGTCTGTGTGTGTCTGTGTGTGTGCGTAGGTGCGCATGCGTGAGTGTGTGTGTTTGTGTGTGTGTGTGTGTATGAGTGTGTGTGTCAGAGAGAGGGAGAGAGAGAGAGGGGGGAGGATGACGGCTTGGGTCAGGGGTCACACGTCGTACTCCCCTCCTGTCTTCCCCCTTGCAGTTAAGGTGTGCTTTGAGTCCCAGAAGTTTCGTCATTGTTGGTTATTGCTTTGGTGAATGATTGGAATGCGCGCCTTGGTTTGTTTCTTGAATCAAGATTTGGCGACTAATAAATGTGATGATCATTATGATGGTGTGATGATGATGATGATGATGATGATGATGATGATGATGATGATGATGATGATGATGATGATGATGATGATGATGATGATGATGATATCATATTACCACCACCACCATCATCATCATCACCATCACCATCACTATCACCATTATCATCATTACAACCACTGTCATCATCATCACGGTCATTAAGATGACAATTATGGTGTACAGGACTACAAGAGAGTAAAGCGACTGCTATGCCAACCAACCTTACTGACCAGCTTGGGCAATCTTTCCCTGGACGCTGTGTCCCAGGAATCGGCCCTAAGGGCCCGTGAAATATGCCAACAATATTCCGTGGCCAAGGTCCGTTGTGTCAGCTCGGCCTCCGCTGAATTATGCCGCTGGGTAAGTGAGGGTTTTGTGGACATGGTTGTTGCCAGTTCTCGCAGAAATTCAGGTCCCCTTTCTGCTAAGTTTTGGAACTTAACAGAAAAACTAATTAACGCAAAATACGAAAATATCTTCCACATCAAAATCACACGAAACGTAGTGTTGTTCAGTGTTGATCAAAATGTAAAAACAGATAGAGTATTTGATCTTATGATAATGCTTGCAAGATCGTTTATACATCAGTGCAAAGCAGACAAATGTGTTCCGACTATACATATTTTCCCAAGAACGCTAAATTAGAGATTGAAAATTGAACAATATAATGCTAAAGTGAACTTTCACTTGTTCAGTTTTAATGCTCAATGAAAAACTATATGCCAATGTTCTCCACGTAGAGAACAGAATTTCATCTTGACATGTTCTTGAATATTGATGTCCATAATAAAACCATAACTGATTAGAATATTGTCTTATATGCTTTGTAATTTATAGGTTGTTTCTATGTGAAAATAGTTGTCTTAGCTGTATAAATTCACATCATTTCTGTTACCACATTGTTCAATGATGTTTCATTGTCATTCAGTAATGGGATGTGGTTGTGAAACGGGTTCATAGGGGAAATGTTGACATGTGCTAAATCTTATTGTTCATTTTTAAACTTCCAATGTATAAAATGTCATTACGTATATTCTGTATACTATGCGGAGTTCATATGTCAACATTGTCTTTTCATATGTGTAAATTTTGTTGTTGTTGTTGTCATTCTTCGTTGCCACATTGTATGTTAGATGTCTGTTTGTTGTGAAACAAAAGATGACTAACACAAAGTTTAAAAAAGAAGGGGTCCCCTTTCTGTCTTGGGATCCACAGGAGTTATCTCCTAGTTTCCTTTTATGGAGTTAGGAGTTCCTCTTTCCTGTCATGCTCCCTCGTCCTCACAAGACACTTTCTTATTTACGTCTTCCACGTCATTCACCTGTATTTCTTTCAAACTCTCCCCTTAGCTTCCCAATGCCAGAGTAGGGCTGTCTTTGAGGCAGGATGAGAAACGGTCAGACACGTAAATATCCAGTGCTAGGAGGTAGTATAGGTAGGTAGGTAGGTAGGTAGGTAGGTGGTAGGTAGGTAGGTAGGTCTAGGTAGGTAGGTTAGGTAGGTAGTAGTAGGTAGGTAGGTAGGTAGTGGTAGGTAGGTAGTGGTAGGTAGGTATAGGTATGGGTAGGTAGGTAGGTAGGTAGGTAGGTAGGTAGGTTAATATGAACTGATATGCTTAGATAGGGAGTGCTTGTAGGACCTCTAGCCTGCGTAAGAAGGAGAAAACAAAGAAAAATAAGAAGAACAAGACGATAATGATGACAAAGAAGGAGAAGAAGATAGAATAGAAAGGGCAGAGAGAAAAGAAAAACAAAGAAAGAGAAGGAGGAGGAGAACAACAACAACAACAGGAAGAAGAGGAAAAAGAACGAGGACAATAACAAGAAAAAGACGAAGGAAAAGAAGAAGAAAAAGAAGAAGTAGGCTAAGAATAAGGAGAAGGAGAGTAAAAAACAAGAAGGAGAAGAAGAAAAAAGGAACAAGAAGAAGAAGAAAAATGAGAAGAAGACCAAAAAGAAAAAGAAGAACAACAAGAAAGAGAAGAACAACAAAAAGGAAAAGAACAACAAGAAAGGAAAGAACAAAAACAAGGAGATGAAGAACAAAAAGAAGGAGGAGAAGAAGAAAAAGTTGTTGCTGGTAGCAGTGGTCATTTTCAGCTACTAGTAGCAAAGCAAAATCAACTGCATAAAAGATTTCAAATTCAAGATATTTGTAAGGTATCCACATCTTGATCAAAGGATTTACACGTGTGCATGAAATGTCAGGTGTCTTGAAAAGGAAATGATATTTGGGAAATTTTTTCGAGTTTGCACTTATATAAATGCACACTTTTTCTGGGAGGATTATTAAATCAACTATTGAATCTGTGCGTGTGTTCTCATCAACATCAAATAAGATTATGTTGTCAGTTAATTTGATCTTTGCACAGTTGACTCATTTTGACTTCAGTAATTCTTTAATCATTTCCCAAAATCTTTTGACTTGCCAAAATGTCCATAAAGTGTCCTTTTGTTTCCTAACAGAATGACAGAAACAGCCTTTCGTGGTCTCACTTCAATACTTATTGAAAGCATGTTAACTTTAATTTTTTGTATCTTACTAATTTCATCGATGTATTTGAATGTGTTCGTTTAACACATTGGAAGATGTTTGCCATGTGTGTTCTTTGCCAGAACTTGTCAAGTGATAGAGCTGTTCTTGGCGGTTCCGGAGATGAGGGCATGGGGTCTGCTACAGCCAAGCTAAATAAAGTGATGTCCACTGGTTCCTCTGTCTGCTGTTCAGCTGGTCTTTGTGGACATGATACTTGGCAAATAGGTTCCAAGGAAATCTGTTGGGTTTTTTTCCTCTTCTCTTCTTTTTCTTTCTCTTCTTTTCTCTTCTCTTCTCTTCTCTCTTCTCTCTTCTCTCTCTCTCTCCCTCCCTCTCTCTCTCTCTCTCTCTTTGAAGACATGATACTTGGCAAATGAGTCCCAAATAAAATTTCTCTCTCTTCTCTCTCTCTCTCTCCCTGTGTCTGTCTGTCTGTCCGTCTGTCTGTCTGTCTGCCTCTCTCTCTCTCTCCTCTCTAAATATCAATACTGCCAACAGTATTTTTCTACAAACCTGGAAAAATTGCATCAGAAATATGATTTTAGTAAGATGGTAATCACGTTGTATTAGTGCACGCTCCTATCAATGTCCATACAAACCATTAACAAATATTTGTATATTATGAAATATTCTTCACATAAAAAACTGTGAACAAATATTTGTATGACATGTCTATGAAATATTCTTCACATTCACCATGAACAAATATTTGTATGATATGTGTATGAAATATTCTTCACGTCCCTTCAAGAGAGGCTATGGCCAATTTGAATGAAATGTCCAATGTCCAGTGTCTCTCCAACCTTACACATGGTCAGCCCAGGTCATTTTCAAACTGCCCCCCCCCCTCCATAACCGATGTATGAATATAGATTATCATTCTCTGGTGCTTCGCTACAAATTCTCTCCCTTTGAATAACATAAACACACAGGGCTAGTCACTCCCATTTCTTCAAAGGTGATTTATTTAAATCCCTCTTTTCAGTTATTTGTTTGTTTGGTTTTTTGTTTGTTCATTTCTTCATTTATTTATTCATGCATACATATGTATACATATACATACATACATACATACATACATACATACATACATACATACATACATACATACATACATATATACATGTATGTATTTATTTAGTCATTCATTTATTCGTTTATTGGTCCCATTTCTACGCCACCTCAATGGCCACAGAAGCTGGCACAGTTTTGAAAACTCGATGATGATTGCGATAAGGATTATTATCATGATGCTATGGAGTTCTGTCTAGAATTGAGATTTGCGTGACAGGGCTGTACTCTACGTTCACGATCATAATATATCCTGGTGTCAAGCGGTCCTGAGAGATACAGACACCTGAGGTGTTGATCACAAGATTTGACCAACATCCTCAATGATGCCTTCATGAAGTAGATGAGTTTCGACTGTGTGGTCCCAGTTTTCCCAAATAGCCCTTAGCACACTCAGTTCTGCATAGGAGCCAGTTAGAGCACACACAAAACACAGAGAGAGAGAAAGAGAAAAGAAAAAGATTTTTGAAGGGATGATGGGGATTCGATCCACAACCTTCCAGTCGGTAGTCTGTTCCGCTGACCATGACACCACAGTGATGGGTTAATTCAAATATCTATTTACATACCTCCTAGTGACTAGTTAATTCAGAAAGATCTATTTAAATATCTCATGGTAACTGGTTAATTCAAAGAAGATCTATTTACATAATAATAATGATAATAATAATGTTTATTTGTATAGCGCATATTCCATGTAAAAACATGCTCACCAGCGCTTTACATTTCGCAAGAAAGGCAAAAGGTGATAAAAAATGTTCACAATTACATACACAATAAGATAACAACAACATTAAAGCTATACAAGTAAGAAGACACATAAGAAACCACAGAATATTAAAATTTAAACACTGACTTATGTAATGAAGAAAGATTAACAGATTTTTCATATGAATAAAGAGGCATACTGTGTTATATATTGCTGCGTGTGTGTGCTTGCGTACGTGTGTGTGTACATGTGTGTGTGCGTGCGTGTGCGTTGCTGTGCGCGTGTGTTTGTAAGAATGTGTGTGTGTGTGTGTGTGTGTGAGAGAGAGAGAGAGAGAGAGTGTGTGTGTGTGTGTGTGTGTGTATGCTATGTTTGCATGCGTGTGTGTGTGTTTATGCATGCAATAGTTGTACATAAAATTATAATCAATATTTTGAATGAAGATAAAAACAGAAAAATTCTAATCCATATATAGGAAAAACATTACAACTTCAGTATTACAGCATTAATACCTTGACAATCAAAATTCCTCACAAATTATGAACTATTCGCATATCATACATCACAATTTACATACAAACAAAGATTTGAAAAAGTTTCTTAAAGTATTTCAGTCTCTTTCCCACTCAATTTCTCCCCTATCCCTTCCTCAGCTGTACACATACAGTGATACACACACATGCTCACTCAAGCACACACACACACACACACACACACACACACACACACACACACACACACACACACACACACACACACACACACACACACACACATACACACATGCACGCACACACACACCTTGCTCTATAGGCCCTTATACAAAATACTGTTATACAGGCAGGAGAGATTAGTCTGATGACAGACTTGCAAACTAAGGCTCTTCAGGTTAGATGAGTTTGAAAGAGGTGGGTTTTCAGGTGCCGTTTGAAGGTTGAGAAACACTTAGTTTTTCTGAGAGACAGTGGTAGAGAGTTCCATACATTTGGGCCAAAGACATACCTCATGGTGACTGGTTAATTCAAAGAAGACCTATTTACATACCTCATGTTTATGCAATACCCATCAAAATTTACAGTAACTGTCTCATGGTTGATTTCATTGTAAACCAGTTTATACGTGCACGTAGGTATGCCTGATTTCCGCATGTAAGTGTATGTATGATTTCTGTATGTATGTATGATTTCTGTATGTAAGTGTATGTATGATTTCTGTATGTAAGTGTATGTATGATTTCTGTATGTAAGTGTATGAATGATTTATGTATATAAGTGTATAAGTGTATGTATGATTTCTGTATGTAAGTGTATGTATGATTTCTGTATGTAAGTGTATGTATGATTTCTGTATGTAAGTGTATGTATTACTGTCGAAGGCAAAGGGAGATAAGTAGGGAATGATGGAGTTGGAGTTTGTTCAAGACGGATTCATCGCAATCAGACCATTCCGTATGCACTCCACCCAAACCTGCCAGCAATTATCTGGTAGACTCCTTGAGCTTGCACAAAACTCTAAGCCCCGGTAATGTTTTGAAATGGGGAGGGGAAAGAAGGGGAGGGCAAGAGGCTTGTCAAACTCTACGCTGACACCTCCAGAATGATAAAAACATTAACACTTTAGCTTTCAGAATACTGTATCACTCAAGGATAGTGGCATTAGGTCCCACCGGACCTGTCTTACAACTAGTCCTTGGTGGGCAGCGAAGAGTCCAGGTTTTTAATGTTGCAGGCTGGGACTGAACTCGAGACATCCAGTTCTTGAGTCCACAGCTTTAGGAAAGGAACCAAAACAGTCTGCGACTGCCACTTAAGACAGCATCATTCTTATTGTATTACCATTATTATAATTACTAAAAAAAAAATAGTGATGTATAGTGTATCTGTATAATGTATATGTTAAATGCAAAATTGTATCATTCTTATTAGTATTACCATTGATACAATTACGAAAAATCGTGATGTATAATGTAAAATTGTATTCTTCTTCTTAGTATTACCATTACTACAATTACTAAAAATAGTAATGCATAATGTATTTGTATGATGTAAATGTTTGATGCAAAATTGTATCATTCTTATTGGTATTACCATTACTACATTTACTAAAAAAATGTATCTATAATGTATCTGTATAGTTGTATTGTTTAAAGAAAGATTGATGAGACTTACAATTATTGAAATTAGTGACGTGTATTCTTTATCTTTGATGCAATATTGCCAAGGGTTTCTTTTGTGTTTTATATTGTTAAGTTTGATTCTTTATATTGACAAGATTTTCTGTCCTGTTTTATATTGTTACCTGTGATTCTGTATATTGCTGTGTTTTATTTGTCTACCCAGACTTTGATTTTGTTATACATGTATAAATGATTGGGTTTCTTCAATTGTTGATTATCTCCCTCAATTCCCCAGTTTGTCTTATGTCACTTCTTTTCCTGCTGATCTCACAGTACATGTCCGTTAATGGTTTGCTTGTCTGTTTGCCTTGTTGTTATTGTGAACAATACATGATGGTGGTAATGGGAAAGCTTTGGTGTTTTCTTTCTGTGTCTGTGTGTCTGTCTTTCTCTGTTTGCCTCTCTCTCTCTCTCTGTCTGTCTCTCTCTCTCTCTGCCCCTCTCTCTTTCTCTCCATCCCCCATATTCACACATAGTAGCTTGCACGTCTCTATTGTTGCACATACACACACAAATACACTCACGAATGCATTCACACTTAAAACGCACTCATCATCATCATCATCATCAGTCCCGTAGTCTGGTTGACCGTTGGGGCACCACTGAAGATTTTGCAACCAACTTCCTCCACTCCTCACGGTCCTCAGCTTTCCGCAGAATGATATTCCATTCAAGGCCAGTCCACTCTCTGATATTGTCTTCCCATCTTTTTCTCTGTCTGCCTCTTCGTCTCCCTCTCTGAATTGTTCCCTGCAAGACGGTCTTGGCCAGTCCAGATGATCGTGTGACGTGCCCGTACCACCTCAGTTTGCGTCTTTTCACTGAGGTCAGGAGGTCTTCATACGGCCCGATGGCGTTTTCGATTCGGGTTTTCACTTCCTTATTGGTTATATGATCTTTGTACGAGATACCAAGGAGTTTGCGGAAGCATCTCATCTCCATTGCCTGTATCCTTCTTTCAATGTCTGCTGTTATGGTCCATGTTTCGCATGCATACAAAAATATTGACATGACCAGGGAACGCATCAGTCTGATCTTGGAGCCGATTGCGATAGTCTTGTCGTTCCAGATGACTTTTAGCTTGGTCATTGCAGCTGTGGTCTGGGCAATCCTGGAAAGTACTTCGGACTTTGATCCTTCATCTGATACTATAGCTCCCAGATATTTAAATCTATGGACGGTCTCAAGTTTCTTGTTGTCTATGGTAATGTCAGTGCTGATGCCATTGGTATTATTTGTCATCAACTGGGTTTTCTCTGCACTGATCTGTATGCCATATGCTGTGGAGGCCTCATCAAGATGTTTTATCAAGCTGACTAGCTCTTGGTCTTGCCCAGCTAGTCCGTCAATGTCGTCGGCAAAACGCAAGTTTGTGATTGTTCTACCTCCGATGCTGACTGTTCCCTCGTGGTCTTCAAGTGCGTCAGCCATTATTCTCTCTAAGAAAATGTTAAAGAGAGTGGGGAGAGCAGGCATTCTTGGCATACTCCAACTGTGGTTCGGAACCATTCTCCTATGTTGTTGTCATGGTAGACTGCACTGGTCACCTTTTCGTAGAGGCATTCTATGGTTCTGATCAGGTTGGCATTGATGTTGTACAGCCTCATGGTTGCCCACACACTTACAGAAATCATACATACACTTACATATACATACACGTACATAAATGCATGTACACACACAAACACACTCATACAAATACACACACAAATGTACTGACACACATACATGCACATTTACATTCACACACAAATATACTCACATACATATACAAATACACTCAAACACACAGAAATATATATACACACACACACACTCTCTCTCTCTCTTTCTCTCTCTCTCTCTCACACACACACACACACACACACACACAAACCACACACACGTACACACCTACGCACACATACAAACACACACACACACGCACATATACACGCGCGCGCGCACACGCACACACCACACACACACACACACACACAAGGCAGAAACAAAGAGAGTGACATATAGAGGTATGAGAAAAAAACTTACAGCTAGCAACCTCCAATCCACCCAGCTGTAAATGGGTCCCTGACCCTTGTCTAGGCTGGGGAAAGTACAGCAGCATGGAAAAGAAGATGTGCAAAATTGTAACAAACCATCAAGCAGCACACTGGACCATATGAAGATCTGCTGACTTCAGTTAAAGAACAGAAAAGTACTGTTGGTATGGGCATGTAACAAGATCCTGTGGCCTTGATAAATCAGTTCTCCAGGGAACTGTTTGAGGTAGGGAGATGGAAGGGATGACTGAAAAAATAAGAAGAAGAAGAACAAATGCAGAAGAAAAGACGAAAATGGTGATGATCAAAAGAGGGAAAACAACAACAAAAAGAAGAAACAACAACAACAACAAAAAACAACAACAAAAAAGAAGAAAGACAACAACAAGAACAACAAAAAGAAGAAAGACCAACAACAACAACAAAAAGAAGAAGAAAGAACAGCAACAACAACAACACCAACAAAAAGAACAACAACAACAACAAAAAGAAGAAAGAAAGAAGAACAAGGAGAACAAGAATAACAAAAGAAAAACAAAAGAAGAAGAACCCGGGTTTTCAGTTTGGAGTTTTTTCAAGAAGGATTCATCGCTCTTGGACAATTCCACATGCGCTCCCCTCAAATCTGCATGCAATTGTCTGACACTCCTGAGCCTGCGCATTAAACCCTGTGTGTTGGCAAGGTCTTGAAATGGGGAGGGGGGGAGGGACGTATGAAACACTACGCTGACACCACCAGAATGATGGAAACATTAAGACAGGCAGCAAACAGGCCAGGTTTTATATGTTGTGGGCTGAGGTCAAACTCCAGATATCAGATCTTGAGTCCACGACTCTATGGAAAGAACCAGAGAGCCCACACTGAAGAATCAGAGGCCTGGTTGGCGTAGAGGTAGAGCTCCCAACTTGCAATCTCTCTCTGTCTCTCTCTGTCTCTGTCTCTGTCTCTCTCTGTCTCTTTCTCTCTCTCTCTCTTTCTCTCTCTAGATATATATATATATATATACATATATATAATATATATCTGTCTCTGTCTCTCTGTCTGTCTCTAACTGTCTGTCTGTCTCTCTCTTTCTATCTGTCTATCTATGTATCTGTCTGTCTGTCTGCCTGTCTCTCTATCTATTTGTCTATCTATCTATCTATCTCTGTCTGTCTCTGTCTCTGTCTCTCCTTCTCTCTCTCTCTCTCTCTCTCTCTCTCTCTCTTTCTCTTGCGATAGTCTGCTTCCTATCCATGTCGTCATTGTTGTTGTGACACTATTTTTAGAACAGGTATTGTGAAAGCCAGCGAGACCAAATTTCGTCACAGCTCAAAGCTTATTAAGCCGAAATTCTCAGCGTTCTCAGCACCACAAAGAGACTGGAAAGATCGATACGACAGTATAAAAGCCTGACCTCTGTGTGTGTTAAAAGTCCAGGTGAGCAGACAACAAGTGTCGTACAGTGATCAAGACTGAAAGACTTCGAACTCAGGTAGGTGTAACTATCGAACTGGGTGAAGTGTCAAGGTGAAGCATTGTATTGTGTTAAGTGGAACGATTGTCAGTCTAGGTTATATATAAGTATACACTCGTACTGTGTGGTTCTGCTGTTGTGTTTTCGTTCACACTGAGATCGATTGCTTGGGGCCATGTGTACGGTGGTCAGTGTACTGAGTGTGTTGAGGTCTGGTGTTGTACGGGTGAGTGGGTGGGCTTAAGTTTTGCGTGTGTTTGTGTGTGTGTTGTGTGTGTGTGTGTGTGTGTGTGTGTGTGTGTGTGTGTGTGTGTGTGTGTGTGGTGGGGGTCTTTGTGTGTGTGTTTGTGTGTGTGTGTTTGTGAGTGTGTGTTTGTGTGTGTGTTTGCGTGTGCCTATGTGTGTGTGGGGGGGGGGGTATAGGTGAGTGAGTGAGAGAGAGAAAGACACTGAGAGAGAAGACTGACCCATGTGTGCGTGAGAGAGACAGACAGAGAAAGACACACAGAGAGAGAAAGAGAGACAGAAAGAAAGAGACAGAGACAGACAGACAGACAGAGACACACAGAGAGAAAGAAGGAAAGAGAGAAGCAGAGATAGAGAGACAGAGACCGAGAGAGACAGAGAAAGAAAGAAAGACAGAGAGGGGCAGACAGAGAAAGAGAGAAATAGAGAGTGATAGAGAGACACAGAGGGAGAGAGAGACAGAGAGAGAGAGAGAAAGAGAGAGACAAAACGAAAGACAAAGAGAGTGACAGAGACAGAGAGAGACAGAGACAGAGAAAGAGAGAGAGAAAGAGACAGAGAGAAAGAGAGAGAGAAAGAGATACAGAGACAGAGACAGATAGAGACAGAGAAAGAAAGAAAGAGAGAGTGATAGAGAGACACAGAGAGAGAGGGAGAGAGAGACAGAGAGAGAGAGAGAAAGAGAGAGACAAAAAGAAAGACAAAGAGAGTGACAGAGACAAAGAGAGACAGAGACAGAGAAAGAGAGAGAGAAAGAGACAGAGAGAAAGAGAGAGAGAAAGAGATACAGAGACATAGACAGAGAGAGAGAGACAGAAAGATCTTTTACTATGGAACGGAAAACATTGAAGCGTTAAGCACTAGCAAGAAAGACTAAGGAGAGCTGAACAGCATGGGGTCTTCATAGAAGACGTCCACTCACCCCCACCCACCACCACCACCACCACCCCACTCCAACGCAAATGTTTTGGCCTTAAATTCTTTACACCACCCTCAGGGGGCTTGACTGATTTCAGGTCATGACCCCTCTGTCTTTCTGCTGTCGTGGAAGGACCGATGATTGACTCTGTGTGTGTGTGTGCGCGTGTGTGTGTGTGTGGTGGTCCTTGATTTAATGTCTATTCACTAAAGTGATTTTAGACACAAAAAAACAAAAAGTGTGTGTGTGTGTGTGTGTGTGTGTGTGTGTGTGTGTGTGTGTGTGTGTGTGTGTGTGTGTGTGTGGTGTGTGTGTGTGTGTGTGTGTGTGTGTAGTGGTGTCTCTGTGTGTATATGTGTGCGTGTGTATATGTGTGTTTGTGGTGAGGGGAGGGTATGTGTGTATGTGTGTATTGCCTGTGTGTGTGTGTTGTGTGTTGTGTGTGCGCGCACACGTGCGTATGTGTTGTATGTGTGTGTAAGAGAGAGATAGAGACAGAGAGAGACAGACAGACAGACAGAGACAGACAGACAGACAGACAGAGAGAGAGAGGTTCTTCCACGATGAAACAACTCACATAACAACAATGGACACCAGTCGCCATAGTGAAGTGGTCAGCACAATGAACTATTTACTGGAAGGGTGTGGGTTCGAAACCCCATCAGTCCATTCAAAATTCATTGTGGGATTTTTCGGCTCCAACCAACTCCTACGTGTTATGGGCTCATTGGGAAGTCTGAAACCACTCAGTCACGTCTCATCCACTCCGTGGATGCGTCATTGACAGTGTTGTTCAAATCCTCTGACCAACACTGCAAGTGTCTCTATCTCCCAGGCCTGATTAATGACAGGATATATGATAGTAGGTGTAGGGTACAGCCCTGTCACGTAGTCTCGATCCTAGATGGAACTCCATAGCATCATGATTATCATCCTCATTGTCATCATCATCATCATCACATTGTAAAAACTGTGCCAGCTTCTATGACCATTAAGGTGGCGTAGAAAACGGGACAAAGAAAGAAGAAGAAAAAAGTGAGCATGAAGGAAACCTCCATTAGTGCTATGGTCTTTAAAAAATATTTTAAAAATTTAAAAACGGTGACCACGGTTGATAGTTTTGTTTGTCATTTCGATTTAAAACGTAAATTTGTTTCTGTGGTCAGCAGATTCTTAATGTTTCTGAACGCCTCAGACCAACGTATTTTGTGTGTTTCAGGGATCAGAATGAAAGGCATCAAGAAGACACACCTGACAGAAATTAAAAGTCTGGCCAGTCCTCCTCAAATGGTCATACACATCCTTCAAGCGACTTTTTTGCTTCTGGGTCACTCTGAAGCTGAGGTCAAGGTACAGTGTGTGTGTGTGTGTGTGTGTGTGTGTGTGTGTGTGTGTGTGTGTGTGTGTGTGTGTGTGTGTGTGTGTGTGTGTGTGTGTGTGTGTTATCTACATTCATAAATCTACCTTTCTGATTTTGGGTCACACTGAAGCTGAGGTCAAGGTACAGTGTGTGTGTGTGTGTGTGTGTGTGTGTGTGTGTGTGTGTGTGTGTGTGTGTGTGTGTGTGTGTGTGTGTGTGTGTGTGTGTACATGTAAATATGTATGTGTGTACATGTGTGTGTGCATGTGTACGTGTATGTGTGTACATGTATGTATGCATGTGTATGTATATGTGTGCACATGTGTGTGTGTTTGTATGTGTGTGTATGTGTGTGCGTATGTGTGTATATATGCGTGTGTGTACATGTATGTGTGTATGTGTGTTTGTGTATGTGAGTGTTTGATGTGTATGTATGTATGTATGTATGTATGTATGTATGTATGTATGTGCGTGTGTGTGTTCATGTACTAATTGTGTAAGATGGTAAATGTGTAGTGTTCGTGCTGTTTGTCTTGTGCAGTTTTTTAGGGGTTTTTTGTTTTCTTTATACATGTTTTTGTTATTGTAACCAGTTGGGGCTTTTTATATTAAACGCTATGGCTGTTCAGCCTTGTTATACTCATTCCAATTCTCATTCTTATCAATCTTTGTTGTTGCTGTTGTTGTTGTTGTTGTTGTAATTATTATCATCATTATTGTTGTTATTATCAGAATCGTTGTCATCACCATCACCATCATCACTATCATCATCATCACTATCATCAACATTATCATTGCTATCGCTATTATCATCATCATCATCACTATCATCACCATCATCATTGCTATTGTCATCATAATCATCATCATTCCATCATTGTCATCATCATCAGAATGACCAGCATCGTCATCATCACATCCACCCCCATCAACATCACCGTCATCTAGATGACAGTTATCGTGTACAGGACTACAGCAAAATAAAGCGACTGCTAGGCCAACAAACCTTACTGGCCAGCTTGGACAATCTTTCCGTGGACGCTGTGTCCCAGGAAACGGCCCTAAGGGCACGTGAAATATGCCAACAATATTCCATGGACAAGGCCCGTAATGTCAACTTTGCCTCTGCTGAATTTTACCGCTGGGTAAGTGAGGGTTTTGTGGACATGGTTGTTGATAGTTCTCGCAGAAATTCAGGTCCCTTTCTGTTTTGGTAGCCACAGGAGTTATCTCCTGGTTTCCTTTTATGGAGTCAGGGTTCTCTTTCCTGTCATGCTCTCTTTCCTCACAAAACACTTTCTTATTTACGTCTCCACACCATTCACCGAACAAGAAGAACAAGAACAACAGGAAGAGAAAGAAGACGAAGAATACGAAGAAAAATATAGAAGAGAAGAAGAAGAAGAAGAAGAAGAAGAAGAAGAAGAAGAAGAAGAAGAAAGAAGAAGAAGAAGAAGAAGAAGAAAGAAGAAGAAGAAGAAGAAGAAGAAGAAAGAAGAAGAAGAAGAAGAAGAAGAAGATGGAGAAGGAGAAGAAGAGAGGAGAGGAAGGAAGAGAAGAACAAGAAAAAGAAGAAGAACAAGAACAAGAAGACCAAGAAGGACAAGAAAAAATGTACAAGTTCTAGTCACTTTTGTGTTGTGTTCTTCTATGGGACATTTTGTGGTGAAGTGTCTTGTGAAGGAAATTATATTTACAATGTTTTATCGAGTTTGCCCTTATATCAGATCCAATACCGAATCTGTGCGTGTGTTTCCATCAGCACGAAATAAGATTATGTTGTCAGTTAATCGGATCTTTGTACAGTTGACACACTTTGGTTTCAACAATTCATCAATCATTTCCCAAAATCTTTAGACATGCCAAAATTTCCATAACACTATCCTTTGTTTCCTAAGAGAAATCACAGAAAAACAGTTTTTCCCTGGTTCCACTTCTTTAAGAATGACATTAGTTCTTAGAATTCTGTGTACAATACCTATTTGAAAGCATTTTGGCTTAATTTCTTGTATCTTACTAATTTTCATGAATGTATTTGAATGTGTTCGTGAACACATTGGAAGATGTTTACCATGTGTGTTCTTTGCAGAACTTGTCAGTGATAGAGGCTGTTCTTGGGCGGTCCGGAGATGAGGCAGGGTCTGCTACAGCCCAAGCTAAATGAAGTGATGTCCACTGGTTCCTCTGTCTGCTGTTCAGCTGGTCTTTGTGGACATGATGCTTGGCAAATGGGTCCCAAATAAAATTCTTCTTCTTCTTCTCTTCTTCTTCTTCTTCTTCTTCTTCTTCTTCTCTCCTTCTCCTCCTCCTCCTCCTCCTCCTCCTTCTTCTTCTTCTTCTTCTTTTTCTTCTTCTTCTTCTACTTCTTCTTCTACTTCTTCTCCCTCTCTCTCTCTCTTCTTCTCTCCTTTCTCTCTCTCTCTTTGTCTCTCTCATCTCTCACTCTCTCTCTCTCTCTCTCTCCTTCCTCCTCCTCTTCTTCTTCTTCTGTCTGTCTCTCTGTTTCTCTCTGTCTGTCCCCTTCTCTGTCATTCTCTCTAGATCCTATCGTAATATGATAAAGTACATGATATTTTAGCTTGCCTCAGTCTTAACGATTGGCATGATAGTTTAATCCCATCATGTAGATTTTGTGAACATCCAGATGTGTTTCAGCTGTCATTGTTTTTCTGTCCAGAAATGATGATAATAACAAAACGCTGGTGGTATCTTTCAATACATTTCAAATGAGACTTGGAAGCATTGCATCAGAAACACGATTTAAGTATGATGGTAGATAAGCCATGAACAAATATTTGTATGACATGTGTATGAAATATCCTTCACATTCACCATGAACAAATATATGTATGGTCAAATTATAAGGTTGCAATTAAGAATGGTTCATCAGATTATTGCCACCAATATAATATTAAACACAATGAGTATAGCAACAACGACAATTGTACATGGTGTAATAATGCAAGAGACTCAATTGAACATTTTCTGTGGAACTGTTACTGCGTCCGTAAGTTTTGGAGCAGAAATGCGAAAATACCTTCAACATCAAAATCACATGAAACCTAGTGTTGTTCGGTGTTGATCAAAATGTAAAAACAGATAGAGTATTTGATCTTATGATAATGCTTACAAAGTCATTTATGTATAAACACAAAGTAGACAAGTGTGTTCCGAATATACATACTTTCAAAAAAATGCTAAACCAGAGATTCAAAATTGAACAATATAATGCCAAAATAAACTTTCACTTGACCATTTTTAATGATCAGTGGAACAACTATAAGCCAATCTTCTCCCTGTAGAAAACAGAATTATATCATGACATGTTTCTTGAATATTATTGTACATAATAAAACCATCATTGATTAGAATATTGTCTTATATGTTTTGTAAGCTATAGGTTGTTTTCACGTGAACAATACTTGTCTTATATGTATAAATTGAATAATTTCTGTTACCACATTGTTTGATGATGCTTGATTATCGTTCAGCAAAGGGATGTGGTTTTTGAAACTGATTCATAGGGGAAATGTTGACATGTGTTAAATCTTAATGTTCATTTTCAAACTTCCAATGTGAAAAATATCATTCTGTACATTCTGTATATTGTGCGGAGTTCATGTGTCAACATTTTCTTTTCATATTGTGTAAAAAAAAATTTTGTTGTGAAACAAAAAATGAATAAAACATAATTTTAGAAGAAATATGCGTATATGTCTATATATATCCTTCACATTCACCATGAGCAAACGTTTGTATATGTCTATGAAATATTTTTCACATTCACCATGAACAAGTATTTGTATGACATGTCTATGAAATATTCTTTCAGAATACTTTATCTCTCAAAGATAGTTTGTTTTACGTCACCCCTTTTCCTGCTGATCTCGTATATGTATCTGTCTGTTAATGGTTGACTTGTCTGGTGGCCTTGTTATTATTGTGAACAATTGATGAAGTGGTAATGGGAAAGTTTTTTGTTTCTGTTTTCTCTCTGTGTCTGTATATCTGTCTTTCTCTGTTTGTTTAATCTGTCTTTGTTTTTGTCTTTGTTTGTCTTTGTCTTTGTCTGTCTTTGTCCTTGTCTGTCTTTGTCTCTCTCTCTCTCTTCCCCTCTCTCTCTCCCTCCCTGTCTGTCCCCTCTCTCCCTCCCTCTCTCTCTGTATATTGCTGTGTTAAATTTCTCTACCCAGACTTTGATTTTATTGATTTTGTTATACTGTATAAATGATTGGGTTTCTTCAATTGTTGATTATCTCCCTCAATTCCCCAGTTTGTCTTATGTCACTTCTTTTCCTGCTGATCTCACAGTACATGTCCGTTAATGGTTTGCTTGTCTGTTTGCCTTGTTGTTATTGTGAACAATACATGATGGTGGTAATGGGAAAGCTTTGGTGTTTTCTCTCTGCCTGCATCTTTGTCCCTGTCTCTCTCTATCTCTATCTCTCTCTCTCTCTCTCTCTCTCTCTCTCTCTCTCTCTCTCTCTGCTTCTCTCTCTCTCTTTCTCTCCATCCACCCATATATCACACACAGTAGTGTGGACATATGCAGTTACACATACACACACAAATGTACCATGGGTACATTCACACTCATA
>JAPXFY010000033.1:14275428-14305428 GCA_030674185.1 Monoplex corrugatus | reverse complement strand
TAATACATGTACCCAATGATCAATCCTAAGAGAAAATACGTAAGACTTTATTGAACTCATACAGGTGAATGGACCAGCATGGTACAAAATGATAACAAGAAAGGACAAAAATTAAGGAAAAAGGCAGAAACAAAGAGAGTGACAGAAAAGAGGAAATTTCTAGCACATAATTTCCAAAAGGTGGGGATACTATTTTACTCTAGCCCCCGGCATCCCCACGACGGGGGGGGGGGGGGGGGGGGGGGGGGGGGGGGGGAGGGGGGTTACAAGCTTATAATGATAATGATACTCAATCTTCCGACGGCACAAGCTTATAATGATAATATACAAGCTTATAATGATAATATACTCCATTTTCCAACGGCACAAGCTTATAATGATAATGTACTCTATTTTCCAACGGCACAAGCTTATAATGATAATGTACTCCATTTTCCAACGGCACAAGCTTATAATGATAATGTACTCTATTTTCCAACGGCACAAGCTTATAATGATAATATACTCCATTTTCCAGCGGCACAAGCTTAAATGATAATGTACTCCATTTTCCAACGGCACAAGTTTATAATGATAATGTACTCCATTTTCCAACGGCAACAAGCTTATAATGATAATATACTCTATTTTCCAACGGCACAAGCTTTATAATGATAATGTACTCCATTTTCCAACGGCACAAGCTTATAATGATAATATACAAGCTTATAATGATAATATACTCCATTTTCCAAACGGCACAAGCTTATAATGATAATATACTCCATTTTCCAGCGGCACAAGCTTATAATGATAATGTACTCCATTTTCCAACGGCACAAGTTATAATGATAATGTACTCCATTTTCCAACGGCACAAGTTATAATGATAATGTACTCTATTTTCCAACGGCACAAGCTTATAATGATAATGTACTCCATTTTCCAACGGCACAAGCTTATAATGATAATGTACTCATTTTCCAACGGCACAAGCTTATAATGATAATATACTCTATTTTCCAACGGCACAAGCTTATAATGATAATGTACTCTTATAACAATCATCAAGGACTATGAGGCAGCCACTAACTGACAAGCAAATTGTCCAAATGCTGAACCCTTTGACTCCCTCACCCTATCCACCAGCTTCCTGAGTCCACATTATTTTTGGGGAAATTCTTAGCAAGTTTGAAGTGTGTGTTGTGTGTGTGTGTGTGTGTGTGTGTGTGTGTGTGTGTGTGTGTTGTGTGTGGTGTGTGTGTTGTGTTGTGTGTTTGTTGTGTGTGTGTTTGTGTGTGTGTGTTTGTGTGGGGTGTGTGTTGTTGGGGTGTGTGTGTGTGGGGCGTGGTGTGTGTTTCTGTGTGTGTGCGTGGGGGGGAGGGGGGTCGTGTTTGAGTGTGAGTATGTGGGAGAGACAGAGACAAGAGAGAGAGAGAATGTGTGTGTGTGTGTGGTGTGTTGTGTGTGTGTTGTGTGTGTGTGTGTGTGTGTGTGTGTGTGTGCCTGATTGCATGCGTGCGTGCGTGTGTGTGTAAAGATAGATAGATAGATAGATAGATAGATAGACAGACAGACAAACAGATAGACAACAGACACATATAGATAAACAGATAGACAGACAGACAGAGATAGATAGATAGATAGATAGATAGATAGATAGATAGATAGATAGATAGATACATAGATAGATAGATAGATAGATAGATAGATAAAAGATAATAGATAGATAGATAGATAGATAGATAGATAGATAGATAGATAGATAGATAGATAGATAGATAGATAGATAGATAGATAGATAGATAGATAGATAGATAGATAGATAATAGATAGATAGATAGTTAGATAGATATAGATAGATATGTAGTTGTGTTGTTGTGTTGTTTGTGTTGTGTTGTGTTGTGTTGTGTTGTGGTGTGTTGTGTGTGCATGTGTGTGGAGGTAGTGTATGTGTTCTCTTTAATAATCCCAATCATAATTATTCCCCCAGATCCTGGCCATTATGTGCATGACCATTCTGATCAGAAAAAGTAACGGCGGTGATCAACCCTTCTACCGTGATACTCTGTCGTCTAACCGATAATAATTCTACCCGTGACGTCAAATGACATCAAATATAGATAATGACGTAAATACATCTCTCTCTCTCTCTCCTCTCTCTCTCTCTCTCTCTCTCTCTCTCTCTCTCTCTCTCTCTCACAGAGATATTCCTGTCACAATTGACGATGTACTTTTTTTTTCATGTATCAAGTTAGCAGTTCTAACACACAGTATCATGAGTATGTGAGGCTTTGTAGAAAGGTGAAAACAGAATATCGGTATTGTCAGAAATTCTTGAGAAAGGGGTATATCACCAACACACACACACACACCAACCTGCCTCAAAACGTACTGAATTTAGGCTTCTTCCCCCCCCCCCCCCCCCTCTCTCTCTCTCTCTCTCTGTGATACCTGTCAAAACTGACGATGCACTTTTATGTATCCAGTTACCAATTCAACAGACAGTATGTAAGTCTTTATAGAACACATACAGGTCAATGAACAAGCACAGCAGGAAATGATAAGTAGAGATGACAGAAAGTAAAGGAACATGGCAGAAACAAAGAGAACGACAGAAAAGAGCAAATTTCTTTAAAAAAAAAAAAAAAAAAAAGAAAGACAGAAAAAAAATTACGTAAAACATGATGACGTAAAATAAAGAAAATGGCATATACACGATGTCGTGTCTTCATCCAGTTGATGTGTGTGTGTGTGTGTGTGTGTGTGTGTGTGTGTGTGTGTGTTGTGTGTGTGTGTGTGTGTGTGTGTGTGTGGTGTGTGTGTGTGTGTGTGTGTGTGTGTGTGTGTGTTGTGTGTGTGTGGTGTGTGTGTGTGTGTGTGTGTGTGCCGCGTGCGCGTGTGTTTTCAGTTTAACGTCTATTCACATTACAATAAAGTGCTGACAACTGATTTTCTTTTTGATTTCTCTTTATTCACCGTCAACATGGTCAGCCCTATCAGGCGATGACTGTTCTCCTGTTGTTGTTCCTGTTATATTATTATTTTTGTTGTTGTTGTTGTTGTTTGGTTGTTGTTGTTGAAAGCTCAGCCGATTGCGAACAGCTATATCAGGGCTGTAACTAGTTCAAAACTTAGGCCTACGTACTTCAACAGGAAAAAAAAAAGGAAAAGAAAATAAAGTACACATATCAATGCATTCGCGCACATGATCTAAGGGGATGCCCCTGGCGTCGACCCCTCCGACCAAATTATCACACAGGCAATTTAAAAAAGAAAAACATCTGAATACAAATTTAAACATAACTAAGGACACTAAGACATGTATAAAATCAGGCATAAATTACCTAAAATTGCTTCCGAATATCTCAGTTCCCTGGAACCACAAATACACTCAATAGGCCTACATGTACCCAATTATCAATCCTAAGAGAATATACTTAAGACTTTATCGAAAGCATACAGGTGAACGGACCAGCAAGACAGAAAATGATGAAGAAATGACAGAAAGCACAGGAACAAAGCAGAAACAAAGACAGTGACAGAAAAGAATGTGAGGATGAATCTCCCAATCTTCTATGATCGCAAGAAATAATCTCGCTTCATTTTCTTCTTTAGTTAAAGTGGTTGACGGTTAGTGCCAGGTGTATTAACTTCCGACAAATGTTTGACTGCACAAAAGACAAGACAGGTTGATCTGCACCAAACAAGACATAAACTCTGTTTCTATTACACTGTGGTTATTTATCGTCGAAGTAACGACAGGTGATCTATGATTCGAACCTGCAAAACGTACCAGCTGAAAAATTCATTCTTCCGCCGCAGTACAAGCATAGAGTGTAGGACTTCTTTTGTCTACGTGCTATGGCTGCTACAAAAGAATGGAAGTAACGTCACAGTCCATGCTGATTCCATCACCAGCTTCCGGACATTACCAACAAAGAATCTGGACATCCACCACCACTAGGACAGCTAAATCCACACCCACCCTCTCACCGATCATGAATTGGATTCTGTGACGTTATTGTGCAGAAACGAAAATGAGGGTAGGGAATCGGGGAAATTAATGTCTTGAGGGGAAGCAATCTTGCTTATGATTGGCAAGCTATTCAGTTGTTTCCCTTGCATCGGTACGGAATACTTACACCCAATACACAATGGGTGACCATGGATACGGCTGGGCGAGAGGCCTACTGTTTTTATCTGTGTGTGTGTGTGTGTGTGTGTGTGTGTGTGTGTGTGGTGCGTGCGTGTGTGTGTGTGTGTTCGCGCATTGGGGAGGGAGGTGACGCGGTCCTATCGGTTCATAGCTCGCGCACATGAGAATTGAAAGGACCGATAGAGTTGATATAATTTGGAAAAATGAAAGTAATGGCAAGAAACTCTGGGGACAAATAGCACAGGTCTCTAGCAGAAACCACGACATCTTAGCAGGTCTTCTGAGCAGAAACCACAGACATCTTAGCAGGTCTTCTGAGCAGAAACCACAGACATCTTAGCAGGTCTTCTAGGAAACCACAGAACTTAGCAGGTCTTCTGAGCAGAACCACAATCTAGCAGTCTTCTGACAGAACCACAGACATCTTAGATGTTTGTGGCAGAACCACACCAGAGACCGTTTCAGCCCTTAATTCGTAGGGGCCTACTCTAAGGGGACTGGACTGCACCCAAAACATGACTCCCGGGTGCTGTTGCTTTATTTTTTTATATCTTTTCTTTATTTCTTTTTATCATGTTGAAAATTGTCCACCACCTGAACTGGAACCTACGCATATGGTAGGCTTTTAACACTTACCAGTGCTATGTACAAAACAAAGCAGAACAAAACACAAGCACATTTTTTTCTTTTCACCAAATGGTCTGTGGCAAGCATACAAATAAATAGATGAAATAGTCACTAAAATGAGCAGCTTCAGGCAAAAGCAAAAAAACAAAAACAAAAACAAAAACAAAAACTTTCATCAAGGAATTTGTTTACAAACTTCACCCACCTCCATTTTTAACTCATGTAGGCCTACTGACATTTGACATTTTGCTGTGAATCATTAAATGTCTTGAAATTTGTTTCTTTGTTGCTCTCTCTCTCACTCTCTCTTTGAGGGGGTCCTATATTTGACAAAGGCCATTTGACTACAAGTTTGTACTGGTCTTGTTCTTATCCATGAAATAATTGTTTCATACTGGTATTCTATTTTGTTGTTTGTTTTTCCTAATATTTGCTGCCCCAGCTTTCGTACCACTTTTCAACGCATCTCCAAACCAACTGAAACAGAGATCACCATGACAGCAGGGCATGAGGAGACACAGAATCTGAGCCTGTTTTTCGCAGTGCCGTGATGAAGACTATGGCGATGACAGTGATGATGCTTGAGTTTTTGTTCTTCAAATCAAGACTGCGTGGGGATGAAGAACTAATGCGCACAGCCTCCGGTCAGCCCAGCTGTGAATGGATTCCTGACCCTAGCTTGTCCAGGTTTGGGGCGAAGTGTAACACTGATGGAAGACGATGATGACTGCCCATAGACTAGCATTTTTAGAATTGATGTCTCCACTACCTCACTTAGAAATGTGGTTTCAAAGAATGTTGAGAGTTCCAGGGACATCAAAGAAAACAAAGTTAATGAGACAGTCTTGAAGAACACAAAAGAACATTAATGAAGATTAGGAAAAGACAAGCAACATAGGGCATTTTATGATGCAAGAGAAATTAGACCTAGTCACAACAGGAAAGCTGGAGGGGGAAAAGAGCACCAAATAGACCCAAGGAGAAAATATTAATCGGACTTGCACAGTGGGTGGTAGAAGTACTTGCAGTGACAAATGCCACCTCAAGATTATGAGGCAACCTTTGCCTGTTTGTCCAGCTTGGTTCTTTTAATAGAGCTGTTGACTTGCCCAAGTTTTTATGTCTGAAGTTCAATTCCAGCCACAACAGTAGTAATTGACCTGCAATCAATGTCACTGTCTCCATTATTCTGGTGCCAGCTGGTTCAGGCACCCCAGTCTGGTGTGCGCTGGTTCATGGGTCACTTCTCTCCCCTATCGTTCTGGTGGTGCCAGCTGTCATGGTCTTTTCCTTATGGTGCGTGGTTTCAGGTCACTTCTCTCCCCTATCGTTCTGGTGGTGCCAGCTGGTTTCATGGGTCATTCTTCCCCTATCTTTCTAGTGGTGCCAGCTGGTTTCATGGTTCATTTCTCTCCCCTATCGTTCTGATGGGGCCCCACAGTGCGTGGTTTCTTTGGTCATTTCTCTTCCCATGTCGGCTTCTTGGTGTGCCAGCTGGTTTAGCTGGTTTCATGGGTCACTTCTCTTCCCTCCCCATTTCGAAGACCATGCCAGCACTAGGCTTTGCCAGGTCTGTGGGAGCTTGCCAGTCATTAATAGCTTGGCAGATTTGGGAAGAGCACACATAATTGTCAGGATGTAATGAATCCTTTTTGAACAAATTCCTCAGTCCCCTTTTTCTCTATCTCCATTCTATGGAAATTGATTCATTTTTCGCAAGATGCATTTCTGTGTGCATGGGTGTGTGTATGTGATACGATTGCTGTCATAAATGGTGGCACTGTAATGTATGTGCACACAACAGTGTGTGTGTGTGTGTGTGTGTGTACACATGTATATGTATTGGTTTATATACAATGTTTTATATATACATTATATATATATATATATACATATATATATAGGCATATATAAACTACACATGTGCGTGTTTGCATGTGCTCTTGTGTGCGTGCGCATGCGCCCATACAAAAAAGTGTAGGCTGGCCTACTCCTGATACGAGTGTGCGTGCCTGTGAGCATGTGTGTATGGGTGGCTGCATACCCGTGTGCATGCATGAACAAGTGTGTGAATGCTGTGTGTTGTGATCACGTTGGCTTTGTGTATACCTCATGTCTGGGCGTCTCTGTGACAAAGTGGGCGCATGTGAGCTTGGAGCAAGTGTATGTGTGTGTGTGTGTGTGTTGTTTTGTGTTCTGTGTGTGTGTCTGTGTGTGCACCTGTGAAAAGTAGGCCTACTCAAGTGTGTGTATGTGAGCACAATCATGATCGATACAAAGAAATCTGCATGTGTTCTAAGAGCATACAGGCTGTGCACACATGTTTTTATCTCAACTGAAAAAAAATTTCAATACACACAACACACAACACACACTAAACACAACACACACACACACACACACACACATAAAACACAACACACACACAAAACACACAACACACACACACACACACATAAAACAAACACACACAACACACACAACACACACACACACACACACACACACACAACACACACACACCACACACAACAATTACCTCATGATTATCATCTCCTTTCTTCCCCAAGCTACAAAATACCTGACTTAAAATGATAAATTTTTACAAAAATGTCAAATCTTTTAACCTGACCTACACAGACCTCCAACAAGTTATTGTTACCGGTACTGTTACTTTTGTTAAAGGCCCAGCCAACTGCATAGCTGTATATGGGCTATTACCTGTTTCAAAACACACACAGTAGGGCCTACATCAACAGGAATAAAAAAGGAAAAGAAATGAAGTAGGCCGGCCTACATATATCAATGCATTCCTACGCATAATCTAATGACATACCCCTGGCATTGACCACTTCATTCATCACACAGGGGATTTTAAAAAAACATACATCAACATGAATACAAATTTAAACACAACTAAGGACACTAAAGCATATAAAACTGGCCAAGTTACCTAAAATTGCTTCTGCATATCTCATTTCCCTAGAGCCAAAAAAATGCAGTTAATACATGTACCCAATTATCAATCCTAAGATAAAGTATGTAAGACTTTATCGAACACATACAGGTGAATAGGCCAATAAGGTAGAAAATGACATGTACAGGAAGAAATGACAGAAATCAAAGGAACAAGGCAAAACAAAGAGAGTGACAGAAAAGAGAACAATTTCTAACACAAAATTTCCAGATGGTGAGGATACTATTTATACTGAAAGAGTACTCAGCATCCCCACAGGGGAGGGGGGGGGGTGTAAATGGAAGAAGAAAAACAATAAAAATCTACTGATAGACTAGATAATATATGGATCACAACCACTTAAAAACTGACTCTAAAAACAGAACAATGCTTCATAAAAGAAAAAAACCACCATACTTTGAAAATAGAAGAAATCATTGGCAATAGATACATAAATGCATTACAGGACCAAAAAAAAACAAAAGAAGACCCCAAGACTGAAAAAAGTCCAGTCACTGACAATAGACCAATTGGTGAATACAGATCAATCAGTCCTTGACTGACTAAAAATCATAAATTGATTAAACAAAAAATTCATAACCGACTCTGAAAATACTCTAAACAAAGCTTTTGTTTTCAAATAAAAAACATTATCTAAAAATAAATCTATCAAATTTACTTGAACACAACACACCACACACACACACACACACTGAAACAAAAAACATGGCATGAAGGGGAAATGACCAAAACATGGAAGAGTTGAATGCTTTTCATCAGAAAGGCAAACTTTATTGATTAAAAACCGATTTGCAAACTGACCTTCAAGCCATTCTCACTCTGACATAAATGTTATATGGTTACCATATTAAACATTTTAATTTTCCTTTAAACTTAAAGGATACATTCTCAGTTATAAATAAGAGTACTGAAATGGATCTTTATTTATACTACTTATTTATGCACTTGAACACACACACACACACACCGAGCAAGGGCAGACACAGACAAAATCATACAACACACCCACATACACATATAAAAACCATGCAACCTCTTGCATAATTTTCTTCCTTACACGTTAAAAATGTTCTGAGGTGTGTGTCCACATTATTTGGCCCACATGACACAGGCAAGATGTTGCTACACACGTACATGTGCTCCACATCTTTAGTGGACGTGCACGTGCATGGTGGGTATTTTCGCATTTCAGTACGCCACGACATCCACATGACTTACATGATCCTTAACCCTTTGGCTCCCACACCCTGTCCACCAGCATCCTGTTTTGTTAACCACGCTAGCAAAAAAATTAGCCCTTCGATTCCTTCACCTTATCCACCAGCTTCCTGTAGGAAGATGGATACAATGAGGGACTCTAGAAGAGGATGGAACCTCGGAACCTGCAATCAGAAGTCCGACATCTAACCCACATGTCATCACATCAGGCAGTGTGGGAATTCCAGACCTTCTGATTGAAAGTCTGACATCTAACCCACATGTCATCGCATCCATCAGGCAGTGTGGGAATTCCAGACCTTCTGATTGAAAGTCTGACATCTAACCCACATGTCATCGCATCCATCAGGCACTGTGGGAATTCCAGACCTTCTGATTGAAAGTCTACATCTACCCACATGTCATCGCATCTATCAGGCAGGTGGGAATTCCAGACCTTCTGATGGAGTTGACAAATAACCCACTGTCATCGCATCCATCAGGCAGTGTGGGAATTCTAGAACTTTCAACTGGAACTCTGACATCTCACTCACTTCATATCACACTCATCAGGCAGGATAAGAATTCCCGACCTTCCAATCGGAAGCCCGACATCTCATCCACTTGATATTTCACCCGTCTCCTGCACCACGATTCATATTCTTCATCCCATTAACTTACACCATCAAATCAATCTCCCAATCTTGCGGACTGTGTGTGTGCAACAGCTCACACATTTGGGCATTTTACTGTGTTCTCTCCATTGTGGAGCCCTGTCAGACTAAACTTTCCAGCAGTAGCATTGTGGCATGGGTGGACACAAGCTGAGGATGGGTGAGGGGCAAGGGCTTGACACAAACGAGATACCTCGCAGTCAGTGTGGTCAGTGCTCAACATCCCTGGCCACCTGGAGCGTTGGACATTTCGGATGAGAACTCGACATTTCTGACCCATAAATTACACTTGTTGCTCTTTATCCGTACATTTACCCCTCTAGTATAACGTACATTGTTAATCTACCATATGTTCCCCTTTTTTAAACTCCTACCGTTTCTGGGATGCAAGTATGCACGCCGTGCACATATGTTGCAGCACTACCTGCATATTCCTATCTTTGATGTGCGTGCATTTTGGGAGTTTTCATGCATCTATGGCCGACAGGATCTTAAACCTAACTGCACCTGATGGTCTGTGCGCGCATATACACAGGCAGGGCGTTCAGGGAAGATTAGGTCTGCACACGTGTTGACATGGAAACTGGGAAAATCTCCACCCATTATCCACCAGGTGGGTGGTACCCCAGACAGGATCGAACCTGGATGACTTGGAAATCTGCAGCTTACCCACTTGGCTAACGTGCCCTTCCCTTCATATGTTCACGGCCTACCAATCATGCTTCACAAACCTGCAATTACTCGCTGCCTCGCAGCCACCTGCAACGCTTTCATTTCTCTCATGCAATCTTGCCCCATGCAACGCTTTCATTTCTATCATGTAACCTTACCCTCCTACATTGAAACTATGAGTTTCTTTTTTGCACATACCTCTCATTCAATCTCTTATACATTCTGTGTAATACTTTCCTCTCTCTCTCACATGCATACACACACACACATAGGCCTACATACATGTAAACTTTGCTCTATTCCATTCAATCTCTCTCTTAAAAATGCATACACAATCTTGCTTTCTTTTCTTTTCATGCACACAGACCTGCAAACGTACCTTGCTCCCTTTCACACATCCTCTCACACACACAATCTTGTCCCATTTCATGCAACTTATTCTTATTTTAGCTCTAGGTCTGTATCTCTCTCACACAATACTGCAGTCTCTCCACACTATCTTGCTCAACTTCGTGCAATTCCATGCATTCCACATCCCATCATTCCTTTCTCAGTCTTACACACACATACACACACAAAAGACTATTATACATTCTCTTGCTCCCTCTCATGCAATGTGTCTTTCAATCTCTCATGCAACCTCTAGCTCTGTATGGTGCAATCTCACTCTCTCTCTCTCTCTCTCTCTCTCTCTCTCTCTCTCTCTCTCTTCACACACCACACACACACACACACACACAAATCTCCTGCTCGGGCACACAATCTCTCACTGCTACGCATAAATTTCTTGTTCCCTCTCAAGTTATTATCTGTTTCACAAGCACAATGTTCACACCTCCTGTTCACTTCACAGATTTTAAAAAAAAAAAGAAAAAAAAAGAAAATCCTTTTATATCATTTATGTCTGCGCTGGGACAGGGGAAGGGATGGAGAAAGAGAAGACACGGGGGTTATATTATAAAATCAAATAGGAAAAACAATTAAAATAAAAAATTTTAAAAACACGGCAAATTCCTGTTCCACTTACCTTCAACCACTTTCAGACAATTCTGTCTTGTTTTGTGGGATTTTTTTTTTAAACATTCATTCCTTAACCATAACATATGATAACGTTGACTGGTGCTTCAAGATTTTGCATTCTCTGATGCTCACAACGCTTCCTGTAGAGGCCTGGGCAGTCCCCAATATCTCGACATTCAAAACAAGCCTGCCTGCTCTAAGAAATGTCTCAATTCTTGGTTTCATGCTACGGTAACCTAGCACCGTCTTTAACTATATCTCCAACTAGTTTCTGCCTCACGCTGCATTTTCAATGCTCAACCAATTTACCAAACTTTATTGGTAGTCCCAAATATTTCAACATTCTACACAAACTCTCTCACTGTCTTAGAGTCTTTATGTCACATTAGTCCAGAGCTGTCTCTTTTATCTCTAGATAGTCTCTCAATGTTTCACTGCTTTTTCTATGCTTAACACACAGTCCAACATATGCCAGCTTTCTATGCAAACACTTTTCACTCTTTAACATTTTTCATTTCAAGCATCCTTTCTTCTTTTTTCCTTCTTGTTTTGTAGCTGTCTGGAGACACCTTTGTTTCATCTTTGCCACCACTCAAAGCACTCTTTTACATCAAACAATTAACAAGTCATTTTCAAACAAATGTCGAACAACTCCTGCTTCAACACTTGGCTTTAACACTTAAATGTCGTCAGCTAGTGCAAACAACAGTATTAACCAGGCCAAGCGCAGCATCTTGAATAATGGATTTGATTTTTGATATTGACAAATACCTTGGATAATCTTTCACCACTTTCTTGAGACTTAAGCCTGAATGATCCTTAGATTCAACTCATTTGAGTCTGAACAACCCAAAATTTGTGGGAGATTTAGGCCAGTCTTCTTCTTCTTTCCAAACTTCATTTTATTTTAGCTTGATTCAGCTTCATTTTGCTGACCACCTTTATGCATTGTATGCTCGATCATTTTGTCTTCACACTCTTAGTTAACAGTGTTGTTCTGTTTGTTCAGCAGTGTTTTATTGTTTAGGCAAGTTATCATATGACAAGTGTATTCCTGCATTTTATGTTTGTGTTCGAATCTCTGTGTGTGTGTGTGTATGTGTGTGTGTGTGTGTGCGCGCGTGTGTGTTTGCATGTGTGTACATTTATAAACTGTGTGTGTGTGTGGTGTGTGTGTGTGTGTGTGTGTGTGTGTGTGTGTGTGTGTGTGTGTGTGTGTGTGTGCGCATACATGTGCAAGTGTGTGTGAATGTGTGTGCAGGAGTGTGTGTATATATTTAAACATTTCTTTGGAGCAATGCTGAAACAACTTCAAATTAAGAACTGACTGAAATCCCAAACAAGATACTTCAAGTATCAGGTCCACGGTCACATCAACCACCAATCTCTATCAGTACTCTCCTCCATCATTCTTAATTTTCAATGCTATGTCTACATCCCCCTCCTCTTTCCATACCCACCCACCATTCGTGTATTGTGTTTTTTGAAGCAATATTCCTCCTCTTCTTCAGGCAGCATTCTTTTCTCTCCATCTCCGTCACAAGCTCCTGTCAGACGCATCTCCGCACAACTCTCCAACTCACAGCTAACACTGTTAAAAGTCTACTCACTCACACACACAGCCTCCTCAAACGGGCAATATTTCAAACCTCTGAGGACGACACTCCCTCACCCCCACCCCCCATCTCATCTACCAGCTTCCCGTAAGACGTTGATGGGCAGGGGGAAAAAGGGTTAACAAGCAGACACTTAGCATATGTCTGAGCCAACAACTTTCAACTTTCTTTTCACGTTTTGGCCAAGCAAGAGTCAATCTGCTCCAGCACTTTAGTCCTTATATCAGCCAACTATTACCTTGATACACCTTGCACGAGTTTAAACAGGCGAAGTTCCTTCTTCTTTTTCAATTCTTTCTGTGTGTGTCAAAAAATTTTAGATTTTTTTTCATGACATCTCAGTCCATTATTTTCAAAATTTCAGAAGGCCGCAACCTTAGAACTTGGAAGCTGCAATGCGGTCAAGGTAAGTCCCAATCTTGACATTATGTTCACGCTGCAACTAGACAACACCTAGTTCTGTGTTTCTGTCAATTCTCCGTTATCATTGTCACTGTGCTAACTTTTCCCACGAAAAGTCTCACAAACCACCAACTCTGTTTCTTCACCGAAAAACACTTCTTGTTTCACCAATTTTATACCTGTTCAATTCTGTTTGGTGTTGCCATTTTGTTGTTGTTGTTGTTGTGTTTGTAGTTGTTGTTGTTTGGGGGGGAGGAGGTAATCTGCTCCCTGTTTTGCTCAATGAGAAAGTTTTCTCTTGATGATTTTGCTTTTATTTCACTATTCCATCTGAGCAACAATTCTTGTCCATTCCTCTTTACCCAACAGTTCTTGTCCATTCCTCTTTACCCAACAGTTCTTGTCCATTCCTCTTTACCTAGCAGTGACCCACCACTACTTCTTTCCACAGTTTTCATCTTGCTCATATTTCCCTTCCATAATAAGCCTTCCATCATAATACATTTCTCTGTAATGACAAGACTTCCACAGATTTCTATTTTTGCACATTCTCCTTTCATTTTTTTTTTACTGACCAAGCTTTTCCATTTTTGACACATTTTTGCACTTCTCTCCACATTTTCTTTGTCAACCAGACTTCTCCATTTTTAAAAAAAAATTTTCTCCTGAATAATACCACCACCAAAAACTCCTCCCTCCATACATCACCTCCAACTCTCCTCCACAAGCCATCATTTTAGTATTTAATGATTCAGAAATCTCAGCACTTCTCAGCATACGGACTGTTGATGGGGGCGCAATCATGTATACCACAGACATGGCCTACAAGAAAGCCAATGATGAAGGCACCTACCTACAGAGATGTGATATGACATGCAATGAAACAGACTGTGTTGGCTTCAATACTGTGTGGGAAGACAAAAAAAAAAAAGAAAAAGATACAGACTACAGATTGTGAAGGGTAATGCTGACAGCTTCAATGTAGAAATGACGATAATTCGAGGGGGTGGGGGGAGTTATGGACTAAGCAGACACAGACGTGAATGACAATCAGCTTCATGAGGGACAAGACAATGAAAAGTAGCCCAGACAAGTAGAATGTCAGACATGAAGTGACATCAAGCCCACTTACACGTCACAGATAATAACGACCATGACAGTGATGTGACCTGAACTGACGGGAAACGGACGAACCATGTCAGCTTCAATGCAGAAGGAGACGATGAACGAGGTTCTAATCACAGCAGCATGCATGTCCCCTGCAGTGTACTGCAACTTTAGTGGCAGTACTGTATAAAAACATCTACGAGGCATCTGAAAGGCCCAGAATGGAACTCAAAAAAAGGGTTGTACATTACGTCCTACTTTGAAATGCCGCAAAACTGGCACTTGAGAAGGTACAACCCAGTGTGACCAATTCGTTGACACTGATTGGGTTCATTAATCCATGTTGCAACACTACGTGTAAGTGCAAATGTCAAGCCTACTCTCAGTCCAGTATCAGACTGTATAAGCCTTTCAGTCCAATATCAAGCTTGACACACCTTATGCAGTCCAATGTCAAGATTTGACAAGCCTTCCTTCAGTCTAATATCAGACTTGCCAAGTCTGATTTCTGTCCAATGTCAGGCTTGACAAATATTCTTAAGTTCTTTCAGACCAGTAAAAATCCAACTAACTTGGTAACCCTTCATTCAGTCTGTTTTTCTAAATCCTCTTTCTGCCTGGTATCAAACTTTTCAAGTCTTCTTTCTTTTGATAGCAAAGTGTCAAAACTTTTTTCCCTGTTGCTTTGTTTTTAGTGACAATTATTGAAAAAGATATCATGCCTGCCTATGTCAGATCAAACAAATGGAAACAGAGGAAGATGACCATAGCAGGGAATTTACCAGTCAGGTTGCAACTTCAAAAGGAAGATAGTGATGACAGATAGCCATGCAAGTCAAAGATTATGTTTTGTTGAAAATGAGGAGACGTATGAATATGTGCACTTTTGTTTTGTACATGAAAAAGAGACAAGAACATAGGAAAAGAGGTGAAAACCACACAGGTACAGACACACATGTGGTCATCAATGAAGGGATACAATGTCAGCTTCACAAGGGAAGGGGAAAAAATGAATAAGTAAGAATAACTAGAATGAAAGGACAAAACATCAGCTTTAACATAGAACAAAACGATGGGAAAGAAATAGCTGAAATAAACTAAAAAAAAAATTATTTTGACTCTTTATCGTTTTATTGTTGTTTGGCAAGGCAGAAGAGGCCTGAACCATCAAAAAACGTAAGATCCTTACACTTTATAATCGCAAAAGTTTATCATGCTCCATGGCACACATCCCGAGAATGACTATGGAATTTTTACAACCAGCATATCCCTAACATCTAAACAATGAAATGCATCTGGTGTACAAATCTGGGATTTGCAGCAGTTCTTGGAATATCAAGTACAGAAGTTTCTAAACAGAAGAACGTATTTCAGTTATAAATTCATGATTCAAATTGTTAAATTGAAGACAAAATCATAAACTACTGCATCTATGTTAGCAGGTTGAACTTTTGTGTGTTTCACTGTTTGCCAAACAACAACAAAACCACCAGCTAAAATGAATGGAGAGAATGATGGAAAGAATGGGCAAAATAACAGTCTACGAAACCCAAAACATTTCCCTCAGGAAAAATGTATGTGCGTTCAAAGAAAACAAGTACGTCTTCTGTTTGTACCCGTTTTCAGTTTTGCACTCAGTTTAATCTCGATCATCTTCATCAGCATGTATGAATAATTCTTCATACCAATGTCCTGCTCAGTGTCCAATACGAACGACTGAATGGCACCCATTTTTGGCACCAGGTGTGACGTCATCATCTGACGTCACTGTCAGTGCTCTGAATTGCACTTTGACTTTTGTGGATGGTTCATTTGAGACATGCCCCTTCTTTAATTTTGTTTTCTAAAATGGCACCTTTTCATGCATCTTGTGCAATTCGCCGATCTTCAGTATTCATTCGCCCCTAGACCGACACCACTGGTAACCTGGGCAAAATTTTGAGAGGAAATGGAAAGGCTGTGCTATGGAGTCCTCAAAATATAGTAAATATTTTAACCAAAAACTTAAGAGTAATACTATTCATTCCCCTATCATGTAAGTCTTGAAAAGTATATATAGTATTCATTTCCCTATCATGAAAGTCTTGTTAAGTATATATAGTATTCATTTCCATTTTCCTATCATGAAAGTCTTGATAAGTATATATAGTATTCATTTCCCTATCATGAAAGTCTTGTTAAGTATACGATAAAGTCTAGGATCTCACAGCTGGTGCCAAAAGTGACAAAATACCAGTTCCAACAAAAATTTTATAAAAACTGGAGAGACCAAAGATCACCACAAACGGGATCTAAAACAGAAAAGTAATGTGTCACCTCCAACAAGGAAGAAAACAAAAGCAAAGACACCACTGTTCTGTGCTTGAAAACACAGCAAGTAGGCCTACCTGTTAGAAGTTCTGCTATGCATAAAGAAGAAAATGATAAGAAAAAAAAAAACGAGACAGTATCTTAACTACAGCAGCTACATGCTGGAACTGCAAAAGGAAGATAATGATGAGACAACGCAGGTCTGCCACTGATAACAGCACCTAAATTGTCATATTAATAGTAAGGAAGAAAACTGTGACCGAGACATGTTAACTCCTCATCCTAAATCAAAAGCATCATAGGACAGCTCCTATGGGACAGATGAAGGAAGATGCGGAAGAGCGAAGCCTACGCATGCCGTGGTCCAGACAAAGAGGGCAGAGGACCCACATCAGGTACGACCTGCAGCTTGGAATGTTGACTGTTGGGCAGCCGATGCAATGAAGGGACAGATTGAAACCAGGGATGGGAGAGAATCTCACTGGCCGACAACCTCTCCACGGGGTTCTTCCTCAACAGACAGCGAATCAGGCAGCGCGCTTTGGGGGAAAGGGCGTCGGGAATGTGGAAAAAGCCACGGCGGATCTTGCCGAAGAGGGCCAGGGGCTGGGAATCGTGAAAAGGGTAGCGCCCCACCAGCATCGTATACAGCATCACCCCCAAGCTCCAACAATCCGCTGCCTTGCCTGAGTAGCCTGCCTCTGTAGATGAGAGGATTTCCGGACTGACGTAGGCTGGGCAGCCATGTTTGTCCTTCAGGACATCTGGGTCGTCCTCAGACAGCACCACGGCATCTTCCAGCCCTTCCAGCTGTAGTTTGGTTCTGTTGACATAGTGTGTGTGGTATCGTTAGCTTTTCCTGTGGACATTCTTTAAGATCATAAAACCATAAGGTACACAGTATATGAGGCACGTTGGACACGTGATACATCATTATATAACCATCACTACCAAGTTAACGATCATTTTTGCCAGTTGGAAGGAATGAGACATGCTGGACATGACATACATCATTATATAACCATCGCTACAATGTTAATGAGTATTTCTGCCAACATCATTATATAACCATCGCTAAAATGTTAATAAGCATTTCTGCCAGTTAGAAGGAATGAGGCATGTTGGGTATGACATACTCATTACATAACCATCGCTACCAAACTAATGACCATTTTGGCCAGTTGGAAGAGAAGCATTTTTGATTGCCTGGTAACGTTCAGGACAAATCCCCATTTCTAGATAAATCTTTCTGATTCACTTAATTCAAAATGCCGCATTCATTTTCAGGGGAAGGGGAGTGTTTGTGACCTGTTCTGACAAAATCACCTGTACATTGCCCAGGCCAAGTTCCACAAGAGACTCATAAAGGTGATCACGAGTAAAAATTGCAATGCGAGGTGCATACATGTCCCTTTCATCATTTCCAATCCACAAGTTTTGAAAAGAATAAATTCTAATATTACAAGATGACTTTAATGTTGACTTTGCCATTTTTAATGCCTGCAGTCAATTACCTTGATGTTCACAAAAAATAAACCAAAATAAGACACCAATGCTGATTGAATACATGAAAATTGCAAATTATGATGCATTTGTTTTCTAATTTAAACAATGTTTAAAAAAAAAAAAATTTTTTTAATTTAGACCTGTTGCTAAGGACTTCATTTCTATGATCAAAATCTTTGAAGTGTTTTCCCAACATGGACAAGCCTGCATTTACAGACTTTAAAAACACTTCATCTGTCAATTTTCACAGTAGAGATATGAAATTGGTATCATAAACGATGCATTTTTTTTCTTTTGGTATGCAAATCTAAAAATGGGCAAAATGCAACATATGGTGATTTTATTGAAACAGGTCACATTTGTTTTGGGATTGGTTTGCCTGTCTATTTCAACTCCCAACGATTGGAGTCTTGTTTCCACTCTATAAAAATCGAGTCCATCTGGTATTTATTCACAAGATATTGTGTGCAATGTACTAATGTCTGAAACAATTTGACAACAATCAACAAGAGGAATAACCCCAGGAGAAAATAAAAAAAAAAAAAGCTCACTACTATGATACCATGTTCTAGCTCTTGCAGCTAAAGAATAGTTGGATTATGTGCGTGCAGCACTGCCTGCACATCTGGGGACAATTTTGCCTGTATGTATACCCATCATTAAACATCAGGGATAACTTACGTCCATTCCAAGAAGTTTGGGTTTTGTGAAGGCTGCCATCCAACTATCATCTGCCTATCTACTAGATAACAAATGGTAGGTGGAGGAGTGAATACAAAATTATCTGCCAGTTTGATGAATCCTTTTTGAATATCTCTGAGGTCTTAGCTCTACTAAGGTTCTGAAGTTAACAATTAGTTCAGTAAGACAGATCATCAGTATTTCCATGGACCAAAATCTGTATCAAAATGACAGTTTCCATGGACAAAATCTGTATCAAAATGACAATCAGTACACATACATGTGGGAGAGCCAAGACTATGATTAACAATATACGGATACAAGTGATGTTTTTTGTTAATTAACAGAACATGTTTAATTTGAAAGCAAATTTGCATAAATTAGTAAAACGTTATACTTATAGATACAAATTCTGCCATACTGGCTGGCCTTTGTCAACCTTCACTTTTTCCCAATCGAAAAAGGATCACAAAGTATAGTACAAGAGGAAAAAACAAACATGCATGCATATGCGCGCGTACACATGCGCGCGTACACACACACACACACACACACTTCAGCATGGTTCTGTTCAGCTCAAAACACAACAAAATCAGAAACAGTCATTTGGTATGTGTTAACATGACAAGTTGCCCTCAATTAGAAGGAGGGGGGGGGGGTAGTTTGAGGTTTCTTTGTTGTTGTTGTTTTTTAATCACATATGCTTGACAAAGACAATTCACACAAAACTTGGCATGTATCTTCTTTCTTCCATTTTTAAAGAGTTTATTACATTCCAGTTTGTTATCTTAATAACGACTGTTCACACAATAGTATCTTAATATTTAATAAAACTTTCAAACTGTCACTTGATTCTGTGACTAAAAGTAAACAGTTCAGAAAACAGCCAGCGTATGTCAATACGCATCACCATCTCGTTCTGCCTTCCAAATAGGTAACATCTCTCTCTAACTTCTACGACTGCGTGGAGAAAATGTCACAAAATAAGATCATCAGAGGAAAAAAATGCCACAATAAAGATCATAAGAGGAGAAAATTCACAGAATTAGATTAGTGACATGACAATATCATAACAACATGGTCCCCCCCCCCCCCTCCCATATTCCCCTTCTATGTTCAGGTGACTTGGCAGTCAGACAGCGCAGAATGTCTCCAAGCGCCAGAGAACACTCCACTGCGCGTCAAGCAGTGCAGGACACACCACCACCTGAAAGAACAGCAAGTTTTTCATCTTTCTCACCAGACGATTTCACCAGCTTTATGCACAACAAGAGAAAAAAATAAAGAAATGTCATCAGTAATTTTCTGTGGGACAATACATATCATAAATAGACATCAGCATACCATGACAAGTTAAATCAACCCCTTCGCTGCAAATGCTTTTGGCTGCAGTTCATGTTGAGAAATTTTCCCCCGAAAACAATTATACCCATGAGTTTGGTTCATTCAACTTGCCAGAACAACTGCAAAAGACTCTATAAAAGAATGTATAAAATACAAAAGCAATGAACCAAGATTCTTTTCATTACATTGTGATTTGCAAATACTGAGCCAGCCTTTCATGCAAGCATGTGGCACAAGCCAATAATCTTCAGCAAAATTATCTTCCATCTGTGTGTCTTCCAGATCAAAATCTACATCACCAGCATCAAATTTACAAAGTTCCCCTCTGCCAGGGCCAAAAAGTACAATTCTGTCAGGACAAAAAAGTTCATCTCTGTCAGGACCAAACCTTTAATTATGTCAGGACCAAAAGTTAAACTCTGTCAAGACCAAGAAGTTCAATTCTGTCGAGACAAAAAGTTCCACTTGTCAGGACCAAAAAGTTTCAACTCTCTCAGGTCCAAAAAGTTACAACTCTGTCAGGACCAAAAATTCAACAAAATTGTCGGGATCAAAAACTCACCTGTAAGGACTAAAAAAGTTTAGCTCTGTCAGGACCAACAAAGTTTAACTTTGTTAGGACCAAAATTTTCATCATCTCTGTTCGCATCATAAGTTCATAAACGTCCTTGAATGTAAATGTTCGTGTGTCGATCTGTCACTGCTGCCGAACAGTACAACTGAGTTCACCAAAACAAATTATTTCAAGTTTCTCAAACAATTCCAGTCATGACAGAACGTCTAAGCACACCTCAGTCTGGAAAGAAAGCTTTCAATTTAGTAGTCGCCGTTTCTGCAATTGCACAGTGAAACTGAAAAAAAAAAAAGAAACCTTACTTCACAACATCCTACATCAACAATGCACTGTCAACTGACAACGTGTGTCTCACACCAACAGAGCAACAAAGGGGTTAATTCAATCAAAATCACATCCTGTAGTCCTTATACAGCATCGTCAGTATTTCTGTGAACAAATTTTCAGTGAACCAAGTCTACACACTTTTCTGTCAACAAAGCCCCTGATATTTTTTAAAACATATTTGACATCATCATATGTTTCTGTAAAAAATTTGACATCATCACATGTTTCTGTAAACAAATTTCAGTGCAACAGACCTATTGTGGTTTTCTTGTTTGTTTGCGGTAGCCATCACTATCACTGGAGTATACAAACAATGTGTATGTCATATAAACCCAGTTACTATCCAAAATAATTATTTGTTCACCAGTTCGATGTTCAGACTTCACAGCTGCAGCCTGTATCTATGGACAAAGCAGCCATGCTGATTTTCAGTTTCTGATCTTGCAGCAGGGGCTTGTTCTGTAGACAAAAATATTACGACACAATCAGATTTGATTTTCAAAAGACATTCAACTCAAGGTGGTTTGAATCAAGTGGGGGCATTTGAACCAAGAATCACTGTGACAGTCAGAGTTACTGTCAGTTGAGATGACTAGTAGTTTAGTAGTAGTACTCACGGGAATATTAACAATCCACACAGACCTGCAAAACTCTGCCAAACTTAAAAATGAAACCAAGTCCCAAACCAGCCCTGAAAAAAACAATACACAAAAACAAAACACACACAGCACAATAACAACACCAATCTATTATTATTTTCAAATGAAAAAAAGGGTTTTCATACAAACTAACAGATTATCCAAGACCTGTCAAAAAAACATTAAAAAAAAAAAAAAAAGGATGCGACACTGGATTATCTTTCTCTACAATCAGCATTTTCCCAACAACAAAGGCTTTGGGTGGAGGGGTTGTTTCACATCATTGGTCAAATTATTTTTAAAAAAAAAAAAAGACCAAATCAAAACCCATATTTCTTAACAAGACTTTAAACTAACACCACATCACTCCCTAAAACAGACCAAATTAAAACCAATATTTTTAAACAACACTTTATACCAACAGCACAACACTACCCTCAACTCTTAACGTACCTTTCTACATCTTCGAAGACAAACTTGCGCAGCTTCAGGTCCCGCAGGATGACGCCGTTATCGTGGCAATGGCAAATGGCTGCCACGATCTGCCGAAACAGCCGGCAGGCCTCGTCCTCACGCAGCCGCTTCTTCTGTCGCACGTACGAATGGAGGTCCCCATAGCTTTTTGGGAAGAGGATGTAGGCCTGCGTCTGACCCAAGACGATTTCTGTGCTGGTGGCCACGTTCTCATGGTCATCCACCTGCCAATAGGGCGACAGCGAGTCGCGATAGTTGTCCAAGGGAAAAACCTGCATGCAACAAATAAATTATAAACATTATGGCCTCTATTCATTAAACAGTAACCAGTCACCAGGGTGTAGTGGTAAGTGTAATGGACTACCAACAAGTACCATGGTCTGGAAGGTTGTAGGTTTGAAAACCGTCATCTCTGTTGAAAACATTGTGGTATTCTTTCAGCCTAAACCATCTCCTACTTAGAATTCAGTGTGCTATGGTTTCAGATGGAAGACTGACTACAAATCCGATATCATCCATTTTACTAATGCTTATAAGAGGACGTTACTCGAATCTCGAGACCAACACTGCAAGTGTCTCATCTCTCAGACCTGGCTGACACCAGGATATGTTACAAAAGCAAGCATATAGTACAGCCCTTTCACACAGTGTCAATCCCATTTGAAACTCCATGTTAATCATGTTTTTATCATACTCATAATCATCACTGTGATAACAATGCAAAACTGTCCCAGCGTCTGTGGCCGTAAAGGAATGTTCATGCAAGCAAAGGGTTCATTATTAATGATAAATTTTATGCCTTTATCAATTAAAATACATATTTATTACAAAATTTTAAAACAAAAAAATGTTATAAATTACTTTCCCTTTTCTTGTAATGGGAGTCGTATTATACTATAGTGATGTTTCACATGTAATTGTAACACTCTAAAGAGTTAATACGAAAACCAATTCATTAATATAACTTAATAACATTTCATATGAACTACATAAAACATGTCATCCCATTTGTAACTTAAATCTTTCTTTGTTGCATCCTCTCTCTCTTTCTCTCTCCCCCCTCTCTCTCTCTCTCTCTCTCTCTCTCTCACACACACACACACACACACACACACACACACACACACACATACACTCTTACTTGAAATTTTGAAAATGTCTATTCATTACACATGTAGGCTACTACAATAGTCAAACCACAAAAAAATTATGAACTGCCAAGTAATAACTCCATCCGAGTAAAGTCATCATAGTCATAGCTGTAATTAATTAAAAACAACAAATCATACAAAGCTGTCAACATTTCAAAACGAAATTCTTTTTTACAAGAACACACAGGCATGAAATGATTAACTGTGATCTTGCTGTGAAATAATTCTTTGAAGACTGCTGTTGCAGACCAAAAAACATTCACACAGCCAGGCTTTATCAAAATTCATTTGCAAACACCGAGAATCTGTCAAACATGTATTACTATTAGTACTACTATGTATGATGTCAAAATATGTAATTAATAGAAAGTACTACTATTAGTATTACTAAATTAGGAAGTATAATGTCAAACTGTTGGCCTACAGTTTACATATATATGGACACACACACACACACACACACACACACACACAATTAATTCTACATTAATTCTGTGTGTGTGTGACTCACTAAGTATTTTTATTTTTTAAACTTTCCTACTTGTTCCCCCCAACCCCCCCCCCCCCCCCAAGTTTTTGTTGCCATTTGTTCAGCTTCAAGGCATGCACTTGCATTATCTCACTCTCAGCAAGCCGGGACCAGGTCACTGATATTAGTGATAATAGTTAATACTGACAGGATCCTATATAGATCATAAAAATAGAACACCCCAGAATAGCAAATGACAACTTCACTCTCAAAGTCTATTTTCATTTTGATAAGACTACAAGTCACAGTACAACATAGCACTTTTTGAGTTGGTGGGATTAATTTGGTTTTATTCTTATACAAGAGTTGATTAAAAAAAAAAAAATGTTAAAGTAAACACTGTGAATTGCAATCTGAACCTGACCTCAAACACCTGTACCACCAACAGGAGAAATTCATTCCGATTGGATGCAAGTTAAAAGCAGAACATCTAAAAATAGAAAATGACATCATCTTGGAAAGTCTACTTTCATTTCCAGATTTTGATGGCCTTCCTTGAAAAGTGAAAGCAGCTCTATTTTTCAGTTCTTTTCAAGCGTACACTAATTAATTTTGCCGCTGTTCGGGGGTTTATGAAACTGAAGTTTAAACATGATTATAGATGATACTATTTGATGTATACATGTACTGATGGAAAATGAAACAAGCAGAATACACTGATACTGTATAGTGATAGGTCTGCCAGTTCAACATAATGCATCTCTTATAGCCTTTATAACATACTACAAAGTCTACTAAAACTAACTACTTTCATTTCAACAGACAACTCTATCAAAGAGAAAGCATATTACAACTCTATCAAAGAGAAAGCAGACCTGTCAAGTTTCAAAGTTTGGGGCAGGTCAAATCTAATTTCATTGTTGTTCCGAAGATCATTACTTCTATCATTTTCATAGCTGTGATTAGGCCCCTATACTACAGCGTACCACAACCATAGCACTTAATTCAACAAATTCTGTATCATACCTAATGACAAAAAATGATACTATGAATACGCAAGCAACTGAAAAATACCTCAAAATTTATCATTTCTGTATGTAATGAAGATTGAAGTGTCATCATCCTAAAAACCCTGCTGTTTATCTGCTTTGAATACTTTCTGATCAAATTAATACGCAGGTTTAACAAAGTGAAAGCAGCTATATAATAAGGGTTTAAAAGAAAATTCTGCTGAGGTGCCAAAGGGGAAAAGTTTTTCCACTGAACTCTATAAGCCTGTCAATAATGTATCAACATGCTGAACTGCTATAACATGTAGGCCTATAATAATAATGTAAATCGATGTTAAAATTCTCTGACTTATAGTTATACATGTTGTAGCAGTGTAACACATCTATAGTTATATATTACAGGTCTTTAGGCTACACTGTACCGACTGACTTAAGATGCAATAACTTGTACACCAGTTACAAAAGTTTCTATCCACTCGGTACAGGCCTAGACAGTGGAAGACTGTCCAAAGATGCAATAACTTGTACATGAGTTACAAAAAGTTTCTATTGACTCGGCACAGCCTAGACAGTGGAAGACTGTGCCTGTTGTCAAGCCTGTACTGGCTACTATTAACACAAGTTGGGTTTTGATGACAAAAAACGCTGGAAAAAAATATAGAATGCCTCACCACTACCACCACCCGCCAAACACACACACATACCATGACACAGATAAAATGTATCATGATTATGACGTAGGTCTAGCAAAATTCTGCTTCTAATTCATCCATTTGTCAATTACATAAACCTCCCTTCATACGAAAGTGTGTGTGTGCATGCCCGCACCTACACACACACACACACACACACACACACACACACACACACACACACACACACACACACACACACAGCACAATCAAAGCCTGTTTACACATTTAATATTGCCTACATTATAAAGTTTGTAAAGAACATTGAAAATTATGAAAACAATAACTATATATATATATATATATATATATATATATATATACAGAGACACACACACACACACACACACACACAAAATTATTCTTGAGGCTATTAGTATTACGTTAAAAAAAAAAATTTTTGTGTGTCACACACATGTGACACAGTGTCATACTTAACAACAAATTCACAAATTACGTAAGACCAATGCCGTTTAAAGGTGTATTAAGCATATATATTATCGATATTAATTAAAAGATTCTATTCCTTCTGATTTACATTGAATCTAACTATGTGTGGTGTAAACCCTCTCTGGGTGGGAGCTCATGCACAAACAAAATGTTTTCTTTAAAAAAATGTTTTACTTTTAATCAAGGTAACTTTTTCCTAAAATCACATTCAACATTCACTTTTTTCCACACCAATGCTGCATACTCACCTTACATGTGAGTTCTTCTTGTGTGGTGGTGTCTATGGCTCGGTACGTATCCAACTTCTCATTTTGTCTGAAGAGAATATATTTCCCCAGTTTAAGCACACCATCTTTCTTGAATTCAGGTTTAGTAAAAGATGGTAACGTATCTGTCTGCACATCTGGCGTTAAATTTCCTATGTGTGGATCCGGTTCTTGAATAATTTTCTTTTTCGGCCCATGACTTATGAACAGTCGGGGCCGGTTTCCTGTGCAACTCATCAAACCCCCAAGGAGGTAGAGGTTTGAAAAGTGGAGTTGAAATAATAAAGACAAGGGGCTGACCCTTGTGTCTTTGGATCTGAATTTATTACTATTAGCGTCTAGAAAGATAAGGGTTTTACCCTTGTTTTGAGTTCAGGACAACAGTGAAATAGCATCCAAAAACCCTTGTTTCGAGTTCAGGACAACAGTGAAATAGCACCAAAAAACAATTCTCAAGCAAACCAACTGGCACGCAAACATTCAGATTTCCATTCAGAAAGGCAACAAATGTCCTTCACAGCAGCAGCAGCACACATTTTAGCACAAGGAAATTTCATACCTTTAAATGCATATTTACTATCACAGACAGGAAACTTGTCACTGGGATAAGGGGGGACAGGGTGGAGCGGTACGCGGTGAAGAAAAGCCATTATTGCACGTTGAAGATGTGTACTGCAAGAACAACTAAAGTCGCATATCAAAAGCCGTCCATGATGTGGAAGAGATTCTCCAGAAAAATGTAAGCTAGCACCTAGATTTTGAACATGTCATGTGATTGTGTGTAGATCTAAATTCTCCCCCGAGTTCAGCTCAGTGCGACACTCCTACTAAAGAAGCATGATAATGCTGACAGTCTCCCCAAAGGTTAATAAGACAGTTTGCTGAAAATTCTAGCACATTATGTTGTACATAATACTATGAGAAGCGAAATACCCCCGAATAGTTATGTCATTTCCTAACAAAAAGTTCTCCCCATTGTTAAAGATGACCTCACAGTTTCACCGTTGTTAGCTTTTCATCGCCACTCCTCCGAACACCACCACCATTCCTGGTCCTACGACGCACAAAGGAACGACAGCCGCTGTAGGGCTGAAACTTCTGTGATTTGTCTGGAAACGATGTCACAAAGGTTGAGTAGATCCAAACACTCCCGTTCCTTAGCGTCCCCCTTTCCCAGGTTCGAGTAATCCAGGTTGCTTATTAAAGTCGCAATTTCATCAAGTGACGAAATGTGATATATACTGCTTCCTGTTTGTAACTGTTACAAGGCAACAGTAAGTTAGACCGATTTCAGCGACTGTTCCACGATCAAACCCGATCAAACACGTTCTCAAAGACAGACAAGATGTATTCAAACGCCAGCACGCAAACCTGTTAACCTGAAAACCTGGGAAGGGCTGTAAAATAATTACAGCTGAAGGATCACTGGTATCCTCTGATGTTTCTTGCAGACGCCATTATGAAGGTAAAGAGTTCATACGCTCAGTTGGTCTCCTTGCGCAGTCCGAGTGACTCCGCGCATATTTTCAACGTATAAAAAATAAAACCATTTATTGAAATTAGAAAATGAATATAACAGACTATACCAAATCAGTTGTAATAACTTTCGTGTTATTACACTGTGAGAAAATAAAACTTAGTTCAAAATTATAACGAACTATATTGCCCCAATAGATTTCAACGATTACACAGTTTGGCTATTATTAGGTGGTCCATGGTTATTGGCTGAAACTAATCACGTGTAGGCATGACGTAAGGTATATCCTGCCCAAAAAGGACAGAGAGGATGGAAATATTTTCTACAAATTCATAGAACCAAGAAGACCGACAGGACATTAACTTAGAGTTAGGTACATAACGTTGAAAGGACAGTCCAAAGTTTGTGTTTCATTAGCTTCCATCTTATTACTTTATGGTGGGACGAAATTCATGATGATATAAATGATAGATGAATTTGAAGCAGAATTTTGATGCATACGAACTGAAAACATAAAATAATGAACATAGATGAATAAATAACGTTCTGTGAAAGAGCGCACACACAGGGCAATGGAGATGAAAATGAATGATGATTTAAACAGACAGAAAGCGTGCATCATATAATTCTTAAAAGTTAAATAACGATACCATATGATATTTTGTTACCAAATCAGTGCGTGCAACTTGCGACCTTCGATTTTGGAAGACAATTCAATAATCAGCTTCTCTCTCTCTATCACACACACACACACGAGGGAGGGAAAGAGAGAGAGAGAGAGAGAGAGAGAGAGAGAGAGAGACGCACACTAACAAAAACCAGAGATATAAATGTTGTGGTAGACAGAGTCAGAAAGAGAATTATCAAATGATTACATACGTTGATTGTATTAAATGTTTTATCTATAGTACCAAAAAAAATTTAATTCTGAGAGATTGAAAATTTTCCGTGCTTGCATGCATGTTTTAACTCTGTGCGTGTGTGTGTGTGTATGTATGTATGTATGTATGTGTGTGTGTGTGTGTGTGTGTGTGTGTGTGTGTGTGTGTGTGTGTGTGTGTGTGTGTGTGTGTGTGTGTGTGTGTCTTTGTGTCGTTGGTTTGAGACTATTTCTGTCATTTTCATCACTTGTCTAGTTGCATTTTTTTTAATTCTAAATAATCGTTTGCAATTCTACTGAAAATGCTCGCATAAAACAAATTGTTGATGTCATTTCCTCTCTATTTTGTATCTTTTCCATGACACACACACACAACACACACGCACACACATGCACACACACGCGCACACACGCACACACACGCACACACACGCATGGACCCATACACACACACACACATACATACATACATACATACATACACACACACAAACATACAGACGCAAACACACTTATACAGAAACACAAACACACACATACAGAAAGACACACATACACACAGAAAGCAGAAAGTTTCGTTATTTCTTACCAAAGATGTTTACACAAGCAAACTATCTTGAAAAGTATTTTAAAGAAGTAATATCAGAATCAAGTTCTGTTAGTTAAAATTTCAGAATCATTGGTTCACAGTCCTGTTAATGCGTTACTTTAAATTAAGGTTATTACTTTAATTATTATTATTTTATTTTGTTTTGTTTTGTTTTTTATGACGATTTTTCTTTTACATTTGGTGTTTGCGTTGTTCTAGTTTCATTTCTCTGTTCATCCATATCCTTTTTCTAAAGACCTTGTCGATTCCTTTTAATTTTTTTTCCGTCTCTTACTCTGTTCCCCTCCATGCCATGTTTACCCGTCTAATATCACTTATAGTGAAAACACGTTAAATCAAGGAACGAACGAACACATACACAAACAAACACAAACGCACTCACAAACACACACACATTCATACACACACACACATGCACATGCACACACACACACACACAACACACACACGCACGCGCATACACACACACACACACACACACACACACACACACACACACACACACACACACACACACACACACACACACACACAAATGCACAACACACACTTCTGTTCAATACGAAACTTTGTTTTTCAAAACAAGTGTGACTGCCCGCGTTCAAGCAAACAGGAACCAGAAAAAACAATTGGACACAGCAGCAGGGAAGTTTCAGTCTTTTTCTCAAATTTTTGTATCTGGTGTTTGTTTGTTTGTAATCTTACGCTTGA
>JAPXFY010000033.1:14265428-14270428 GCA_030674185.1 Monoplex corrugatus | reverse complement strand
ATTTCCTTTAAATCAAAAATGCACTTCATATGTTGACCCAATTATCAATTGTAAAAGAAAGTATAAGGCTTTATAGAACACATACAGGTGAATGGACCAGCAAGGCAGAAAATGATAGGAAGAAATGACAGAAAGCAAAGGAGGAAGAAAGAAACAAAGAGAGTGACAGAAAAGAGGGCATTTTTAGCACAGAATTTCCAGAAGCTATTTATACTGAAAGACCCCGGCATCCCCACGGGGGAAATATCGACCAAAATTAATAGATCTGAACATAGATATTGATAATAAAACAGACAAGCTACTCAGAAAATTCATGGCCGATATCGACCATAATATATAGATCTGAACATAGATATTGATAATAACGTAGACTAGCCGCTCAGAAAACTCATGGCCAATATCGACCATGTTTAGTAGATCTGAACACAGATATTGTGGACTAGCTACTCAGGAGACTGATGGCCAATATCGACTGTAATTGGTAGATTTGAACACAGATATTGTGGACTAGCATCTTAGAAATGTCATGGCCAATATCGACTGTAATTGGTAGATCTGAACACAGATATTGTGGACTAGCATCTTAGAAATGTCATGGCCAATATCGACTGTAATTAGTAGATTTGAACACAGATATTGTGGACTAGCATCTTAGAAATGTCATGGCCAATATCGACTGTAATTGGTAGATCTGAACACAGATATTGTGGACTAGCATCTTAGAAATGTCATGGCCAATATCGACTGTAATTAGTAGATCTGAACACAGATATTGTGGACTAGCTACTCAGGAGACTGATGGCCAATATCGACTGTAATTGGTAGATCTGAACACAGATATTGTGGACTAGCTACTCAGGAGACTGATGGCCAATATCGACTGTAATTAGTAGATCTGAACACAGATATTGTGGACTAGCATCTTAGAAATGTCATGGCCAATATCGACTGTAATTGGTAGATCTGAACACAGATATTGTGGACTAGCATCTTAGAAATGTCATGGCCAATATCGACTGTAATTGGTAGATCTGAACACAGATATTGTGGACTAGCATCTTAGAAATGTCATGGCCAATATCGACTGTAATTGGTAGATCTGAACACAGATATTGTGGACTAGCATCTTAGAAATGTCATGGCCAATATCGACTGTAATTGGTAGATCTGGACACAGATATTGTGGACTAGCATCTTAGAAATGTCATGGTCAATATCGACTGTAATTGGTAGATCTGAACACAGATATTGTGGACTAGCATCTTAGAAATGTCATGGCCAATATCGACTGTAATTAGTAGATCTGGACCAGCAAACCAGAAAATGACAGGAAGAGACGACAAACAGCAAAGAAACAAGGCAGAAGAAACAAAGACAGACTGACAGAAACAAGGAAATTCGTAGCACGGAACTTCCAGAATGTGGGGATACTATTAATACTGAAAGAACCTTCGGCATCCCCACAGGAGGGAGGGGAATGTAAATAAATACACATCAACCCTTACCAATAACAAGAACAATAATAACATACCAATATAGGCCTACTTAGCTCAGGAAGAGAGTTCTCGAGAGTTATATAGAATCGATACTGTAGTATGGTTGTGAGGCGTGGACAATCAACACGCAAAGTCCGAACAAGATTGAGCAACTGCAACTGCAATATGGTTTTTAAGAAGAATGTTGAAAGTTCCAACGACTGGAAAGAAAACATACGAGACAGTCTTGAAGGAGGCAAACACAAGAAGTCATTAAAAAGACAAGCAACATTTATAGGACATTTATGAGGAAAGAGAAATTAGAGCACCTGGTCACAACGGAAAGCTGGAGGGAAAGGGAGCACCAGGTCGACCCAGGGAGAAAATGCTGGACGGACTCGCAGAGGGGCTGTGGACAGACAGGGTGGGAGATAATATTATACTTGCAGTGAAAAGGGACAGATTCGTATGGAGGGACATGACCGCCAACGCCATGCGGCAGGGCACATGATGATGATGAAGATGATACTTAGTAGTTGCATTAATATTCTATTCAAAAAAGTGAATTAACCCTTTGACTCACGCACCTTATCCACCGCCATCCTGCATTGTCAACCATGCTAGAAAAACAAAACAAAACAAAACAAAACAAAACTTTGACTCCCTCACCCTATCCACCAGCTTCATACAGGTAGTTGGTGGATAGGATGAGGGAGTCAAAGGGTTAATTTTTTTGAAATCTATGGATAGGGAGCAGGAGTTAAAGACATAGAATCTAAGGAAAAGAAGAAAGTAAAGAAAGCATTATGAACAAAGGAAGGGGGAGGGGAAGACAGGGGGAGGGGGAAGGGGAGGGAAGAGGAGTCGTGAGAAGCATGTGGTCAAAGGTCAAAAGGTTGACTGGTTATTATCAGCAGAGCCACGCGTACATAGGAACGATACGTGGGCAGGCCTTGTTTTCCAACCGACACGTCATTGCAGTATAGATAAGAATGGTTGACGCTGGTAGATCTTGCCGAGCACTGACAAAAAGTAAGCCTAGCACCGCAATCGTCAAATATGCAACGTGTCTCTCAGAGAGAGAGAGAGAGAGAGAGAGAGAGAGAGAGAGAGAGAGAGAGAGAGAGAGAGAGAGAGAGAGAGAGAGAGAAAGACAGACAGACAGACAGACAGAGAGGAGAGTAAAAGAGAGAGAGGACAGAGACGGAGACAGGGGAGAGAACAAGAAAACAGAAGAGAGAGAGAGAGAGAAAAGAAGAGAAGAGAAAGAGAGAGAGAAGAGAAGAGAGAGAGAGAGTGAGTGAGTGAGAGAGAGAGTGAGAGAGAGAGTGAGAAGTGAGAGAGAGACAGACAGAGAGAGAGAGAGAGAGACAGACAGAGAAAAAACGAGAGTGAGAGAGAGAGAGACAAAGGGAGAGAGAGAAATAGAGTGAACCAGAGAAAGAGAGAGTGGAGTGTGTGTGTGTGTGTGTGTGTGTGTGTGTGTGTGTGCGTGTGTGTGTGTATGTGTTTGTGTGCGCGAGTTTTTTGCTGTATGTCACGCGCAAAGCGTACGCGCTGATGTAAGCGCGTGCAAACATGTCAGCCCATAATAAGCTTTGCTCGTTCTCACTCGCGTCTGATCTCACGCCACGCCACGCACTTCCAAGCTGACGACGGCCTACTTTACGTGTACGACGGTACGGTACGGTACGTGCCGTTTTGATATGTCGGTAACATGGCCCTGCATTGCATCAGCTGTTAGGATTTTGCGTAGGCGTGTGTGTGCGTGACTCAGCTAGCGGAGCAGAACCATCGACTCGAGCTGTGAAGTTTTCTCCTACCTCACGCAAGTGGCCTGTTAGATTAAAACACTTTGACTACCCCCCACCCTATCCACTAACTGGAAAACACTAAACCCTTTGATTCCCTCATCCTATCCACCAGCTTCGTGGATAGGGTGAGGGAGTCAAAGGGTTAAGTTTTTGCTCTGCTAGCATGGTTGACGATGCAGGATGTTGACGGACAGGGTGCGGGAGTCAAAGAAACATGGAGTGGGCAGTTGAAAATCGTGAAGAGCAGGGCGTTGCCCGGCTGCCTTGGTTAAAAAACATTGGAGAATAGGTTGATTTCCCAGGTCCCAACCCTTAAGACCAAGTAGCCTTCTTGCCTTTCTGAAGTCCTGGTTAAAAAAAAAATCTAAGTGTGATTTTGAAGCGAGGAAGAAAGGATGAGCGCTGCCCTCGTGGTGCTGGCCCTGGGTGTAGGTTCAACGCTCTCTCTCTCTCTCCATCTTTCTTTTGGGTGGTGGTGGTGGTGGTTATTTCTTTTATTTTTAGTAAGGCCCGTTAGGTTGGTCCATGGTCACGACACTATCCTGAGCTAGTTGATCTGACATCTTGAGTTCAATCCCAGCTCGCAACATTAAAAACTGGCCCGTTCGCTGCCCATCTTAAATATTTCCATCGTTCTGGCGGTGTCAGCTTAGTGTTTTGATAAGTCCCTTCTCTCCTTTCTCCATTTCAAGACCTTCTCAGCGCATTGGAGTTTGCCCAGGCTCAGGAAATCTGGTAGACAATTGCTGACAAAATTTGGTTGGAGCGTGTATGAAGTTGTCCAAGTGCGGTGAATCCTTCTTGAAATAACTCCATGTTTTTTTTTTTTAATGAATATAGTTTTTTGTTTATAGCCCAACCAACCGCGTAGAGTCTTATCAGGGCTATAAAAGTTTCAAAACATACACAATACTTACAGGAAAAAAAATGGAAAAGAAAATTAAAGTACACGTAAAAATGCATTTGCACACAATAACCTATGGAGATGCCCCTGGCATTGACCACTCCGTTTATTGCACAGAGGATTTAAAAAACATACCTGAATACAAATTTAAACATAACTAAGGACCATAACAGCAGACATTGAAAGAAGGATACAGGCAATGGAGATGAGATGCTTCCGCAAACTCCTTGGTATCTCGTACAAAGATCATATAACTAATAAGGAAGTGAAAACCCGAATCGAAAACGCCATCGGGCCGTATGAAGACCTCCTGACCTCAGTGAAAAGACGCAAACTGAGGTGGTACGGGCACGTCACACGATCATCTGGACTCGCCAAGACCGTCTTGCAGGGAACAGTTCAGGGAGGGAGACGAAGAGGCAGACAGAGAAAAAGATGGGAAGACAATATCAGAGAGTGGACTGGCCTTGAATGGAATATCATTCTGCGGAAAGCTGAGGACTGTGAAGAGTGGAGGAAGTTGGTTGCAAAATCTTCAGTGGTGCCCCAACGGTCAACCAGACTACGGGACTGATGATGATGAAGGACACTAAAACGCATATAAAAATGGGCCTAAATTACTTAAAATTGTCTCAGCATATCTCACTTCCCTAGAATCAAAAATGCACTTAATGCATGTACCCAGTTATCAATCCTAAGATAAAACACGAAAGACTTTGTCGAACACATACAGGTGAATGGACCAGCAAGGCAGAAAATGATAAGAAGAAATGACAAAAGCAAAGGAACAAGGCAGAAACAAAGAGA
>JAPXFY010000033.1:14200428-14262928 GCA_030674185.1 Monoplex corrugatus | reverse complement strand
CAGTTTTTGCTTTGTTAGATGGTTGACAATGCAGGATGCTGGTGGACAGGGTGTGGGAGTCAAAGGGTTAAATTAAACATAAGGACACTAAAACATAGAAATGGGCCTGAATTACCTAAATTGTTTTTGTCTATCTCATTTCTCTTGAGCCCAAATGCATCCTAAAAGAAAGTATATATCCTAAGAGAAAGTATGCAAGACTTTATTGAACACATATAGGTGAATGGACCAGCAAAGCAGAAAATGATAGGAATAAATGACAAAGCAAAAGAACCAGGCAGAAACAAAGAGAGCAAACACACACACACACACACACACATACACACACCCTATAAAAGATGCAAGTGCACACACACACACACACACACACACACACACACACACATACACACACATTCACAGTGAATTCACTCACTCTAAGTGTACCACTCATAAGTATACAAGCACCATGTCACACAAATCTGAACGGCAAAATCAACAACCACTTTAACACTAATTTTGTTCAAAAGGCAACTGACAAAAAAAACAAAAACAAAACAAAACAAAACAAACAAAAAACCCGAAAAAAAATTACTCCCCTACCCCCCCCCCCCACACACACAAATACACACCACTTTCCATTCCAAACTCAAATTTTAATTCATTGCAACAGACACACATTGTAACAGACACACATTGTAACAGGCACATTGTAACAGACACATTGTAACAGACACACATTGTAACAAGCACACCTTGTAACAGACACACCTTGTAACAGACACACATCGTAACAGACACACCTTGTAACAGACACACATTGTAACACACACCTTGTAACACATTGTAACAGACATATTGTAACAGACACACATTGTAACAGACACACATCGTAACAGACACACATTGTAACAGACACACATTGTAACAGACACACCTTGTAACAGACACACCTTGTAACACACACCTTGTAACAGGCACACCTTGTAACAGACACACCTTGTAACACACACCTTGTAACAGACACACCTTGTAACAGACACACCTTGTAACAGACACACATTGTAACTGACACACATTGTAACACACACCTTGTAACAGACACACTTTGTAACACACACATTGTAACAGACACACATTGTAACAGACACACCTTGTAACACACACCTTGTAACAGACACACCTTGTAACAGACACACCTTGTAACACACACCTTGTAACAGACACACATTGTAACAGACACACTTTGTAACAGACACACATTGTAACAGACACACATTGTAACAGGCACACATTTTAACAGACACATATTGTAACAGACACACCTTGTAACAGACACACCTTGTAACAGACACCTTGTAACAGACACACATTGTAACAGACACACCTTGTAACAGACACACTTTGTAACAGACACACCTTGTAACAGACACACTTTGTAACAGACACACCTTGTAACAGACACACCTTGTAACAGGCACACATTGTAACAAGCACACCTTGTAACAGACACACCTTGTAACAGACACACATTGTAACAGACACATATTGTAACAGACACACCTTGTAACAGACACACATTGTAACAGGCACACATTGTAACAGACACACCTTGTAACAGACACACATTGTAACAGACACACATTGTAACAGACACACCTTGTAACAGACACACCTTGTAACAGACACACCCTGTAACAGACACACCTTGTAACAGACACACCATGTAACAGGCACACATTGTAACAGACACACCTTGTAACAGACACACTTTGTAACAGACACACCTTGTAACAGACACACCTTGTAACAGGCACACATTGTAACAAGCACACCTTGTAACAGACACACCTTGTAACAGACACACATTGTAACAGACACATATTGTAACAGACACACCTTGTAACAGACACACATTGTAACAGGCACACATTGTAACAGACACACCTTGTAACAGACACACATTGTAACAGACACATTGTAACAGACACACCTTGTAACAGACACACCTTGTAACAGACACACCCTGTAACAGACACACCTTGTAACAGACACACCATGTAACAGACACACCTTGTAACAGACACACCTTGTAACAGACACACCTTGTAACAGACACACCTTGTAACAGACACACCATGTAACAGACACACATTGTAACAGACACACCATGTAACAGACACACATTGTAACAGACACATTGTAACAGACACACCCTGTAACAGACACACCATGTAACAGACACACCTTGTAACTAACACACCTTGTAACAGATACACCTTGTAACAGACACACATTGTAACAGACACACCCTGTAACAGACACACCATGTAACAGACACACCTTGTAACTAACACACCTTGTAACAGATACACATTGTAACAGACACACATTGTAACAGACACACCCTGTAACAGACACACCATGTAACAGACACACCTTGTAACTAACACACCTTGTAACAGATACACATTGTAACAGACACACCATGTAACAGACACACCATGTAAGTTGTAACAGACACACATTGTAACACACACACATTGTAACAGACACACCTTGTAGCAGACACACCTTGTAACAGACACACATTGTAACAGACACAGCTTCATTCACAAACAAATTACAATCACACTGCGCAAGTTTAAAAATACATCCCAGCGCCTCGCATTGCAAAGAAAAGGAAGGAAAGTCTGTGAAAAGCAGAGCCCAGGAAGACTACCTAGGCAACAACATCAACTACAGAGAGGAGAAAACCAACAATGTCAGATTACTTCAAGTCAAAGACACAAATGATCAACTACTGCCTTCCGTCCAATGAGCAGCAAGTGAACCTGATAAGGCTCCACCCACAACCCGCTCAACGCATATTAGAACCGTAGGTTCAAAATGTGATTGTTATTGTTGTTTAAAGCCTAGCCGACTGCATACAGCCATATCAGGGCTATAACAGTTTCAAAACATATACAAGACTTCAACAGGACGAAAGAAAAGAAAATGCATATTCGCACATAATCTAAGGAGATGCCCTGGCGTTGACCTTTCCGTCAAATTTATTGCATATGGGGATTTGGAAAACAAACCTGAATACACATAGTGACACTAAAAGATGACACAAAGCAAAGGAACAATGCAGAAACAAAGATAGTGACAGAGAAGAGGAATTTCCAGAAGGTGGGGATACTGTTTAATTAAACTGAAAGAGCCCTGGCATCCCCTCTGTTCAAACTGATGCGTTCACCAACCTGCCCCTGCCATCAGGAGGTCCAGACACTAATACAGCCTGACACATACTGCAGTGATACTGCCTTTCACAATTGGAGGGACAGGAAGCACGGCAGACGACCAAGCTCCATGGCATTTCTTTCTTTTATTGTTGTTTAAAACCCAGCCAACTGTGCAGAGCCATATCAGGGCTATAACCGGTTCAAATCTTCCTTTTCTTTCCAAGGTCTTAGAGAAAGTTGTTCTTGACCAGCTGTTAAACCACCTTCATTCCAATAACCTTGTCTATTCCCTTCAGTCTGCTTACCGTTCTGGACATAGTACCGAAACTGCTCTTCTCAAAATCTGCAACGACTTACTGACTACTCTCGACTCTAACAACGTATCACTTTTGACTCTCTTGGACCTATCTGCTGCCTTTGACACTATTGACCACTCTATCCTTCTCTCCCGTCTACATCACTCTTTTGGGCTCCATGATACTGTCTTGAACTGGTTTCATTCTTACATAACCAATCGTCTGCAAGTAGTTTCTGTCAATGGCCTTTCTTCTAATCCTTCCTGTCTGACTTACGGAGTGCCACAAGGATCTGTTCTGGGCCCCCTACTTTTCATTCTCTACACCTACCCTGTCTCCTCTATTGTCCAAGAACACCTGCTTCAGCATCATTCTTTCTCGGATGACAATCAGCTGTATGTCTCTGGGCCTCTCCCTGACCTTCCCATCATGATCCAGAAAACCCAATCTTGTGTAGCTGACCTGAAGGATTGGATGACTGAAAACAAACTGAAATTAAATGAAGAGAAATCCGAATTGATCTTGATCACCCCACCCAAACTCCAAAATCACCCCTCTCTTCCAACCTCTGTCACACTTGTTGACTCATCTATCCCTCTCTCCCATTTTGCCCGTAACCTTGGTGTAACTCTTGATCAAACCCTGTCCTTCCACCAGCATGTGAGCAACGTCTGTCGGACTTGTTTTCTTGAACTCCGCCGAATTGCTTCTATCCGCCACCTCCTCTCAGAAGACACGACAAAGGCTCTTGTCTGTGTATTTGTTCTATCCCGTCTCGATTACTGTAATGCTCTTTTTTCTGGTTCCCCCTCTCATCTCATTAACAAACTTCAGAAAGTTCAAAATCATGCTGCCCGTCTCATCTTCCGCTCTTCAAAATTTAACCATGTTACGCCATTGCTCTGTTCTCTCCACTGGCTCCCTGTTCAGCAAAGAATATCCTACAAGATTGCCTGCCTCTGCTTCAAATCTATTGAGTCTTCCTGTCCTGAGTATCTCACCCATCTGTTACATCTCTACACGCCATCTCGAGCTTTGCGGTCCTCATCTGATACCCGTCTCTATAGTATCCCCATAGTCCGCACTAAAAGGTTTGGGCAGCGTTCTTTTTCCTATCAAGCTCCAACCATCTGGAATCAGTTACCTCGCTCTCTTAGATACTCACCCTCTCTGTCCACATTCAAACGCTCCCTCAAAACTCACCTGTTTCCCAAAACTGGTAATCTCTGCCCCCTTCCCCCCATGTAATGTAATGGTGACATTATAGTGTCTTAGTGTCAATGTGTCATTGTATTTGCATGTCATGCTGTGTGTGTGTTTGTGTGTGTGTGTGTGTGTTTGTGTGTGTGTGGGTGCTTCTGTGGGCGTGTGTGTGTGTGCTTGTGATTCTGGTTATATGTTTTGCCATTGTAAACGCCTAGGGCATTAATTTGATTAGGCGTACTAAATGTTCATAATAATAATAATAATAATAATAATAAAACACACAAAACTTCAACAGGAAAAAAAAAGAAAAGAAAATTAAGTACACATATCAATGCATTCGCGCACATAATCTAAGGACATGCCCCCGGCATAGGACCATTCCGTCCGATTTATCGCACAGGGGAGATTTAAAAAACACACCTGAATACAAATATAAGCATACATAAGGACACCAAAACATACATAAAAACAGGCATAAATTACCTGAAATTGCTTCGGCATATCTCACCTCCTTAGAGCCAAAAATGCACGTGATACATGTACCCAATTATCAATCCGAAGAAAAAGTAGGCCTACATAAGACTTTATCGAAAAAATACAGGTGAATGGACCATTAAGGCAGATAATAAGTAGAAATGACAGAAAGCAAGGCAACAAGGCAGAAACAAAGAGAGTGACAGAAGTGGGGATACTATTCATACTGAAAGAGCCCCTGGCAACCCAACGGGGGATAGCTCCATGGCATATGGAAGTAACCAGATTAAAAAAAAAGAAAAAAAAAGGGTCACATTCATTGCCAGATATAGCCTGGCCATTACATGGCAAATAAAAGAATAAGGACCAGAAAAGGCAGCATCACACAAACATCACACAAAAGCAAGGACCTACAACGTAAGTATAATTTCAGTGATTTAACCCTTTCGCTCCCTGACCCTATCCACCAGTTGCCTGCAGAAAACAAGATGGATAAGGTGAGGTAGTGAAAGAGTTAACAGTCCATTCCAAAATCAAACTCTCTCACTCGGACCACTCAAACCACAACCACAAGACACAGTTAAAACTCCTTTATTCAGAAAGCTGGTGGATAGGGTGAGAAAAGTTGACTTACTTAATCATCTGTGACATAATCTCTTTTACCATTACCATGATGAAAACAATAAGTTTACCCACCATTCCAACAACAAAATGGACATATTTTATACAAAAACATCAACAATAAAACATCTTTCTTCCTTACAAGTACCCTCATAAATTTAATACACTGGTCGAGTGAAACGTTTTCACTTTCTCAATTTGATTTATGACACAGAGAACTCTCACCATTTCAATTATAAATACAGACATTCCTCAAGGCAAAACTGTTACCAGAAAAAAAACAACTATTCTTACTCCTTACAAACAAAGCCATAAATATTCTGGTTATATCATCACAGATGAAAAAACCTGTAATCCCACCATTTAAATTATAAATACGGACGTACCTTAATGCAGTCTTCATTACATGAACATCTTCCTTCCCAACACACATAGCCACAAACACACTGCTTTATCATCACAAATGAAACATCTTCACTTTCACCAAGTCAGTGATGACACAGAAATTTCCCACTGTTTCAATTATAACACAATCATGTTCACTTTGTTTATTAAGGCAAAATCACACCCACAGAAACATCATCTTCCCCCAAATTTCAATCGTGGTATGGAGACATCGTAACACATGCATGACCGATTTGTAGTGAAATTCTCCTAATTTCAAAACAAACAAATAAAGATGAACTGACAGTCTCCACGTAGACAGCAAGGAGATGTGATACACGTCCATTTCAAACATAAGATGTAAATGATAACAAAACAATTAAACAATTTTAAAAAAAGCAATGAAAAAAAACTTAAGATTAAATTTCCTTGTTGCACATATTAAGATACAATAATTGTTGATCATTGTTTCTGTCTAAAGCTCAGCCAACTGCACACAGTCACATCAGGGCCATGACCATCTGAAAACATACACAATACCTCATTGGGGGCAAAAATGGAAAAGAAAATAAGTTTGTTGTTATTATTGTTGTTTAAAGCCCAGCCAACTGCGCAGAGCCGTATCAGGGCTATAACCGCTTCAAAACACATAAAACTTCAACAGGAAAGAAAAGAAAAAGAAAAGAAAATTAAGTACACATATCAATGCATTCGCGCACATAATCTAAGGACATGCCCCCGGCGTAGGACCATTCCGTCCGATTTATCGCACAGGGGAAATTAAAAAAACACACCTGAATACAAATATAAGCATACATAAGGACACCAAAACATATATAAAAACAGGCATAAATTACCTAAAATTGCTTCTGCATATCTCACCTCCTTAGAGCCAAAAATGCACTTAATACATGTACCCAATTATCAATCCAAAGAAAAAGTACATAAAGCTTTATCGAACAAATGCAGGTGAATGGACCATTAAGGCAGAAAATGACAAGTAGAAATGACAGAAAACAAAGCAACAAGGCAGAAACAAAGAGAGTGACAGAAAAGAGGAAATTTCCAGCACAGAATTTCCAGAAGATGGGGATACTATTTATACTGAAAGAGCCCCCGGCAACCCCACGGGGGTAGAAAATTAAGTACACATGTCAATGCACCCGCACACATAATCTAAGGATATACCTCTGGCATCATCTACTTCGTCCAATCTATCACCAGAAGCTTAGGGAAAAAAAAACAACCAAAAAAAACCACCTGAACATAAAAACAAAACAAACCTGAATACAAATTCAAACACAACCAAGGACACCAAAACACATACAAAAATGGACCCAAATTACCCAACCATCCAAATACCTCACACTGACACATACACCTTACACACTGACACATACACCTTACAGCATTGTGCAGATCTGTGTCATGATCCTAAACAAATACAATTCTCACATGAATTCATCAGTGCATACCTAGTATGGTACCTCCCCAACACATCACACAGTACTAACAGTGCATACCTATGGTACCTCCCCAACACATCACACAGTACTAACAGTGCATACCTATGGTACCTCCCCAACACATCACACAGTACTAACAGTGCATACCTAGTTGGTACCTCCCCAACACATCACACAGTACTAACAGTGCATACCTAGTATGGTACCTCCCAACACATCACACAGTACTAACAGTGCATACCTATGGTACCTCCCCAACACATCACACAGTACTATCAGTGCATACCTATGGTACCTCCCCAACACATCACACAGTACTAACAGTGCATACCTATGGTACCTCCCCAACACATCACACAGTACTAACACACAAAATCTGTATTAATATTCATGGTCCACATTCATATAGCTCAATATCAAATTCTTGTCCTAAAAATGAACTAGAAATCACCACATACCCATCCATGGAAGCCCGCCATTATTTCACAAAAGCATTGAATTCACAACCCTGCCTCAATACCAAATACAGAATTTAAAGAAAATTCCACCAATCAAATAATCAAGATGGATGAGCCATAGTGACAATCCCCCTTTTCTTTGGTAAAAAAACACCTCTTTTTCTGCTTACTTTTCTTGAAAGAGATAAGAATAAACACAACCCCCCTTTTCTGTTTACTTCTCTTGAAAGAGATAAGAATAAACATAACTCCCCTTTTCTGTTTACTTCTCTTGAAAGAGATAAGAATAAACACAACCCCCCTTTTCTGTTTACTTCTCTTGAAAGAGATAAGAATAAACATAACCCCCCTTTTCTGTTTACTTCTCTTGAAAGAGATAAGAATAAACACAACCCCCTTTCCGTTTACTTCTCTTGAAAGTTCAAAGCGATAAGAATAAACACAACCCCCCTTTTCTGTTAAAAAAAAAGTGTATACTTCTTCTCTGAAGTTCAAAGCGATAAGAATAAACATAACCCCCCTTTTCTGTTTACTTCTCTTGAAAGCGATAAGAATAAACATAACCCCCCTTTTCCGTTCACTTCTCTTGAAAGAGATAAGAATAAACATAACCCCCTTTTCTGTTTACTTCTCTTTAAAGCGATAAGAATAAACATAACCCCCTTTTCCGTTCACTTCTCTTGAAAGAGATAAGAAATAAACACAACTCCCCTTTTCTGTTTACTTCTCTTGAAAGAGATAAGAATAAACACAACTCCCCTTTCCGTTTACTTCTCTTGAAAGAGATAAGAATAAACACAACTCCCCTTTCCGTTTACTTCTCTTGAAAGAGATAAGAACAAACACAACTCCCCTTTTCCGTTTACTTCTCTTGAAAGAGATAAGAATAAACACAACTCCCCTTTCCGTTTACTTCTCTTGAAAGTTCAAAGCGATAAGAATAAACACAAACCCCCCTTTTCTGTTTACTTCTCTTGAAAGTTCAAAGCGATAAGAATAAACATAACCCCCTTTTCCGTTCACTTCTCTTGAAAGAGATAAGAATAAACACAACCCCCTTTTCCGTTTACTTCTCTTGAAAGAGATCAGTATGAAACTGACCAATCAGAAGGCTTCTTTTGCATGGCCTCTGCCTTCTTTCTTTCACACGGTCACCATTTTGCTGTTCTTTGATTGATTTCTTCAAGTTTTCGTACAAAAATGAGCGAGATTGGGACTGACAGTGAGGTTGACAAGTTGGGATTCTTGTTGGCAGTGACTCTCATGATGATTATGAGGTAAATATGGTTTTGTTTTGGGTTCTAAATGAACAAGAGAGGTTCGAGCATATGATGAAGGGTATTGTTAGCACATCAATCACTGATGAAGTGTGGGTTGTTGTTCAGTTTGGTTTGTTTACATTGTACTTCTCATTGCACGTGCTCGGATGTGTTTATTATTCTAACACTCTGTAATTTGGCTTTCTCCCACAAACAGGCATTTAGTTTACTTTTATTGTGCAGTTTAGGATTTCTCCTTTCTAAAAAACACATATATATACTTTTCTATGAAATGTTTACATTAAAGCAGCAAAAATTAAAAACGATTAGTACCCGTTGACAAGTTGGCTCCCGTAATTGCTTGTATACGCCAATGTCTTACAATGTCTTACATGTGTACATACCGAAGACAGAGTATGCCTTTAACTCCATTGGCACTATACATAATTAAACGTATACTGTAACTGTAACTGTACAGTATACTTTTAATTATGTATCGTGCCAAGGTAGTTAAAGGCAGTCATACTCTGTCTTGGGATGTACACCATGTAATGTCAAATAACTGACACACAAGCTTGAGCTCCTTCGAGTACTTCCTATCTAAGCAGATAAAACACTACCTGAGCATTTACATTATACAACCTTACCTAGCAGAGGGAACAGATTTTTGATACATTAATACAACCCTACCAACCTAGCAGAGGGAACAGATTTTTGATACATTAATACAACCCTACCAACCTAGCAGAGGGAACACAATTTTGATAAATTCATACAACCCTACCTAGCAGCTCTCTCGAGAACAGATTTCTAAGCGTTATGACCGTTCTTTCTCCTGTCTTAAAGGCACTGATGCTCTGTCTTTGGGGAGAATTACACATAAATGTCAGTTAACTAATACTGAACTGACTAACCCTTTGACTCCCATACCCTATCCAGCAACTACAAAAATCTCAAGCCTTTGACTCCCTCACCCTATCCACCAGCTTCCTGCAGGAAGCTGGTGGATGGGGTGAGGGAGTCAAAGGGTTAAGTTTTTGCTTTGCTAGCATGGTTGGCAATACAGGATACTGGTGGACAGGGTGCAGGAGTCAAAGGGTTAACTTAAATTCATTCTACACCACAAACTTCATCAAACCATTTCTTGAATGTTTTATTACCAAAATATCAAAATAAGTATGTACCCCGACACACATCAATATCAAATAATTGACAGTAAACTGTTTATAATTCATCCTTCAACATATAATTCATTTTCTTTAATGTTTACCCCCAGAATATTAAAATACAGTGGAGACCACTTATTCTTATTGTTGTTTAAAGCCCAGACGACTGCATAGAGCTATAGCAGGGCTGTAACCATTTCAATACACACACAGCACTTCAACAGAATAAAAAAAAAAATCAAGTACACATATCAATGCATTCATGCAAATAATCTAAGAAAATGCCCCTGGCATTGACCACTCCATCCAATTTATCGCACAGGGGATTTAAAACACATACCTCAATACAAATTTAAACATAACTAAGGACACTAAAACATATATACGTATATAAGAACAGGTCTAAATTACCTAAAATTGCTTCAGCATATCTCATTTCCCTAAAGCCAAAAACCCACTTAGCACATGTACACCCGATTACCAATCCTAAAAGTCCATAAGACTTTATCGAACACATAGTATAGAGGTGAACGGACCAACAAGGCAGAAAATGATAGGTAGAAATGACAGAAAACAAAGGAACAAGGCAGAAACAAAGAGTGACGGAAAAGAGGAAATTTCTAGCACAGAAATTCCAAAAGGTGGGGATACTATTTATACTGAAAGCCCCCACCTGCCCCACGGGGGGGTCCAATGTATGTACACACCAAGACAAACCATCAAAACACTCCACAATACATCAAGACATTGCTCTGTATCGAAGTAAATCATGCGACAATTAGAATTTAAAATGATAAACAAAATGAATGCTTTACGTTTGAAACCATGCGTCATTTTTCGGTCGGATCAGCTTTTTCTTTTTCTTCTTTTTTGAAACCATGATAAAATGATAAAGTCTTGTATTGTCTTGTTCCACAAGCAATCATGCGTCATTTTCATTATTATTATTTTTTGGGGGTGTGGGCATGTGGGGTGTGTGGGAGGGAGAGGTGTGGGTGGGTAAGAGGGATGGGGGGGGGGGGGGGAGCAGTTTCAGTAACAATAACATTAACATATATATATACAAACACCCAAGTTACCAATATGGTAAGCACCCAGAGGGCAAAGTTACCATGACAACTCCACAGTTACCATGACAACTCCATGTTATACTGACATCACATTTACTATGGCAACACAACGGTGACCTTGACAACAGGACACCTTCATTATTTTCTCTTAATTGTAAATTCCGTTCAAAGAAACGCTTGGTTACTCACACACTGAATCATGTTGTTGAAAGACTAAATTGTGATTAAATATCTCTCCCATCATACACACACAAAAATATTATAAATTCCTCCACTTCCTTTTCATTTCATGTGCGTTTTCCCAAATATCCTATAGATGTACCATGCAAGAGTGGTAACCGAGGTTACCAAACAGCAGAAAACTAGATTGTCTCATGAGAAAATCCTTCTGATTAAACACAAAACTGACAAAAATTCCTCCTCTTCTTCAGTACCAGTTTAAATCTTTTAACCCTTCGATTCCTACATCCTATCTACCAACTGCAAAAACTTAACCCTTTGACTTCCTTATCCCATCCACCAACTTCCTCGCAGGTGCAAGGTGCTTTCTTGCAGGAAACTGATGGATAGGGTGAGGGAGTCAAAGGGTTAAGATTTTGCTTTGCCAGTATGGTTGACAATGTAGGATGCTTGTGGACAGGGTATGGGAGTCAAAAGAGTTAAAATCCAAGCTTCACATAACAAAGAAAACACTTGGCGATGGAAACATGAAAGAACGAAGCACCTCACTGTGACAGTTCTTACTATATTTGTTATTTCTCTTTATTACTATACTGGTTATCTCTCTTCATCACTATGCTTGTTATCTCTCTTCATCACTATGCTTGTTATTAATGTTATCTCTCTTCATCACTACACTTATCATTTCTCTTCACACTATATCTGTTATTTCTCTTCATCACATATATTCGTTATTTTTTCTTCATCACTATACCTGTTATCTCTCTTCATCACTATATCTGTTATTTCTCTTCATCACTATATTGGTTATCTTTCTTCATCACTATACCTGTTATTCTCTTCATCACTATATTGGTTATCTTTCTTCATCATCTATATATTGTTATTTCTCTTCATCACTATATTGGTTATCTTTCTTCATCACTATATCTGTTATTTCTCTTCATCACTATATTGGTTATTTCTTTTCATCACTATACCTGTTATCTCTCTTCATCACTATATCTGTTATTTCTCTTCATCACTATATTGGTTATTTTCTCTTCATCACTATACTGTTATTCTCTTCATCACTATACCTGTTATCTCTCTTCATCACTATACTGTTATTTCTCTTCATCACTATATTGGTTATTTCTCTTCATCACTATACCTGTTATCTCTCTTCATCACTATACTGGTTATTTCTCTTCATCACTATACTGGTTATTTCTCTTCATCACTATACTGTTATTCTCTCTTCATCACTATATTCTGTTATTTCTCTTCATCACTATATTGGTTATCTTCTCTTCATCACTATACTGTTATTTTTCATACTTGTTATTTTTCTTTCTCTTCATCACTATATGTTATTCTCTTCATCACTATATCTGGTTATTTCTCTTCATCACTATATCTGTTATTTCTCTTCATCACTATATCTGTTATTTCTCTTCATCACTATATCTGTTATTTCTCTTCATCACTATATCTGTTATTTCTCTTCATCACTATATCTGTATTTCTCTTCATCACTATACTGTTATTTCTCTTCATCTCACTCTATATCTGTTATTTCTCTTCATCACTATATTGTTATTTCTCTTCATCACTATATTGGTTATTTCTCTTCATCACTATACTTGGTTATTTCTCTTCATCACTATATTGGTTATTTCTCTTCATCACTATACTGTTCTCTTCTCTTCATCACTATATCTGTTATTTCTCTTCATCACTATATCTGTTATTTCTCTTCATCACTATATTGGTTATTTCTCTTCATCACTATACCTGTCCTCTCTCTTCATCACTATATTGGTTATTTCTCTTCATCACTATACTGTTATCTTCTCTTCATCACTATATTGTTATTTCTCTTCATCACTATATTGTTATTTCTCTTCATCACTATATTGGTTATTTCTCTTCATCACTATACTTGGTTATTTCTCTTCATCACTATATCTGTTATTTCTCTTCATCACTATACCTGTTATCTCTCTTCATCACTATACCTGTCTCTCTCTTCATCACTATACTGTTTCTCTCCATCACTATACTGTTATCTCTTCATCACTATACTGTTATTCTCTTCATCACTATACTGTTATTTCTCTTCATCACTATACTGTTTCTCTCTTCATTCACTATATGTTATTTCTCTTCATCACTTATATTGGTTATTTCTCTTCATCACTATACTGTTATCTCTCTTCATCACTATACTTGTTATTTCTCTTCATCACTATACTGTTATTTCTCTTCATCACTATAACTGTTATTCTCTTCATCACTATACTGGTTATCTCTCTTCATCACTATACTTGTTATTTCTCTTCATCACTATACTGTTATTTCTCTTCATCACTATACTTGTTATTTCTCTTCATCACTATACTGTTATCTCTCTTCATCACTATAATTGTTTTTACTGTTATCTCTTCATCACTATACTGGTTATCTCTCTTCATCACTATACTTGTTATTTCTCTTCATCACTATACTGGTTATTCTCTTCATCACTATAATTGTTATTTCTCTTCATCACTATACGTATCTCTTCATCACTATAATGTTATTTCTTATCCATCGTATCTCTTCATCACTATAATGTTATTCCTTCATACTTATACTGTATCTCTCTCAACTATACTGGTTATCTCTCTTCATCACTATACTGTTATTTCTCTTCATCACTATACTGGTTATCTCTCTTCATCACTATAACTTGTTATTTCTCTTCATCACTATACTGGTTATCTCTCTTCATCACTATACTGGTTATCTCTCTTCATCACTATACTGGTTATTTCTCTTCATCACTATACTGGTTATTTCTCTTCATCACTTACTGTTATTCTCTTCATCACTATAAATTGTTATTTCTCTTCATCACTATACTGTTATCTCTCTTCATCACTATACTGGTTATCTCTCTTCATCACTATAATTGTTATTTCTCTTCATCACTATAATTGTTATTTCTCTTCATCACTATACTGGTTATTTCTCTTCATCACTATACTTGTTATTTCTCTCATCACTATACTGATTATTCTCTTCATCACTATATTGTTATTTCTCTTCATCACTATACTTGTTATTTCTCTGTATCATTTTCACTTCTTTCTGTATCCTGTGTCCCGCACAACAGTGATATGCCTGATCACTCAAATCATAAAACCATAGCGTCTCACTTTTCACAAGACACAAACTTATGTCTTTTCTTCCTTATCACCAACATCTTTTTCTACATCGTCTGTTTCATGACAAAAAAGTAAAATGCTCAGTCAATGAATGGTAAAACTTGTATTTTCTTATACTTAAATGTTTCTCATGATACACACAGAACATCAAACACACACGTTAAAGAACACACAGAACATCAAACACACACGTTAAAGAACACACAATCATACAATCATAGCACTTCATCATCAAATCTTTCTCATGATATACGATATTTACGCATACTTAACACTGTCTATGCACATTAAAGATCCTGTAAGACATGTTAACTGTACTTTCTTTTCCCCCTTTATCTTCGATTTTATGATACAGTGAAATGCTCGGTCATTTCATAGAGAAATGGAAGCGCCTACCATCAGATCTCTCTCAAAATACACAACATTTCTCGTCTTCCTCGTCTCCATCATAATTTTTCAGTACCCTCCATTTCACAAAACAGCAGATACTTTGTCACAAAATCATGAAATCACAGGGTCCTATCATCAAATTCTTCTCCTAATGCTTGACATTTCATTCTCGTCTTCCTCATCTCCATCATTTATTTTTTACACCCTCTGTTTCATAAAACAGTAGATATGTTCTTGTTATCAAATCACAAAATCACAGGGTCCTGTCATCGAGTTCTTCTCCTATAATGCTTGACATTTCTTTCCCATCTTCCTCATCACTTTATCGTTTTTCTTTTTCATTCTCTTCGTTTCACAGACCAGAAGAAATGCTCAATCCCTGATCTATAAAATCATGGCATCTCATCGTTTAATATTTCTTATAATACTTGATATTTTTATTTCACTTTTCCACCATCATGTTTTTGTTCATTGCTCCATCACACAGCACAATTTACAGTTACTAAATCATCAAACTGGAGCGTCGTGTGGTCAAATCCTTCACTTAGTAGTTACTATAATCTCTTCTTCCTCATCACTGTTTTAGACAACAGTGAAACAGTCACTGAACGGTTGTTAAGCTCATCAAATCTCTGTTGTTACACTATACACACTTTTTTCTCTTCCTCCAACATAACAATCACTTTGATCAAATCATCTAGTCACATATAGATATGGAACACAGAAGTACTATGTCACTGATGATCAGGAAGACAGGAGCTTGAGACTCAAATCATTTTCCAATATCAGAGTATTCAACATCGTTCTTAACTTCACACATTGCCATCACCTCTGGCACAAGGGCGCTAGTCACCAAATGGTGCAACCAGCATTTTCATTGTCTGATCATTTTCCATTACATTGATAACCAATGTCATTCTTGTTGTTACCATTATCACTGTCGACATTTCTGGTTTGCACACAGGAAGGGGACGCTACTCACCAAGCACCAGTCTCAACATCATATCATTTTCAATCTTATGAATATTCAATAAATTGGCCATATGTCACGCAACAAGAACATGGACCTCATGGCAACCATCTTTTATGGGAATACAGTGGCAAAAAGGAAGAAAGGCAGACCTCCAATCTTATACTTCGAGAATGTGGCCAACATCGGTGGCCAAGGTATTCAAGAGATTGTCCACACAGGTTGGGGCAGAGTGGCCTGCAGGGAGATGGTGGCATCCAGATGTGCAGCGACCAACACTGAACCCAGTGACGCTGACTGGTGAGAGAATATTTAATCCTTCATGTTGTCATCATATCTCTGGTTGCACACAGCATGGGAACACAAGTCACTGGTAGAAGAGAGATCGCTTTCCAATCACATTAACGCTCAACTTTATCCTTGTTACCATCAACACCATTATCGTCTCCAGAAGCACACAGGAAGCATATACAGGTCGCGAAGGTGTGAAAATCTCATTGTCAAAACCCTTCCCCATCATGTTACAATTCAATGTCATTTTTACTGTCTTTGATTTCATAACTGTTTTGGGCTCACATACTAAGGAATGCCAGTCACACGGGGACAAGAATCTACTACTGATTCTTTTTTTTACAAAACATATTTTGCCACTATTTCTATTACTGTTACATTATCATCATTCTTTTATTGGTGTTACTGTCAGGGGTTGACAGGTATTTGATTCACATGTATCTGACTAATTTTCTCATGCGTTTGTTAAGCACTAGACCACCTGACATTAGGAGAATTCAATATTTATCGTGATTCATTTTTACAACTTTTCACACTATACGTATTGTGGTTCATCTGTTTCTTAATATGGTTAGGTATGCTGAGTAGCAAGGACTAGACGTAAGACAGGTCCTAAGGACCCAATGCTACAATCCCTGAGTAATACAGTTTTTACAGATTGAAACTGATGTTTTCCACCATACAATTCTCTATCACATAGGTGTTCAACCAAAGCATTTGATAGCATCATTCATCTCCACCTATTCAATGCAATGGTCAAAATGGGCTTTCCCAAACATCTCATTTCATTAATTGCTTCATTATATAAAGACCGAAAGGTTACAATTAGATAGAACTGTCGAAAATGTGAATTTTTCAACATCCAAAGGGGAGTTAGACAAGGCTGTATCCTCTCACCATATCTCTTAAACATCTGTACAGAACAAGTCAGGAGAGATGCTGATATAGAAAGCATGGGCATAAAGACGGGAAGAAAAAAATCTTACAAACTTGTGCTATGCCGATGATAATGTGCTATTAGCAGACAGCATTACCAGTATGAAAAGAATTCTACACAGGGCGGATGCAGCGGGCAAAGAGATTGGCCTAAACTTGAATGCCAAGCGCTACATATTGAAGACAAGGACACTGAAAACAATCATGACATCTTAATAAAGTTCCTTTAGAAAATGTTAAAAGATTTTAAATATCTTGGTTCTGTAAAACTTGATGATGGAACCTGCTCAAAAGACATCAGAATAACTTAATAAGAATTGGAATGACAAAGCAAAAAATGGTCCAACTCAACAATATCTGGAAAGACAAAAGCATACCAAATCGACTGACAATTAAATTTTTAAAATGTTTGATATGGCCAATCATGATTTATGGCTGTGAAGCCTGGTTTCTCAAAAAAGCTGATTGCAAAAGAATTGAAGCAGCAGAGATGTGGTTTTATTGGAGACTACTGTGCATCAAATGGACAGATATAACAAATAATGAAAGTGTCCTGGAAGAACCTGATACCATCAGAAAATCCTATCAAACATCAACAAGAGAAGACTGAAGTACACTGGCCATATATCACGTATCAAGAACACAGACCTCATGGCAACCATTTTCAAGGAAAAACAGTGGCAAAAAGGAAGAAAGGCAGACCTCCAATCTCATACATAACCAACATCAGTGGCCTACAAATTCAAGAAATTGTCCACAAAAGTCAAGACAGAGCCGTTTGGATGGAAGTGGCAGTGTCAAAGAGTGCTGCGGCCAACACGAACCTGGTGACACCAACTGGTGAGACAGGTGAGAGGTATTCACCTTCATTCCTGTTGTTGTTATCACCATTTCAGTTTGCACAGAAGATAGCGCTGGTCACTGAAAGAAAGAAAGGGGATGGGATAGGGATGGTGGGAGAAGAGATGTAGAGGGGAGGGTGGTGCATCGCCAAATAGTCTTCATCATTTCTGGTTGCAAGTAGCAAGAGAATGCTGGTCCATGAAAAGGGAAAGGAAAGACAGGTGGTCCTTTTGCATCCTCAGTGTACAAGTATTCTATGTAAACTACGGAGGCACGCAACATTATTATTATTACTATTATTATTATCAGTAGTAGTAGTAGCAGTGTTATGTTAGTAGTAGTAGTAGTAGTATAGTAGTAGAGTAGTAGTAGTAGGCAGTAGTAGTAGTACTAATGCTTAAAGCCCAGCTGACTGCACAGAGCCATATACAGAGCTATGACCATCCCAAAACACACACAAAACCTCACTGACCCTGGGAAAACAAAACAAAACAAAACTGGAAACAAGAAATAAGTACACATATTATTGCTTTCATAGAAATAATCTAAGAATATGCCTCTGGCATTGGTCAATCTGCCCAATTTACCACTGGAATTATCACTAGGGTATGTGTGTGTGTGTGTGTGTGTGTGTGTGTGTGTGTGTGTGTGTGTGTGTAAAAAGCAAACCTGAATACAAATGTAAATAAAACATAACTTCATTTCAGTTTCAGTTTCAATTTCTCAAGAAGACATCTACATGCATGAAATGAATTCCATATGCACTAGTGTCACAGGTGCCATATGATGGAGAAGATCCAGAATGACCAATGACACCAGCCTTAAGCCTGTACATAAACCCATGAGCTGGCCAATACCTGAGGTCCTACCTAGATAGCTCCAAAACCCGGGGATCATAAGGGAGTGAGGTGGCAGAGACCTCAACTTTTCCCAGGGCCAGCACCATGAGGGCGGCACCCATCCCCTCTCCCTCGCTTCAAATTCATATTCATTTTTTTTTAAACCAACACCTCACAAAGGCAAGAAGGCTGATTGGTCTTCAAGGGGTGGGACCTGGGAAATTAACCTACCTCATAACTAAATACACTTATGTATTTAAAAACTGGTACCTATGGGGAGCATTGGTCACTGAAAAAAGGGAAGGAGGGCCTGGTTGTCATCAACATCTTCACTGTATAAATATTCATCATCATCTCTGGTTCCATTTAACAAAGGAATAATGGTCATTGAAAAGAAGGACAGGTTCTCATATGTATTCTCACTGTACAAATATTCATCATCCCTGGTTCCATTTAGCAAAGGAATAACAGTGGCTGAAAAGAGGCAGCAAAGACAGATTGTCATGTGTCTTTGCTGTATGAATGTTCTTCATCAGCTCTGGATCCACACAGTAAAGGAAACGTTGGTCGATGAAAAGGGGGAAGAACAGACAAGTTGCTGTCAGCATCTTCACTGTACAAATAGTCTTCATCATCTCTGGTTACTCAAAGCAAGGGAATGGCAGTCATTGAAAAGGGGTGGGAAGATGATGTTGCGTATCCTCACTATACAAGTATTTCTGGTGGTCACTGAAAAGGGGAGGGAAGAATGGGTTGTTGTCTCCCCTCACTATACAAGTATTCTTGACTTCCCATCTCCAGATGGCGAGAGTGAGGAAACGTAGGCTGTTGAAAGGGGGAAGAAAGGAGGACTAGGACAGGTGTGGTAGCTCTTTGTCGTCGAACATTCTTCATCATCTCAGGTTGCAAGTAGCAAGAAAATTTTCCCAGCTGAAAAGGGAGAAGGATGGATGGATTGCAGTTGGTGTCTTTATCATACAAATTCATCTCAGGCAGAAACTACTTGCAGCAAGAAAACATTGGTCGCTGAAACGGCAGGAGGATGGAGAGATTGCTGTTTGTGTACCATTGTACATATATTCTTCATTATCTCTGGTGGCGACGGAATGCTTCTTGTTGAAGAGAGGATGGAAAGAGATGAGTGGTGGTGATCTCATCGTCTGATCTTCTTCATCATCTTCAGCGTCTTCTCCATCATGGGGGCTGGACGAATGTAGGCTGTAATCACAAATGATACAAAGGAATTTAATGCTGATGCTAAAATTATCAGGAATCAAATCATGGTGATACTTAAAGGTTAAACAAGAACTAATAGTACAGTGCTTCTTTTTTCCTTTGCAAATATGAACAATCCAGAGTCTGTCACAAACTAATATTACTGCTATTGAGTTAGAAATAATTACAGTCCATATGAATAATTCAAAACACTCTCTCATTCTCTCTCTCTCTCACACACACACAGCCCCCCCCCCCCCCCCCCCCCCCCCGATATTTCTATTACTAATTTAGAAATAATTCTTATTTGTATGAACAATTCAAAATTTTCTCTTTCTCTCTGTCTGCCTCCCACTTTTTCCCACTCACTCACTCACACACACACAAACAAGCGAACGCACGCACGCATGCAATCACACACGCACGCACACACACTCACTCCACTACCATTAATCTAAGTCCACTACCGTTAATCTGAGTATAATTCTTGTCTATCTATCTATATATCTATATATCCACATACATATACATACATATAATTATATGGACAATGCAGAACTCTCTCACAAACAAACCGATACTACAACTGATAATTAAAAAATAATTCCAGTCAATAGGAACAATACAAAAATCGCACATTGATAGTGACATTCACACACACAGACTGTTAGTGTTACTGTTGTTTCAAGCCCAGCTGACTGTGTAGACCCATACCTGGGCTATACCTGTTTCAAAACTTACATAGTACTTCAAATGGAAAAAAACAAAAGAAAATTAAGTACACATATCAATGCATTCACCCACATAATCTAAGGAGATGCCCTTGGCGTTGACCACTCCATCCAATTTATCACATAGTGGATTTAAAACACATACCTGAATACAAATTGGAACGTAACTAAGGACACTAAAACATATATATACATATATATATATATATATATATACACACATGTATGAATGGGCCTAAATTACCTAAAACTGCTTCCGCATATCTCATTTCCCTGGAGCCAAAAATGCACTTTACACATGTATCAAATTACCAATCCTAAGAGAAAGTATATAAGACTTTATCGAACACATACAATGAATGGACCAGCAAGGCAGAAAATGATAGAAGAAATGACAGAAAGCAAAGAAGCAAGAAAGGAACAAACAGAGTGACAGAAAAGAGGAAATTTCTAGCACAGAATTTCCAGAAGGTGAGAAAACTACTTATACTGAAAGAGCCCCCAGCATCCCCACGGGAGTAACAGATTACTTGATTTCCCTGATAGGCAATTCCGTTCAATGAGAGAGAGAGAGAAGAGAGAGAGAGAAGAGAGAGACAGAGAGAGACAGAGAAGACACACAGAGGAAGAACAGAGAGAGAGAGAGAGAGAGAGAGAGAGAGAGAGAGAGAGAGAGAGAGAGAGGAGAGAGAAGAGAGGGAAAGAGAGAGACAGAGAGAAAGAGACAGACAGACAGAAAGAGACAGAGAGATAAAGACAGAGAGAGAAGAGAACGATACAACCATGGACAAGCAAACAAACAAAATGCATTACATCCAACCAAAACCAACAACACACACAAACTTACGTCTGCTTGGACGTTCCTCGACAACAGGACGACCCAGGGGTTTCATGGGACGTACGATTTGTGCTTCAACGACTTCGCTGCCAGGTAATTGGACGAGGTCGTGGGTTCGACAGACCTCCCGCCGCGCACGATGCCAGCGGTGCCGTACCTCTCCTGCTTGCGTCGGACGTCCCGTGGTGGTTTGGCCACCGTGTCGACGTATGCCAACTGCAGTTTGTTGCCTGTGACCAAATTGAATTCGGTTTAATTGCCCACATGCTACTGCTGGTATCCAAATTCAATTCAGTTTAATTTTTGAAGCACACATCCCTGTGTTACCAACATAAGCCTTGAGATCATTATGAGAATTGTTTTGTGGGCAACTTCCCACCAAAATTTACTTCCTAACAAGATTTACTTCCTGCTAATTATCCTTTTTTTTTCTCTTTATTTTTGCTGAAGTGTGGTTTCCAAGAATGTTAAAGAGTTCCATGGCCAGCAAAGAAAACAAATGAGACAGTCTTGAAGGAGGCAGACACAAGAAGAACATTAATGAAGAAGATTAGGAAAAGACAAGCAACATTACAGGACATTTTATAAGGCAAGAGAAATTAGAACACCCAGTCACAACAGGAAAGCTGGAGGAAAAAAGAGACCCAGGGAGACAATATTGGATGGACTCGCAGAGTGGATGAAGACAGAGAGGGTGGGAGATGTACTTGCTGTGACGAAAGATAGATTTGTGTGGAGGGCCATGATCACTAACACCATGCAGCAGGGCATGATGAATTATGCACTTGGAATATAGGGCAGCAACAAAGATTCTCCATTCTTACCTATTCCGGACCGGCTCTGTATGTTTCAGGATCTTGAGGTCTCCTAATATTCCTCACCAGGTTTTCTTCAGTAGATCGTTAAAAATGATTGACCTCATACTACATCTAAATAATAACAATAGGTATTCCAAAGTGCTCTTCGCGGGTGGCGAAAAGTACGGCAAAGTGCGGTTTTTCGCTGGTTTTCAACTTGCTCGTTCTCAACAAAATGCAGTGTCAGAAATAAAAAACATAGATCATGTTGATCTGTGATCCTTTAAGCTTTGTTTAAAGTCAAAATAAATCAATAAGTGTAACATTTACCGTTTGAAATATGGTTTTGATGATGGGTACTAAATTGCGATTTTGCTGCTCTGGAACGACGAAATCGGAACGCGGTTTTGACCCCTACCTTGAAAACTCGCCTCGAGGAGATAAGCTGGGTCAGATATCAACAAACCATTTACACACTCAAAAAGACGACTAAATTTGCTTTCATCCCATGTAAAAAGTGAACTGATAGTCTTCCATTTAGTCGGTCGTTTCGTGCGTTAAAAACTTCCGTCGATGATTTCGCGACCTTACTCAAAACCAATCTCGCCATATTTTCCACTGTGGAAAAGGTCAAGGTTTCAACTTTCAACTTCTGCTATTTGCATACGGATTCAACCACTGGCTATTTTCCTCGAGGACTGAGAACAACGCGACCTATTTTCGCTTTCTCTTAGCGTCTGACGCGCAATGGCGGACACGAGCGAAGACCGTTCGGGCAAGCACATGGACGTCGAAGTTTACGTCGACCGCTCCAGCCACGACGAATCAAGCGATCCAACTTATCTAGAGGGTAAGTGAAATATCTTGCAGTTTGTTTACTATTACTTTTCGACATTTTGTTTCCTGATTTTAGAATATAATTGTTTGGAAAGCGCACAACTGCAGCACCCACAGTATCATGAATATGTTAGAAGGTAGGGGTAGGTGACGGTTTGGGGTGCGGTAATTTTACAGAGAGTGAGATCAGGCATATGATTAAAGGAAAATGTTTACAAAAGATTTTTTAAATAATCCATGCCTTTATTATATTTATTTATAATGATGTTAATGAGAGATTAGCGATTTATTGTGGTCACGTGACCAATGCTTTGATCGATCGATAGTCGAATCGGCCGAGTGCCCTCCCTTGGCTTCTTGCTGACTTCACTCAATCTGGTTCAGTGTCGTTCAATAATTTCACAATGTTACACCTTTTTCTTTTCTGCCTTTGTGTAAACTTCCTGAATGGTACCATTGAAACAAATCTGCATGTTTATCAATCCTATTATTTTTAGGCCCAATATTATTATCACCTAGTTCAACAGCTTTAAAAGTTTATTATTAATATTGTTATCATTATATTTTTGTTATTGTTATTATTTTACTATCATTATTATTATTATTCATTATTAGTTTACTATCATTCATTACTATTTATTATCATTACTATTATTGTCATCAAAAATAATATTTAAACAAAATAAAGTAGGCCTACCAGGTTAATGGGTTGGACACTATGAACCTTCCTAACTAGGCCTATAGTGTTTATGAGATAAATTTTGTTGTGCTGATTTGAGTAGGCCTAAATGTATGGGACGTTTTACTTTGCCCACTGCTTTGTGAGTTAGGGTAAGGTATTATAATTTTATTTTCAAAGCTGACAATAATACTGGTAGGCTTCTTACAGCTCTACACCAATCTCTCTCTCTCTTGATCCTTTCTCTCTTTGACCGGCAGGGAAGTTAATTGAGCAGGGGTACAAAAGTCCTTGTGTTCCTGCATGTTTTATGTTCTTGTTTTTTGGATTTGTTTTTGTTTTGGTCAGTATTTGCCTCTTGCTCTGTATGTATAGGCCTGTTTGTCCCTACAAATGGGATTTTCACATTACGCTACAGGATAGAACAGACAGATGTACTAATACTTTCCCTCTACACTATTTTTCTCACAGATGATCTCTTCATGAGGATGAAGGAGCGATTTCTTAAGACTGGCAGAGGGCGGAGACCTAGTCTTTTGGACAACTTTGACAGCAATGATGATGAACTGCGTCTTAACATGTTTTAATTTCCTGTCACTTGTGAAGGGGAATCACTGATCATAGACACTGACAAGTATTTTTTTACATTTCATTACAACATGTTTTTTGTAAAAAGAGATGATTTCTATCTTTTGTGCTTCCAGTTTAAGTTGAAGGCCAGGACAGTTATCTACTGTGATTAAGCAACAGTGAAAGGTCAAGACAATGATGTGGAAGCTTTTGATAATGTTCTACACACAGTTAAGGAACAGTTAAAGGTCAAGACATGTTTTAATCATTGTTTAATGATAAAAAAACAACAAATTAGCATGTAAAAACTATGAAGATGACTTCTTTGAATGAATGTTGTTGATGTACATGTCTTGTTTGATTCGATATGTAAACAAAACGCATTATTTGTTACTATTATCAGCTGACATTTGTTATAATTTTGTCATCTGATTTTGTTTACAGAAAGATTGAAACCTAATGTCTTGTTTGTTATACTGACAGATCATAAAAAACTGATCATTTTAGTATATGGTACTTTGCAGTAGGATGAATGTGACAGAAGTTACGGAGTCTTGCAAAAAGCTAAAATACACAATTTTTTTCAAAATAGGTATTTTATCCTTACCCAAATATGGTTTGATTAAACATACAAATGTCTGGGGTTGTTTTACATTGAAAGAGTTTGTCATGCTGAGCAATTTGATATCAAAACCATTTTTGTAACTTTAAAGTGAAAAAAGTTATGGTGCACCAAATATGTGTAAAATTCGCCATTTTTTTCACTGTGACAAAACGGCATATTTCGCATTTTTGACATCTGATATCTTTTCAACCAACTTTCAGATGAAGCTGGAAAAAATTAGGGTTAAATTCCTTAATATGTTTATCATATATGATTCATTTCAGTGTCACTGTATTGTATTTCTTAAAGATAATGGAGTTTGAAATTAATGAAAATGGGTCCCTTGCCCAGTTGTTTGGAACGGCGGCGTCCAATTTTGTTATTTTTTGTCATTTTCATAGGTCTGTATTTTTATTGATATGCATTTCTGTCCATATGTTTTTTGCACATCAACTTAACAAGTAAAAACCTCCTCAGAAATGATTTTCTGGACTTGTGTGATTTTATATGTATGTTCAAGGCATGTCTGAATGTGGCCTAAAATACTGTGCAAAAAGAAAGAAAAAAATCATAAAAAATTTATTTTTTATCCCACATTAAAAAATAAAGTATGTATGTGTTCAGAATGAAAATCTCTATTTTCCCAGCTGATTTTTATACAGATAAGTTCAAATTTGAAAATCACTTTGGAATACCTAATAACAATGACTAAAAACATATCTGATTTTTGTTTTATTCATTTAGCTATTGATTAATTAACTAATTAATCTATTTGTCCTTTTTTTACTATTCTATTTATCTATTATTTGTTCTTTTTAAAAATGTATTTATTTATCATTTTTTTCTTATCCATTGTATCAATCACTTTAAAAATGGCGACTGAACCACACATAATGAAAATGCACAGAAACACACACACACATGCACACACACACACACACACACACACAGAGTGACATACAGACATACACACACACATACACACACACAAACACACAGAGTGACACACACACACACATACACACACACAGTGACACACACACACACAGTGACACACACACACACAGTGACACACACACACACAGTGACACACACACACACACACACACATGAAAATGCACAGAAACACACACACACATGCACACACACACACACACACACACAGAGTGACATACAGACATACACACACACATACACACACACATACACACAGAGTGACACACACACACACATACACACATTATTTTTTATCCCTCATTTTTTTCTTATCCATTGTATCAATCACTTTAAAAATGGCGACTGAACCACACATAATGAAAATGCACAGAAACACACACACACATGCACACACACACACACACACACACACACAGTGTGTTCAGAATGAAAATCTCTATTTTCAGTCGCCATTTTTAAAGTGATTGATACAATGGATAAGAAAAAAATGATAAATAAATACATTTTTAAAAAGAACAAATAATAGATAAATAGAATAGTAAAAAAAGGACAAAAATTTCAGAATCATTGGTTCACAGTCCTGTTAATGTATTGCTTTAAGTTTCTGAAGTTAGTATTCTAGCGTTAAATTTTTCCTTCACATTGTTAATGTTAATTGTTAGTGTTAAGATCTTGTTCCATTTTTCTATTTACCCATTTATTTATGTCTTTTACTTTGTCTCCCCTCTCCCCACAATGCAACTCGCCCACCTCTTATCTTCCATTCCCCCCCCCCCCCCCCCCCCCCCCTGTCTTAATATCACTCATAGTGAACAGACGTTAAATTAAAGAACGAACACACACACACACACACACTTAAACTCTTTGACTCCCTCACCCATCTACCAGTTTCCTGCTGGAAGCTGATGGATAGGGTGACAGAGTCAAAGGATTAAGTTTTTGCTTTGCTAGCATGGTTGATAATGCAAGGTGCTGGTGGACAGGGTGTGGGAGTCAAAAGGTTAACGTTTCTCTCTTTAGAAAAGTCTTTACAATATTTCTTCACACTGAAAAAGGGAGACTGAAAACAACAAACACAAACAGTAAGTTTACCTTTCTGCCCTCTGACCATAGACTTGGACATGGAATCTCTCAGCTTGGCGTACTTGGCTTCCCGTTCCTCATGCATACGCTGTAGATCAAGAGAACACTAATAACAACAATGACTAGCACCTTATCTCATGAGGGCCCGAAACCCTTCACAAAAACATACGTGACAGATTTCAGACTCCGTCTGCAAACAATTATCAGCAGACTCCTTATTCTTCTTCTTATTGTTTAACTCTTTCGTTACGAACTCCCGCTTTAGCGGGACAGTACTTTCTTACTGTAAGAACTGAATTTGTTCATACGCTGTCTTTCATTTCCTGGGTTTCCTGAGAGAGTAAAACTGTGAAAAGAGGGTACTTATGTTACTGTTTCTCTACTCAATGTGTGTGTGTGTGTGTGTGTGTGTGCATGTGTGTGTGTGTGTGTGTGTGTGTGTGTGTGTGTGTGTGTGTGTATGTGTGTGTGTGTGTGTGTGTATGTGTGTGTGTGTGTGTGTGTGTGTGTGTGTGTGTGTGTGTGTGTGTGTGTGTGTGTGTGTGTGTGTGTGTGTGTGTGTATGTGTGTGTGTGTGTGTGTGTGTGTGTGTGTGAACAGGCGCACTTCTCTCTCGCTTGTTTGTTCTAAATCAACAGCGACTTTCCCAAGGGGGTGGGAGACGATTGGTGTATGGGTAGTCTTGGAGACTTGACTGAGTTATAATGACATTGACAACCACAGCAGGAAGCAGCTGTAGTAGGTCTGACAAACAGGAAATGGTACCTAAACAACAGTCTCACTGTTGTTCCATGGGAACGGAGGAAAATGTTTATTTTTTCATAAACATGCCTGGGTGTCTTAACTGACCATGCGGAGTAGAACAGGGAAACCCGCCGAAGGCAATCAGATCCAGGAATGCAGAGTATAAACACAAGGGTCGTGTCCCGTTCACCGCATAGCGTTACCGCGAGGAAAGCGGGAAGCCGGTAGGAAGGATAGACGCACTGCCTCCCGCTAAACTCGCCGCCGGTAATGAAGGGTAGAGGATGGTTTTAGATTTTCAGTACTCAAAGAGTTAAAGCCCAACTGACTGCATAGAACTATATCAGGGCCCATAACCATTTCAAAACACACACCATGCTTCCACAGAAAAAAATAAAAGGAATAGAAAATTTAAGTACATATATCAATGAACTGGCGCACATAATCCAAGATGTGCCTGGCGTTGACCACTCCGTCCAGTTCATCACATAGGATTTAAAAAACATACCTGAATACAAATTCAAACATAACTAAGGATGGGCCTAAATTACCTAAAATTGCTTCTGCACATCTTATTTGCCTAGCGCCAAAAATGCACTTAATACATATACCTAATCATTAATCCTAATAAAAAGTACGTAAGACCTTATCGAACACATACAGGTGAATGGACCAGCAAGGCAGAAAATGATAGGAAGAAATGACAGAAACCAAAGGAACAAGGCAGAAACAAAGAGAGTGACAGAAAAGAGGAAATTTCTAGCACAGAATTTCCAGAAGGTGGGGATACTATTTATACCGAAAGAGCCCAATTTCTAGCACAGAATTTCCAGAAGGTGGGGATACTATTTATACCGAAAGAGCCCCCAGCATCCCCATGGGGGAAGCACACTCCTTGATCATGCAGAAAATTTTATCTGCTGGCAAGGTCTTTGAAATAGGGGGTAGGGGGGCTGGGGGGGGGGGGGGTGGGCTATGGGGCAGTAGCGGCACCTAAAAACATCAAAAACAACAACAACAAAAAAAGGTTGAAGTATTAAGACAAGCAGCACACAGGCAACTTTGTCGACTGGACAGTTGTGGGTTCGAATCCCCATCAGTACTTTCAAAATCACTATGGGATTTCTTGGCTCGAACTGGCTCCTACGCAAATTTAGCGTGCTATGGGCTTATTGGGCACAGCAAGACCACACCACTGAATCTCATCCACTTCATGGATATGTCACTCAAGAAGCAGAGACAATCTTACTGATATATTTCACACAGGCTGACAAGTCACAAAAACAGAGACTAATAAGACACATATCCACACACTCTCTCTGGTCGATACAAAACAAAAAGGGAGATCCAAAAAAACCCCACAAACACAAAGCTTGGCTTACAATGTACAAGTCTCTCCAGCTCTCGTCATCGTCTGGTTCCTGGGTCTGGGTCTTGAAATCCATCTCGTAATGCCTCTTCCACAGGTATTCCGTGTCTTCCACATATTGCTGTACACATTATTATTGTTGTTAATGTTTAAAGTCCAGCTGACAGCTCAGAGCCATATCAAAGACATAATCATCTCAAACAAAACGCACACATCTAAAAGCATCGTTATTTTTATTTTTGTTTAACGCCCAGCCAACTGCACAGAGCCTACCAGGGCTACAACCGTTTGAAAAACACACAATACTTCAACAGGAAAAAAAAAAGAAAAGAAAATTAAGTACACATATCAATGCATTCGCATACGTAATCTAAGGATATGCCCCTGGCGTTGACCACTTTGTCCAATTTATCACACAAGGGGTTAGAAAAACATACCTGAATACAAACTGAAACATAACTAAGGACACTAAAGCATATATAAATATGGATCTAAATTACCTATAACTGCTTATGTACTCAAATTTCTCCTGCCTCATAAAAGGTCCTACAAATGTTGCTTCTCTTTTCCACTACTGTCTCCTTTGTTTTCTTTGCTGTCCATGGAACTCTTAACTCACTCAGCTCTAACATCCTGATATAAGGACAGGCTTGGCGAAGTGCTTCCTTACTAAGGTCCGGATATGCGGATCTGATATTCAAAAATTTCCACTGGTGACAGAGTGCTGTGTAGTGGAAATTGAAGTGGGTCATGCTAAAGCCTCATTACCACAGAGTAATATTTGACCACTGCACGCGGCGAGTGACCTATGACCGGTCAGCCACAGAGCTATCTTTGTGCTGACCCCTTTCCTGTTTACCACGAGAGAGCAATGGCGTCTCAGCTGCAAACGAGTTGCGCTCACAGCGGTCGAACAAGACGTGTTTGCACTTTATGTCGGGCAAAAAAGTCATTCTTACCGAGGGGTCTGACTCTGAAGATGCAGGACAGTATGAAGAAAGTGGTTTTAGCCCGTCAGAAGGGATGGAATTGATGAAAATGTGTCCGACAGAGAAGGTGAAAGGAAGAGAGGGGTGGGTGTGGTGAGTGACACAGTGTGTTCTCCCCATTTATAGCCATGCGTGTGTGTGGGTGTGTGTGTGTGTGTGTGTGTGTGTGTGTGTGTTGTCTGTGTGTGTGCGTGCGTGTGTGTGCGAGCGTGCGTGCCTGCGTGTGTGTCTGCTTCAGCGCTTAGATTTGATTTTATCAAGATTTTGCGCTATATAAATATTGTAATTAAATTAAAAAAATTCCCGTGGCCTTCGTAGCGCGGTACTTATGCAAATAGCCCACTAGCTGATCTGACAGAGGTTGGTTTTGTTGTTTCGTGATGAATGTCTGCTTGAAGATTTTATGTGTGTGTGTTTTCCTTTCAGTTATTCCTCCATACACAGACAGCAAAACACATAGGCTAAACTTGTATGGCATTACAGACCACGCCCCCATTCATTTTTTGATCAAATATTCAGTGACCTGATTATGAAGCACATGGTTGATGAAACAAAGAGATTCAGTGATCAAAGCCTTCAGGCATAAGGGGAACTAGCAAAATAGTTTGAAAATGGAACAGCAGTGAATGAAATGCATATGTGTGTGTGTGTGTGTGTGTGTGTGTGTGTGTGTGTGTGGGTGGTGTGTGTGGTGTATGTGAGTGTGTGTGTATGTGTTTGTGTGTGTGTGTGTGTGTGTGTGTGTGTGTGTGTGTGTGTGTGTGTGTGTGTGTGTGTGTGTGTGTGTGTGTGTGTGTGATGTGGAAAGTGTGTGATTGTGTGTGTGTGTGTGTGTGTGTGTGTATACATCTGCACTTTTATGTGCATGTGGATGTTTGTACTGTGTGTGGATGTTTGTACTGTGTGTGTGCACTCTGTGTATGTGTTTGTGTGTGTGTGTGTGTGTGTGTGTGTGTGTGTGTGTGTGTTGTATGTATGAATGTGTTTGGTGTGTGTATGGATGTGGGTGTCTGGGTGTGTCTGGGTGTGTGTCTCTGTGTGTTGAGGTTATAGTTTGTTTTGAAACCTTGTGCTGTGCTTATTTAGTCAAACAATAATCATATGTTACTGTTTCAAGAATGTGTGCTTTGTTAATTATTTTCATGAATTTTCCAATTCCATTCAAGCACTTGGTATGCTGAAGCTGACTACAAATCGCCAAGTAGTCAGCAGCATTTTGCTGACTTTAGCTGAATTGTATAAAGTAGAAATCTCAGGTAGCCATTATTCACTCTCTACTGGGATTTTCAATGTGATTTATGTGGAAAACTGTCCACTTTTCAGGAGCAGTGTGAACTTTACCACTATCCAATTGATGCCACCCTCAATTTTGTCGTCACAAAAACATATTTTCTCTCATCACCACCTACAAAAAGAGAACTGTAAAAGTTACAACTTTGAAACTCTGTAATATGCTTATTCAATCAAACAATAATCATGTGTGGAAATTTCAAGAGTGTGTGTTTCCTCATTATTTTTTTATGATTTTTTTTAAACACCTATACAAACCGCCTGTATACAGGAGAATGTGAAATGACAAATCGACAAGTTATCAGTAGTAAGTTATTGATTTTAGTTTATTTGTAGGGAACAGAAACTCTCAATTAGTTATTGTTTACTCTCTACTGGTATTTCCAATGTGATTTATGTGAAAAACAGTCCTCTTTTCAAGAACAGTGAAAACTTCCCTTATATGCTCTTGTGATCACCCTCATTTTCATTATCATGAAAACATACCTTGTTTTACAACTGGCAACAAAAAGAGTACCATAAAGATTACAGCTTTGAAACTTTGGAAAATGCTTCTTCAATATGATGATAATCATGTGTCAAAATAAAAAGAATATGTGTATAGCCGTTATTTTTTAAAGATTTTTTTAAAAACCTATACAAACGCCCAGTATACAGAGGAATGTTAAATTCCAAATCGCCTAGTAGGGAGTGAGTTAACATTCTTGTTAGAAACACTTCAGTTGCCTCAATTTTCTTCTGACTTTACGTGTCGACTGTCCACGCTTCACATCCATACAACAGTACCGGTTCTATGTAACACTGAAGAATTCTTTTCCTGATGTTGAACGATAACCAACGACTGAGAAGAACTTGAAGTTATACCTGACTTATGGGTTCAACATACACGCAACGCAAGTATGAATGCACACACAGACTCAGACACACACACACACATGCACACACACATACACACTCACTCACATACACACACTTACACATGCACACACATCCACACACACACACATCCACACGCACTCACATACGTGCGTGTGCGCACGCGCACACACACACACACACACATCCACACACACAAACAAGCACACATACACACACCCACGTACACACACAGAGATAAGAGCACAACAACACACAAATAAAACTCACAGGGTTGAATTCCTCCAATCTACAGAGCTGTGCAGGGGTACACTTCTCGAAGACTGGCTTCACCACTGTTTGGAAGTCCAGATACCCAATGAACTCCAGAGCTGTCAAACAGACCACGCTCTTGAAGACAACGATTATGACAATTCATAAAGTAAAGCAGCAACACTTTTGCCTGCAATTAACCCCTACGCTCCTTAACATGATTCTGATGGACTGTTACTGTTATTTTTGTTTAAAGCCTAGCTGGCTGCATAGACCTGTATCAGGGCTATAACCCATTTCAAAACATACATAATGCTTCAACAGGAAATAAACTCATAAAGAAAATTAAGTACGCATATCAATGCATTCGTGCACATAACCTAAAGGGATGCCCCTGGTGATGATCATGCCATCCAATTTATTGCACAGGGGATTTAAAAAACAAACCTGAATATACTAACATAAATTTAATTAAGGACACTAAAACATATCCAAAAATGGGCCTGAATTACCCAGAAGTGCTTCTGCATATCTCATGTCACTAGAACAAAAATGCATTTTATACATATACCCAATAATCAATCCTAAGAGAAAGTACGTAAGACTTTATCAAACACATACAGGTGAATGGACCAGCAAGGCAGAAAAACGATAGGAAGAAATGACAGAAAGCAAAGGAGGAAAAAAGAAAGAAAGAGAGTAACAGAAAAGAGTAAATTTCTTGCACATGATTTCTAGAAGATGGGGACACTATTTATACTGAAAAAACCCACAGCATCCATCACAGGGGTGATTCTAATGGACAGGGTGAGAGGAAAAGAAAAAGCTTAAAGGGTAAACAAAACTACACTCTTGAGAAAATGATTTTTTTTAAAGTATCAATTTTTTCCCCTCTGATGCATGTATGTGTGTTGTTTTGCTCATACTGTGCAGGTGGTATGTTGCCACGCAATCTGCATGTCCCACCTTTGGTGAGCCTGCATGCTGGATATTCATGTGACCATTAGCTACTGGAATCTGAAAAGACTTATTACAGGTTCTTAAAATGTGCATATGTGGTAACCTTTGTGCATTCAAACAGACTGTGTAATGATCTTTGTCTTTGTTGGAAAAAACTGGAGGGTATATGACTGAAAGTAAGGTCATTTGTGAAGGGAAAAAAACGCTAAAAGACGGGCTTTCTTGCAAGGGGAGAAGGCTTTAATTACAGGAGACAATGATGAACAAAGTCATCCTCATCATGTGTCCTGCCGCATGACGTTGGCGATCATGGCCTTCAATACCAATCTATCTTTTGTCGCTGCAAGCACATCTTCCACCCTCTCTGTCTTCATCCACTCTGCAAGTCTATCCACAATTTTCTCCCTGGATCTACCTGGTGCTCTTTTTCCCTTCAGCTTTCCTCTTGCGAGTTTCTGAGATGTGTACAAGATGCTTGGTCATTCTGGGATAAATCTTCTTTTAAAATTTGGCAATTTTCTAACATCTGTGCCATTTCCCTTAAGAAAAAAAAAGAAAAGCAAACAAAGTAACTATGTCTACCACCACCTTCCCCAACCCCAGGTGGATAGGGTGAGACTGTCAAATGGTGAAGTTCTTGCAGTTGGTGGATAGGATGCGGGAGTCAAACAATAAAAGAATCTGTGAGCGATGTCAGTGGCTGGCTTATGGAAACGGCTGTGCAGCATGCACACCCACCAAAGGAAGAGTATACAGACTATGTAGCAAAATACCACCTGCATCACATGGGCAAAAGCACGTGCATATATGTATCCAAGAAAATTTGACCAAAAAATTGAAAAAAAAAAAAAGAAAAAAAAAGATTCATTTAGCCCATAGTCCTTTATGAATGATTGTGAACTACAAAAAAAAACAAAAACAAAACCAAACAAAACAAACACACACACCAATTTTAAGAGAAAGACAGAAAGGGACAAAGAGGGGAGAGAGAGCAGGGGGTGGGGGGTGGGGGTTGGGGTGAGACAGACAAGGACAAAGAGACAGAGAAAAAAGAGAGACAGACAGACAGACAGACAGACAGTAGAGAGAGCTTCACAGAAAAACAAAGAGACAGTGACAGATACTTGGCAAAAAGGCAGATGAAAAACACACAGAACAAAAAGGCAAAAAGAGAGCTAAATAAACACACAGACTGACAGACAAAACAAACACGCACAGTATCACACTCATGCTCCTCACCATCAATGTTGTCCATGAGAACCTGCAGGCACAAGTTCTGCAAAGTGTGAAGGTCTGGAAAACACAAGCACAACACAATCACTTAATACTGTGGCAAAGTCATCACATACAGTGAAAACAGCTTACAGTTTTCAGTTGTCAGTTTCAGATTCTCAAGATGACATCTTTGCGCTCGGAATAAATTCCATATGCACTAACGCCACAGGTGCCATGGGATGGAGAAGATCCAAAATGGTCATGGCACAAACCTTAAGCCTGCTGATAAATCCATGAGCTGGTCAGGTCCTGAGGTCCTACCTGTAACCCAGTGTATGGGTGTTGTACCTTGTACTCGTATTTGTATCGGTCTGTCAATGGAACAAACATAGCTACATTATAAAAATGATGTGTATCTGTGTATCTAATCTATTTGGTTGTTTAAAGCCCAGCCGACTGTGTACAGCCATATTAGGGTAATAACTGTTTCAAAACATACACAGCACTTCAAAAGAGTGAAAAAAAGGAAAAGAAAATCAAGTACACATATCAGTACATTTCCAAAATAATGTAAGGAGATGCCCCTGGAGTTGACCACTCTGTCCAATTCATCGCACAGGGGATTTAAAAAACATACCTGAATACAAATTTAAATATAACTAAGGACACTAAAACCTGTAAAAACGGGCCTAAATTACCTAAAACTGTTTCTGCATATCTTTCCCTAAAGCCAAAATTGTGCCTTTTACCCAATTATCAGTCCTAAGAGAGAGCATGTAAGACTTCATCAATCTCACACAGGTGAATGGACCAGAAAGGTAGAATATGATAATAATAATAATATATTTTATTTATATAGCGCAAAATCTTGACAAAATCAAATCTAAGCGCTGAGCGTATACATGCATACATACCTACATACATATGAGCGTATACATGCATACATACATGCTTACATACTTACATACATAAATCTAAGCTGAGCATATACATGCATACATACTTACATACATAAATCTAAGCTGAGCGTATACATGCATACATACATACATACATAAATCTAAGCGTATACATACATACATACATACATACATACATACATACATACATACATACGCATATGCATACATAATAATTACAATATTTATATAGCGCAAATCTCGACAAAATCAAATCCAAGCGCCGAAAAGACACACACGCACACACGCACGCACGCACGCACGCACGCACGCACGCACACACACACACACACACACACACACACACACACACACACACACACACACACACACACACACACACACACACACACACACACACACACACACATGCATGGCCACAAATGGGGAGAAAAGAATAAAAGCAATAAAAGCAAGAATAAAACCAATGGAAAACCACAGAGAGCACATCATATACAATTATATATTAAAACAAAGTGATTCCCCTCCGAGCGGAGACAGGCTGCAGAGGGGGGTTGAGTGAGGTTAGGATTTTATGCAGAGGAGAAAAGGTGAGTTTTGAGAGCGGACTTGAAGGAGGCAAAAGTAGGTTGCTGACGGACTGAGAGAGGAAGTTTGTTCCAGGAGAGTGGACCAGAAACAGAGAAGGCTCGTGGACCATAGGTATTGAGCTTGGTGCGTGGAAAGCGAAAAGTCAGAGGATCGGAGGCAGAGCGGAGGGTACGTGAGGGAACATAGATCTCAAGTAGGCTTGACAGGTAATCGGGGGCTGCGTTATTGAGGCTTTTGTAGCACATGGTGTCTAGTTTGTACTGTATGCGCTTTGATACAGGGAGCCAGTGAAGTTGTGCCAGGAGAGGAGATATGTGGTCAGCTTTTTTCTTTTTGAGTACAAGGCATACAGCATTGTTTTGAATGCGCTGTAGGATGTGAATGGTGGAGGCAGGAAGACCAGACAGGAGTGAATTGCAATAGTCAATGCGAGACATTATGAAGGAGAGAACGAGTTTTGCAGTTGTTTCGACAGAGAGATACTTCCTGATCAGGCTTATACGATGGAGATGATAGTAGCAAGATCTGGCAGTTTGAGAAACAAAGTTGTTCATGGACAGGGTAGAGTCAATGCAGACACCAAGGTTTTTAGCTGAATCAGAAATTGGGACTGATGTGTTACATAATGGGAGAGAAAGAGGAGGCAGCTGGGAAAGTTTCTGACGGGTGCCAATAAGGATAGCTTCTGTCTTGTCGTCATTAAGCTGAAGTCTATTGTGTGTCATCCAGTTCTTAATGTCCGAGTAACACTCAGTGGTGCGAGTCAACAGGCGCTGTATATTATCAGGTGAGTCACTATCTTGAAGTTGGGTGTCATCAGCATAGAAGTGGTGTTTTTATAGAGTGGGAGTTGATGATGGTGGACAGGGGGGAGGTATAAAGAGTGAAAAGAACAGGGCCAAGGACAGATCCTTGTGGAACACCACAGGTCAGGTATGCAGGTTGAGAGTAAGTGCCATTGGTGAGAACAGTTTGTTTTCTGTTTGATAAATACGAAGTGAAAAAGGAGAGAGCAATGTCAGAGATGCCAAAAGTATGATGAAGTCTAGAAAGGAGAATACCATGGTCAATGGTATCGAAAGCTGCAGACAGATCAAGGAGTGTGAGGAGAGAGACTTTGCCAGTATCAGTTGCAAGGAGGAGATTGTTGAGAATGTGTAGTAGGGCAGTTTCAGTGCTATGGCACTGGCGGTAGGCTGACTGGAAAGGATTGAGGAGATTGTTGGCAGACAGGTGAGAGTTCAGCTGGTTGAGGACGACTTTTTCAAGGAGTTTTGACAAGAAAGAGAGATTAGAGATAGGCCTGTAATTTTTCAGTTCATTTGGGTCTAAATTGTGTTTCTTGAGGAGAGGGTGAACAATAGCAGACTTGAAAGAATCTGGGACAGTTCCAGTTTGAAAAGAAGTGTTGATGATGTCAGTGATGAATGGGAGGAGAGTAGGGAGACAATCGGAGTAGAGAGAACCTGGAAGAGGATCCAGTTCGCAGGTTTTGAACGACATGGATCTGATTGTGTTGAAAATTTCTTCTTGTGAGACTGGGGTAAAAGTAGTGAGAGGTGTGCCAGAGAAGGAAGGGTCAGGTGGGCATGGTTGACAGGGTGTCCTGTCAAGCCTGTCACGAAGAGTTTGTATTTTGGTGGTGAAATACTTAGAGAATACAGATGGGAGTTCTTCATTTGTATGTTTTGTTGGGAGAGGTAAGTCTTTTCGTGTGCCAAGGAGATGATTCATGGTTGTAAAGAGTTCTTTTGAAGAAGAGGCATTCAGGATTTTGGTTTGGAAATAGCTTGTTTTTGCAGATGCAATGAGGGTGGATACTTTTGTTTTAGAGGCTTGGAAAAGTTGCCTGTGTAGAGTGAGTTTGGATTTGTGCCAGCGGCGCTCTGCTCTGCGGCGGGCACGTTTTGCACAGGCAATCTCATGAGTGAGCCAGGGGGTAGGGGGGCGGTCAGGTAAAAGACGGGTTGTGGCTGGAGCATGAGTGTCCAGAAGATGGTGGAGAGTAGTATAGAATTCATCGGCAAGGTTATGTGACTTTTCAGAAAGGAGACGGGAGGCATCAGATGAAAATGTGGAGAGGTCGATAGATTTGAGATTGCGTCGAGTCACTGTGCGCGTGGTATGGGAAGGAGGAGAAATGTCAAGAGAACAGAGAATTGCAGAGTGGTCAGATGGAAGGGCTGAAGTTAGACGGGTAGAAAGAACTAAGCAGTTGTTAGTAGCTGAATTGTGGTGATCACGAGAAATGATCCAGTCAAGAATGTGACCTTTTTGATGGGTTGGTTCAGAAATGTGTTGAGTCATATTGTGATTGGACAGAGAGTTGATGATATGTCTTGTGTCATAACGGTGAGTGTTGTCATAGTGGACATTGATGTCACCTAGAATGATGAGATTTCCAGGTAAGAGGCAGTAGTGGTCAAGCAGTTGGTCAAAGTCAGAGAGAAACGTGGATGTGGTGAGTTTGTTGGCAGAGCTAGGTGGAGGTCGATAGACACAGGAGAAGGTGATGGGGTGAGGGGTGGATTGGAAGGATACTTCAACGTGCTCGAAAGAAGGATGGGAGAAAGGCAGAGACTGCGAGAAAGATAGGCGGGAATGGAGTGAGTCGTTGTAGAGGATGGCGATACCGCCACCTCGAGATGAGCGATGGAAAGAAGCAAGCCTGTAACCACTCGGAGTGAGGCTAGCATATATAGGTTCATGACCAAGGGGGTTAAGCCATGTCTCTGTAATAAAAGCAATGTCAACGTGCTCATCAGCGATAAAATCGGCAATGACCTCGGCTTTGCCATCTTTGCATATTGATTGAGCGTTAAAAAGGCATAGTTTAAGTTTATCATATGGCGGCGGCCGAGGTGGCGAAGAAGGCGGCACCGACGGGACAAAAGACGAAGGCGACACCAGCGGGGCAGAAGACGAAGGCAGCAACGACGGAACAGAAGAAGAAGACAAAGGTAGCACCGGCGGGACAGAAGACGAGGGCAGCGCCGGCGGGACAGAAGACGAAGGCAGCACCGGCGGGACAGAAGGCGAAGGCGGCACCACCAGGACAGAAGGCGAAGGCGAAGACGGCAGAGGAGGAGACAAAGCCCGCAGCAGCGAGGTCGAAGGCAGGGGCAGTGGAGGAGACGAGGAAGCAGAAAAAGAAAAGTGGCGTCGGGCTGGCACAGCAGGAGGCAGGTTGTGCCAAAGTCGGTGGAGACGTCCACCACGACAGGATCGCGCAGTGCGGGGCTTGCTACACAGCCCCAATGTACGTATGCGCTGGTAGACGCCTCCACCGAGGTAGCATTTGCTGTGTTTAAAAAGTGTCAGTCCAATGGGGTAGCCATGAGCTGCTTTACTTACAGAGAAGTTTATCACATTAGTAATGTGCATGACAACAGATTAAAAAATGATAGAAAGAGATGACAGAAAGCAAAGGAACAAGGCAGAAACAAAGAATGAGAGAGGAGGTCATTTCTAGCACAGAATTTCCAGAAGGTGGGGATACTATTTATACCGAAGAAGCCCCCAGCATCCCCACGGGGGGGGGGGGGGGGGGGGGGGGGGGGGGAGGTGCCATGTGATAGAGATCTAAAACGGTCATGGCACAAGCCTGAAGCCTGCATATAAACCCATGAGTTGGCCAGGTCCTGAAATCCTACTGAAAGAGCCTCCGGCATCCCAAAGGGGTAGCCATGAGCTGCTTTACTTACAGAGAAGTTTATCACATTAGTAATGTGCATGACAACAGATTAAAAAAAAAACAAAAAAAAGAAGATGAGGGGAGAACGCAAGCTAAATTCAGCCAGCTAGCCATGTTGAAACCATCATCAGATTATGTCTCTGCCAGTATTTTTGCAACAGCTTCATCAAGTGTAAACCAACACTTCGTTGCCATGAGAAAATGTCATGAACTTTGTGCCACAGATACTGAGAGACCAGTTACATCTGCCAACAAAATGTTTGAAATGTAAAGAGAAACTCAAGTTTCCGGTGGCGTGCTTACTATTCGCAGGCAAAACAAGGCAGCCAGCCAATTTGTCAGCAACAGACCAACAGAGAGGTCTGTGACGAACAGTACGGCCTTTTCGCTGGCAAGCAGGTTCAACAAATACAGCCTAGAAGCACTAAAAAATGAAAACAGAAGAGAGAAAAAGAAGTAGGCAGATAAGCAGACCGTCTTACATACACAACCTCACCTTTCACAGTATGTTTGGTGCGTCCGGCGTACATCTGTTGAGGCCGAGTCTTTCTGGACTGGCAGGCCAGGTCCTCCTTTTCTTCAGCTGCAGATGAAGTTACTGTTATTGTTATTGTTGTTTAAAACCCAGTCGACTGCATGCAGCTGTATCAGGGCTTTAATTGTTTAAAAACATACACCACAATACTTCAACAGATAAAAAAAAGAAAAGAAAATTAAGTACATATATCAATGCATCTGTGCACATAATTTAACTCTTTCACCACCAAGTTCCCCCAGAAACGGCACTCCTCAATGCCAAGTATATTTTGGGCAGCCAATTTTGCAGCGCAGTATGCAGTTTTAAAAGCTTATATCTCAAAGACTATTAAAGATTTTACTTACTTTTTTAGCTGTGTAAAGGGCAGATGTTGTATTTATATATGCATGCTTGCTTATGTTTATGTGTTTGATTAATTATTCCACAGATACTCTTATTATCATCATCATCATCATCAGTCCCGTAGTCTGGTTGACCGTTGGGGCACCACTGAAGATTTTGCAACCAACTTCCTCCATACCTCAAGGTCCTCAGCTTTTCGCAGAATGATATTCCATTCAAGGCCAGTCCACTCTCTGATACTGTCTTCCCATCTTTTTCTCTGTCTGCCTCTTCGTCTCCCTCCCTGAACTGTTCCCTGCAAGACGGTCTAGGCCAGTCCAGATGATCGTGTGACATGCCCGTACCACCTCAGTTTGCGTCTTTTCACTGAGGTCAGGAGGTCTTCATACGGCCCGATGGCGTTTTCGATTTGGGTTTTCATTTCCTTATTGGTTATATGATCTTTGTACGAGATACCAAGGAGTTTGCGGAAGCATCTCATCTCCATTGCCTGTATCCTTCTTTCAATGTCTGCTGTTATGGTCCATGTTTCGCATGCATACAAAAATATTGACATGACCAGGGAACGCATCAGTCTGATCTTGGAGCCGATTGCGATATTCTTGTCGTTCCAGATGACTTTTAGCTTGGTCATTGCAGCTGTGGTCTGGGCAATCCTGGAAAGTACTTCGGGCTTTGATCCTTCATCTGATACTATAGCTCCCAGATATTTAAATCTATGGACGGTCTCAAGTTTCTTGTTGTCTATGGTAATGTCAGTGCTGATGCCATTGGTATTATTTGTCATCAACTGGGTTTTCTCTGCACTGATCTGCATGCCATATGCTGTGGAGGCCTCATCAAGATGTTTTATCAAGCTGACTAGCTCTTGCTCTTGCCCAGCTAATCCGTCAATGTCGTCGGCAAAACGCAAGTTTGTGATTGTTCTACCTCCGATGCTGACTGTTCCCTCGTGGTCTTCAAGTGCGTCAGCCATTATTCTCTCTAAGAAGATGTTAAAGAGAGTGGGGGAGAGCAGGCATCCTTGGCGTACTCCAACTGTGGTTCGGAACCATTCTCCTATGTTGTTGTCATGGTAGACTGCAGTGGTCGCCTTTTTGTAGAGGCATTCTATGGTTCTGATCAGGTTGGCATTGATGTTGTACAGCCTCATGGTTGCCCACAAGGCTGCGTGCCAAACTCTGTCGAATGCCTTCATGTGTCCACGAAGACGTGGTAAAGGCCTTGCTGGTGTTGCAGGTATTTCTCACAGAGCAATCTGAGGTTGAAAATTTGCTCTGTGGTACTTCTTCCTGGTCTGAAACCTGCCTGCTCTTCTTTATCTCCTCAGCTTGTGGCTTCAGTCTACTCAGAAGGATTTTTAGCATGACCTTACTTGGATGACTGATCAGGCTGATGGTACGGTAGTTTTGGCACAGTTGTAGATTGCCTTTCTTTGGGAGAGTGATGATCAGGGACTGGGTCCAAGGTGTTGGCCACTCACCTGTCCGCCAGATCTTATTGCAGATGATGAGTAACATATCTATCATGGCCTCTCCTCCTGCCTGGACCAGTTCTGAGGGAATGTTGTCCACTCCTGCCGACTTGCCTTTCTTCAATGATTTTACTGCAGCTTCAACTTCTTCTCGCACGATGGGGTAGCTGTCGTTCATGGTTGGTGGAGGAACGTCTAGCACCTTGGGATCTCCTGTTGTTGTGTGTGTGTATAATTCGGAGCAGTACTCTGTCCACCTCTTATTAGTACTCTTATTATAAAGAAAAACAAACAATTTTTTTTCATACGGTTTATTAGTTGTACTACTGACCTTACTTCGTGAGTTGTGCGCCAGATATCATTATAACAAATGAGGAAAAGCAATGGAAAATCTACACACAAAGTCAGCTGTCTGCTTGTTCTACTTGGAGTGGTAGACAATGTGTGTCAGTTTGCAGTCATTTTGGAGAAAATGCTTCGGAGAAAACGTGAGGTAAATTCCGACAGTTAACAAAGCCACACTTCGGCCTAACTGCAGAAAAACTAGGTCGCTGGGTTAAGTTTAAAAATAGCACAGTCGCCCGCATTCACCAGTAGAGCTGACAGCAGCTTTGTACCCACGTAAAAAGTTATCGTTTAGCATGACCCCTCCAAGTCGCACAAATGCGACCACGGCAGTTGTATGGGAAGTCGCTTGATTGCGACCATCGCAGGAAAAGAGTTAAAAACATACACCACAATACTTCAACAGATAAAAAAAAAAAAAAGGAAAGAAAATTAAGTACATATATCAATGCATCTGTGCACATAATCTAAGGACATGCCACTGGCGTTGACCACTCTGTCCAACTTATCACACAAGGGATTTAAAAAACACACCTGAATACAAATTCAAACATAACTAAGGACACTAAAACATACATAAAAATGGGCATAAATTACCTAAAAATTGCTTCTGCATATCACATTTCACAAGAGTCATAAATGCATTTAATACATGTACCCAATTATTAATCCAAAGAGACAGTGCGAAAGACTTTCTCAAACACATACACTTGAAAGTTGAATGGACCAGCAAGGCAGAAAATGACAGAAAGGAATGACAGTGATGGCACTAAGGAGAACTTTCTATTTTGAAGTGACACCTCATGACAGTGATGTACTCTATACTTACTTTCATCTCTCTATATATATACAACTTTACAAGTTTACATTCATGATCACTTGGCATTAACCAGGCCTTTAACTTTAAGATATAGACACCTGTTGTGCTGACTGGGAAGTTTAAACAACACCCTCCACTACACATCCATAGAGTAGTCGAGACACCACTGTGTGGTCCCAGTCTTCCAAAACAGCCTATGGTACGGTATATTCAACTTGAAGTAGAACCTGATCAGAGCTGAAAAATACCATGACAGTTTTTTTGACTGATGGGGGTGGGGGGTGGGGAGTGGGGGTGGGGTTCCAACCTACAACAACTTTCCAACCAGATAACTGATTTTACATGTTACTCTATGTTACATACCGTTACCAGCTTCCATTGGACTTCCTTCACGTAGCGGATGATAACTGCTGCTCGACTCTTCCAAAGAGCTCAGAATATCAGACGGCAACAGCTTCATCTGAAAGGCACAACACACACAGGACACAACAAGTGATGAACGACTGTAAAAATCATGCCACCAAATTCACCACATTACAAGGGTCACCCAACGGATTGTGACAATATCAAATATGTCAATAAAAATCTGTAATACACTAATATAAGACAATGATCAAAAGTCCAACTGACTGTGAGTGTGACCATATGTCAATAAAAATGTATGTTTATCAAATAAGACAATGATCAGTACTGATGGAATATATCTTCTACTCAATGACTGATATAGATCTAGATCTGTTGGGAAGGTCCAAAATAACATCCCTTCTGCCATATGGCCGACTCATCTGTTGGGAAGGGCTGAAATGCCTGTTGCTAGGTAACTAGAAAATCTTACAAACCTATGCTATGCCGATGATACAGTGCTGTTAGCAGACAACATTACCAGTATAAAAAGAATTCTATACAGGGTAGAGGCAGCAGGCAAAAAGGCTGGTCTAAGCTTCAACGCCAAGAAAACAAAAGCGCTACATATCAAAGGCAAAGACACTGAAAACAATCGTAACATCTTAATTAAGTCCCTTTAGAAAATGTTAAGGATTTAAAATATCTTGGCTCTGTAAAATCTGATGATGGAAACTGCTCCAAGGACATCAAAATAAGAATTGGAATGGCAAAGCAAACGATGGTCCAACACAACATCTGGAAAGACAAAGGCATACCAAATTGCCTGAAAGTTAGACTTTTAAAATGTTTGATCTGGCCAGCCATAATTTGTGGCTGTGAAACCTGGGCTCTGAAAAAAACTGATTGCAGAAGAATTGAGGCAGTAGAGATCTGGTTTTATTGGCGACTACTACGTGTCAAATGGACACACAGAAGAACTAATGTAAACTTGTGTCCTGGAAGAACTTGATACTATCAGAAAACTACTAGCAGACATCAACAAGAGAAGACTAAAATACACTGGCCATGTGTTCGTTCGTTGCTTGATTTAACGTCTTTTCACTATAAGTGATATTAGACGATTGGCCATGTGTCAAGCAGCAAGAACACGGACCTCATGGCAACCGTCTTTCAAGGAAAAACTGAGGCAAAAAGGAAGAAAGGCAGACCTCCAATCTCATACATTGAGAACATAACCATAAACCAATGTCAGTGGCCTAAACATTCAAGAAATTGTCAAAACAGAGCAGCATGGAGGGAAATGGTGGTGTCCTGATGTGCGGCAACCAACACTGAACCCGGAGACGCTGACAGATGAGGTAACTAGAATTGGTATGTTGTACCTGCTTAGCCACCTCTACTTCCAAGTCATCTAAACTGTACATAGTACATCACTTAGGGGTTCAACTTAATGAAAGATCAAAGTCTGAGTACTCGTATTTGAAGAATAAGCAGGATGTGACAGATTGTCCCACTGATATAACATCATAAATGATCTCTGCCTTGTGGAAAGATGCGCCATCATGTAAATCAATGGTGTATCATTTAGCATTGTTTTATATATTTTGAATTGTAGGTCTCACTATTTTCGTAAGAAACATCCTGTAGTAGTTCTGATTTACAGTTTGTCCACTGGAACCTGTTGTGTCATTAATCCACCCCTGTTATCATAATATACACACCATCAGGATCTTTAACCTTATCGGCGCCAATGTTGCATTTTTGTGATGGGACTTACACACACACATTAGGACACACACAGACTGGGACGGACAATCACACACACATACATACTGACACAAGTTAAGAAACACACACACACACATACTGACACACATTAGGACACACACACACATATGGTAATGATATACTGACACTGACAGACACACATTAGGACACACACACACAGACACACATTAGCATATATATATATGCACACACATACTGACAAACACATATACATACTGACACACATACTGACACACACACACACACACACCACACACACTGACACACATATGCACACACAAACTCCACCCCCAACACTACAATCAACGAAGCTATACACAATTAGTATTACTGTCTCATTAACACTCAAACATATAATAAGCAATTAACACAGATTATGACCTGTTACTGTTACTACTAATTTTATTTAAAGCCCAGCCGACTGCATAGAGCCATATCAGGGCTATAACCCGTTTACAACTCTGATGATCTGCCAACGCACACCCAACACTGACACAGTATGTATGTTCAACAGTGAATACTAACCTGTCTGACAGGTGCAGAAAGCAGTGACTTGCCCGATAATCCCGCCATGGTCACAGGTCGTTCTGTCTTCTTCTTCTTGATAGCTCTGGCTTCGTCATAGTTCAGGAAATCCTCAAACGATGTCAAGTTCTCCTCTGAGTTGTCAGGACTCTCCTCACGCTTTCTTTTCAGTTTGCTGCTGTTGTGTTTCGAGGAATGCTTGCTGGTGTGTTTGTGTGAGGATCCTGAACTGCTTTCACTATGCTCCCGCTTTTCTTTCCTGTCACTGGAAGAATGGGAAGAAGGTTTTTCCGTTTTGGAAAGGCTGTCACTGTGACTATCACCATGTTTGTCTTTTTTACTGCTGGAGGGAAGTTTGTCTTTTCTATCACTAGAGGCACTTTTTTCAGGTTTGTCTTTTCTATCCCTGTGGCTGTGTTTTTCTGAAGGTCTTTCCATATCAGATTCGCCGCTGTTAAGATCTTTGCCTTTCTCTAGTTTGGGTTTTTTGTAGGGGGAGAGATCCGACCTTGGCTTGGGATTCAACTTTGGGGAATCTTTTTTGGTCTGTACACTCTCTTGGGATTTAGGCGGACGCTTCTTCGCCGGCACTTTCACAGTAAAGTCGTCCGGAGCAGCAAAGAGACTGTTTTGAATCAGTGCCTTTTCATCCACCGCTTGCCTCGCCTGTTTTCTGGCAGCGCTTGGTTTTGGCCTTTTGTTTTCCGGTGGTTTTGATTTCTGCAGGGCTTCAGTTGCGTCATGCGCGGGAAACCTTTGTTCTGCAGGTGAACCGGGTGGAGAGTTGTCACTGTGAGTGTAAAGAGGACTTTCTACGTGACCTCCTTCTGAGCGAGCGGGGGAAGCACAATCAGAATGAGTTGGCGAGGGACTAACGGCATGCACAGGTGGACGTTTGCTTTTGGAGTCTGAGCCGCGGTGATCTTTGGGTTCTTGGAACAGTTTACCATCAGGCCTTACGATAACATCCATGTCTCCATGTTTATAGTGAGAGCGTGATGAAGAGTGGGAGGATCTGTCTCCGTGTCCAGATTTGGTTTTAGAATCATGTTTTGTGTCTGTGTCTTTCTGGCGGTCTCTCTCTTTACTGCTGTCTTTTTGGATTTCTTTGCGTTTGTCTTTGTCCTTACTGCGCTCCTTCTCCCGCTCTCTCTCTTTGAGACTGTCCCTCTCTTTGTTGTTCTCTTTGTCTCTACTGGAGTGTTTATGGCTGGAAGAATGTTTGTCCTTGTGATCACGATATTTATGTTGGGATTTGTCTTTGATGGTATCACTGGATTCCTCACACACTTCATACTGCTTCACATTTTTAGTACTGCTAGGGTTGTATTCTGCGCATGATTTCTTGACATCGCGGTCAATGTATTCGCTGTAGTCATCAGGACTCTGACTTCTATCTTTGCTGGATGATTTATGTTTAGAATGTTTGCCAGATCCTGGTTTATATTCCATGCTTTCATCTTTCACTCGTTCATCAATCCATTCACCATAGTCAGAAGGACTCGACTTGATGTCTTTGCGCTTCTTAGGTTTGGAGCCTGGCTTGTACTCTGCACACTGTGACTTCTTCACGTCTCTGTCGATATACTCACCGTAATCACTTGGGCTTTGGCTGTACTCTTTATTCAATTTCGTTTTCAACTTGGCGTGTTTCTTCTCAGCACCTGGGTTGTACTCAGCGCAATCATCACCCACCTGTTTATCAATGAGTTTTTCGTAATCTTCCTCACTCTTACGTCTGCCAGAGCGGCCTTGATTTTTGATGGAGCCTGGGTTGTACTCTGTGACGCCATCTTCGATCCAGCGGTTGATGTAATCCGAATAATCCTCGCAGGAATCTGCGCCAGCTGCGTCGCTGTCAGGCGGCGCAACGTGTGAGAGAGATTCGAACAGGCTTCGACTAGCCTGTTTTCCATCTTTCTTATCACCTTTTTTGTGCTCAGAAGATGGTTGCTTGTCACGACTGGATGAGCGATGTTTGAACTGCGAATCCTTGTCTTTGCTAGTTCTGTCAGAGTCTCTTTTAGTGGAGGTGGAGCGATGAGAATCACTCTCTCTATGACTTGAGGATTTTGACCTATCATGATGTGATTCAGTTTTAGAACGTTTAGCTTCATGGCTGGAAGACTTATCAGAAGTCTGAGGTTTTGAACTGGAAGACAGGGAATGGGACGATGAGTGATGACCTGACCCTTTATGAGATGATGAATGCTTGACATGTCTTGAGGATTTATCAATGTCCTCCTCCTCGCTATAATCATCCCTCACAGAACTAGACCTAGACTCACCACTCAGTGATCTCCTATGCTTTGACTTCTTGTCAATTTTGTCTCTGGAGTGATGGTGATTACCACTTTTTTCTTCTGATGAACGATGATGTGAATGGACTACACTGTCATGATGACCATCGGACCTGGATCTACTCCCCGAGTGATGTGAGGAATGATTTTCACTTCTGTCCCTGTTGTCATGACTGGACTGTTTATGTTTATCACTTTTCTCTTTAGAATGATGACTAGGTTTTCCGCTTGAAGAAAGCCTCTCGGTCTTATCTTTGGAGTGATGACTAGAATGACTGTGGGATTTGCTGTGACCAGATGAACGGTCTGAGGAGGGGTGGGAATAGGACTTTTTGTCCGCCGTCACAGAGCGTTCATGACTGCTGGAACTTTGGTGGTGGTGATGTCGCTCACTGCTTGAAGTTCTGTGATTGTCACCTCTAGAGGTGTGGTGACTTGTGTCACTAGTGCTATGTTTAGACCTATCACCTTTGTGGGATATTTCTCGATGGCTGGAAGACTTGTGTTGGTGGGGAGAGGTGTGCGGGACTTCCTTCACCCTCTCTCGTTCTCTATGGCTGTCTTTACCCGAAGACCTGGAATGATGTTCTTTAACGGACTCATGATGACGATGACTGGACGATGATGTGTGTTCTCTATCCTTTTTGTTTTGATGGTGATGAGAGCGTTTATGGGGTGACCTGTCCCTGGACGAAGCTCGTGAACTTTGACGAGAATTGTCAGAATCGTGTCTGGATTCTTCTCCACTGTCACTGGCAGGGCGACGGCTTCCTGAGGATGACCGACGCGAACGGTTATCACTGTCGCTATCATACCTCCTCTCATCTTCGGATGCGGATGGTGGATGATCCGATGTCTCCTCTCTGCTGCTGCTTGCCTGAGGGCTGTGATATGACGCCACCTCTTCTTCTTCTTCCCCCGCGCTGCCGTCACCTTTGTCACTTCTCTCATCTCGACCGTCACTGCTTCTGGCGTCGCTTTCCTCTCTGGCTTCTTTGGACGCATCGCTTTCTTCCTGTTCTCGTCCACTTCCTTCTTCGTCTCGGTCGGAACCTTTGTTGTCTGAGTGGTGTGCTGATTCAGCTTCTGAGCCGGAGTTGGCGCTGCCGTCTTCTTCATCACTGGAAGCTGGTTTTCTTTTTACCGCCACACGAACCAAGCGCTTCCAATCATCAACCAACTTCCGGGCCAATTCTCCAAGCTCTCCGTCTTTCTTGCGGAAACCATTCACTGCTTTGCCCAGTCCTGTTTCCTAGAAACAAAAATGTATGAAATGTTATCAAATAAGACTTTGTTTTTATAAACTTTTCTTTACAAAAATGACAGGGAGGCTGGGGGTAGAGGTGGGGGAGGTGAAACCGACACCCTTGAAAGCAGGGCATGGCTGTCTTAATAATAGCAAGATAAAAAGTCAAACATACATCTCATGAAAGTCCACTCTGTATTTAAGTGCACGTTGGCGCTGCAACCCATGAATACAGCACAAAGCAAACACAAAAATGAAAACAACAAATAAACAAACAATAACAAATAAAAATTACCAACATCTGGGAATGCAGATTGATACTCAACTCAGTCGTACATTATAAAATAATGTAATCCTTACTGCAAAAGGTTAGTTGTCGAGTGGTCAGTATTTCAACCTTTCCTGGGTCAGTCAGTTATTATCTCAATGAAGTCTTGTCAGATACAGCTAGAGAGTATGACGGATGCATGTGTCCGGCAGACAGAATTTTCCTTGTGTGAACCGAAATTAATCAAAATGAAATAAACCTATTCCTGGGATGCTTGGCCAATTTTGTAGCAATTCTTTCTCTTCAGACCATTAATCTATCATTCCACAGTATTTCTGTATGTGTTTAAATCGACTCACTTTGTGCCCAAGTTCCCAGAATCACTTGTATTTCAACACAGGGACCCCACAGGCACAAGTTTCACAGTACGGCATGGATTTCTCTCTCTGTGTGTGTGTTGTGTGTGTGTGTGTGTGTGTGTGTGTGTGTGTGTGTGTGTGTGTGGTGCGTGCGTGCGTGCGTGCGTGCGTGCTGCGTGCGTGGTGCGTGCGTGCGTGCGTGTTTATGCATGCGTGTGCGTGCGTGTGTGTGTGTTCCTACAACCAATATTCCCAGTACAGCAGAAAAATTGAATAATTGTGGTACTGAACCTATGCAGAAGGATGTAGAATGTCATGGAAATAATTACAGTGTGCCAAGAAACTTAGAAAGCTTGCGTTCTCAGGCCTACACATCCATTTCTGGGTTACTTATAACAAAAAAGATGTCAGGAATATTCACATCTAATGAAATTATGCAATCAGTTCATTTCTTGTATTTTTCAGTGGTGTTTATTTCATGTTTGAGCTGTTTGTGGTCAATTTTTTTTTTACGCTTTGGAGATGTGCCCCTTTGAATGTGACTCCACTGAGTTAAGATCAACATTCTGACTCCCTAGAGGTCCTTATTCAGGAGACATTTAAACATCAGACAGACCTGCTGACTCTCATTACCACTCAAGAGTAGCACTTGGGCAAAAGCGAACATAGCAAATGATGTAAAAGTAGCAGGGCACACATCCATTAAAGAAACTTGCACAAACACAGAATCTAATTTTGAAAATTTATGGTTTTACTGTTACACTTTACTGTGCATTATGCATGGAGGGTATTGACAAATGAGCATCCGATGAAAGAATACTTGTACACACTGTATACTTCTGCACTGGTTTCCACTTTTTCGATTCATAGGGATTGTCACTGTTCTGTCACACTTTCTAATCCAGAGATTCTCCTTGTCTTTCCGCCCTAACAAGGTGTTCTGAATTGATCAACCATGGTTCGAATTTTGATAATGAGCACAACTCTGATTAGCTCATACTGAATAAGCCACATCCATGGTAGAAAGGATGGGACATATGATGACTACTTTACATCAAAATTAAATCAAGTTCTATTCTGAACATCACCTTGAAAGCAAACGCTTTTGGCTTATGCGCCAATATTGTAGCATAACACTGCACACTTGAGCGCCTACATACACATGCAGACCTCTCTCTCTCTCTCTCTCCAGAGTAACAATTTGAACATGGCTGAAACAGGATAGCAGATGGCAAGCAGATGTAACATGCTATACTAGAAGTGTAGCAACATTTTGCAGGTTTACACTGATAAATGGATGACTCTGGTAAAGGATCCTTTCATTCCATGTCATCACCATCACATTACCACCACAAGCTACACTAGTACATACCTGTAGGAGGTTGACAGTCACAGGAACAGAGGTCAGTTTTCTGAGAACTTGGAACACCTGTCCACAAACCATGAGACATTATAAATCAACACTATCATGAAGACTGTCTTTGAGCCTTGTCATAAAAAAACAGCATTCCACCTCTCAAAAGTAGAACACTTGAGGAGACTATTGAAATTACTGAAATACATAAAATCATACATCAGAATCTGATGGATGATGGCGTTAACATTACTAAAGTTGTCTGAAGGTCATTCAATAATAGACAGAATGTCCTAATAACATAAAAAGGTAATTGTACAGTGTTGTTAGAGCAGCACTGAAAAAGATGAAACAGGAAAAGCCCCAGGACCACACAACATTACCACAGAGATGATTGAAGCCCTGGATCATGGAGGAATTTGGCATAGCAAAAATAACAGTCCTCCTAAATGAAATTTATGACACTGGAAAAATCCCCAAAGATATGTCAAAATCAATTTTCAATGCACTTCCAAAGAAGACAGGGGCTATAGAATGCGAACTCCATTGCACAATCAGTTTGATGAATCATATAACAAAAATCCTGTTAAGAATAATCATGATGAGGACAAGGAATAGAATCAAAAGAGAAATAACAGAACAGTGTGGATTTGTGGAGGGGAAAGGAACTATTAATGTCATATACATCCTAAGAACTATCATAGAGAGGTCAATTGAGATGAATAAGGATTTGTATTTATGCTTTGTTGACTATACCAAGGCTTTCGATCGGGTACGACATGAAGAATTGATCAACCAACTGGAGAGACTCAATGTTGATGGAAAAGATCTACGAATAATCAGGAATATGTACTGGGAACAAACAGCTGCAATGAGAATAGAAAACAATATAAGCTCTTCTCAAAACATCAAAAGAGGAGTCATACAGGGTTGTGTTTTGTCACCAGATCTGTTTTCACTATATAGCGAAAACATCATGAGAAACCTAGAAGAAGACCCTGGATTAAAGGTTGGAGGGAAAATGATAAACAACATTTGGTATGCAGATGACACCGTGCTAATTGCAGAAAATGAAAGGGACCTACAAAACCTTGTGAATATACTAGAAATAGAAAGCAAAGGTAAGGGGTTGGAACTAAACAGCAGGAAGACTGAAGTCATGGTGATCAGTAAAAAGCATGAAATCCCCTCATGCAAAATAACAGCAAATGGCACAACCTTGACACAGGTTAATAAGTTCAAATACCTGGGAACGGTCATTTCATCAGACAGCAGATGCACATCGGAAATAGCTGGCAGAATCGGCCAAACCAAAACAGCATTCAAGAAGATGACAAGCATTCTTATCAACAAATGCCTATCAATTAACATCAGAAAGAGAGTCCTTGAATGTTATATAGAACCAATACTGTTGTACGGATGCGAGGCGTGGACAGTCAGCAAGCAAAGCCAGAGCAAGATCGAGGCAGCCGAGATGTGGTTTCTCAGAAGAATGTTGAGAGTTCCATGAACAGCAAAGAAAACAAACGAGACAGTCTTGATGGAGGCAGACACAAGTAGATCACTCATAAGGAAGATTAGGAAAAGACAAGCAACATTTATAGGCCATTTTATGAGGAAGGGGGATTTGGAGCACCTGGTCACAACGGGAAAGCTGGAGGGAAAGAGAGCAACAGATAGACCCAGGGAGAGAATGCTGGACGGACTTGCAGATGTGGCTGGGGATGAGGAGGGTGGGGGAGATGCTGGGGCAACGAGAGATAGAGATGGTTGGAAGTCCATGGTCGCCAACGCCATGTGACAGGGCACCTGATGATGATGATGATGACAGTGTTGTAAAGTGTTAAACACACTGGATGGATTGTTTATGATCCAATTACAAAATTATGTGCACATATTGTGATATCAATTGTTACTTCACACTGGGTGCTGTCATTCCAAGCATCATATTCATAACAATGTTTAGCATTGAAGAACAATGCAAGTACATTTAAACCGACTTTCATAAAGAAGGTTCTGGCACAGATACATGAAAATATTAATGAAACGTAGGCTGCAATTTACAGGTAGGTGTCAATTATTATAAACTTTATGAGGAAGGGGGATTTGGAGCACCTGACAGACAAGAGGAAATTTCTAGCACAGAATTTCCAGAAGGTGGGGATACTATTTATACTGAAAGAGCCCCCGGCAACCCAGTGGGGGGCAGCACATGAAATGAATGAATATGAAAGTACTTCAACAAAAAGTCATACATAAAGTTAGACATTTGTTTGTTTGTTTGTTTTTATCCTACTATGACTAGAAACTTTCACGTATCACCTTTACCATGGTCTTTTGTTGGTGTCCCCACAAAGTATTTTCAGCACGCTCATACTCTTCTGCTAGATTAGATTCGCTTTCTTATCACTAGACTTTTTTCACCTGTGGAATTCAGGCTGCTCTCTCCAGGCAAAGTATGTTGCTAAAGTGCACAGACACTTTTTTCCCACCACCACACCCCCTCCCATCTTCCCATTTTTTCATGTATTGTTGTGTACGCATGAAACTGAAAGTGGATTTTCTATAGAATTTTGCCAAAAATAATTCTCTTGCTGCTGTCATGGGATTTTTTACATGTGCTAGGTGCATACCACACACATGAATTCTCAGTTTTATTATCTACTCTGAAGGACCAGCACCCTCAGTCTATTTGGGGTGAGGGGAGGAAATAATCCCTGTCTGACACTGTGACAGCGAAGAGAAAAATCACAAAGATGGCAGAAAAATATCTGCTGTAGTATTTAACAATCTAACATTTGTACGGATGTGAGGTGTGGACAGTCAACAAGCAAAGCCAGAACAAGATTGAGGCAGCCGAGATGTGGTTTCTAAGAAGAATGTTGAGAGTTCCATGGACAGCAAAGAAAACAAACGAGACAGTCTTGATGGAGGCAGACACGAGTAGATCACTCATAAGGAAGATTAGGAAAAGACAGGCAACATTTATAGGCCATTTTATGAGGAAGGGGATTTGGAGCACCTGGTCATAACGGGAAAGCTGGAGGGAAAGAGAGCACCAGGTAGACCCAGGGAGAAAATGCTGGATAGACTTGCAGAGGGGCTGGGGACGAGGAAGGTGGGGGAGATGTTAGGGGCAATGAGAGATAGAGACAGATGGAAGTCCATGATCGCCATCGCCATGGGGCATGGCACCTGATGATGATGATGAACATGAATGGGGCCATTTCAACAAATGATTTTGAATGTGACATCTCATGTCATGAATAAGAATTAAGATATTATCAATAATACCTTTAACATTGTTAAAAATAGTGTTACAATTTCATATCAATGACAATTAAAAAAAAAAAGATTCCAGGGTAGAAGAGATGGGAAGGAAAGATTTGTGTGTGTTTGTGTATGTGTGAAAGTGTGGGTATGTGTGCAAAGTGTGTTGTGTGTGTTGGGTCTGTTGGCACGTGTTATGTTATGTGTGAACATGTACCATGCATGTGTGCATGTGTCTTGTGTGTGTGTGATGTTGGTGATAGAGAGAGAGAGAGAGAGAGAGGAAAAAGAGAGAAAGAGAGAGAGAGAGAGAGAGTAGGAGGAGTAGGCAAAACAGACTGATTTCTGATGAGTATAAAAATGGAGTGGTAAAGTTTACATTCGCCCAACTGGGCATGTGCTTTCTGACATGACAGAGCAAAAATACTTCTCTTTCTCTGGACATGACTGCGAAAAGATTTCAACAGTCCACTGCCTGAAAAGTTCTTAGACGCTTAAAATCGTACCTTCACAAACAACAAATACCATCAAACCATTGATCATCTTCTCAAAAAGGAAAAATAGAAGTGGCCGAAAATCTCTTAGGAAAAGAAAAACAAGAGCTATCATCAAACATGGGTAGTGGTACCATCTCAAAAGTAACACTGCACAGACTCCTACAGCACAGAATGGAAAGAATTCAGGCTTTTCCTGAGAAGACCTATGTAGAAATGAAATGTGAAGAAAGGGAAAAGACAGCTGGAGATGGGGGAGGTTGTCAAACCATTTGTGTGTGTTTGGGTTTGTTGGTTAAAAGTTGTCTTAGTGTGCATCTCAGTTTGTCATAATATTTGTCAACCTTTTCTTTTGCCTTCTTTTATTCTTTTGTGTCTGTGCTGGTTGTTGTATATATGCAAGTGTATATAAGTATACATGTGTGTGTTTTCTTTGTTTTGTTTGTTTGTTTGTTTGTGTTATGTGTTTCCTTTGTTGTTGTTCATGGTGGTGGTGGTGGTAGTGTTTTTTTCTGCTTTTGTTTGGCTTTGTTTTTTTGTTTTTGTTTTAGTACTGTTTCATTTTGTTGTGCTGCAGTTTGTTTACTTGCATGATTCATTGCATAGTCATCGAACATTGTGATGTGTGGGTATGAGAGAGAGAGAGAAGAGAGAGAGAGAGAGAGAGAGAGAGAGAGAGAGAGAGAGAGAGAGAGAGAGAGAGAGACTGAGACTGAGACACAAAGAGAGAGAGAGAGAGAGAGAGAGAGAGACTGGTGTGTGTGTGTGTTGTGTGTGTGTGTGTGTGTGTTTGTGTGTGTGTGCACGCATGCTCTTACTGCTGTTTCATATCTCTTATATACCTACCTATTCCTTTTTTCCCTTGGTAGACGACAAACTGAAGGAGCTGTGATTAAAGATATTATTTTCATCATCATCATGCTGATACAGTGATAGGCAGTGGAGACCACCTTGCAGTATTGACTGGTTGGGGGGGGGGGGGAATGGGAGGAGAAGGGGGGGCTTTCTGCTGTGATGTGAGACAAGTTTATAGGCCTACTTAATGGCTAGTGGTGTGTTCATTCAGACCTTTCTCTTTTATTTCTATTTATTTCATTACTTTTTGAAGATGAGATACAGAGATACACATGTCACTGCAATGTAACCAGATTATTCCAATTACAGACTGATACAAATACTAATCTAAAAATAGTAAGATGTAAAGCCCATAACTGGGTAGGACCTCAGGACCAGCTCATGGGTTTATGTGCAGGTTTGTGCCATGATCATTTTGGACCTTCTCCATCATGACACCAGTGGGATCAGTGCATACAGAATTCATTCCGAGCGCACAGACGTCACCTTGAGAAACTGAAATTGCTGCAGTCAGTGAATCTCCAATATTTGTTATCAAAGCCACAGCTGTTACCGTCAAGCAAGCCGCTGCGACACAATTCAAACAAAATTCGCTGTCTTTAACCAATAGAAGTTACAAAATACAACCACAGAACAATTCGTCGACATTCATATTTAAAAAATGATTCTTACCTTATCTCCGTCAGGGTGTGCTACCAAGTAGGCCTTGTATTTCTTCAACTTGTGTTTTAATTCATCCTCCATGATGATGGTTGTGATAAAGGGACGTCAGTCTATGAAGAACTGTCTGTACGGGAAGTCAACAGACCCACCTTCTTCCGGAAGTGCGTCAAACTTGTCTCGGGTAAATTCCCGAGATGAATCCATTTTCCTTGCAACTATTTATATGCTTACAAAAAAATCATCACAATATGAATTCTGACTTATTCAGTCCGAAAAATAACACGGAAAACCAAACCAACCAAAGATGCTCAACCGATGCTTAAACTGCCAATGCTCATGGTTACGGCGCTGTTTTGTTGTGGCTAGTGAACATAAGGCTCCTTATGTCATATCGATCACCCCCACCCCCTCACTCCTCCCATTCCCACACAATCAACTTATAAAATCGGCAGCTTGTATACATATGCGAGGGTCATCTACCATTATTATTAACTAAAATTTCGTAATATCTTGAGAAGTAATTATCGCCGCACTTTGAAACTTTTCACACAGCTACACACAGCAGCCTCCATAGCTCAGTGGTTAGAGCACTGGTCTTGTAAACCAGGGGTCGGGAGTTCGATCCTCCCTGGGGACTTATTTTTAGGGAGAAGAGTGACAGAATGGTTCAGACGTTCGCCTGCAATAACCAAACTCGAGGTTCCAGGGTTCGCTCCCCGTAGAGGCCTCGAATTTTCTCCTCAGTTTGACCAGGACCGGAAAATCGAACAAGGGGACAAAAAACGAATCGGATCCGTGTGCTAAAGATCCCACGGCAGTTGAAAATCGTGAAGAGCAGAGAATTGCCCAGCTGTCTTGGTATAAAACATTGGAAGACCAATAAGCCTTCTTGCTTTTCTGAAGTCTTAGAAAAAAAAAAAAAAAAAAAAATATATATATATATATATATATGAATATGAATTTGAATAGAGGGACAGGGGATGGGGCCCCCCCCCCCCCCCTCGTGGTGATGGCCCCGGGAAAAGTTGAGGTCTCTGCCATCTCACTCCCCTACGATCGCAGGGTTATGGAATTCTCTAGGTAGGACCTCAGGATATGGCCAGCTCGTGGGTTTATGCGCAGACTTAAGGCTTGTGCCATATCATTCTGGATCTTCTCCATCACTTGGCACCTGTGACGTTAGTGCAAATGGAATTCATTCCGAACGCGGATACGTCATTTTGAGAAAATGAAACTGAAACTGAAACACACACCTGTCCCCACCTGATTATTCCGGGATCACGGCCAGGATCAACAAGAATGGACTGTAGCCAAAGGCTTAGTCAAAAAAAAAAAAAAAAAAAAAAAAAAGCAAGGTAAGGGAAACATGGTAATAAAGGAAATAAGAAAGGAGAGCATACCAACAGAATTCAGAGGAGAGTCCAGCAAGGCCGACAAGGGCAATGGACAATGTGAAAAAGTACACTCCAAAGAACTTCAGCGAGAACGACGTGTGGCATATGGCGGGCGGACTCTCAGCTCAGGATCAGTTCCACTATGATCCTCAGACCTGTACATCACTGCATTCAATGCAAATCTGGTGAAAAGGGAGAAATCAGATGACCTTTCGTGCCCCCTCTGCCAGGGCAAACAAACTGTGGAACCACTACTAGTCACCATGGTGTAATGGTTAGTGCAACGGACTACGGACTGGAAGGTTGTGGGTTCGAATCCCTGTCAATCCGTTGAAAATTCTGTGTGGAATTTTTCAGCTACAACCAGCTCCTACCTAGATCTGAGCGTGTGCTATGGGCTCATTGGGAAGACTGGGACCACACAGTCGAGTCTCATCCATTTCACAGATGTGTCTTTGAGAGTGTTGCTTATAGTTTCTGGCCAACATCGTAGGTGTCTATGCCTCTCGGGCCTGGTTGACACTAGGATGTTATGATGGTAAGCATAGAATACAGCCCTGTCACGCAGATGATCTTTTTCACACACCCGGTAGTTCATAGAAGGGTAATAGGCTACACTGAGAACTGGACGATCATCTTGCAGTTTTATGCTCTGAACGGAAAGCATTTTTACGGGCTTCATTGACGACACTGAGTAGATAATGTCTATGTGATATGAATCTGGTCATTTCATCTGCTTTGCCATGGAAGTCATCATCATCTGAAGAGAGGCGTCGTAGTCGCAAGATCTGAGAGTAGGGAATGCTGTTTTTGGTGTTGGAAGTGTGCGATGATCGATAGTCCAGATAAGAATGTGAGTCTGTTGGTTTTTAGCGGATTGTAGTAACCAATTTTTTCAGATTGAAGTGAAACTTCGATGTCTAGAAAGCACACAGATGTGTTTGAAATTTGGATGAATGAAAAATCTGAACGTAGTGTAAGAATTCTAAGAGTTGGTCATGACTGAGGGACGTCACACCAATGCCATCATCAGTGCATCTTTTGTATATTTCAGGTTTTGATTTCTTGTATTGTTGTTTGATTTGTTGTTCCAAGAATCCCGTGAACAGACAGGCATTCACAGAGCCCATTTTTGTACCCATTGCGACTTTGCTAATTTGTGAAAATATCTCCTCACCAAATGAAAATGTTCATTGTTAGGACCAGTTCTGCAAGTTGGATGAGGGTTGATGTAAAGATGTCTGACCATCAGGTCGTTTTTCTAGATAATATTGGACAGCTTTTAATCCATCAGAATGGGGTATACATGTGTACAGAGAGGTGACATCTAATTCCGTTATTGTCACCTAACCATAGGTCACAAAATGATATGAACAAGATTTCTTCAGTTGAATCCGTATCTTTACCAAATTATTAGTGTGTGTGTGTGTGTGTGTGTGTGTGTGTGTGTGTGTGTGTGTGTGTGTGTGTGTGTGTGTGTGTGTGTGTGTTTATGTGTGTGTATGTGTGTGTTTGTTTGTGTGTGTGTGTGTATGTGTGTGTATGTGTATGTGTGTGTTGTGTGTGTGTGTGTGTGTGTGTGTGTGTGTGTGTGTGAGAGAGAGAGAGAGAGAGAGAGAGAGAGAGAGAGAGAGAGAGCTTGTGTGCATGACTTTTTGTCTATATATAAATGATGTATTAGAAAGATGTTTTCATCCTTTCATTTACCAACTGTGTGTCAAAAATTTTAATGTGGACCGCTGAGGAGTCACACGTGTATAGGTTTGGAAGTCAGGGCGCCAAGGGCTAGGTCACACAGACCAAAACAAAAATCACAGAAAAAACAACAACAACCAACCAACCAACCGACCGACCAACCAACCAACTAGCCAACCAACCAACGAAGCAAACAACGAACAAACGAACGAACGAACGAACAAACGAACGAACGAACGAACGAACGAACCAACCAACCAACCAACCAACCAACCAACCAACCAACTAGCCAACCAACCAACGAAGCAAACAACGAAAGAAGGAACGAAGGAACGAACGAAGGAACGAAGGAACGAAACAACGAACCAACTAACCAACAAACGAAAGAACGAACGAAGGAACGAACGAACGAACCAAGCAAGCAAGCAAGCAAGCAACCAAAAACAAAACCCAACCAACCAACCAACCAACCAACCAACCAACCAACCAACCAACCAACCAACCAACCAACCAACCAACCAACCAACCAACCAAACAATTAACCAATTAACCAACCAAGCAAGCAAGCAAGCAAGCAAGCAAGCAACCAACCAAAGTGCATAAAATCAGTACATTTTTTTCTAGGAAGATGTGTAAACAAGCACTTTCTCAGGATCTGTTGTCAGTATTTACATTACGTTTTCACTGTTGGAACAAATCCAAAACAAGCGCGACCGCCCGCGTTCAAGCAAACAAGAACCAGAAAAAACAAACAAACAAACAAAACAAACAAACAAAACAAACAAAAACAAAAACAAACAAACAAACACGAAAATAGAATCAGAACGTGTATTTGATACAACCAGTCAAGATAGGCACAAATTTTCGGCCAACTGGCTTTTGTCAAGCGTAAACGTAAGATGACAAACGAGCAAACAACTAATAAACAAAATATTGAGAAAATGACAAATACTCTCCTGCTGCTTCGTCCAGGCCCTTTCCTCCCACTGGACGAAGCAGCTGTGAAATTTTAGTTTTTTCCTCCTGATTTTTGTATTTGTTGTTTGCTCGTTTGTGTCTTACGTTTACGCTTGACAAAGGCCAGCTGGCCGAAATTTGCGCTGTCTTGTCTGGTTGGATTGAATACGCCTTCTGTTGTTGTTTTTTTTTTTCTCCTGGTTATAATGTTGGAACAGTCTACCATTGCGTCACGTACAGTGTGATTCTAAGCTGATGTCTCTGCAAGGTCACAGTGATCCTGAAAAATACAAAATGTGAAGTTTTATGAAAAAATGATTTTGGAAAATAAAATGAGATATTTTTTAGAATGGCTTGATTACACTTATAGTGGTGGTGTGACCGTGATGTCACAGATTACGTGTTAAGCCAGTGTTGATGCCACCCTTACAAGTGACAAGGTGTGTTCCCACCCCCCCACACACAACATCTTTGCCCACCCCCGCTCATCCATATCTTTTGTCTCTCGCCTGTTCGGCTTATCAGAACATAACGTGGGGTGAGTAGGAAGCGAACTTATCGCAGCGATTTCATTGGTCCTTCCTTGCTTCGCTCCCTTGGCACGCCGAGGCAACGCAAGTCAGGCCACAAGGTTGATTTATCTACCTTGATTCACGAGACGGACAAGTCATGCTGATATTCTCTCATTCTCCCCTCATTTTTCTTCTCTTGTTTGCCGTCTGCGTGTTCAGAGGTCTGTCTCCTATGCGCTAGGTACGTGAGATTTTTGTGGGGTAACGCAAGATAGGAGCCTTTTAGCTGACCCTGTCTTCTGCTGTGAAATAAGCGCCGTACATTGACATCCAAACCAAGTGCGACCGCCCACATTCAAGCAAGCAGGAACCAGGGAAACTTGTAAACTGGAATCAGAACATACATTTAATACAACCAGGCAAGACAAGCACAACTTTTCTTCAACCAGTTGGCCTTTGTCAAGCTTAAACGACAGACAAAAAGAAAGAAAGAAAAAAC
>JAPXFY010000033.1:14182928-14192928 GCA_030674185.1 Monoplex corrugatus | reverse complement strand
GCAAGCCCTACGCTGTGCCTCCTCGTGGCGACAGGCGGTAACTGAGCACCTCACGGACTCGGGCTGAATCTCGTAGGACTCGGAGGAGGTCTGGCCCCCACACGTGAGGCATGCAGGCCCACCGGCGTGTGGACACGCCCTGGTGCCCACGAACCAGATCCCCAAGCTATGGGTAAATAGCTCCACTGCTTTGTGGACATCTCGGGAGAGAGTAAGGCTAAGGGAGTTAACCCTAAAAAAAAAAAAAACCCGATGGAAGGCAAGGGGAAACCACCATCGTAGTTTTTCCCCAGGAAAACCATGGACAGGAGAAAGAAAAAGAAGAAAGTTAACGACGAACCAATACTGTTGTACGGATGCGAGGCGTGGACAGTCAGCAAGCAAAGCCAGAGCAGGATCGAGGCAGCCGAGATGTGGTTTCTCAGAAGAATGTTGAGAGTTCCATGGACAGCAAAGAAAACAAACGAGACAGTCTTGATGAGGCAGACACAAATAGATCACTCATAAGGAAGATTAGGAAAAGACAAGCAACATTTATAGGCCATTTTATGAGGAAGGGGGATTTGGAGCACCTGGTCACAACGGGAAAGCTGGAGGGAAAGAGAGCACCAGGTAGACCCAGGGAGAGAATGCTGGACGGACTTGCAGAGTGGCTGGGGATGAAGAGGGTGGGGGAGATGCTGGGGGCAACGAGAGATAGAGATGGTTGGAAGTCCATGGTCGCCAACGCCATGCGGCAGGGCACCTGATGATGATGATGACATTCTTTGGCCCACACTGTGCAGTTGTTCTGTTACTGTTCAGTTTGCATACTTTGTCTTCAGTGGATATCACCTTAAGCTACATACTGGCACACCTTTCTGCACCCTAACCATTAGCATCCAGCATCGTCATCAGTGATAACAAAGCAAAAACTTAACCCTGCGACTCCCTCACCCTATACACCAGCTTCCTGCAAAAAACTGATTGATACGGTTAGGAATCAAAGAGTTAAGTTTTCGCATCTGGTGGATGGTGTGCGGGAGCCAAAGGGTTAAAAGGTCCAATGATTCCTCAAGACAACATAATTTAGTGATTCGTCATTTCGCTTCGAGATGAAGACTCAAAACAGCCGCATGTTTTTTTCTACACGTTATAATGATACGTCGAGAACATAACCAACATCAGTGGCCTAAACATTCAAGAAGTTGTCCACAAAAGTCAAGACAGAGCGGTCTGGAGGGAGGTGGTGGTGTCAAAGAGTGCAGCGGCCAACACTGAACCCGGTGATGCCCACAGGTGAGACAGGTGAAGTGAGACGGCTGGGCGTCCTCTTCAGGATCGGAGATACAGGGCAAAGAAAACAAAGTGTTTTTATTTGTTGGTTTGTTTGCTTTTCAGGGCATCGAATAAATTTATTACAACTTTGAGAAAGCCCTCTTCCATATGCAAGTTTATACAAGAACAATATTATTTGGGATCGGTACGTAAACATCAAGTTTTTATTCATTGTTATTTTTGTTTAAAGCCCAGCCGACTGTGTAGAGCCATATCAGGGCTACAACCATTTCAAAACACACACAACAGGTAAAAATAGAAAAGAAAATCAAATACAATGCATTCGCGCACATAATCTAAGGAGATGCCCCTGGCCTTGACCACTCTGTCGAATTTATCATACAGATTAAAAAATATACTTGAATACAAATCTAAACATATCTAGGAACACTAAAACACATATAAAAACGGGGACCTAAATTACCCAAAATGGTTTTCGCATATCTCATTTCCCTAGAGCCAAAAATGCATACAATACATGTACCCAATCATCAATCCTAAAAGAAAGTACGTAAGAATTTATCGAACACATACAGGTGAATGGACCAGCAAGGCAGAACATATCAGGAAGAAATGACAGGAAGCAAAGGAACAAGGCAGAAACAAAGAGAGTGACAGAAAAGACGAAATTTCCAGCACAGAGTTTCCAGAAGGTGGGGATACTTTTTATACTGAAAAAGCCCCCGGCATCCCATGGGGAAAAATCAAGTCAAAATTTTTTAGCTTATATCGGAAGTGGAAAATTTCAAATTCACATTTTTGTTGTTCTGTGGTGGTATTTCTTCGCAACCGAAGCCGAACCGTTGCTTATAAATACGCAAACATTGAAAGATAATCAGAAATAACTATTGAAAACAAATGTTCTCTTTAATCTTATATCGAAAGTCGATGCTTCGAATTTTTGACATTTTTTGTTTCAGTGTTATCATGAAGGATGGTCCAGGGTATCACTTACTGTGACCTTGAAAAAGCTTAATATGAAACAAACCTTGACGTGCATCAAGGGCATTAATAGACTGTCACAATAAACTAGTCAGACTACAGACTGGATGTTATGGGTTCGAATCCCCAATAGTCTCTTGAAAAATCATTGTGGGATATTTGGGCTCTAACCGACTCCTACCCAGAGTTAAACATGTTATGGGCTCTTTAGGAAGACTGGGACAACACAGTCGAATCTCATCCGCTTCACAGATGCGTCATTGAGGGTGTTGCTCAAATCTTCTGACCAGCACCGCAGGTGTGTCTGTCTCTCGGGCCTTGTTGATGCCAGGTTATATTATGGAAGTAATGTAGAGTAACTTCAGTATTGGAATCATCCTTACATTGCCCCGTCACGCCGTCTCAGTCCAAGATAGAACTCCATTGCATCATGATTATCATTCTCATCGTCAACGTCATCATCGCATTGTAAAAACTTTGTCAGCTTCTGTGGCCATCAGAATGGCGTAGGAAATAGGACCAAAATAAAATAAAATAGAATAAAATGGAATAAAATAAAATGAAATAGGCGTAACAAAGGGAGACAAAGCGAGCCAATCAAGGGGGGGTTTCATGCGGTCCCTATACGCAAGCAAAGCTAGCGGCTACGTTAGCGAAGCGTATTGGTCTCGAGAGATGCTAGCTTACAATTTCAAGATGGTGACCGCGTGTGTATCCGGGTTCACATCTTTGTCCTCTGTTGTTGTCGTAGTTACATTTGCCGTAAAAATGGTTATGATGTTTGTCAGTATTGAAGAGACATCAGGCAAAGGGTCGTCGGCAACTTTACTCAGAATAAACAAATTCACGTGTATTTTTTATGGTTTTGGACTTACTAGGTTTGCTAGATTTGCTACACCCGTTTTGTACACACGCTGATCCCTGGACTAGCTAGCCACTAGCAAATAGCTTTAGCTTGATTTGCTACGCCCTACGAAACTCGCCCCAGTTCCCAGTTTTGTCCATATACGAGCGTACAGTCATACCGATAGCGATGGTGGTGAAGTGGATGGCCATCAAACTTGGTCTTATCGGCGTTGACTTCCATGCCATAACTTGTTGATGTTTCATCAGTCTTTCAACGAGCTTGGTGAATTTTTGCTCACTATCATTACACAGTCACTATCACCGTCATCACAGTTATCTCTCTATGATTAATCTAGCGTCTTTCTTGCTTATTTTTACGAACAGCCTCAAACGCAGACTGTTTTTATATATATTCGAAAAGAAAAAAAGTCCTGTTGAAAAAAAAAATTGTCACATAACTTCAGTTATTGCATAACGCAGACTGTTTTTATTCGAAAAGAAAAAAAAAACTGTTAAAAAATTAGCTTGTCACATAACTTCAGTTTCTGAATCATTCTTACATTGCGAAATCATCTGCAAAAAACTGAATGTATGTCGATTTCTTATTAAATCATGAAATCCTGCTAACCCTTCTTAAATGGGACCCCTTCAGGACCTCCACCTCCACCCCCCCGATGTACACACAATACCTAGGCCTGTATCTGTACCTCCGTCCCACCTGTAAGTTCCTTATCTACCTGGCAGGCTCAGTGATCGTACGATGGGCGGGTGGGAGGTAGATTAAACTTTTGCGACCATAGACATGGACATAAAGATAGAAAACACACTGTCGCACTCTGTGATATCACCGTCTTGCTATGACACGTTTTACTACGTTTCTTTCTTAAACACATTTGTATTATGGGGCACTCATGTACACAGAGCTGTATGTAGCGGTACCGTGTTATTCAAACAGCTGCAATTCAGATCTGTGGGAAATTTCAGGGGCGGATTGTGGTCTTAATACAGACGAGGCTCAAAGAAATCTAGGAGGGGGCGGGGGGGGGGGGGGCGGCTTCGGGGGCATGCTCCTTCAAGAAATTTTGTGTCCTGGGTTAAAATACCAACCATTTTGTATATTTTATTGATGAAAGCAGGTATTTGCTTAAACTTTAGAACACTTATCGTGTTACCTGACTTGTCTCCTCCTTGTTTTTGCTGACAGGAGTAATTCTTATTGAAGGAGATGGGGGGAAGGGTTGAGTTGTCGTTTCTTTAAAGTGGGTCTACATGTAGATACTCGTTCTTTTGTTTTGGCATTGTGCACGGAACAGATTTCAAATTACATTTCTGTGGACAGCTCGGGCAAGGAGTGAGGATCCAAAGACTTTGGTCCCCCCCCCCCCCCTGAAAGTTTCTATCATTAAAACAATGACAACACAACAACAACAACAACAGAGGGCTATAATGTAAACAATCAATGTAAAAAACAATCATTGTGAATGGAGACATACATGGCAAAACATGCCAAATATGCAAAGAAAAACGAGACAATCTCTAAGGAGGCAGACATAAGAAGATTAGGAAAAGGCAAGGAACATTTATAAGACATTTTATGAGGAAAGGGGAGTTACAGCGCTTGGTCACAACAGGAAAGCTTGAGGGAAAGAGAACGCCAGGTAGACCCAGGGAGAAAATATTGGACGGACTTGCAGGGTGGCTAAAGACAGAGAATTTAGAGATGTACTTGCAGTGACAGGGGATAGATTCGTGTGGAGGGTCATGATCGTCAACGCCATGCAGCAGGGCACATGATGATGACGATGATGCCTAATATAAAAACAGAACGAGATGGAAGTGAGGAAAAGCTCCCATCTTGATCAATGATGTACCAAGTTGAACAAACCATCACCACATAAATACGAAAATTATTCAAGAAGGAACAATGTTTAACCTGTCTGAACATTCGAGGTATAAAGTGCGTTAATCCAACAAACAAGCAGAAACCGTTACTGAGGTTACCAACAGTTTTGAGTTTATTCACAAGGAATTTATCGCACTCAGGTAATTCCCTACACTCTCCACCCAAATGTGGAGGACAGACACCGGGACAGCAGTGTGAGCAGCCAACATTCCATGGAGTGATGCTGTAGACTGACTGAGGACAGATAGATGTGGAGGACAGAGACGGAGTAGCAGTGCGGGCAACCAACATTCCATGGAGTGATGCTGTAGACAGACTGAGGACAGACAGAGTGGAGGACAGAGACCGGATAGCAGTGCGGGCAACCAACATTCCATGGAGTGATGCTGCAGACAGACTGAGGACATATAGATGTGGAGGACAGAGACCCGGAGAGTAGTGCGGGCAGCCAACATTCCATGGAGTGATGCTGCAGACAGACTGAGGACATATAGATGTGGAGGACAGAGACCCGGAGAGTCAGTGCGGCAGCAACATCGATGATGCTGCAGACAGACGAGAATATATGAGACAGAGACCAGAGTTGCGGGCAGCAATTTCATGGAGTGATGCTGCAGACAGACTGAGGACATATAGATGTGGAGGACAGAGACCCGGAGAGCAGTGCGGGCAGCCAACATTCCATGGAGTGATGCTGTAGACAGACTGAGGACATATAAATGTGGAGGACAGAGACCCGGAGAGTAGTGCGGGCAGCCAACATTCCATGGAGTGAGACTTAACTCCTTTTTATTTTACGGGATGGGATTAAACTGGAGATACCAGATTTTCAGTTTTAGAGCAGGTCAGACCCTCCCCCTCTTCTTCCCCCTCCACCCCCATCCCAACTCCTGCGTTATAAGCACGCTGCTTGATGGACGAATTAAAAATAAAACAAAACAAAAGAAAAAAAAACGAGAGAGAGAGAGAGAGAGAGGGGGGGGGGGGGGGGGACGCGAACAGGCCAGTTTTTAGGTTGCGGGCTGTGACTCAATTCGAAATATTTTGAATGTACGTCTCTATGAAGAGAACCAACCATTTCCAGCCCGCAAGACTATCACCCAAAACCAGACGTTCGCTGAAATGCCAATCTTTGTTACTTTACTATAACTATCTCTGGTGGCGACCGATTTGACGGTCGAGGTCACCTTTCGCTCGCAGCTACTAAGCCAGCGTGGTTTTAAAACTTCGATTCATTCACACCTGAGTTTAGTTCGTTTGAAACGTCAAAATTTCTGTGGCGTGTTTTTTTGTTTGATCTGTCAGAGCTCTTTTGTGTGTGAAGATGTTTAGGGTTGTATATTTTGTCGTCTGCTTCTTGTCCTTTTCATGGACTTTCGCTCTGGTGAGTAGAATTTCCAGCAGTTGTTTTAAACAAAATTTTGAGGAATAATTTGCTTTGAATGTTTACTCGTTGAATTTTAATGTTTTAATAATTTGGTTCGGCCCCTCCTTTGTATTTAAAGGCTAGTTTTTTTTCTTCTGATTTTTACGTTTCTTTATTTTGATTGACGTAATGATTTGGATAGACTCATTGATTCGAATATTCACTGATTCATCATTAGCCTATTGATTCAATTGAATGATTGAACGCAGACCAGCAAAGATAAAGACTGAAGCCTGCATACGACACCTTTTCTTTCCAAACAGTGGATTGGTGTGATCCAATTTAAATCTAGGGTATATAGTAGTATAACCAGTTTTACTAACCAATTTCTTTAGATTTAATCCTGTTTTGTGTTCTCCATCGACTTCGCCGGTATTTTTCATTCAACGTTGATAACAAATGACGGAGAAAGCTGAAGGGAATGGTGACATGGTCTCTACAAATTCCTTTCGCTTTTTTCAGTATGGTGTTTGGAGTAGACCTGAAGAATAAGCAGACGTGTATGTCGTGTAATATCAGTAGAAAATCTAATGAGACCAATCACTTGGAGGTCTAGTCTCAAGTCAGTCAGAAGGAAGAAATGATTCATAGTCTACTTATCCGTTATTGATGGTACTGATAGATCTAGATCTAGTCAAAATCAGTGACAAACACTGGATCACTAAGAGCAACATCGCCGAAAATCTGATAATTGCAGTTTTCGATAATGTAGATCTAGTCATCCTAGGCCTTCTATGTGTGTGTAGCTTTCTATAAGTGGATAGGTACTCTCTCAGACCAGAAATCAGATGCGTTCGTTCCACTCTTCAGTCTCTTGCCTCATCAGTGACTAGAGTAAACTAAGTTAAGGTTAGATCTAATTGTTGTCATTTGTAGTTTAAATGATCCGATAAACAGAAAACTGTAAAACTATATATATATAGTACATCTAGATCTAGATACGATTACGATATATATATCATATAATCAGGCATACTGTGTCCGTACTAAGACTACTTCTTCCATTTCTTTCCTTCAAATGATGTGAACATGACTGTTTAAAATTCAGCACATTTTCTGTGTTTTTTTTTCTTCTGTAGCATACTGTGCTGAACATTTAGCACAGTTATACATGCTTCATGGAAGCTGGCCTGATCTCTGGCGTCGAACGCTTTGAGGTGATTTTCCGGACAGTGGTGAGGTATTGTTTCTCTGGATCCCTTCAGCACGCTCGGGTGCTTATTGTTAACTTTGACCTGCAGCTTGGTGCTGGCTTTAGGGAATCAGGCCTGAGACTGCAGTGAAAGTCTTGATCACAACTCGGAAAGACGGCAAACTTTGGATGCCTTAGTTTAGGGCATGTCAAACCCAGCTGAAAAACAAAACAATGTCTGGAGCATCATGTCTGGCCACTTTTGCAATCATACAAACACCCGCTGTTTTTTTTTGGTCTGACATCTTGGCTGGACCTGGCAGTTGCAGGTTGTCTGGCTGTGTCCTGGAGTTTATCATTTCCCCCCACCTTACCATTCGGCTTGTGAGTAAGGTTACTGATGACCAGGTCCGAATGGGTCATACGGCGCATGGGCAGCCCAAGTTGCTTGGTAAAATGGCGACCGTGTGGCGTCGGCAGCTAGGAGATGATTGTTCGGTCAGTGGTGACGCACTGTTGCTTTGGGTCCTTTCCAGCATCCTCGGGTGTTTCATGTTAACACGCTTTCCTGTAGCTCACTGTAGTGTATGGTAAGCTACAGAAGAAATATGGATAAATGTGCTAGATTCTGAACAGTGATGTTTACATGATTTGAAGAAAAATGAAAGAAATGAAAAAGGTGTATGTGTATTTGTGTGTGTTAGTGTGTGTGTTAGTGTGTGTGTGTGTGTGTTAGTGTGTGTGTGTTTGTGAGCGTGAGAGAGAGAGAGAGAGAGAGAGAGAGAGAGAGAGAGAGAGAGAAGAGAGAGAGAGAGAGAGCACTGCGAGGTTCAGAAATTGAAAAAGAGAAAAAGAAAGTTTATTCACGATGATTTGAAAGAAAATGTATATGTTTATACTACACATTATGTTATACATGCATCAACATCTTCGAATGAAGAAGGTTCATTGGGCAGTTTCTGAAAAAAACGAGGAAGTTTCATTTGGTAGCTCCTGAAGAAAATGAGAAAGGTTCATCGGGTAGCTCCTGAAGGAAAAAGAGGAACGTTCATTTGGGTAGTTCCTGAAGAAAAAGAGGAAGGTTCACTGGGTAGCTTCTGAAGAAAATGAGGAAGGTTCACTGGGTAGTTCCTGAAGAAAATGAGGAAGGTTCATTGGGTAGCTCCTGAAGAAGACGAGGAAGGTTCATTGGGTAGCTCTTGAAGAAAATGGAGAAGGTTGATTGGGTAGCTCCCGAAGAAAATGAGGAAGGTTCAGTGGGTAGCTCCTGAAGAAAATAAAGAAGGTTCATTGGGTAGCTCCTGAAGAAAATGAGGAAGGTTCATTGGGTAGCTCCTGAAGAAAATGAAGGTTCATTGGGTAGTTCCTGAAGAAAAAGAGGAAGGTTCATAGGGTAGTTCCTGAAGAAAATGAGGAAGCTTCATTGGGTAGCTCTTGAAGAAAATGGAGAATGTTCATTGGGTAGCTCTTGAAGAAAATGAGGAAGGTTCATTGGGTAGTTCCTGAAGAAAACGAGGAAGGTTCATTGGGTAGCTCTTGAAGAAAATGGAGAATGTTCATTGGGTAGTTCCTGAGGAAAACGAGGAAGGTTCATTGGATAGTTCCTGAGGAAAACGAGGAAGGTTCATTGGGTAGTTCCTGAAGAAAACGAGGAAGGTTCATTGGGTAGTTCCTGAGGAAAACGAGGAAGGTTCATTGGGTAGTTACTGAAGAAAACGAGGAAGGTTCATTGGGTAGTTCCTGAAGAAAATGAGGAAGGTTCAGTGGGTAGCGGCTGAAGAAAACGTGGAAGGTTCATTGGGTAGTTCCTGAAGAAAATGAGGGAAAATGAGGAAGGTTCATTGGGTAGCTCCTGAGGAAAATGAGGAAGGTTCATTGGGTAGCTTCTGAAGAAAATGAGGAAGATTCATTGGGTAGCTCTTGAAGAAAATGGAGAAGGTTCATTGGGTAGTTTCTAAAGAAAATGAGAAAGGTTCATTGGGTAGTTTTTTTTAAGAAAATGAAGAAGATTCAAAACGAGGAAGGTTCATTGGATAGCTCCTGAAGAAAATGAGAAAGGTTCATCGGGTAGCTCCTGAAGAAAAAAGAGGAAGGTTCATTGGGTAGTTCCTGAATAAAATGAGGAAGGTTCATTGGGCAGTTCCTGAATGAAATGAGGAAGGTTCATTGGGTAGCTCCTGAAGAAAACGAGGAAGGTTCATTGGGTAGTTCCTGATGATAACGAGGAAGGGTCATTGGGTAGTTCCTGCAGAAAATGAGGAACAATTTAAATTTTTTTCTTGGAATATGGCCAGGAATAGGTTATTTTTTTCTGATGTTACGTGTGTTTATTTACAAAAAGAGACGTGCGTGCGTGCGTGTGTGTGTGCGTGCGTCTCTGTGCGTGCGTGTGCGTGTGTGTATGTGTGTGTGTATGCGTGTGTGTATGTGTGTG
>JAPXFY010000033.1:14177928-14180428 GCA_030674185.1 Monoplex corrugatus | reverse complement strand
GGGCTTTAAACAGCAATAACATTAACAATAACAATTTCCTGCGGACAACGTATCTTGTTCAACGGAGCTGGCATTTGTTGATTAGACATTCAATGCTAAGCATTCGGAGCTCGACAGACAAGTTGACGCAAGAACACCAGGACCACAGAAGACCATTAACCCTTTGACTCTTGCATCCTGTTCACCAACTGCAGAAACTTAACCCTTTGACTTACAGAGAGCGCATCATATTTGAACAGAGCAGGACATACATTGCTCAACATAAGACAGATCAGCGGAAAACATAACCAGGGCTGACATATTCCTTCCCATGCAATGCTTAAGGAAAAACATGCCCCTTCAACTGTTCAAATGGGTCTTATATCCCACATGAACACTGATACCAGGCGCCGAAGACCAGTATGTCTATTTTTCTGTCACAGCAATAGATGAACTTCATGAAGTCAGAACAAGATTGAAGCAGCTGAAATGTGGTTTCTAAGAAGAATGTTGAGAGTTCCATGGACAACAGAGAAAACAAACGAGACATTCTTGTAGCAGGCAGACACAAGAAGATCATTAGTAAAAAAGATTAGGAAAAGACAAGCGACATTTATAGGCCATTTTATGAGAAAAGGAGAATTAGAACACCTGGTCACAACAGGAAACTGGAGGGAAAGAGAACACCAGTAGACCCAGGAGAAAAATATTGGACGGATTTGCAGGATGGCTGAAGACAGAGAGGTGGGAGATGTACTTGTAGCGACAGGGGATAGATTCGTGTGGAGGGCCAGGATTGCCAACGCATGCGGCAGGACACATGATGATGACGACGATGATGATCAATGAGCGAGTCCAACATCATCAGGAGGCAGCCTCCTGTATGGTTGATTCAGAGCAAGTGCTGCTGAATTGCACCAAAATGACCCAACAACAGTGCAGAGTCTCTTCTGGTAGGTGGCCTACGGGGTCTTGACGTCGCTCGGTCCTATGGAATTCTCACACTGGGTACTCTAACTGAATGAACCTGGGTATGGTTTTGTCTTGTAGTGCCGAGCTGAGCAGCATAGAGTGAATGGCACAAAAGTTGCGCGGAGAACCAGTAAAGCAGAAGTTTACCTCCCTCCCATTCCCTCAGAACACAGAACAAAGAAACAACAAAACAAAGAAACAAACCCTGAACAAACAAACAACAACATCAACAACAACAAACAGACGAACACACCACGAAAACAATAACTACAACGACGACAACAATAACCACGCATCCAGCCAACCGAACAACAACCAATCCACCAACCAATCAAGCAAACAACCAGCCAACAAAAAACAAACAAACAATACACCCCCCTTACCAAAACAACAATAAAAGCAACAACAACAACAGCAGCAGCAATAACAACAGTCAAAACAGACAAACAACAAAACAGTCATCAAAACAAACGAGAAACCCCCAAAACATCAATAACAAACAACTGCAGTAACCAAAATATTAAAAAAAAAATCAACCATCACCATCACCACCACCACCGACGATGACAGCAGCAGCAACAACAACAACAACACCATCAACAGCAATACCAACACCAACAACAATAATGTATAAATTCTGGCATTTTTTCTTTTTTAACCAGGGGGACGAAGGTCACTGTATGTGGTATGGGGAATGTGGTTTGGACCCTACCATCCATAAACCGCTCAACTGTCTCTACAACGGAACGGCCAAACCCTTCGCCACAGACCACGCTTTGAAGCTGTACGAGGACCTGTGTCCCAACTTGTATAACGGTACGATATGTGTGTGTGTTGGGTTGTGTGTGTGTGTGTGTGTGTTGTGTGTGTGTGTGTTGTGTGTGTGTGTGTGTGTGTGTGTGTGTGTGTGTGTGTGTGTGTGTTGTGTGTGTGTGTGTGTGTGTGTGTGTGTGTGTGTGTGTTTGTGTGTGTGTGTGTGTGTGGTGTGTGGTTGTGTGGTGTGTTGGTGCGTGTTAGTGTGTATGTGTTGTGTGTGTGTGTGTGTGTGTGCGTGGTGTGTGTGTGATGTTAGTGTGTGTGTGTGGTGTTTGTGTTGTGTAGTTGTGGTGAGTGGCGGGGGTATAGCAGTGTGTGTGATGTGTTTGTAGTGGGGGGTGTGTGGTGTGTGTGTAGACAGGTGGCGGAAGTGGAGGAGGAGAGAGAGGAAGGAGTGTGTGTCGTAGAGTGTTTGAAGGGGATGTGAGGAGGAGTGGAGATGGAGTGAGGAGGAAGGGGTTCATTGATTGATTGATTGATTCATTGATTCATGATGCATTCATCTTGTAAATTCATTCATTCATTCATTCATTCATTCATTCATTCATTCATTCTCTCTCTCTCTCCCTCTCAGCCTCATCCATTTTTCGTTTCTCTCTCAGTCTGCCTTCTTTATCTTTCTCATTTTGTCTTCTGTTTTTCTCTTTTTTTTTTATCATTATTTCATAGTAAGCTGTCAAACCGCGAATGAGCAGTGAAGACAAACTCTCACTGCTCCTCAAAATGCCCCCAA
>JAPXFY010000033.1:14152928-14172928 GCA_030674185.1 Monoplex corrugatus | reverse complement strand
CCTACCCACCAGCTTCCAACAGAAAGCTGGCGGATAGGGTGAGGGAATCAAAGGTTAGGAAGCTGGTGGATAGGGTGAGGGAATCAAAGGATTAAGTTTTTGTAGTTGGTGGTAAAGGTGCAGTAGTCAAAGGGTTAATTTAAACATGCATACATAAACAAGGGCGCCAAACCCTCAAGCAGCACGCAGAACTACATAAAGATCCGCTGATTTCATAAAAAGAAGTTGGTGTAGCCATGTAACAAGATCCTGTGGCTTTGAGAAATCAGTCCTCCACGGAACTTTTGAGGGAGAGAGACGGAAGGGAAGATAGAGGAACAAACAAAACAAAACAAAACAAACAAGAAAACAAAAAAGACAAAGACAAGAAAGACAAGACAAGAAACAAAGACAAAGACAAACAAACAAGACAAGACAAACAAGACAAGACAAGACAAGACAAGACAAGACAAACAAGACAAAACAAACAAACAAAATGATCAAACACAAACGAACAAACAAACCATTAAACAAAACCGGTAGAGAAACCATTTGCAGACACACCAGCACACAGCCGACAAAGCTAGAGGAATTTGGTGAACAGTTCCTTGGTGCGGCGATTCAGTGCTTCTTCCAAGAGTTAAGCAAGAAGTAGTAGTAGTAGAAGAAGAAGAAGAAGAAGAAGAAGAAGAAGAAGAAGAAGAAGAAGAAGAAGAAGAAGAAGAAACACATTGCTGTCCAGGGCTGAAATTGTACACTGTCAATGCTGCACTGTCAAGGGTTAAAGTTGTACACTGTCAAGAGTTAAATTGTAAACTGTCAAGGGTTAAAGAAGTACACTGTCAAGAATTAAAGTTGTATCCTGTCAAGGATAAAAGTTATACACTGTCAAAGGTTAAAGATTACATTGTCAAACGCTAACGTTGTAGTCTGTCAAGGGTTAAAATGTACACTGTTAAGGGTTAAGGTTATACACTGTCAAGGGTTAAAGTTGTACACTGTCAAGTGTTAAAGTTATACACTGTCAAGGGTTAAAGTTGTAACACTGTCAAGGGATAAAGATATACTCTGTCAAGACTACTCTGTCAAGGGATTAGATTGCACCACAAAGGGTTGCAAAGTCAGGGTTTAAAGATTAAACTGTCAAGGGTTAAAGTTTACATGTCAAGGGTTCAAGATTACACTGTCAAGGGTTAAAGTTTTTCACTGTCAAGGGTTAAAGATTACACAATCAAGAGTTAAAGATTACACTGTCAATGGTTAAAGATTACACTGTCAAGGGTTAAAGATTTCACCTTAAATAGTTACACTGTCAAGGGTTAAAGTTGTACACGATCAAGGGTTGAAGTTGTGCTCTGTCAGGGGTAAAGTTTACACTGTCAAAGGTTAAAGTTTACACTGCCAAGGGTTAAAGCTGTACACTGTCAAGGGTTAAAGGTGTACACTGTCAAGGGTTAAAGGTGTACACAGTCAAAGGTTAAGTGTGTGCACTGCCATTGTACACAGTCGGTCCTTAAAGATGTACACTGTCATTGTACACCGTCAGTCGTTAAAGATGTACACAGTCAGTCGTCAAAGATGTACACCGTCAGTCGTTAAAGATGTACACCGTTAGTCGTTAAAGATGTACAGTCAGTCGTCAAAGATGTACACCGTCAGTCGTTAAAGATGTACGCTGTCAGTCGTTAAAGACGTACACCGTCAGTCTTAAAGACGTAACCGTCACGTTAAAGACGTACACCCATCAAAAAGGTCACATTCTTGACTGGATCATTTCTCGTGATCACCACAATTCAGCTACTGACAACTGTTTAGTTCTTTCTACCCGTCTAACTTCAGCCCTTCCATCTGACCACTCTGCAATTCTCTGTTCTCTTGACATTTCTCCTCCTTGCCGTACCACGCGCACAGTGACTCGACGCAATCTCAAATCTATTGACCTCTCCACATTTTCATCTGATGCCTCCCGTCTCCTTTCTGAAAAGTCACATAACCTTGCCGATGAATTCTATACTACTCTCCACCATCTTCTGGACACTCATGCTCCAGCGACAACCCGTCTTTTACCTGACCGCCCCCCTACCCCCTGGCTCACTCATGAGATTGCCTGTGCAAAATGTGCCCGCCGCAGAGCAGAGCGCCGCTGGCGCAAATCCAAACTCACTGTACATAGGTAACTTTTCCAAGCCTCTAAAACAAAAGTATCCACCCTCATTGCATCTGCAAAAACAAGCTATTTCCAAACCAAAATCCTGAATGCCTCTTCTTCAAAAGAACTCTTTATAACCATGAATCATCTTCTTGGCACACGAAAAGATTTACCTCTCCCAACAAAACACACACATGAAGAACTCCCATCTGTATTCTCCAAGTATTTCACCACCAAAATACAAACTCTTCGTGACAGGCTTGACAGGACACCCTGTCAACCATGCCCACCTGACCCTTCCTTCTCTGGCACACCTCTTACTACTTTTACCCCAGTCTCACAAGAAGAAATTCTCGACACAATCAGATCCATGTCGTTCAAAACCTGCGAACTGGATCCTCTTCCAGGTTCTCTCTTTTCCTACTGTCTCCCTACTCTCCTCCCATTCATCACTGACATCATCAACACTTCTCTCCAAACTGGAACTGTCCCAGATTCTTTCAAGTCTGCTATTGTTCACCCTCTCCTCAAGAAATACAATTTAGACCCAAATGAACTGAAAAATTACCGGCCTATCTCTAATATCTCTTTCTTGTCAAAACTCCTCGAAAAAGTTGTCCTCAACCAGCTGAACTCTCACCTGTCTGCCAACAATCTCCTCAATCCTTTCCAGTCAGCCTACCGCCAGTGCCATAGCACTGAAACTGCCCTGCTACACATTCTCAACAATCTCCTCCTTGCAACTGATACTGGCAAAGTCTCTCTCCTCACACTCCTTGATCTGTCTGCAGCCTTTGATACCATTGATCATGGTATTCTCCTTTCTAGACTTCATCATACTTTTGGCATCTCTGATATTGCTCTCTCCTGGTTCACTTCATATCTATCAAACAGAAAACAAACTGTTCTCATCAATGGCACTTACTCTCAACCTGCATACCTGACCTGTGGTGTTCCACAAGGATCTGTCCTTGGCCCTGTTCTTTTCACTCTTTACACCTCCCCCTGTCCACCATCATCAACTCCCACTCTATAAAACACCACTTCTATGCTGATGACACCCAACTTCAAGACAGTGACTCACCTGACAATATACAGCGCCTCTTGACTCGCACCACTGAGTGTTACTCGGGCATTAAGAACTGGATGACATACAATAAACTTCAGCTTAATGACGACAAGACAGAAGCTATCCTCATTGGCACCCGTCAGAAACTTTCTCAGCTACCTCCTCTTTCTCTCCCATTATGCAACACATCAGTCCCAATTTCTGATTCAGCTAAAAACCTTGGTGTCTGCATTGACTCCTTGATCTGTCTGCAGCCTTTGATACCATTGATCATGGTATTCTCCTTTCTAGACTTCATCATACTTTTGGCATCTCTGATATTGGCATCCATGAACAACTTTGTTTCTCAAACTGCCAGATCTTGCTACTATCACCTCCATCGTATAAGCCTGATCAGGAAGTATCTCTCTGTCGAAACAACTGCAAAACTCGTTCTCTCCTTCATAATGTCTCGCATTGACTATTGCAATTCACTCCTGTCTGGTCTTCCTGCCTCCACCATTCATACCCTACAGCGCATTCAAAACAATGCTGCACGCCTTTTACTCAAAAAGAAAAAAGCTGACCACATATCTCCTCTCCTGGCACAACTTCACTGGCTCCCTGTATCAAAGCGCATACAGTACAAACTAGACACCATGTGCTACAAAAGCCTCAATAACGCAGCCCCCGATTACCTGTCAAGCTTACTTGAGATCTATGTTCCCTCACGTACCCTCCGCTCTGCCTCCGATCCTCTGACTTTTCGCTTTCCACGCACTAAGCTCAATACCTATGGTCCACGAGCCTTCTCTGTTTCTGGTCCACTCTCCTGGAACAAACTTCCTCTCTCAGTCCGTCAGCAACCTACTTTTGTCCCTTCAAGTCCGCTCTCAAAACTCACCTTTTCTCTTCTGCATAAAATCCTGACCTCACTCAATCCCCTCTGCAGCCTGTCTCCACTCGGAGGGGAATCACATTGTAATATATAATTGTATATAATATGCTCTCTATAATTTTCCATTGCTTTTATTCTTTCTCCCCATTTATAGCCGTGTGCGTGTGTGTGTGTGTGATGTGTGTGGTGTGTGTGTGTGTGTGTGTGTGTTGTGCGTGCGTGTCGTGCGTGCGTGGTGCGTGGTGCGTGCGTGCGTGTGTTCTGTTTCAGCGCTTAGATTTGATTTTATCAAGATTTTGCGCTATATAAAGTATTATATTATTATTATTATTATTATGTAAGATGTCATTCGTCATTAAGATGTACACTGTGCATTCGTTAAAGATGTACACCGTCAGTGTTAAAGGTATACACCGTCAGTCGTTAAAGATGTACACCGTCAGTTGTTAAAGAGTATAAGTATCACCGTCAGTCGTTAAAGATGTACGCAGTTAAATCACCGTCACCGTCGTCGTTAAAGATGTACACGTCAGTATTAAAGATGTACACCGTCTGTACCGTCAGTCGTTAAAGATGTACACCGTCAGTCGTTAAAGTTACACGTCAGTCGTTAAAGACGTAACCGTCATCTAAAGATACCGTCAGTCGTTAAAGATGTACACGTCAGTCGTAAGTACACGTCAGTGTAAGAGTACACTGTCAGTCGTTAAAGACGTTAAAGACGTCCCATCAGTCGTTAAAGAGTACACTGTCAGTCGTTAAAGATGTACACCGTCAGTCGTTAAAGATGTACACTGTCAGTCGTTAAAGATGTACACTGTCAGTCGTTAAAGATGTACACTGTCAGTCGTTAAAGATGTACACCATCAGTCGTTAAAGATGTACACTGTCAGTCGTTCAAAGATGTACACACTCAGTCGTTAAAGATTTACCACTGTCAGTCGTTAAAGATTTACACCTGTCAGTCGTTAAAGATGTACACTGTCAGTCGTAAAGATGTACACTCAGTCGTTAAAGATGTACACTGTAAGTCGTTAAAGATGTACACTGTAAGTCGTTAAAGATGTACACGTCAGTCGTTAAAGATGTACACTGTCAGTCGTTAAAGATGTACACTGTCAGTCGTTAAAGTATACACTGTCAGTCGTTAAAGATGTACACGTCAGTCGTTAAAATGACACCGTCAGTCGTTAAAGATGTACACTGTCAGTCGTTAAAGATGTACACCATCAGTCGTTAAAGATGTACACGTCAGTCGTTAAAGATACACCGTCAGTCGTTAAAGATGTACACTGTCAGTCGTTAAAGATGTACAGTCAGTCGTTAAAGATGTACACCGTCAGTCGTTAAAGATGTACAGTCAGTCGTTAAAGACGTACACTGTCAGTCGTTAAAGATGTACACTGTCAGTCGTTAAAGATGTACACTGTCAGTCGTTAAAGATGTACACTGTCAGTCGTTAAAGATGTACACTGTCAGTCGTTAAAGATGTACACGTCAGTCGTTAAAGATGTACACTGTCAGTCGTTAAAGATGTACAGTCAGTCGTTAAAGATGATAGTAACACCGTCAGTCGTTAAAGATGTACACTGTCAGTCGTTAAAGATGTACAGTCAGTCGTTAAAGATGTACACTGTCAGTCGTTAAAGATGTACACTGTCAGTCGTTAAAGATGTACACTGTCAGTCGTTAAAGATGTACACCGTCAGTCGTTAAAGATGTACACTGTCAGTCGTTAAAGACGTACACCGTCAGTCGTTAAAGATGAACACTGTCAGTCGTTAAAGACGTACAGTCAGTCGTTAAAGATGTACAGTCAGTCGTTAAAGAGTACACCGTCAGTCGTTAAAGATGTACACCGTCAGTCGTTAAAGATGTAGTACAGTCTCAGTCGTTAAAGATGTACACTGTCAGTCGTTAAAGAGTACACGTCAGTCGTTAAAGATGTACACCTGTCAGTCGTTAAAGATGTTCACCGTCAGTCGTTAAAGATGTACACTGTCAGTCGTTAAAAGTACAGTTAAATACACCGTCAGTCGTTAAAGATGAACACTGTCAGTCGTTAAAGAGTACACCGTCAGTCGTTAAAGATGTACACTGTCAGTCGTTAAAGACGTACACCGTCAGTCGTTAAAGATGAACACTGTCATTCGTTAAAGATGTACACTGTCAGTCGTTAAAATGTACACTGTCGTTAAAGATGTACACTGTCAGTCGTTAAAGATGTACACTGTCAGTCGTTAAAGTTGTACACTGTCAGTCGTTAAAGATGTACACTGTAAGTCGTTAAAAATGTACACTGTAAGTCGTTAAAGATGTACACTGTCAGTCGTTAAAGATGTACACTGTCAAAAGATGAAGTCCGCTGTCAAGGATTAAAGGCGGTATATCTGTACAGGACATTGTTGACTGTTAGGATCCACATGGGATTTTCTGAGTTTCCTGTTTGGACAAGAAGACCCGATAACCTGAGGCTTATCATAGTTACTTGTATGTCTCTGTATCTGCCCTGTGTTTGTCTATTTCTCTGTGGCTTTCTCTCAGGGTCACATCCATAGAGACAATTCACGCACGTGCACACACGCACGCACACACGCTCGCGCATGCACGCACGCGCACATACACGCATACATACACACACGCATATATACACACACCTAAGACATGCGCACGTACATGTTCACAAATCAACCCTCCCCCAACTCCTACACACACACATACACACACACACACACACACACACACACACACACACACACACCACACACACACACACACACACACACTGACACTCATACGCACACTCTCTCTGTTTCTCTGTCTCTGTCTCTGTCACTACACACACACACACACACACACACACACACACACACACACACACACACACACACACACACACACACACACACACTCTCTCTCTCTCTCTCATCTCTCACACACACACACACACGCACACACACGCCTCCACACTCAACTCCGCCACTCACTCACACACACACACCAACCACACACACCACACACACACACACACACACACACACACACACACACACACACACACACACACACATACACACACACACACACACACACTCACACATTAACACACACACACGTGCACACCACACACACACACACACACACATGCACACACGCACACATCAACACACACACCGACAAACACACACCAACAAACACACACACACACACACACACACACACACACACACACACACACACACACACACACACTGACACTCATACGCACACTCTCTCTGTTTCTCTGTCTCTGTCACACACACACACACACACACACACACACACACACACACACACACACACACACACACACAACACACCTCTCTCTCTCTCTCTCTCACACACACACACACGCACACACACGCGCTCCTCACTCAACTCCGCCACTCACTCCCACACACACACACACACACATTAACACACACACACACACACACACGTGCATACACACACACACACATGCACACACGCACACATCAACACACACACCGACAAACACACACCAACAAACACACACACTCACACACACACACACACAACACACACACACACACACACACACACACACACACACACACACACACCACACACACCAACACACACACGCGCGCACCACACACACACACACACACACACACACACACACACACACACACACACACACACAGAGACTATGATAACACTGTCCTACCCTCCGCGCATCTTCTTACATACCTACACTCTCTGTAGAATCAGAACAAGTGACCTTGAGTTTACTGAACCAGATGACCGACGAACGCTCCGAGTACAAGTATAGGCGTAGACCCACGAATGTTCTTGAAATATTTTGTCTGCTTCTTCTCAGCATGCGTTTGGGCTTGGTCATGCCTCAAATGGTCACTCTCCCTGTCTCTGTCTGTCTGTCTGTCTCTCCCTCTCTCCTTATGCCTATCTATCTACCAGTCGCCGTGGTGTCGTGGTTAGCGCAACAGATTACTGACTGGAAGGTTGTGGGTTCAAATCCCCATCAGTCCCTTAAGAAATCATTGTTGGATATTTCGGGCTGCATCCGGCTCCCATGCAGAGTTGAGTGTGCTACGGGTTCATTGGGCAGACTGGGACCACACAGTCGAGTTTCATCCACTTTATGGATGCGTCATTGAGAGTGTTGCTTAGATATTCTAAAACTACAGGTATCTGTATCTATCGGGCCTGGTTGATGCCAGGATATATTATGATAATGAGCGTAAAGTACATCCCTGTGACGGAGTCTCAATCCTAGATGGAACTTCATAGTATCATGTTTATCATCTTCATCGTCATCATCATCATTGGATTTTAAAACAGTTCCAGCTTCTGTGGCCACTAAGGTGGCGTACAAAGAGAGACAAAAATCTATCTGTCTATCTGTCTTCCTGTCTGTCTGTCTGTCTATCTATATGTGTGTGTGTGTGTCTGTCTGTCACTCTGTGTTACGATGTGTTTTGTTTGATATGGCTCTGAGCCCCAGTCTGGCTCTAAGCAATCGGCTGGGTTTTAAGCTCTAGTGATGATAATAATAATGATAATAATGACACTGATAATAATAATCTAAACCCCGTATCCAATCTGATTGTTGGAGAGACTGATGAGACGCAGCAGCAGACGGCATTCTCCATCTGTCTGCTGAGTACAGCAACAGGCTGTTCAGACATAGTGAGATTGGTCCAGTCTTTGATACTTCCCACCCGGCTCTTCCTCTGTCGACTTTGGTGATAGCTTGTGTCCAAAGATACCCTGAAATGTGGTCTTGGACAGGGTTTTCTGGCAGACGACTTGACCAAACCAAGCAAGCTGGCATTGTTTCACAATCTCCAGAAACGGTTCCTATGGGACCCGCCAAGGTGTTAATCTTGTCCTGTTTCAGTTTCAGTTTCAGTTTCAGTTTCTCAAGATGACGTCACCGCGCTCAGAATGAATTCCATATGCTCTAACGTCACTGGTGCCATGTGATGGTGATCATGGGACAAGCCTTAAGCCTGCACATAAAACTACGAACTGGCTGTTCAGTTCAGTTCATGTTACGTATAGCCCAACCGACCAGTAAGACTACATCAGGGCTAACACCACGTTGAAAACAACTCTCAAGTCATCATGTCCTGTGCTTGCTCATTGGATGTAGGTTCGAAGTAAAACATGCTATACAGTTTTCAATTTCAGTTTCTCAAGATGACGTATCCGCGCTCGGAATGAATTCCATATGCACTAATGTCACAGGTGCCATGTGATGGAGAAGATCCAGAATGATCATGGCACAAGCCTTAAGCCTGCACATAAACCCACGAGCTGGCCAAGTCCTGAGGTCCTACCTAGATAGTGTCTTAACCCTGGGGTCTGTAGAGACAGGAAAATAAAAAGAAAAGAAAACTAGGTGCACATATCAATGCATTCGTGCACATAATCTAAGACCGAGAAGGTTTCAGTTTCAGTTGCACTGCGGCGACGCGCTCTCAAATGTGAGAGCAGCCCGAGTTTCACATGGTAAATCCAGAGACCTCAACTTTTCCCGGGGCCAGCATTACGAGGGCGGCGCCCATCCCCTCTTCCTCCCACAAATTAATATTCATGTTCATGTCTTTTTTTTTAACCAACATTTCAGAAAGGCAAGAAGGCTGATTGGTCTTTAAGGGGTGGGACCTGAGAAATCAACCCATCTCTCCGATGTTTCATACCAAGGCAACCGGGCAATGCCCTGCTCTCCACGATTTTCGACTGCTGTGGGATCTTTAGCGAGCGCAGCCAGAAGGCACACGGGTCCGACTCGTTTTTCATCCCCTTCCGAATGACTAAACGTTCAGTTCGATTTTGCGGTCAAACTGAGGAGAAAAATCGAGGCCTATACAAGTTTAGTTATTGGCAGGCGAACGTCTGAACCATTCTGCCACTGTTCTCTGTCATACGAAGCCTTTCAGTTCCGATTTCTCAAGATAGCGTCTCAGCCCTGGAATAAATTTCACATGCAAAAGACGCTACAGATGGCGTGTGATGGTGAAGATCCAAAATGATGATGACATAAGCCCTGCGCTATGCAAAGCGGTTTCATCGAACGCTTGGCCTCAAAGACCTGGATTCTCTTAGTGTCCACGTTTTACACCCGTAAAGGATGATGTAAAGGAGGATGTAGACTACAAGTGATGTGTGTAGTCTACACTTTGGTGGTGAGGCTGATGGTGCTGCTCCCCCCACCCCCCGTGGGATGCCGGGGGCTCTTTCGGTATAAATAGTATCCCCATCTTCTGGAAATTCTGTGTTAGAACTGTTCTCTTTTCTGTCACTCTCTTTGTTTCTGCCTTGTTCCGTTGCTTTCTATCATTTCTTCCTATCATTTTCTGCCTTGCTGGTTCATTCTCCGGTATGTTTTCGATAAAGTTTTAGGTATTTTTTTCTCAGGACTGATAATTGGGTACATGTAATATTAAATGTGTTTTGGCTTTAGGGAGGTGAGATATGCGGAAGCAGTTTTAGGTGATTTATGCCGATTTTATATATGTTTCGGTGTCCTTAGGTATGTTTAAATTTGTATTTAGGTATGTTTTTAAAATCCCCTGTGCGATAAATTGGACGGAGTGGTCAACGCCAGGGGCATGTCCTTAGATTATGTGCACGAATGCATTGATATGTGCACCTAGTTTTCTTTTCTTTTTATTTTCCTGTCGAAGTTTTGTGTATGTTTTGAAACGGTTATAGCCCTGATATGGCTCTGCGCAGTCGGTTGGGCTTTAAACAACAATAACAATAACAGTAATGGTGCAGCGTCTCCAGGTTCCATTTATCCTGGCATGGTAGCAGTCCTCTGTAAGAGATCCCAGAAATTCTAAACCAATATGTATTCCAAATCTGCAGTGGTCTGACAATCAGCTATTGACTGGGTATTTTTTCAAGGACAGAAAAAAAATCAAACCCAATCCCAACTCAAGCAAGCAAGCAAGCAAGCAAAGAAGGAAGGAAGGAGGGAAGGAAGAGGGGAAGGAAGGAAGCAAGCAAGCAAGCAAGCAAGCAAGCAAGCAAGCAAGCAAGCAAGCAAGCAACAACCAACCAACCACAACCACTTGCCAACCAGCCAACCACCCAGCCACTCAGCCAATCAATCAATCAATCAATCAATAATCAATCAAACAATCAATCAATAACTAAAACTATAACGAAAAGCGAAATTAGTGACCCATCATTCCGAAAGAGATAACTGTAGTGTATGTAGGCTACTGACCTTACAATCTGATCTTGTAAACAGAACCAGTAGGTAGGCTGCTCACCTTAACTTAGTGATGTACATCCAAACAACGAGTTCATCAGACTGTAGTTACCTTTTACCACTGATAATTCATCACATGTTCGCTCTGTACAGTTTGCTAATAATTTTCACAGGTTTAGGTTAATGGTTTGCTAATAATTATCACATGTTTAGTCAGATGGCTGATAACTTTTTAAAACATATGTAAAGGTTAAAAAAAAAAGTTACATGACGGTGTCCCATAGCCTTAAAGCCCTTAGGGGAGTGAGGTGGTAGAGGTGCCAACGTTTTTCGGCGTCAGCATTTAGACGGGGCTGAGTCCACCTCCGCCCCCTTGCTGTTTTACCGTCCCCAACACTGTGCATCGTGACGCAGATGACACCGTGCTAATTGCAGAAAATGAGAAAGATCTACAAAATCTTGTGAATGTAATAGAACTAGAAAGCAAAAATATAGGGCTGGAACTAAATAGCAAGAAGACTGAAATCATGGCAATCAGTGAGAAACAAACAAACAAACAAACAAACAAACAAACAAACAAACAAACAAAAAACAAAACAAAACAACAACACAACAAAAGAAACCCCCTGAGGACATAGAGGGTGGGAGATGTACTTGCAGCGACAGGAGATAGATTCTATGGAGGGCCATGATGGCCAACGCCATGCAGCAGGGCACATAATGATGACGATGAACCCTGTGCGGGGTTAGACACCCATTCACGTCTGGGTGGATTGGAGGCTGCACGCACGAAGTTTTTCTCAGGCGGACCAGCCGCCGTGCTGTTGTGGTTATTGCAACGCACTATCGACTGGAAGGTTGGAAGGGAAGATTGTGGGTTCGAATCGCCACCTGTCCCTTCAAAAATCGTCGTGAGAATTTTCGGCTCTGACCGGCTCCTACCCATTGGGAAGACTGGGACCACACAGTCGAGTCTCATCCACTTCACGGACGCGTCATTGAGGGTATTGCTCAAGCCTGACCAGCGTGTCTGTATCTTCAGGCCTGGTTGACGCCGGGATATTTTATGGTAGTAAAGGTAGGGTACAGTCCTGACACCCAGTTCAATTCCTAGGTGGAATTCCATAGCATTATGACTTATCATCCTTATCGTCATCATGATCGTCACGTTATAAAAACTGTCGGCTTCGGTGGCCATTAAGATGACGTAGGAAATGGGACAGGGGAAAAAATGGTGAGCACAAAGCAAATCTCTCTAAATGCGATGACCCTAAAAAAAGTTTTGTCAGTCGTGGTACGCACCCGCACCCGTGCATAGAGTCGGGTTGGAAAGTCGCGGACCTCTTAAAGAAAAACACTGTTGATAACTCACAAGATTATGAAATAGTAAGCGTTTGATATTGATAGCCTATATTTGTTGATCGGATGAGTCACTTACCGACATCCACACACAGAGAATATAATGAGCTATTGACGAAGACAGACATCATCCATTCACATATGTGTGTTTTACACGATGTTTCATACTTTCTCTTAGGTCTGATAGTTGGGTACATGTATTGATCCCCTCCCCGTGGGGATGCCGGGGGCTCTTTCAGTACAAATAGTATCCCCAGCTTCAGGAAATTCTGTGCTAGAAATTTCCTCTTTTCTGTCACTCTCTTTGTTTCTTTCTTCCTCCTTTGCTTTCTGTCATTTCTTCCTATCATTTTCTGTCTTACCGGTCCATTCACCTGTGTTTTCGATAAAGTCTTACGTACTTCCTCTTAGCATTGATGATTGGGGTACATGTGTTTAAGTGCATTTTTAGCCCTAAGGAAATGAGACGCAGAAGCAATTTTAGGTAATTGAGGCCCGTTTTTATGTATGTTTTAGTGTCCTTAGTTGTGTTTAAATTCACATTCAAGTATGTTTTTCTAAATCCCCTGTGTGATAAATTGGACGGAGTGGTCAACGCCAGGGGCATTTCCTCAGATTGTGTGCACAAGTAGTATATTTTGAAATGGGTTATAGATAGCCCTGATGTGGCTCTCCTCAGTCGGCTGGGCTTTAAACAAAAATAACAGTAACAGTAATATACTGATTGCATTTTTGGCTCTGAGGACATGTGTATGGCAGCAGTTTTAGGTAGTCTAGACCAGTTTTTACGTGTGTCTTAGTGCCTTAAGTTATGTTTGTATTTGTATTTAGGTTTGTTCTTTTTAAACCATATGGTGACAAATTGGGCGGAACGGTAAAATGCCAAAGGTATATCTGTATACTATGAGTGCGGATGCACTGATATGTGTATTTCATTTTTGTCCAGATTTTTTTTCAGCGAGGTGCTGTGTACGTTTTCAAATGGTTGCTTTCTTAATATGACTGCGCAGTCGGCTGGGCTTTAAACAAGAGGAATGAATGAACAAGACAGACAGACAGACAAATAGACAGACAGGCAGACAGGCACAGACAGACAGGCAGACAGGCACAACAGACAGACAGACAGACAGAGACATATATACACATAACACACACACAGACACAGACACTCAGACACACACACATACACGCACCACACGCACACGCACGCTTTATGTAAAACAATACTCATGCAAACTTCGTGTCTGTCTGAAGACAGGTCTTGTCATAAAATGATTTACTTGCGTTTGACACAAGTGCATGTATACATTCATGCACACATGTACACATTCATGCACACATGTACACGCTACGCACGCCCACACATTTATATACGCACGCGCGCGTCCACACACACACACACACACACACACACACACACACACACACACACACCACGATAACTGGTGTGAGGAGAGAGAGAGAGAGAGAGAGAGAGAGAGAAGAGAGAGAAGAGAGAGAGGAGAGAGAGAGAAGAGAGAGAGAGGAGAGAGAAGAGACACAAATTTTGTTTTCGGGAAAAAGACTTAAAAATTAATGTCTTCTGGCCCAACACTGTCACTACCAACGACTTCTTGCCCAATGCAATCAACAGAGACGGACACTATCATCATGAAAAGACTTGGAGATGGAATGGGGACATCATCTGAAGACAGCAGCAATGAATGAATGAAGGAAGGAAGGCAGGAAGGAATCTTTTATTTAATGTTGTTCACAGTAGTGATTTTAGACACACACACACACAACACACACACACACACACACACCACACACACACACACACACACACACACACACACACACCAGCATAGCACACACACACACACAAACGCACGCACAGACACGCACCATACACACGACCCGAACACACATGACAAAATTCTTTTTGCAACCTGCATGCATCCTTTAAGTTATTAGATTGATATGGGCTGTGCCCTCACTTTTATCTGTCGTAGTTTTAATTAAAGTCCACGCTCTTTCTTAAAGATCACAGATTAACCTTTGTTCACGGTACCACTGTCACACAAGCATTCTGCATCGATCAACATGTGACATAGCAACAACTTAAACCTTTGAATCGATCCCCTGTCAGCACAACTTTCCTGCAAAACTGGTGATTACGGCAGCGAACAAGCAGGTTGTCTTTTTCAGCTGGTGGCAGGATTGGAGACCCAACCAAGGTAAAAGGCGTGATACGATCTCGAGGTTGAGAGATCAGAAAATCTTATTGGTATGATTGTGAACCCATCAGAAACAAATGTAATGTATCTAGACTCATCTCGTGAAAGTTTTATTCTTTGGTTTTTGTCTGTCTGTAGTCTTCCTGTGTCGTTGTTGTTATACTTCAACATCTTCAATCTTTGCACCGTCTTGTATTTATCTAACAGCTCATTTATTTTATGTTATGTCTCGTATCTATGTCTGCAGTCTATTTATCGGATTTCAAAGAAAGACGAAACAGTCGGAGATAAATTTTTGCAAGTAGGACCAATCTTATGTAAGAGAACTGCTGATGCAGTCGACGAGTCTAAGGAAAAGAAGAAAACGCATTGGTTTGTGGTTTTTTTTCAAACACCCACCCATAAGCGACAGCAAACATTAACAACAGACAAAAACACAATACAAAAACAAGTACACACACGTACAGAAGCACACAGTATCAGTTGTATCATCAACAAACACAAGACGCAGATTAACACCAGCTCTCAAAGACGCAACCGCAACACACCAAATTCTTGTTTTTATGAGCTCCCTTAAGTATTTCTGTATAGGCTGGTGGCGCTCACGTTAAATCCTGCGTCAGTTTTAAATTAAAGTCCACCTGTCTCTTTCTTAAAGATCACAACAACACTTGTTCACAGGCACAGACACAAAGACATGCTGCTCAGACGATCAAATGGTGACATTAGCCAACAACGTGGGAGCAGCTATCCAGTTTCTGAATCGATGCCCCTCCTGTCAGCACAACTTTCTCAACATTTACTGCTATTTCACCTGTGCACCCGACCACAGCAGGTATGTCTTTCCCAAGACTGTGCAGAATTGGACGGACCCCACCACAGGAAAAGGCCGCGAGCGTGTCATCGAGGTGAGATTTAGAATTCTTTTGGTTATTGATTGTGATCTTCCTTCACGGATAATATAAGAAAAATCGTATGTAGATCAGTCTCGAGGTGAGATGAGGGTGTTTGGATTGGCTTTCGGATTTTGATGTAAACTGATACTGTAAGTCTTCCTGTGTGTGTGTGTGTTGATACTTCAACAATTCTTGGCCAAACGTTTGCACCCGTCTTGTATTTGTATATGAAACAGGCGTGCCAGTTTTATTTTTGTTTTCTGGTTCGTATTTGCTGAATGTTAGCACTTACTTTGATTCGGATTTCAAAGAAAACCGACACACAGTTTCGGCAATAAATTTTTCTCTTGCAAGTAGGACCCAATCTTTATGTAAGGAACTGCTTTGTATTTGCAGTTCGACGAGTCTAATGGAGAAACTGAAGAAAACAGGCATTTCCGGTTTGTTGGTTTATTTTTTTTCTTTAAAACCCACCCATAAGCTGTTGGACAGGTGTTTTCAAACATTTTAAAGAAGGAAAAATAACAATACAAAAATTTTTCAAGTATCAACACGTACAGGAAGAGTTACAGTATCAGTTTACATCAACAAATTTCAGCAAATAGATTAACACCAGTCTCTCAAAGACTTTTACAACTGCAGACATTAACGCCAAAAGTTACTGGTGTTATATTTGCTATAGGTATATATAATGCAAGAGGCTGTCCGGATGGATGGTATTTTAGTATTTCACAGTGACTAAGAGACTTAAGAGACTTGATTAAAAACAATTGTTAAGATCTGGTATAGTTGACTAATTTGATGATTTATTATTGATCACTCGATTGGTGGATTGAACGATGTATTGGCTGATTTGTTTGATGGTTGATTTGTTGATAAAGCGGATGTTATATGGATTGATCAGTCAATGGATAGATGTATGGAATGATTGATTAATTGACTGGTTGGTTAACTAATTGATTGGTTGACTGACACTCATTTCTGTGCAGGTGATTGATTGGTTGACTCAAACACTTATTTCTCTGCGGGTGATTGTTTGGTTGACTCACACACACTCATTTCTGTGCGTTTGATTGATTGGTTGACTCACACTCATTTCTGTGCAGGTGATTGATTGGTTGACTCAAACACTTATTTCTCTGCGGGTGATTGATTGGTTGACTCACACACACTCATTTCTGTGCGTTTGATTGATTGGTTGACTCACACACTTATTTCTCTGCGGGTGATTGATTGGTTGACTCACACACACTTATTTCTGTGCGGGTGATTGATTGGTTGACTCACACACTTATTTCTGTGCGGGTGATTGATTGGTTGACTCACACACTTATTTCTGTGCGGGTGATTGATTGGTTGACTCAACACTTATTTCTCTGCGGGTGATTGATTGGTTGACTCACACACTTAATTCTCTGCAGTGATTTGATTGGTTGACTCACACACTTATTTCTCTGCAGATGATCGATTGGTTGACTGACACACTTATTTCTCTGCAGATGATCGATTGGTTGACTGACACACTTATTCTCTGCGGGTGATTGATTGGTTGACTGACACACTTATTTCTCTGCAGATGATTATTGGTTGACTGACACACTTATTTCTTGCGGGTGATTGATTGGTTGACTCACACACTTATTTCTGTGCGGGTGATTGGTTGACTGACACGCACCATTTCTGTGCGGTGATTGATTGGTTGACTCACACACTTATTTCTCTGCAGATGATCGATTGGTTGACTCACACACTTATTTCTCTGCAGATGATCGATTGGTTGACTCACACACTTATTTCTCTGCAGATGATCGATTGGTTGACTCACACACTCACTTCTCTGCAGTTGATTGATTGGTTGACTACACACTTATTTCTCTGCAGATGATCGATTGGTTGACTCACACACTCACTTCTCTGCAGTTGATTGATTGGCTGACTCACATTCATTTCTGTGCGGGTGATTGATTAGTTTCCTCACCACACTCATTTCTGAGCGCGTGATTGATTGGTTTCTCACACACACTCACTTCTTTGCATGTGATTGATTGGTTGACTCACACACACTCATTTGTCAGCAGGTGATTGATTGGTTGACTCGCATACACTCATTTGTCAGCATGTGATTGATTGGTTGACTCACACACACTCATTTGTCAGCAGGTGATTGATTGGTTGACTCGCATACAGTCATTTGTCTGCAGGTGATTGATTGGTTGACTCACATTCACTCATTTGCATGTGATTGATTGGTTGACTCACATTCACTCATTTGTCTGCAGGTGATTGATTGGTTGACTCACACACACTCATTTGTCTGCATGTGATTGATTGGTTGACTCACACACACTCATTTCTCTGCAGGTAATTGATTAGTTGACTCACACACACTCATTTCTCTGCAGGTAATTGATTAGTTGACTCACACACACTCATTTGTCTGCATGTGATTGATTGGTTGACTCACACACACTCATTTGTCTGCATGTGATTGATTGGTTGACTCACACTTCATTTGTCTGCAGTGATTGATTGGTTGACTCACACACACTCATTTGTCTGCATGTGATTGATTGGTTGACTCACACACACTCATTTGTCTGCAGGTGATTGATTGGTTGACTCACACACACTCATTTCTCTGCAGGTAATTGATTAGTTGACTCACACACACTCATTTCTCTGCAGGTAATTGATTAGTTGACTCACACACACTCATTTGTCTGCATGTGATTGATTGGTTGACTCACACACACTCATTTGTCTGCATGTGATTGATTGGTTGACTCACACTCACTCATTTGTCTGCATGTGATTGATTGGTTGACTCACAGACACTCATTTGTCTGCAGGTGATTGATTGGTTGACTCACATTCACTCATTTGTCTGCATGTGATTGATTGATTGATGACTCACATTCACTCATTTGTCTGCAGGTGATTGATTGGTTGACTCACACACACTCATTTGTCTGCATGTGATTGATTGGTTGACTCACACACACTCATTTGTCTGCATGTGATTGATTGATTGACTCACATTCACTCATTTGTCTGCAGGTGATTGATTGATTGACTCACATTCACTCATTTGTCTGCAGGTGATTGATTGATTGACTCACACACTCATTTGTCTGCATGTGATTGATTGATTGACTCACATTCACTCATTTGTCTGCAGGTGATTGATTGATTGACTCACATTCACTCATTTGCAGGTGATTGATTGATTGACTCACATTCACTCATTTGTCTGCATGTGATTGATTGATTGACTCACATTCACTCATTTGTCTGCAGGTGATTGATTGATTGACTCACATTCACTCATTTGCAGGTGATTGATTGATTGACTCACATTCACTCATTTGTCTGCATGTTGATTGATTGATTGACTCACATTCACTCATTTGTCTGCAGGTGATTGATTGGTTGACTGACACACACTCATTTCTCTGCAGGTGATTGCTTGGTTGACTCACACACACTCATTTCTCTGCAGATAATTGATTAGTTGACTCACGCACACTCATTTCTCTGCAGGTAATTGATTAGTTGACTCACACACTCATTTCTCTGCAGGTGGATTATGCTCTGACGTCCAACTTTGCCATAGGCATGTTCAACTCTTGCCGGGATGTTCAGGTGCCCAGTACGAACATGCGAGCCGTAAGCATGCTGTGTGGTCCTTATGGCGATTCCTGCACGACCAGCGAGTGGCTGAACTACATGGGTGACCCCAGTAATGCACAGGCCCCTTTCAGGGTGAGACTTACAGACCTGTTTGTGTTTTTTGTTTGCGTGTGTGTGTGTGTGTGTGTGTGTGTGTGGTGTTGTGTGTGTGTGTGTGTGTGTGTGTGTGTGTGTGTCTGTGTGTGTCTGTGTGTGTGTGTGTGTGTGTGTGTGTGTGTGTGTGTGTGAGCTACATGGGTGACCCCAGTAATGCACAGACCCCGTTTAAAGTGAGACTCAAAGACCTGTTTGTGTGTGTGTGTGTGTGTGTGGTGTGTGTGTGTGGTGGTGTGTGTGTGTGTGTCTGTGTGTGTGTGTGTGTGTGTGTGAGTGTGTGTGAGTGTGTGTGTGTGTGTGTGTGTGTGTGAGCTACATGGGTGACCCAGTAATGCACAGACCCGTTAAAGTGAGACTTAAAGACCTGTTTGTGTGTGTTGTGTGTGTGTGTGTGTGTGTGTGTGTGTGTGTGTGTGT
>JAPXFY010000033.1:14055428-14150428 GCA_030674185.1 Monoplex corrugatus | reverse complement strand
CTGGACGCCCTCGTCGTCCCTTGCTCGCGCGGCGTCGGCAAAGGCGGCAGCATCGGCGACTCCGACGGGGCGTGCTCGTGCCAGGATTGCCGGGACACCTGCCCCCACCTCCTCCCTCCCCCTCCCCCCTCCCCCACCCTTCCGGATCATGGGCCTGGACGGTTACATCTTCATCATGAGCTGTGTGTTCTTGGGGTTCCTGGTGATGTTCGCCGTTTGCGTGATTTTGTGGCAACTGCACAAATCGCGGAAGGTGAGTCTTGAAGTAATTTATGACACCAGAAAAATCCCCAAAGATATGTTAAAATCAATTTTCATTGCTGTTACAAAGAAAACAGGAGCTATAGAATGCGAACTCCATCGCACAATCAGCTTGATGAGTCATGTAACAAAAATCCTATTAAGAATAATCATGATGAGGGCAAACTAGAATCAAAAGAGAAATAGCAGAAGAACAGTGTGGATTTGTGGAAGGGAAAGGAACTATTAATGCCATATACATCCTAAGAACTATCATAGAGAGGTCAATCGAGTTGAATAAGGATTTATGTTTATGCTTTGTTGATTATACCAAGGCTTTCGATCGGGTAAGACATGAAGAATTGATCAACCAACTAGAAAGACTCAATATTGATGGAAAAGATCTACGAATAATCAGAAGTATGTTTTGGGAAGAAACAGCTGCAATGAGAATAGAAAACGATCTAAGTCTTTCCAAAATATCAAAAGAGGAGTCAGACAACGTTGTGTTCTATCACCAGATCTGTTTTCATTTTACAGTGAAAACATCATGAGAATGTCCTGGATTAAATGTTGGAGGAAAAATGATAAACTACATTCGCTATGCAGATGACACCGTGCTAGTTACAGAAAATGAAAGGGATCTACAAAACCTTGTGAATATAATAGAAATGGAAAGCAAAAATAAAGGGTTAGAGCTAATTAGCAAGAAGACAGAAGTCATGTAATCAGTAAAAAACATGAAATCCCCCCAGGCAAAATAACAGCAAACGGCACAACCTTGAGACAGGTTGATAAGTTTAAATATCTTGGAACGATCATCTCGCCAGACGGCAGATGCACGTCAGAAATAGCCCGCAGAATCGGCCAAGCCAAAACAGCATTCAAGAAGATGAAAAACATTCTTACCGACAAATGACTATCAATTAACATCAGGAAGAGATTTCTTGAATATTACATAGAACCGATAATGTTATACGGTTGTGAGGCGTGGACAGTCAACACGCAAAACCAGAACAACATAGAAGCAGCCGGGATGTGGTTTCTATGAAGAATGTTGAGAGTTCCATGGACAGCAAAGAAAACAAACGAGACGGTCTTAAAGGAGGCAGACACAAGAAGATAATTAGTAAAGAAGATTAGGAAAAGACAGGCAACAGCACCTGGTCACAAAAAAAAAAAAAAAGCTGGAGGGAAAGAGAGCACCAGGTAGACCCAGGGAGAAAATATTGGACGGACTTGCGGGGTGGCTGATGACAGAGAGGGTGGAGGATGTGCTTGCGGCAAGGGATAGATACATATGGAGGGTCATTATCGCCAACGCCATGCGGCAGGGCACATGATAATGATGATGATGGCGAGCGAAACAAACAAACGAGCTCGATCAGCAACAAATAATGCAAATAACTTCAAAGAATTCATCAAAACAGTTTGAAACTGCCACACAAGCATATTCCGCCCTCTTCACAAAACGAAAACAGAACATAAACCAACAAACCAAAAGAACAAAACCAAACAAACAATAAAAAAAACATCAAATCGCAGACCAAACCAAACCATTTCTTAGACGATTGATTAAGCAGGCCAGGACCGTGTTACATGGCCACACCAACTTCGTGTATTTTTTGGATTGAAGTCAGCAGGAAAAAACTCCAAAGTGTGCCCAGTTTCAAATACCTGGGATCAGTCGTGTCAGATGAGGGATCTAAGCCCGAAATACTCTCCAGATTAGCCCAGACCACAGCCGCAATGACCAAGCTCAGAACCATATGGAACAACAGTAACATCGCCACCAGCTCGAAGATCAGACTGATGCGTTCCCTGGTCATGTCAATATTTTTATACGCTTGCGAATCATGGACCTTAACAGCGGATATGGAAAGAAGAATCAGGGCGGCTGAAATGAGATGCTTTCGTACACTTCTCGGCGTCACATACAGAGATCGCATCACGAATGACGAAGTCAAAAGAAGAATTCAAAATGAAATCGGGCCTTACACTGACCTCCTGACCTTAATAAGACGACGCAAATTAACATGGTATGGACACATCACTCGATCATCTGGCCTTGCCAAGACAATCCTGCAAGGCACAGTCTCGGGAGGAAGGAAAAGAAGCAGACAAAAGAAGAGATGGGAAGATAATATTCGAGAGTGGACGGGCCTGGAGCTGAGGGATACCCTAAGGAAAGCGGAGAGCAGGGAGGAGTGGAGAAAGGTTGTTGTCAAGTGTTCGGAGGCGCCCCGACGGACGACCAGTCCAAGGGATCGCTGACGGTGAGCAGATCTTCATATGGTCCAGTGTGCTGCTTGATGGTTGGGCGCACTTGTTCACTGGTGATATGATCAGTGTATTTGATGTTTAGTATTTTATGACAACACCTCTTTTCCATGACTCAGCTTGTCATTGTTGTAATGCTTGAATTATTATTATTATTATTATTATCATTATTGTTATTATTATTATTATCATTATCATTATTATTATTATTATTATATTATTATTATTATTATTATATCATTATTATTATTATTATTATTATCATTATTAATATTATTATTATCATCAGTATTATTATTATTATTATCATTATTAATTTATTATCATCATCATATTATTATTTTATTATTGTTATTACACTATTATTTATTACTATTCTTTTTCTTCTGCCTATTATTACTATTTTATAATTACTATCATTATTATTGTCGTCGTCGTCGTCGTCGTCGTCGATCGTCATCATCATCATCATCATCATCATCATCATCATCATCATCATCATCATTGTTATTATTATCATTATTACTATCATTATTATTATCATTATCACTATTACTATTATTATTATTATTATTACTTTCTTGGATAGGAGGACTATAGTCATCTCAGTGAACGTGAAGATGGAGGAAATGATTCTACAACGAACGCAGACAGTCCCGTAGAGCCCTCTCGTTTTGAAAAGGTAACACTTTTATCAGTATCTGTCTCTGTCTCTGTGTCTGTCTGTTTGTCTCTGAAAGCTTTCATGCTCTGTCTCTGTCTCTGTGTCTGTCTGTTTGTCTCTGAAAGCTTTCATTGCTCTGTTCTTCTGCTCTGCTGTGTCTGTCTGTTGTTTGTCTCTGAAAGCTTTCATGCTCTGTCTCTGTCTCTCTGTCTGTTTGTCTCTGAAAGCTTTCATGCTCTGTCTCTCTTCTGTCTGTTTGTCTCTGAAAGCTTTCATGCTCTGTCTCTCCTGTCTCTGTTTGTCTCTGAAAGCTTTCATGCTCTGTCTCTATCTCTTTGTCTCTGCCTGCCTGCCTGCCTGTCTGTCTGTGTGTCTCTCTGTCTGTCTGTCTGTGTGTGTCTCTCTCAAATCTATCTTTCTCTAGAAGCTTTCATTATCTCTTTCTCTGTCTCTCTCTTTCTCTCTCTTTTCTCTCTCTCTCTCTCCTCTCTCTCTCTTCTCTCTGTGTCTGTCTTACTCTCACTTTCACTGTCTCTCTCTCTGTGTCTGTCTCACTCTCTCATTCTCACTGTCTCAGTCTTTCCGTCCGTTTGTCTCTCTCTCTCTCTGTCTGTCTCTGTGCATGCGTGTACGTGTATGTGTGTGCATGTGTGTGTGTGTGCTCGCGTGTGTGTACGTGCGTGTGTTGTGTGTATGTGTTGTGTGTTGTGTGTATGTGTGTATGTGTTGTGTGTGTGTGTGTGTTTGTTTTCTGTGCCATCTTAATGGCCGCAGAAGCTGGCAGATTTTTAAAATGCGATGATAATGATGACGATGAGGATGTTAATCATGTTACTATGGAGTTTTGTCTCGGATCGTGACTGCGTGACAGGGCTGTACTCTGTGCTTACTGTATCATAACATAGCCTAGCCTCAACCAGGCCCGAGAGATACAGACATCTGCAGTATTGCTTAAAAGAGTTGAGCAACACCCACAGTGACGCATCCATGAAGTGGATGAGACTCGACTGTGCGGCCCTAGTGTTCCCATCGAGCCCGTAGCACTCTCAACTCACTCTGGGAATTAGCTAGGGGGAGCTGAAAAAGCCCGTAATAAATTTTGAAAGGACTGATGGGAATTCGAACCCACAACTTTCCATTCAAGACAAGTATGACTGCCTGGTTCGAGTGAACAGAAACCAGGACAAAAACAAAACAAAACAAAACAACAAAAACCCCAAACAAACAACAAACGAAAAAAATAAACAAAAAAAAACAAAAACAAATCAAAGCAAAAAAAAAAATCCAAAAAAAAAAAAAACAAAACAAAAAAACCCGCGGAAAAATCGGAACGCGCATCAATACAACTAAACAAGACTGGTTGTATGAGATACGCGTTCGAATTGTTTCGTTTTTTTTGTTTTTTTTTGTTTTGTGTTCTGTGGTTCCACAACTTTCTAGTTCGGTATTCAGTTGCGCTAACCGCTAACACCCACATCAAGTGGGTATCGTGTTTTTTCTGGGTCCACAACTGTCTAGTCGGTAGTCCGTTGGGCTTTCCACTACACCCACATCAAGTGGGGTATCATGTTTTTCCTAGTTCACATCTTTCTAGTGGGTAGTCCGTTGCGCAAACCACTAACACCCACGTCAAGTGGTAAGACTCGCTTAGATACGCGTTCGGATTTTTTCGTTTTTTTTTGTTTTGTTTTTTGTTCCACAACTTTCTAGTCGGTATTCCGTTCGTAACCGCTAACACCCACATCAAATGGGTATCGTGTTTTCGTCCACAACTCTAGTGTATCGTCGCTAACGCTAACACCCACATCAAATGGTATCGTGTTTTCGGTTCACAACTTTCTGTGGGTATTCCTTGCGCTACCTAACACCACATCAAGGGTATCGTGTTTTTCTGGTTCCACAACTTTCTAGTCGGTATTCCGTTGCGCTAACCGCTAACACCCACATCAAATGGTATCGTGTTTTTTCTGGTTCCACAACTGTCTAGTCGGTAGTCCGTTGCGCTAACATGTACCGCAACAACTGGTAGGACTTGCTTAATTCTGCAAAACATATGGAACATTCCTCCCTTCTATCCTTCTCCCTCCTCCCCCCCCCCCCCCACTTTTCTTTTCCAAGAGAGATTTGAAAAAAAAAAGTTGCATGTGTTCATTCAGTTTGGAGCCAGTTTAGAGACGTTTCTGGAGACCTCTTTCAGACGCTGGGGGACGGTGTGCGCCCGCTGGCCTGTGACGGTGGTGGTAGCGGGGGTGCTGGTGGCAGGGGGCCTGGCCTGTGGGATCCTCCTTTTTAAAGTCACCACCGATCCCGTTCTGTTGTGGTCTGCACCCAGCAGCCGTGCCAGGCTGGAGAAGGACTACTTCGATGAACATTTCACGTGAGTTTTTCCTTTTGGGGATGTTGGGTGGGTGGATGGGAGAATGGTTAGGTTGGTCTGTGTGTGTGTGTGTGTGTGTGTGTGTGTGTGTGTGTGTGGTGTGTGTGTGTGTGTGTGTGTGTGTGTGTGTTGTGTGAGGTGAAATGTGTGTGTGTGTTTTTGTGTGTGTTTGTTTGTGAATGTGTATATGTTTGTTTGTTTGTGAATGTGTGTGTGTGTGTGTGTGTGTGTGTGTGTGTGTGTGTGTGTGTGTGTGTGTGTGTGTGTGATACTATTGTCGTTATTGGACGTAGCATTGTGGTGTGTGTGTGTACTTGTGCGTATGGGGGCGTGCGTGGTGTGTGTGTGTGTGTGTATGTGCTTGTGTGTGCTTTGTGTGTGTGTGTGTGTGTGTGTGTGTGTGTGTGTATGCGTGCGTGTGTTTGTTTGTGTGTGTTTGGGAGTGTGTGAAAATGTGTGTGTGTTTGTGTGTGTGTGTGTTTGTTTGTGAATGTGTGTGTAGTGTGTGTGTGTATGTGTGTGTGTGTACACGGTCGAGTAGCATCCAAATTGTCGCCGTCGTCGTCGTGGAGGTGTTATGTTTATGTCGTTAGAGCTGTGTGTTAAGTTGTTTAACTTGTGTTATTGTTGTTGTATTTTGTTGATGTTATTGTCTTTATGTTCGTTTTGTGACGACCATCTGAAACACAAAGTACAAAGTTTTGTGAAAAATCACTGGCACGAGACTTGGAAGAACAACAAGACAGACAACACACTTTTCCAAACCCTCCCCGACCTTAAACAGTGTCTCCTTTCTGTTCTTGGGAATCATAGTCCCCTGTGGGGATGCCGGGGGCTCTTTCAGTATGAACAGTATCCCCACCTTCTGTAAACTCTGTGCTAGAAATTTCCTCTTTTCTGTCACTGTTTCTGCCTTGTTCCTTTCCTTTCTGTCATTTCTTCCTATCATTTTGTTCCTTGCTGGTCCATTCACCTGTATGTTTTCTTTAAAGCCTTCCATCCTTTCTCTTAGGATTGACAAATGGGTACATGTATTAAGTGCGTTTTTTGGCTCAAGGGAAATGCGATGCGCAGAAGCAGTTTTAGGTAATTAGGCCCGTTTCTATATGTATTTTTAGTGTCCTCAGTTATGGTTACTTTGTATTCAGGTGTTTTTAGGTCTCCTGGCGATAAATTGCACGGAGTGGTCTATGCTAGGAGCATATCGGGTTTGGTTATGTGCACGAATGTATTGATATGGGTACTTAGTGTTCATTTTTTTCCATGTGTTCTTTTTTCCTCCAGTGAGGTATGGTGTCATTTTTGAGATGGTCATAGCCCTGATATGGCTGTGCGCAATTGGCTGGGCTTTAAGCAACAGTAACAATAAAAACAACAGTAACAATAACAATAACAATGACAGTAACAATAACAATGGTAACCTTAGGAACGAGGCAGCATTGTACAGTTTCAGATTCAGTTTCCAAGACAAAGTCTACGCGCTCGGAACGAATTCCATGTGAACTAACGTCACAAGTGCCATGTGTATGGTGATAATGGCACATGCCTTAAGCCTGCACTAAACCCATGAGCCAGTCAGGTCTGAGGTCGTAATTAGCCTATGTTTTACCAAGTCTATATCTTTTTATACTAGTATTGTATCAGCTTATCATTGGAACAGTCTTGGTTACATGTGTGTCTGTGTATCTTATCTTCAAAGAAAAGAACAGATATATACAGTAGTCGGCCAATAGCTCAGTTATACAAGCTACACGTAGGTCATACAGTCTTCACTCAGTCATGCCTTAAAAAAAACGAAGTACCATGGTACTTACCGTGTGACGAGCGATTCAATGTTCAACACCTTATTGGCTGCTTAGACTTGCATGATGTGAGACATAAGCATTTACAGCAGGCTCCTTGGAGAACTTGTTCAGAAATGGTCCTCCAGATGCAAGTTTTAAGTTTTTACAAGAGAGATAAATAGATTGATTTCACATCATACGTATGAGAAAGATTTTTGAAAGATGAATAGATTTCACATCATACGTGTGAAAAAGATTTTTGAGAGATCAATAGATTTCACATCATACGTATGAGAAATATTTTTGAGAGATGAATAGATTTCACATCGTATGTATGAGACAGATTTTTCAGAGATGAATAGATTTCACATCATACGTGTAAGAAAGATTTTTGAGAGATGAATAGATTTCACATCATACGTATGAGAATTTTTTTTGAGAGATGAATAGATTTCACATCATACGTATGAGAATTTTTTTGAGAGATGAATAGATTTCACATCATACGTATGTGAAAGATTTTTGAGAGATGGATAGATTTCACATCATACGTATGTGAAAAAATTTTTGAGAGATGGATAGATTTCACATCAAACGTATGTGAAAGATTTTTGAGAGATGGACAGATTTCACATCATACGTATGTGAAAGATTTTTGAGAGATGGATAGATTTCACATCGTACGTATGTGAAAGATTTTTGAGAGATGGATAGATTTCACACCATACGTATGAGACAGATTTTTGAGAGATGGATAGATTTCACACCATACGTATGAGACAGATTTTTGAGAGATGGATAGATTTCACACCATACGTATGAGACAGATTTTTGAGAGATGGATAGATTTCACACCATACGTATGAGACAGATTTTTGAGAGATGGATAGATTTCACACCATACGTATGAGACAGATTTTTGAGAGATGGATAGATTTCACACCATACGTATGAGACAGATTTTTGAGAGATGGATAGATTTCACACCATACGTATGAGACAGATTTTTGAGAGATGGATAGATTTCACACCATACGTATGAGACAGATTTTTGAGAGATGGATAGATTTCACACCATACGTATGAGACAGATTTTTGAGAGATGGATAGATTTCACACCATACGTGTAAGAAAGATTTTTGAGAGATGGATAGATTTCACATCATACGTGTAAGAAAGATTTTTGAGAGATGGATAGATTTCACATCATACGTGTAAGAAAGATTTTTGAGAGATGGATAGATTTCACATCATACGTGTAAGAAAGATTTTTGAGAGATGGATAGATTTCACATCATACGTGTGTGAAAGATTTTTGAGAGATGGATAGATTTCACATCATACGTGTAAGAAAGATTTTTGAGAGATGGATAGATTTCACATCATACGTGTAAGAAAGATTTTTGAGAGATGGATAGATTTCACATCATACGTGTGTGAAAGATTTTTGAGAGATGGATAGATTTCACATCATACGTATGAGACGAATACATCTAGACGGGAAAAGAGAATTGTGTGCTTGATTTTTAACATTGGTAATTTTTAAAATCAGACGTGGAGTTGATTTTTAACGTGGTGTCAAGCACAGACATGCTATATATATGATGTCTGTGGTGTTAGGCATGATATGGCTGTGGTGTTAAGCATGATATGGCTGTGGTGTTAAGCATGATATGGCTGTGGTGTTAGGCATGATATGGCTGTATTGAGAGAAGAGTGGAGAATGGTTCAGACGTTCGCCTGCCAATAACCAAACTCGAGGTTCCAGAGTTCGCTTCCCGTAGAGGCCTTGACTTTTCTCCTCACTCTAACCAGAAAATCGAACTGAACGTCTAGTCCTTCGGAATGGGATGAAAAAGGAGTCGGACCCATGTGCCGTCTGGCTGTGCACGCTAAAGATCCCACGGCAGTTGAACCGGCTGCCTTGATAAAAATCATTGGAGAGATAGGTTGATTTCCCAGGTTCTACCCCTTGAAGACCAAATAGCCTTCTTGCCTTTCTGAAATCTTGTTAAAAAAATGTGAATATGAATTTGAAGCAAAGGAGAGGGGATGGGCGTCGCCCTCGTGGTGCTGGCCCCGGGAAAAGTTGAGGTCTCTGCCACCTCATTCCCCTACGCCCCTGGGGTTAAGAAACTATCTAAGTAGGACCTCAGGACCTGGCCAACTCTTGGGTGTAATGCAGGCTTAAGGCTTGTGCCGTGGTCATTCTGGATCTTTTCTCCATCACATGACACCTGTAACGTTACTGCGTATGGAATTCATTCCGAGCGCGGAGACGTCGTCTTGAGAAACTGAAGACTGAAACTGAAACTGGGTGTAGTGGTCAGCTGGGCTACACGCCATATGAACTTGACGTGTGCAGGCCTTTTTACCGCGTGGAGCAGCTGATCATCACTCGGACCGGTAACCATTCTGATATCGTCCACATGGATCCTCCACCTGCCGTCTCTACCACCCGCTTCAGTCCCATCTTTGATAAAGACTTCTTGCATGAAGTAAGTCTTCCCCTTTCTTTGCTTTGTAATCTGTAGCACACAGACACACATACACATACATATAGCACGCATTCGCACACACACACACACACACACACACACACACACACACACACACAACACACACACACACACACACACACACACACAGAGATGCACACAGACACATGTATTCACATGCACGCACGCGCGCAGGCACAGCCCCACAGACAGACAGACAGACACAGACACATGGAAACGCGCGCACTTACAAACACACAAAGACATACACACAGAGACAAACACACAGATACTCACAGACACATGTACTCACACTCATACACCCACACACGCACGCGTGCAAAACACACACACACACAAAGAGACACAGACAGAGATACACATAAACAGACGCACACACTTAGACAGACAGACATACACACGCAGATAAACACACAAACACGCACATACACAAATACTCACAGACACATATATTCACACTCACACAGACACGCACGCACGATAACCGTACACACAGAGACACACAGACACACGCACACACACACACACTTAGACACACAGACACACACAGACACACGCACACACACACTTAGACACACAGACACACACAGACAAAATACAGACACACACAGAGACACAGACACACTCACACACACACACGTACGCACAGACACAGATGGACAGACACAAACATGTATCCACATACACGTACACACACACACCACACACACACACGCACGCACGCACGCACGCACGCACGCACGCACGCACGCACGCACACACACACACACACAGATCACTTACGACATCTGAACTTAGTAAAAACTTACAAGCATTATTTTCCTAGTTTTCTAGACGTTTCTGAAAACAAGTCTTGAGAGTTTTTTTATAATTCAATTTTTAGAAAGTAGCAAGATACCTCCACGGCAAAACCAACCACGATCTTCCTCCTGAGAACTGGACACTGTCGTCTTCTTCAGTGTGTGTGCTGAATGGGTCTGCCCCACACAGATAAGTGTCTATGCCAGACATGACCACAGTGTCCAGAGTACATTCTGTCTCTGGGTGCTGAATGGGTCTGCCCCACACAGATAAGTGTCTATGCCAGACATGACCACAGTGTCCAGAGTACATTCTGTCTCTGTGTGCTGAATGGGTCTGCCCCACACAGATAAGTGTCTATGCCAGACATGACCACAGTGTCCAGAGTACATTCTGTCTCTGTGTGCTGAATGGGTCTGCCCCACACAGATAAGTGTCTATGCCAGACATGACCACAATGTCCAGAGTACATTCTGTCTCTGTGTGCTGAATGGGTCTGCCCCACACAGATAAGTGTCTATGCCAGACATGACCACAGTGTCCAGAGTACATTCTGTCTCTGTGTGCTGAATGGGTCTGCCCCACACAGATAAGTGTCTATGCCAGACATGACCACAGTGTCCAGAGTACATTCTGTCTCTGTGTGCTGAATGGGTCTGCCCCACACAGATAAGTGTCTATGCCAGACATGACCACAGTGTCCAGAGTACATTCTGTCTCTGTGTGCTGAATGGGTCTGCCCCACACAGATAAGTGTCTATGCCAGACATGACCACAGTGTCCAGAGTACATTCTGTCTCTGTGTGCTGAATGGGTCTGCCCCACACAGATAAGTGTCTATGCCAGACATGACCACAATGTCCAGAGTACATTCTGTCTCTGTGTGCTGAATGGGTCTGCCCCACACAGATAAGTATCTATGCCAGACATGACCACAGTGTCAAGAGTACATTCTGTCTCTGTGTGCTGAATGGGTCTGCCCCACACAGATAAGTGTCTATGCCAGACATGACCACAATGTCCAGAGTACATTCTGTCTCTGTGTGCTGAATGGGTCTGCCCCACACAGATAAGTGTCTATGCCATACAGGACCACAGTGTCAAGAGTACATTCTGTCTCTGTGTGCTGAATGGGTCTGCCCCACACAGACAAGTGTCTATGCCAGACATGACCACAATGTCCAGAGTACATTCTGTCTCTGGGTGCAGTGTCGATGCCAGACAAGACCACAGTCTCCAGAGTAGGTTCTACAGTTAGGACCACAGTCTCCAGAGTAGGTTCTACAGTTAGGACCACAGTCTCCAGAGTAGGTTCTACAGTTAGGACCACAGTCTCCAGAGTAGGTTCTACAGTTAGGACCACAGTCTCCAGAGTAGGTTCTACAGTTAGGACCACAGTCTCCAGAGTAGGTTCTACAGTTAGGACCACAGTCTCCAGAGTAGGTTCTACAGTTAGGACCACAGTCTCCAGAGTAGGTTCTACAGTTAGGACCACAGTCTCCAGAGTAGGTTCTACAGTTAGAGCCAGTCTCCAGAGTAGGTTCTACAGTTAGGACCACAGTCTCCAGAGTAGGTTCTACAGTTAGGACCACAGTCTCCAGAGTAGGTTCTACAGTTAGGACCACAGTCTCCAGAGTAGGTTCTACAGTTAGGACCACAGTCTCCAGAGTAGGTTCTACAGTTAGGACCACAGTCTCCAGAGTAGGTTCTACAGTTAGGACCACAGTCTCCAGAGTAGGTTCTACAGTTAGGACCACAGTCTCCAGAGTAGGTTCTACAGTTAGGACCACAGTCTCCAGAGTAGGTTCTACAGTTAGGACCACAGTCTCCAGAGTAGGTTCTACAGTTAGGACCACAGTCTCCAGAGTAGGTTCTACAGTTAGGACCACAGTCTCCAGAGTAGGTTCTACAGTTAGGACCACAGTCTCCAGAGTAGGTTCTACAGTTAGGACCACAGTCTCCAGAGTAGGTTCTACAGTTAGAGCCAGTCTCCAGAGTAGGTTCTACAGTTAGGACCAGTCTCCAGAGTAGGTTCTACAGTTAGGACCAGTCTCCAGGTTCTACAATTAGGGCCACAGTTCAGAAATAGCAGAAATGGCCAGTTGGCAGATGGAGCCCCTGTCGAACAGCAGCTGTGGGACAACAAAGATGACTTGATGAAAACCAGTCTTTGTCTACATCTACACCACATGGACTGACTATTGGAGACATTATCAGGCTCGAACAAAGCCAAGCCAAGCCGAGCCGAGCCAAACCAAACCAAACCAAACCAAACCAAACCAAACCAAACCAAGCCAAACCAAGGCAAACCAAGGCAAACCAAACCAAGCCAAGCCAAGCCAAACCAAACCAAGCCAAGCCAAGCCAAGCCAAGCCAAACCAAACCAAGCCAAGGCAAACCAACCAAACCAAACCAAGCCAAGTCAAACCAAGGCAAGCCAAGCCAAGCCAAGCCAAGGCAAACCAAGTCAAACCAAACCAAACCAGACCAATCCAATCAAGCCAAACCAAACAAAATATACCAAACCAAACCAAACCAAAATAAACCAAACCAAACCAAAGCAAACCAAACTAAAACAAAACAAACAAACAAAAACCAACATACATCAAACCAAACCAAACCAAACCAAAACAAAACAAGACAAAATAAAACAACACAAAATAAACCAAACTGAACCAAACCAAACCAAACCAAACCAAACCAAACCAAACCAAACCAAACCAAAACGAGAAGTAAGCAGACGTTGGCTTTGTCTTCAGATACAGTATTTTTGTTGTCGTCTCTCTCCCACCAGGTGCTGGACCTCCAGCTTCAGATCCAGGAGCTAAGAGCTCCGTACAACAACGACACAGTGGGCCTGGAGGACATCTGTTTCCAGCCTCTAGCGCCTGACCACACAGACTGCACCATTCAGAGCGTTCTCCAGTACTTCCAGAACGACCACCACAATCTGGACAAAAAGGTCATGGGCAGATGGGCTTCTTCACCCTGGCCGATTACCTGGATCATTTGTTGTACTGCGTTCGGTAAGGAACATGTGTTGTGTCCTTAATTAACGGGTTCCTGTCGCAACTGGGTAACCAAGCGATGCGTATCATCATCATTATCATCATGTGCCCTGCTGCATGGCGTTGGCAATCAGGGCCGTCCATACCAATCTGTCCCTTTTGCTGCTGGTACTTCTCCCATCCCCTCTCTGTTTTCATCCACTCCGCAAGTCCGTCGAGTATTTTCTCCCTGGGTCTACCCGGTGCTCTCTTTCCCTCCAGCTTTCCTGTTGTGACCAGGTGCTCTAATACCACCACCACCACCACACTAATATCATATGATATTGATGATAACACTGAACAATCAAGTTTAATCACATAAACTGATCAGAGAACTGCGCAGTGTAAGGTTCGTGGTTTGCAAATTCAAAGTCCAGTCCGCACATCTACGATTTACACCCATGACAAACACAGGGTAAAATGATCCAATTTGTTGATAAGGAAAAAAATTGGTGTATTGCTTTGGAATCATCACAAATGTATTTAATTTTTTTTATCGATTTTGAATTGAAGTGAATTAAGTGACAATCTGTGCATTAAAGCGGTTTTTCCTTCACCCTTTGACTCCCGCACCCTATCTACCAACTGCAAAAACTTAACCCTTTGATTCCCTCACCCTATCCGCTGGCTTCGTGCAGAAAGCTGGTGGATAGTGTGAGGGAATCAAAGGGTTCAGTTTCTGCTTTGCTTGCATAGTTCACAATGCAGGGTGCCGGTGGGCAGGGTGCAAGAATCAAAGGGTTAAACATATGTGTGTATGTGTGTGCGTGTGTGTATGTGTGTGTGTGTGTATGGGCGTGTGTGTACGTGTGTGTGTGCGTGTGTGTGTGCGTGTGTGTGTGTGTGTGTGTGTGTGTTTGTATGGGTTCGTGCGTGTGTGGGTGTGTTTTATGTATGTGCAGCATCGGTTAACCTTACAGAAAATGGTTTATAATGATAATGATAGTGTATATGCGCGTGCGTGCGTGTGTGTGTGGGTTGGGTGTGTGTGGGGGGTGGGGTGGTGTGGGTGAGCGTGCGTATGTTTGTGTTTGTGCGCATATGTGTTGGTGGGTGGGTGTGAGCGTGTTTGTGCTTGTGTGCATGTATATTATATGTGAGCGTGTCTGTGTATGTGCATGCATGCGTGTGTGTGTGCGTGTGTGTATGATGTGTGCGTGTGTGTGTGTATGCATGTGCGTGTGTGTGTGTATGCATGTGCGTGTGTGTTGGTGTGTTAACAGAGCGCCGGCAACAGTCAACGACACGACGGCACTTCATGACTCGTGCCTGGGAACTTATGGGGGTCCGGTGTATCCGTGGACGGCTCTAGGGGGCTATAACGGTGAGGTTGACAGACAGACAGACAGACAGGCAGGCAGGCAGGCAGGCAGGCAGGCAACAGGCAGACAGACAGAGACAGAGATAGAGACAGACAGGCAGAGACAGACAGACAGACGGACAGACAGACAGAGAGAGAGACAGACACAGACAGACAAGGCAGGCAGACAGACGGACAGACAGACAGGCAGGCAGAGACAGACAGACAGGCAGGCAGGCAGGCAGGCAGGCAGGCAGGCAGGCAGAGACAGACAGGCAGGCAGGCAGAGACAGACAGGCAGGCAGGCAGGCAAACAGCAGGCAGCAGAGCAGCACAAAAACAGGCAGGCAGGCAGGCAAACAGGCAGGCAGGCAGGCAGGCAGGCAGGCAGGCAGGCAGAACAGACAGGCAGGCAGGCAGGCAAACAGGCAGGCAGAGACAGACAGGCAGGCAGGCAGGCAGGCAGGCAGTCAGACAGACAGACAGACAGACAGACAGACAGACAGACAGGCAGCAGGCAGGCAGGCAGCGCAGCAGGCAAGCAGGCAGGCAGGCACAGGCAACAGGGAGGCAGGCAGCAGCAGGCAGACAGAGACAGGCAGAGACAGACAGGCAGCAGACAGACAGGCAGACAGACGCTTATGTAAACACTGACACTCAGGATTTATACACACGTCAGCACTGCTGCCATCAACATCACCATCAACATGTCGTCGTCTGTCGCTGTTGTCGTCATCATCTTATTTTTTATTATCATCAACTTCGTCGATATTATCGTCGTTATTGTCGTCAACGTAGTCTCATTGTCATTACCATTTCTGTTTACAACAAATAAATAACTTTTATCGTTGGAAAATGAAGTGTATTATCATTGTCATTACCATCTCTGCTTACAGCTGATAACTTTTATCGTTGGAAAATGAAGTGTCATTATCATTGTCATTACCATCTCTGCTTACGACTAATAACTTTTATCGTTGGAAAATGAAGTGTCATTATCATTGTCATTACCATCTCTGCTTACGACTAATAACTTTTATCGTTGGAAAATGAAGTGTCATTATCATTGTCATTGCCATCTCTGCTTACAGCTGATAACTTTTCATCATCATTATCAGGTGCCCTGCCGCATGGCGTTGGCGATCATGGACTTCCATCTGTCTCTATCTCTCGTTGCCTCTAGCATCTCCCCCACCCTCCTCGTCTTCAGCCACTGCGCAAGTCCGTCTAGCATTTTCTCCCTGGGTCTACCTGGTGCTCTCTTTCCCTCCAGCTTTCCCGTTGTGACCAGGTGCTCCAAATTCCCCTTCCTCTTAAAATGGCCTATAAATGTTGCCTGTCTTTTCCTAATCTTCCTTATGAATGATCTACTTGTGTCTGTCTCCATCAAGACTGTCTCGTTTGTTTTCTTTGCTGTCCATGGAACTCTCAACATTCTTCTTAGAAACCACATCTCGGCTGCCTCAATCTTGTTCTGGCTTTTGCTTGTTGACTGTCCACGCCTCACATCCGTACAATAGTATTGGTTCTATATAACATTCAGAAACTCTCTTCCTGATGTTAATTGATAGGCAATTATTGGTAAGGATGCTTTTTATCTTTTTGAATTCTGTTTTGGCTTGGCCGATTCTGCCGGTTATTTCTGATGTGCATCTGCCGTCTGATGAAATGATCGTTCCCAGGTATTTAAACTGATTAACCTGTGTCAAGGTTGTGCCATTTACTTGATAACTTTTACCGTTGGAAAATAAAGTGTTGTTTATCATTGTCATTACCATCACTGCTTACATCTAATATTAAACTTTCACTGTTGGAAAATGAAGTGTTATTTACATCATTTCCAGTACCATCTCTGCTTACATCTAATAACTTTTACCGTGAAGTATCACTTTCATTGTCATTACCATATCTGAGCTTGGCATTTCTGATCGTATCACGGCTGGGCTTGTTGACAACGTTCACAAAGAGCTTATCGTATTGATGGTAATTCTATGCTTCAGGTACGGATTACAAAAACGCCTCCGCTCTCGTGATAACGTTAGTGGTCAACAACTACAATGACGAAAAGCTGAACGACAAAGCCAAGGCATGGGAAGCAGAGTTTATCCGCTTCATGAAGAACTACACGCAGAACCAGCCCAATATGAGTATCGCCTTCTCTGCACAGGTCAGTGGTAAGCTTGAGATGTGTGCCATTCGGACTCGATATATACAACAACGTTTGTGCTGGTTCTCATCTTTTTGGACCCCCTCCCCTATTCCACTGTGGAGGGTATTGCTGACTAGCTTCAATCACCCAGACTCCCCACCCTGGTGGGGATGTTGAAGGGTTCTTTCAGTATAAATAGTATTGCCACCTTCTGGAAACTCTGTGATAGAAATCCCCACCTTCTGGAAATTCTGTGCTAAAAATTTCCTCTTTTCTGTAACTCTCTTTGTTTCTGCCTTGTTCCTTTTGCTCTCTGTCATTTCTTCGTGTGTTTTTTTTGCCTTGTTGGTCCTTTCACTTGTATGTGTTCGGTCAAGTCTTACATACTTTCTCATAGGATTGATAATTGGGTACATGTGTTAAGCGCACTTTTGGCTTGAGGAAATGTGATATGCAATATCGGTTTCAGGTAATTTAGGCCTGATTTTACATATACATTAATGTCCTTACGTTTAAATTTGTATTCATATTTGTTTTCTTAAATCTCTTCTGTGGTAAATTGGGTGGAGTGGTTAGACCCATGGGCATTCTTTAGATTATTTGCGCGAATGCGTTGTTATGTGTACTTAAATTTTCTTTTCCATTTTTTCCAGTTGAAGTATTGTGTATGGTTTGAAACGATAATAGCCCTGATATGCTCTGTGCAGTCAGCTGGGCGTCAAACAAAAATAACAATAACAATTAAACAAAAGAAGTAAAATGACTGTAGCCACCGAGATTGTCTGAAATTCCTGTTTTACCTGTCGAAAAACTGACAGTTACAACATTGTTTTTTGTTTTGTTTTGTTTTGTTTTTTTTGTCAACATGAGTGAGTGTTTGAGCAAATAATGAGAGTGTGCGCTTTGATTTAAGTTATATCTACCGTTTTATTTAGCTTAGCGCAACGTAAGGAAAGTGGTCTGTTGTTGTTTTTTTCCCCCACTATGTTTTATACATTTGTTCTTTGCTGTCTCTTGTATGCACTTGACAAAGGCTTTTGGCCAACACTTTTGCTCCTGTCTTGTTTTGCTACATTAGGTATACGTCCTGATTCTAGTTTTGTGGTTTTTTTCTGTTTTCTTTTTTAGTCAACATTATTGTTTTAATAATAATAATAATAATAATAAAGAAGAAGAGAGAAGAAGAAGGAGAAGAAGAAAGAGAAGAAGAAGAAAGAAGAAGAAGAAGAAGAATGATAATTATAACAGTATTTTTATTATCGCTATTATTACTGTTGTTGTTGTTATTATTATTATTATATTACTATTGTTGTTGTTGTTGTTTGTCGTCGTCAACGTCATCGTCAACGTCATCGTCATCATCATCACCACCACTACTATTACCACCACCACCACATCACCGCCTCTACCACTACTACCACCATCACCATGAAGATAACGCTAAAGATGATGATGATGATAATGATTCATTATTGTTATCAATATGACTTTCACTATGATGAGTATTATCACTATTATCGACCTTACTCTATGCCTGTCGCTCAGTGCCTGTGACCCATTCTCACAAACAGGGACACACGTCACACAGCAAGTAAACTGAGATACAGCCTCAGAATGGTGCTAAATTGGAGATTTCAGTCGTCACTTGGGCTCTTGATGTATGCTTTCACAGTGGCATTCACCCTTAATAATAAGTATCAAAACTGAATGATTATGATGTTACCCTTTGGAAATGGTTCGTTGAAATTACCAGCAATTAGCAGTTTTTCACACTGCCACGGTTTTCTTATTGCCAGCGCTTAGGATTTTGCGCAGGGTCGGGAAGATCTGCTGGATAATTGCTGGCATATTTGGGTGGGATGCCTGTCAATTAACATCAGGAAGAGAGTTCTTGATTGTTATGTAGAACCGATACTGTTATGCGGTTGTGAGCGTGGACAGTCAACACGCACTGTCAGAACAAGATTGAGGCAGCCGAGATGTGGTTTCTAAGACGAATGTTGAGAGTTCCACGGACAGCAAAGAAAACAAACGAGACAGTCTTGATGGAGGCAGACACAAGAGGACCACTGATAAGGAAGACTAGGAAAAGGCAAGCAACATTTGTGGGCCATTTTATGAGGAAAGGGGAACTAGAGCACCTGGTCACAACAGGAAAGCTGGAGGAAAAGAGAACAGCAGGTAGACCCAGGGAGAAAATATTGGACGGACTTGCAGGGTGGCTGAGGACAGAGAGGGGGTAGAAGATGTGCTTGCTGCAATAAGGGATAGATGCATATGGAGGGACATGATCGCCAAAGCCATGTGGCAGGGCGCATGATGATGATATATTTGGGTTGAGCGCATATGGGATTGTCCGAGTGTGATGAATCCATACTGAATCAATTTGAACAAACCCAAGACATACTCCGAACTTTGGTTTTATTTTCACTTCACTGTTCCTTTACAGCGGTCTATAGAGGATGAACTGGCCCGGGAGAGTCAGTCAGACATACTGACTATTGCCATCAGCTACCTCATCATGTTCGCCTACATCACCATTTCCCTGGGACACTTTCGCCGTTTTAGTACCATCCTGGTCAGTACGTCTTGTTTGTTTGGTATCCCCCTTTTTATCATAACCTATAGAGAGAGTTTCGTTCGTTATTTCTTTTAACGTCTATTCACATATATGCTTTTAGATGAATTTGGAGAGAGGTGAGCGTCTGTGTGTTTTGTGTGTGTGTGTGTGTGTGTGTGTTGTGTGTGTTTGTGTGTCTGTGTTTGTGTGTGTGTTGTGTGAGTGTGTGTTGTGTGTGTTGTGTGTGTGTGTGTGTGTGTTTTGTGTGTGTATATATTGTGTTTGTGTGTGTGTATGTGTGTGTGTGAGTGTGCTTGTGTGTGTGTGTTGTGTGTGTGTGTTGTGTGTTGTGTGTGTGTTGTATGTTTGTGTGTGTGTATGTGTGTGTGTCCTCTATGCCGCAGTTGGGGTTAATGGATCTGTTAAACATTGAAATATTGTGTTGTTGTGTGTGTGTGTTGTGTGTGTTTGTGTGTGACAAAGATCGAGTCGACTTAAATGTTGTTTCTGAGAAGACTGTTAAAGATTCCATGGACAATAAAGAAAACAAACGAGACATTCTCGAGAGAAGCAAACACAAAACGTGCATTAATGAAGGATGTTAGGAAAAGACAGGAAGCATCTATAGGACATTTTATGAGGTGAGAGAAATTTGACAGAGCTGTGCACTCAAGATCTGGTATCTTGGGTTAAATCCCAGCCCGCAACATTAAAAACTGGCCTGTTGGCTGCCCATCTCAATGTTTCCAGCAATCTGATGATGTCAGTGTAGTGTTTCAAAAGTCACGCCCCCCCCCCCCCCCTTCCTTCCCAAATTTCAAGACCTTGCCAGCGTGTAGGGTTTTGCGCAGGCCTAGGGAGTCTGCCGGATAATTGCTGGCAGATTTGGTTGGAGCACATATGGAATTTTCCGATGCGCTGAATCCCTCGTAAACAAACTCAAAAACTCCAAACTCCCTTCTTCCACACTACCGGGTAACTTAAATCAGAGTCTAGGTAGGGTCTCAGGATCTGGCCAGCTCATGGGTTTATGTGCAGGTTTAAGGCTTGTGCCTCTATCACCATACACATGTCACCTGTGACGTTAGCGCATATGGGATTCGTTCTGAGCGCGAAGACGTCATCTTGAGAAACTTAAACTGAAACTAAATCACAGGTATACGTCTTCGTTTTCAGGTGGATTCCAAGGTGACTCTTGGAGTGGGAGGGGTGTTGATAGTTTTGCTGTCGGTGGCGGCCAGTCTGGGCTTCTTCAGCTTCGTGGGGGAACCCGCCACCCTCATCATCATCGAGGTGGTTCCCTTCCTCGTCTTGGCGGTCGGGGTGGACAACATTTTCATCCTGGTGCAGTCTTTTCAGGTGGGTTGTCTGTCTTGCCTGACACCACAAGCGGTATCCATACATACGCGTTATGCAGACATGGGCAGTCACGCTCTCTTTTGTCTCTCTCTCTGTCTCTCTGTGTCTCTCCATTTCTCTTTTGGCCACCCTTTCCTCATCTCTATCTGCCTTTTTGTCTGTCTGTCTTTCTGTCTTCTGCTCTTCTCTGCCTCTCACTTTGTCTCTCATTCTCTTTTCCGTCTGTCTCCCTCCACTTTTCTCTCCTGTCCCCCCTCTCACTCTTTCTGTCTCTGTCTGTCTCTCTCCTTCCCCCTCTCTCCTTCCTTTCTTTCTCTCTCTCTTTGTCTTTCTCTCTCCTCCCTTTCTCTCTCTGTGTCTTACTCTCTGTCTCTCTCTCTCTCCATGTCAGCAGATACCTCTGTCTTACGAGTATTTTTGAAATGATCATTTATTCATAGACTTACAGAAACCAGAAATCAGGAAAACAGAATGAGAACGCGTATTCTATCCGCAAAACAAGACAGGCACAAATGTTTTGGCCAACTGGCCATTGTCGTAACAAAGAGGAATAACAGCAACAATAAACGATTTTGCTCATACTTTGCTTCAGAAAAGGACTGATAAGGAATCCTAACCCTAACTCCTGCACCCTATCCACCAACTGCAAAAACTTAACCCTTTAACTCCCTCCACCCTTTTTTATCCCCCCAGGTTATAGTGGACTCGGTTATATCCTTTCAGCTTTGCATGAAGCTGGTGAAAGGGTGGGGACTCAAAGGGTTAAGTTTTGCTTTGCTAGCATGGTTGACGATGCAGGATGCTGGTGGACAGGGTGCGGGAGTCAAAGGGTTAAGTTTTTGCTTTGCTAGCATGGTTGACGATGCAGGATGCTGGTGGACAGGGTGCGGGAGTCAAATGGTTTAATGTGTGAATTGTTACAAGTAGGAGGCAAGGGAGAGAACTACGACGAACTACGACAAGCGAGATGAAGTCTTACAGTGTGAAAAGGGCCATGCCAAGTGTACAAGAAATACCACAAGAGTGCTGGATAGGACCCGGAGCACGACTGCGTCGCTCTTTTCGGGACACTCACCTCACAAGCTCCCGATGCCGGCAAATCGACAGTCATTTCATCAAGCAAATGGGGGCTGTCCATGTGTTGCATGACCCATCGAATCCATCATCAGTCACCTTGTTTACAAACCGAATGACAGGGTGGGGAGATGACAAACCCCGGGACATAGCACACAACGCGCACCAACCAGGTCCAGCCCAGCCTCTGGACCAAGAGAGAATGGAAGACCCCTCTCTCGCTCCACGCTGGTCTTCATCTCTCTTTCGGGCAGTCCGCCCTGCCACCAGCTCGCATAGCTTGCCAGCCCCTTTCCATGTTATTGTACCAGATTTCATTACTTATCATCATTCATTCATTCATTCATTCATTCATTCTCATTCATCATTCATTCATTCATTCGTTCATTTATTCATTCATTACAGCGCGACACAAGACGGCCGGAAGAAAGCCTGGAGGAACAGATAGGACGAGTGCTGGGGAAGGCAGGCCCCAGTATGATGTTGACTAGTCTGTCAGAGTCTCTGGCCTTCTTTCTGGGTATGTCCTGTTGTTCTGTGATTGGTCTGTTGACGTGTACTCTTGCTTACACAGCACTTTGTGCGTTTGTTTGGGTTTTGGGTTTTGTTTTTATGGGGGTGTGGTGGTGGTGGTTGGTTGGTTCGTTCGACATCTATCTATCTATCTATCTATCTATCTATCTATCTATCTATCTATCTATCTATCTATCTATCTATCCATCTAATCTATCTATCTATCTATCTATCTATCTATCTATCTATCTATCTAATCTATCTATCTAATCTAATCTATCTATCTATCTATCTATCTATCTATCTATCTATCTATCTAATCTAATCTAATCTAATCTATCTAATCTAATCTAATCTATCTAATCTAATCATATAATGTACATCTATATATGTACATATGATGCTGCATACCATACATCTGGAAATTAATAACACGATGAATGCATCCAATGTCTGCTTTCTCTGTATATATGTGTGTGTGTGTGTGTGTGTGCCGGCGCGCGCGCACGTCGTACTTGCGCGGCGCGCGTTTGTGTGAGCGCGCACATGCATGTGCACACAGGCATTGCTTTTGTGTGTGTCGTGAATGCTCTTATTCATTGATATCATTTGGCTCTTCGATCTGCTATGGTTCCTGATGCTTATGTTGTTAGGGTTCCTGGCACTTATTTCCATGCCATGTTTTTGTCAATGTACTTTCTGCTGGATTGAAGGTCCTTTTGTGCACAGTGCAACGAGCCTGCTTTTTGACATGGATCGTTTGAGCTCATCATCATCATCAGGTGCCCTGCCGCATGGCGTTGGCGATCATGGACTTCCATCTGTCTCTATCTCTTGTTGTCCCAAGCATCTCCTTCACCCTCCTCGTCTTCAGCCACTCCGCAAGTCCGTCTAGCATTTTCTCCCTGGGTCTACCTGGTGCTCTCTTTCCCTCCAGCTTTCCCGTTGTGACCAGGTGCTCCAAATCCCCCTTCCTATAAAATGGCCTATAAATGTTGCCTGTCTTTTCCTAACCTTCCTTATGAATGATCTACTTGTGTCTGCCTCCATCAAGACTGTCTCGTTTGTTTTCTTTGCTGTCCGTGGAACTCTCAACATTCTCTTAGAAACCACATCTCGGCTGCCTCAATCTTATTCTGGCTTTGCTTGTTGACTGTCCACGCCTCACATCCGTACAACAGTATTGGTTCTATATAACATTCAAGAACTCTCTTCCTGATGTTAATTGATAGGCATTTGTTGGTAAAAATGCTTGTCATCTTCTTGAATGCTGTTTTGGCTTGGCCGATTCTGCCGGTTATTTCTGATGTGCATCTGCCGTCTGATGAAATGATCGTTCCCAGGTATTTAAACTGATTAACCTGTGTCAAGGTTGTGCCATTTGCTGTTATTTTGCATGAGGGGATTTCATGTTTTTTACTGATCACCATGACTTCAGTCTTCCTGCTGTTTAGTTCCAACCCCTTACCTTTGCTTTCTATTTCTAGTATATTCACAAGCTTTTGTAGGTCCCTTTCATTTTCTGCAATTAGCACGGTGTCATCTGCGTATCGAATGTTGTTTATAATTTTCCCTCCAACCTTTAAATCCAGGGTCTTCTAGGTTTCTCATGATGTTTTCGCTGTAAAGTGAAAACAGATTGGTGACAAAATACAACCCTGTCTGACTCCTCTTGATGTTTTGGAAAGAGCTTATATTGTTTTCTATTCTCATCGTTTGAGCTATGTAAGTGAAATTGTTAATAATATTGCCATTGATGGAGAAGAGAGGCAGAATCATTCAGACGTGTGTGTGTGTTTGTGTGTGTGTATATGTGTCTGTGTGTATTTGTGTGTGTTGTGCGTGCATGTGTGTGTGTGTGCGTGCATGTGTGTGCGTGTAAACAGGCGCACTAACAGATATGCCAGCGGTGAAGATCTTCTCGCTGTACGCGGCGATGGCGGTGTTGTTTGACTTCTTGCTGCAGATCACGTGTTTCGTTGGTCTGATGACGTTGGATGCCCGACGTGTGGAGGTGAGAGGATTGGGTTCGAATCTCTCTTAGCCCCAAGGGGAAAGATGGAAGCTGTCTCGGTGTGAACAGTATCTCCATCTTCTGTAACGTCAGTGCTAGAAAATTCTTCTTTTCTGTCACTCTCTTTAATGTTTCATTTGTCCTTTTGTTTTATTGTATTCATTTGTTTATCCAGTTATTTGAATAATTATTTGGTTATTTAGTCATTTATTCATTTCATCGTTTAATTCTTCGTATATCTATTATTCATTCATTCATTCATTCATTCATTCATTCATTCATTCATTCATTCATTTATTTATTTGTCTGTTTATTTATTTATATGTTTATTTATTTATTCATGTGTTTATCTAGATCTGTTCATTTATTTATTCATTCAATTGCTTATATGTTTGTTTATTTATTTATCCATTCATTTATTTGTTTTTTTTATTTACGTATTTGTTTATTTCATTTATCTATTCATTTATCCATGTATGTATGTATGTATGTATGTACGTATGTATGTATGTATGTATGTATGTATGTATGTATGTATGTATGTATGTATGTATGTACGTATGTACGTAGTAGTATGTATGTATGTACGTATGTACGTATGTATGTATGTAGTATGTATGTATGTATGTATGTATGTATGTATGTATCTATGTATCTATGTGCGCATGTATGTATGTATATATATGTATATATGTGTGTATGTATGTATGTATGTATGTAGTGTGTATATATGTGTGTTGTATGTATGTATGTATGTATGTATGTATGTATGTATGTATGTATATATGAGTGTATGATGTATGTATGTATATATGTGTGTATGTATGTATGTATGTATGTATGTATGTATGTATGTATTATGTAGTGTATGTATGTATGTATGTACGTATGTATGTGTATGTATGTATGTATGTGTGTATGTATGTATCTATGTATCTATGTGCCATGTATGTGTATATATGTGTGTATGTATGTATGTATCTATGTATCATGTGCGCATGTATGTATGTATATATGTGTGTATGTATGTATGTATATGTATCTATGTGGCATGTATGTATTTTGTATGTATGTATGTATGTATGTATGTATGTATGTATGTATATATGTGTGTACGTATGTATGTATGTATATATGTGTGTATGTATGTATGTATGTATGTATGTATGTATGTATGTATGTATGTATGTATGTATGTATGTATATATGTGTATGTATGTATGTATGTACGTATGTATGTATGTGTGTATGTATGTATGTATGTTGTATGTATGTATCTATGTATCTATGTGATGTATGTATATGTATGTATGTATGTATATATGTGTGTATGTATGTATGTATGTATGTATCTATGTATCTATGTGCGCATGTATGTATTATGTATATATGTGTGTATGTATGTATGTATGTATGTATGTATGTATCTATGTATCTATGTGCGCATGTATGTATATGTATGTATGTAGTATGTATTATGTATATTGTGTTATGTATGTATGTATGTATGTATGTATGTATCTATGTGGATGTATGTATGTAGTATGTATATATGTGTGTATGTATGTATGTATGTATGTATGTATGTATAGGTTGTATATGTATGTATGTATGTACGTATGAATGTATTTATTTATTTATGTATTCATTTATTTATTTGTACAGGCTAACCGCATCGACGTGATGTGCTGTGCCAAGCTGGGCACCAAAGAGAAATCAGAGAGACAGGATGGAGTGTTGTTCACTTTGATACAGCGTTTCTACGCTCCTTTCTTGATAGACAGCTACGTCAGGCCTGCAGTGGTTAGTACGTTTCTTTGCCGCCATTCTCATTGTCATCGTCGTCGTCGTCATACTTATCATCATCGCCGTCGTCAGCGTTGTGTCGTCGCGTCGTTGTCGTCGTCATCATTATTATCATCATCTTCGTCTTTGTTGTTGTCGTCATCCTCATTTCATTGATATCATCATCGTCGTTGTCGTTGTCGTTGTCTTCATCATGCCTGTTCGTTGTTGTCGTCATTCTTATTATCGTCATCACTTTTGCCGTCGTTGTCAACCAACCCCCCCCCCCCCCCCCCCCCCCCCGAACCCGCTTCATCGTTATTGCATTTTCTCATCATCATAATCACTGTCATCGTCGTCGTCGGTGTCATCGTCGTCATCATCATTGTCGTCGTCGTCGTTGACATCCGCCTCCTCCTCAGCATCATCATTATCATTATGATCGTTCTTTGTCATCGTCTTCATCTTTTCCTCCTCTTCCTTGTTAAAACCATACAAACATACACACCACTGCATGCACACACTGATTTGGGCAAAGCGCATGTGGAGTTTTCCGAGTGAGTCCCCTTGAACAAATTACAAATCAGTGCACGCACACATGAACACGACAGAAGTGCATGCACAAAAACAGGTGCACACACACACATGTATGTACACGTACACGCACTCTCGCACATACGTGCACTCACACACAACACTTGCACGCACTCATGCACGTGCACACATTCAGACATAAAGCATGCACGTGCACGCACGCACACATGCACACACACATAATCACACAAGCATCGATATTTTGGGAACTGTGATGCATGTGATCGTGAATGCATATAGCTTTGCTGGCGTGAGAAGTTATGCATTCTTCTGTATGTTGCGTGCGTTTTGTAAGCTTGTGTATATGTGGGGTGTGTGTGTGTGTGTGTTTATGTGTGTGTGTATGTGTGTGTGTGTATGTGAGTGTGTGATGTGTGTGTGATGTGTGTGTGTGAGTGTGAGTGTGAGTGTGTGTGTGTGTGTGTGTGTGTGTGTGTGTGTGTGTGTTGTGTGTGTGTGTGTGTGTGTGTGAGCGAGAAACAGAACACACAATATATATCTCTCTCCATATATACATATATTTGTGGTGTGTGTGTGTGTGTGTGTGTGTGTGTGTGTGTGTGTGTGTACACATACACACATAGAGAACATTTTATAAAAAGTCTCGTTTGTTTGCCAGCTCACTGGTTTGCCTGCATACATGTGTTTGTTTGTGTGTGCAGGTGGTGCTGTTTGTGGGTTTGTTTTGTGTGAGTGCAGCCGTGGTCCCCAGAATAGAGATTGGATTGGACCAGTCTCTGTCCATGCCAAAGGTGATTTTTTGTTTCTGTTTGTCTGTCAGTTCTGTTAGTCCTTAAAGTCACGGACAGAAAGGAGTTATTCACACGCAGTCTGATCGGTTGTTTTCATAGAGCCGCGGACTCAGGATCTGATATTTAGCTTATATTCAGATTCTTGAAATACGTACTTTCATACATATCTTTATACCTACCTACATACATTCAGACAGACAGACACATCCCATCCATCCATCCATCCATCCATCCATCCATCCATCCATCCATCCATCCATCCATGCATACGTAAATGCCATACATACATACATACATACATACATACATTTTTGTACGTTATTTATTTATTTATTTTGCACGAGAAAGGAAGATTGTTAAAATGACTTGACCATTCTGTTCTGTACATACATACTACATACATACATACATATACATACATACATACATACATACATTTTGGTACGTTATTATTATTATTTTTTTTTTTTTTGCACGAGAAAGGAAGATTGTTAAAATGACTTGACCATTCTGTTCTGTATTTCTTTTCTTTATATCTTTATTTGTAATCATTTATTTATTTGCTAGTTTGTTTATTTGACGGAGCTGTTATCCTTCCCCTCCGCCCTTACCCCCCAAACAAGAGATTCAGTAGAATACTCACATTTTCTTATATACATATGTTTTTTTGTCTGGCATACACCAGGATTCTTACGTGCTGGACTACTTCACCAACCTAACGGCCTACCTGTCAGTGGGGGCGCCTGTCTACTTCGTGGTGAAGGACGGCTACGACTACACCTCCATCAAAAACCAGAACAACATCTGCGGTGGCAACGGATGTCTGGAACAGTCTCTCTTGGGCCAGGTCTACACGGCTTCCCTGCAGCCGGAATAGTCAGTGAAAAAAAAACATATCTTGGTTTTTAGGGTTTGCAATGTGGATTTCAGAGTTTGTTTGTCCAGGAGGGAGTCGTCGCACTCGGACAGGTCCTTATGCGCTCCAGCTCAAATCTGTCAGCAATTATCTGGCAGACTCCCTCCTCACCGTGCGCAAAACCGTATGTTGGCAAGGTCTTGAAATAGGAAGGGTATGGGGGGGGGGGGGGGATGGGGATAGAAACCCGTGAGACACTGAGTTGACACTACCAGAATGATGAGAACATTAAGTTGGACGGCAAACATGGCAGTTTTTAACCTTTTAATTCCTACACCCTGTCCACCGGTATCCTGCGCTGTCAATCATGCTAACAAAGCAAAAACTTAACCCTTTGACTCCCTCACCATACCCACCAGCTTCATGCAGAATTTTGAATATTGGAGAGAGGGAGAGAGAAAGAGAGAGCGAGCGAGTGAGAGAGAGAGAGAGAGAGAGAGAGAGAGAGGGGAGAGTTTCTTGTGTGTTCATTTTCATGTGTGTGAAAATCAATAGGAGAACGACGTTACTTCCATTTCAAACCAGACAGGCAGATACACAACACATCCCTGATCAAGCGTACGCCAAAGACAAAAGAGAATTCATGAACGACACTTTGCAAAGACAAACACACAAACCAAAAAACCAACCAACCAACCAACCAACCAACCAACCAACCAACCAACCAACTAACCAACCAACCAACCAGTAGACAACTTCCCAAACGCGGCATTGAGCTGGAGGAAATGGCAGACATGTATTTCTCCCACTAAACGCTACATCTGGCAAATCGTCCACGGGCCACTGCTTGTCTCTGTTGTGCTAAATGTCGTCGCACCCCCGTGGGGATGCCGGGGGCTCTTTCAGTATAAATAATATCCCCACCTTCTGGAAATTCTGTGCTAGAAATTTCCTCTTTTCTGTCACTCCCTTTGTTTTTTCCTTGTTCCTTTACTTTCTGTCATTTCTTCCTATCATTTTCTGCCTTGCTGGTCCATTCACCTGTATGTGTTTGATAAAGTCTTACGTACTTTCTCGTGGGATTGATAATTGGGTATATTTATTAACTGCATTTTTGGCTTTAGGGAAATGGGATATGCGGAAGCGATTTTAAGTAATTAAGGCCCGTTTTAGTGTCCTTAGTTACGTTTAAATTTGTATTCAGGTATGTTCTTTTTAAATCCCCTGTGTGATAAATTGGACAGAGTGGTCAATGCCAGGGGCATCTCCTTAGATTGTATTCACGAATGTATTGATATATATATACTTAATTTTCTTTTCCTTTTTTTCCCTGTTGAAGTACTGCGTGTGTGTTGAAAGGGTTATAGCCCTGATATGGCCATATGCAGTCGGCTGGGCTTTAAGCAGAATAACAGTTAAAAAAAAAGTCAAGTGTTGTGCAGCTGTTCTGTATTGTCTTTTGTACACGTTTGACAAAGGCCAGTTGGCTGAAAATTTGCGCCTGTCTTGTTTTGTCATATTGAATGAGCATTCTAATTTTTTTCTTTTTCTTTAGGGTCATCGCACTCAGGGAGGTTATCTTTGTGTTCACCCCCCCCCCCTCTTTTTTGTTGTTGTTGTCCCATTTTCTATTCCGCCTTAACTGTCACAGAAACTGTCAAAGTTTTTACAATGCGGTAATGATGATGTCGATGAGGATATAATCATGATGCTATTGAGTTCCATCTAGGATTGAGACTGCGTGACAGGGCCGTACTCTACGCTTACTATCATAAATATATCCTGGCGCCAACCAGGCCCGAGAGATACACACACTTTCGGTGATGGTCAGAGGATTTGAGCAACACCCTCATGGGGCATCCGTGAAGTGGATTAGACTCGACTGTGTGGTCCCAGTCTTCCCAGTCACCCCATAGCACGCCCAACTCTGGGTAGGAGCCGGTTAGAGCCGAAAAATCCCACACCGATTTTTGAAGGGACTGATGGGATTCGATCTCACAACCTTCCAGTCTGTAGTCCGTTGTGTTAACCACTATACCACGGTGACTATTTTTGTGTGTGTTTAGTTTTGTCAGGTTCGTATTTGCTTGAACGCATGCCGTCACTTTTAATTCACATTACATCCCTCATCGATTAAAAAGATCATAAAGGATGTAAATTTGTGTGTGTGTGTTGTGTGTGTGTGTGTTGTGTGTGTGTGTGTGTGTGTGTGTGTGTGTGTGTGTCTTTAGTAACCCGTATCGCCCACCCAGCCACATCTTGGATAGATGATTATGTGTCCTGGCTCACCCCGGGTGGCAACACCCCCTGTTGTCGATTAAACACACAGACTGGCGCGTTCTGTCCTGCTACATGTGAGTACTACACACGCACACACACCTCACTTACATAGACACGCACACGTACACATAGACATGCACACACACACACACACACACACACACACACACACACACACACACACACACACACACATACAGACACAAACACAAGGATTCAAACACTTGCTTACTGTCTGTCTCTCTCTTTGTCTCACATACGCACACATATACACACAGACGTGTGTGTGTTTGTGTGTATATATGTGTGTGTACGCGTGTGTGAGTGTGTGTGTGACTGTGTGTGTGTGCACGTGTGTGTGTGTGCGAGCGCGTGTGTATGTCTTTGAGAGAGAGATCTTTAAGCGTATAGTCCAGCACAAGTCCACCCAGCTATGAGTTAACCCCTGACCCTGTTCAGGACTAAGGAAAGGTAAAGCAGCGATGGAGTCAGAAAGAAAGACAGACAGACAGACACAGAGAGAGAGACAGACAGACAGAGAGGAGAGAGAGAGAGAGAGAGAGAGAGAGAGAGAGAGAGAGAGAGGAGAGAGAGAGAGAGATTTGAACCATCAACTCTGTTTAAACGATTTCAGCCGATGGTCACTGTGAGAAGTGCCATGTTCATCCTTTCGTCAAAGATCGGCCCCAAGAACAAGATTTCATGACGTTCCTGCCCTGGTTTCTGCAGGATAACCCTGAGGCTGTGTGTACTAAAGGGTTAGTTTGTTACTTCTGTTCATGATGTCTGTCCACGTAAGTGCTTTTAGGTAATGAAAGGTGTATGTGTGGTGTGTGTGTGTGTGTGTGTGTGTGTGGTGTGTGTGTGTGTGTGTGTGTGTGTGTGTTGTGTGTGAGGTGTGTGTGTGTGTGTGTGTGGAGTGTGTGTGTGTGTGTGTGTGTGAGGTGTGTGTGGTGTGTGTGTGTACTGTGTGTGTGTTGTGTGAGGTTGTTGTGTTGTGATGTGTGTGTGTGTGTGTGTGTGTGTGTGTGTGTGTGTGTAGGTGTGTGAGGTGTGTGTGTGTGGTGTGTGTTGAGGTGTGTGTGTGTGGGTGTGTGAGGTGTGTGTGTGAGGTGTGTGTGTGTGTGGTGAGTGTGTGTGTGAGGTGTGTGTGTGTGTGTGTGTGTGTGAGGTGTGTGTGTGAGGTGTGTGTGTGTGTGAGGGTTGTGTGTGTGTGAGGTGTGTGTGTGAGGTGTGTGTGTGTGTGTGTGAGGTGTGTGTGTGAGTGTGTGTGTGTGTGTGTTGTGAGGTGTGTGTGTGTGTGAGGTGTGGTGTGTGTGTGTGTGTGTGTGAGGTGTGTGTGTGTGTGTGTGAGGTTGTGTGTGTGTGTGTGTGTGAGGTGTGTGTTGTGTGAGGTGTGTGTGTGTGTGTGTGGTGTGTGTGTGTGTGAGGTGTGTGTGTGTGAGTGTGTGTGTGTGAGGTGTGTGTGTGTGTGAGGTGTGTGTGTGAGGTGTGTGTGTGTGTGGGGTGTGAGGTGTGTTTGTGTGTGTGTGGTGGTTGTTGTGTGTGTGTGTGTGTGAGGTGTGTGTGGTGTGTGAGGGTTGTGTTGTGGGTGTGTGTGTGTGAGGTGTGTGTGTGTGGGTGTGTGTGTGTGAGGTGTGTGTGTGGTGAGGTGGGTGAGTGTGTGTTGTGTGTGTGAGGTGTGTGTGTGAGTGTGTGTGTTGTGTGAGGTGTGTGTGTGTGTGTGTGTGAGGTGTGTGTGTGTGTTGTGAGGGTGTGTGTGATGTGTGTGTGTGGTGTGGGTGTGTGTGTTGTGTGTGAGGTGTGTGTGTGTGTGTGAGGTGTGTGTGTGTGTGAGGGTGTGTGTGTGGTGTTGTGTGTGAGGTGTGTGTGGTTTGGTGTGAGGTGTGTGTTGGTGTGGTGTGAGGGTGTGTGTGTTGTGGGGTGTGTGTGTTGTGTGTGGGTGTGTTGTGAGGTGTGTGTGTGTGTTGTGTGTGTGTGTGGGTGTGTGTGTGTGTGTGAGGTGTGAGGTGTGGTGTGTGTGCGGTTGTGTGTGTGAGGTTTGTGTGTGTGTGAGGAGAGACTTAGAGACCTAAAGGAGTGCTCTGTGTATGTGTGTGTGTGTTGTGTATGTGTGTGTGTTGGCTTATGTATTTGTCTATGTGTACGTGTGTGTGTTACATTTGCCACAACTGAGACTTTGTGTGGTAAAGGATTGGTTTGTTTGTTAGTTCTGTTCATGATGTCTAAGCACGTAAGTGCTTTTAGATAATGAAAAGTGAATGTGTGTGTGTACAGAGGGCACGCTGCGTATGCTTCGGGCGTGCAGCTGTTGGGTAACAAGACACGTGTGGGAGGTAACTATTCGGTGTTCATGTTTTGTTTGGTTGTTATGTCGTTGTTGTTGTTGTTATTGCTGCTGCTGCTGCTGATGTTATTGTTGTTGTTGATGATGATGATGATGATGATGATGATGATGATGATGATGATGATGTTGTTGTTGATGATGTTGTTGTTGTTGATGATAGTATTGCTATTGTTGTTGATGTTGTTGTTGATGTTGATGTTGATGATAATGATGATGTTGTTTGTACTTCTGTGTGTGGGTTTTTCAATCTTTATGGTATGTTTGTTTCTTTGCTTGCTTGCTTGCTGGCTGAGTATCCCTCAGATTTCATTTCTGTATTCTCATAGTTTTTCTCTTGGTGTTAACTTGAGTCAGTGCACATGACCTACAAATTGAAAGAGGCAGATGCCACAAACATTATAAGAAAGTGTACAGTTTTGTGGTGTGATCAAAGAGAACTCTCTGTCCTTCGTCATTGTACAGTGGAAACCATTTATAACAGGACCGGTTATAACAGGAATCCGGATATAACAGGGCTTTTTTCAATCCCCATTTTTTCTTCCTCTTTGTCTCTATTAAAACTTATCGGCAATAACAGGGAGACAAGAGGGCTCGATCGGTTATAGCAGGGATGCCGAGACGGGCTCTGCAGCAGAAAGGCCTAGGCCTAGACTCAGCACGCCACGCAGTAGGCCTAGATCTAGATCTAGGCTAGCCTTGGTATACTGTGTACTGTACACTGAAAGAACGCTTCGCAATGCGAGCGTGATGCGCGTGCAAGCGTGTAGGCCTGAGGCCACTGAGTCAGTGACTGACTGCGCCATCATTCAGTTTGTAAGCTTACTGCACACTTACACCAGACCAGATCTAGGCCTAGATCTACTGTTTATCTTTCTATTTTCTTAGCTTTCTTGCTGATTCTGATTCTCATTGCTATTGCTCATAATGGCCACCGCTGACAACAAACGTAAAAGAAAATGCCTTTCAATTGAGAAGAAATATGAGATCATCCAGGCTGTCGAGAAAAAGCAAGCATCGCTCGCAGAGATTTGCCGTCAGTTCGAAATTCCACAGGGATAGTTGATCAGTCCTTATTTCCCTTGATATCTGATATAACAGGGATCTGATATAACAGGGATTTTGATTTGGTCCCATCATCCCTGTTATATCAGGTTTCCACTGTATTAGATACGAAACATAGCGATTCAAACTGATGGAGACGTTTCAATCAGAGAAAGATTTATGTACCTTTAGCGATCGATTGTTCTGATTCTATCATACTAGATCCAGGTGACTTACTCAAGGGAGATAATTTACAAATACTTGTTACAGAATGTTGCCTGCATTTGGGAACACTGCAAGATTTTTTGTTTTTAGTCACTCATACATTTGTCTTCTCGTTGATAATGATGATGGGCTCCCGTGGGGATGCCGGGGGCTCTTTCAGTATAAATAGTATCCCCATCTTCAAAAAATTCTGTGCTAGAAATTTCCTCTTTTTTGTCACTCTGTTTGTTTCTGCCTTGTTCTGCTGCTGGTCCATTCACCTGTGTGTTCGATAAAGCTTTACATACTTTCTTAGAGGATTGATGATTGGGCACATGTATTGGCTGTATGTTTAGCTGTAAGGAAATCTGCCGTGCTGGAGCAATTTTATGTGATTTAGGCCATTTTTATGTATGGTTTAGTGTCCTAAGTGATGCTCACAGTTGTATTCAGGTTTGTTTTTTGAAATCCTCTGGTGAGATATTGGACGGAATGGTCAGTGCCAGGAGCTTGTCCTCAGATTATGTGTGCCCATGCGTTGATATCTGTATTTTTTTTCTTTTCCAGTTCTTTTATTCCATCGTATGTTGTGTACATTTTGAAATGGTTATAGCCCTGATATGGCTATGTGCAGTTGGCTGGGCTTTAAACAATAAGAAAAAGGAACCATGATGATGATGATGAGGATAATAATGATGATGTCATGAAATGTGAACTAACAAACTGTCATATCTTATCACAGCCAAGCTGTGTCTTACGGCCCATCTGTTGAGTTCTTATGAAAAATCCATTTTCTGAATACTCGCGTGCTTGAATTACGTTAAATAACAACAACCGTTTGGTTACTTGCTGCAGCCTTCTGCTACATAATGGCTCGGTATCCCACCTGGTCTCACTGATGTTGCATTCTACTGTCGTCAAGCAATGCTGAAGCTACCTCTCAAATCCATAGTGGAGGAATACAAAGTTGGAAAAGCAAGACTGTTGAGCATGCTGGAGGAATCGGAAGACAATATCGTGAGATCAGTTCAGCCAAAGCTGAGAACTGGCAGAAAATGGAAAGTCCAAGAGGCTGTAAACAATGCCAAGAGAAACCTCAGCATCAAAGAAATAATTGGACACACGCAAACCAACAGACAGGGACTGGGAGCAACAAAAATGCAGTGGTGGTCCAAAGCCAAAAGGAAGGAAAAAAGAGACATGATCATACAGGAGTTGAAGAAAGAAGAAGATGTCAAAAGAGTGCAGAAGGCAGTCCAGCAAGGTCAACAGGGGCAATGGACAACATGGGACAGTGCACTCCAAAGAAGTCTCAGCTGGAACGATATGTGGCACATGGCTCCTCTAAGGATAAGCTTCCTCCTCAGATCTGTATATGACCTGCTCCCCTCGAATGCAAACTTAGTGAAATGGGGGAAATCAGATGACCCAGCATGTCCGCTCTGTCAGAAGAAACAAACAGTGGAACATGTCCTAAGCTCTTGCAAAGTAGCGCTAGCCCAAGGAAGGTATACATGGAGGCACAACCAAGTTCTGAAAGTGATCACAGACGTGGTTAGCGAAAAAACCATGACCCCAAATGCACCAATTGCTATGACAACGTTCTACAAAGCAGGAGGGAAACAGGTCTGGCCCGAAATTGCTATGACAACCAGCACATTGCCAAAGGGTCTTCTGGATGGAGCAGTCGACTGGGAGTGTACAGCAGACCTCCCAAGTGGAGAAATTACCCAGATGTCATCAGCAAGACAGGCATGAGACCAGACATCGCTCTCCACTCTGACTCCTCGAAACAAGTGATTCTGATAGAACTCACTGTGCCATACGAAAGCAGAATGGAAGAAGCACATATCTACAAGACCGAAAAATACGCCGGTCTTGCCAGCACCCTGAAGAAAGCAGGTATGCGGGTCAAAATCTTCGCCATAGAGGTTGGGGCAAGAGGGTTTATGGGCACCTCCGCTTATGATCTCATGAAACAACTCGCCATTTCTGGGAAGAAGAGGACTAGAGCCCTTAAAGCGATGGCAGAGGCAGCAGAAAGGAGCTCAAGCTGGATCTGGGCAAGGAGGAACCAAAGTGGACTTCATAAGGATTAAATTCCCTACAGATGATGTGTGCCCCGTTAGCACATTGGTAAAACCACGTACCGCAGTTCTGAAGCGCAGAATCGCCCAGGTTCGCTCCCCGGCGTGGGGAAAAAAAAAACAAAAACAAAAAAAACAACAGCAGAAGGGCATCCAGGAGTCGTGACCTGGATGTGGCCCGGCCCCCGAGAGTGTAAGGAGTTCAGGGCCGAAACACTTGTCTAAAGGGGGTTACTTCTCTGAAGACCTTCTGTTGTCTAGCTCTCCCTAGAGTTTCTTTCTACCTGTAATGAAGCAACACACACGCTCTAATTATGTGTATTTCAGCACAGCCATGTGTTAAAATGCAAAACCAACTGCCCCAGATGTGATGACGTTTCACACACGCTTTAATGACGTATATGTTCACAGCCACGTATTTCATGACGTACCACACCATACTGAAGACGTCAGCAGACTATATCGATGCTTTGAGGAGAGCGCGGGAAATCAGCAGCAACATTTCTCGGACTTTGAAACTTGCGCAGAGCTCATCACCTGGAGCTTACCATGATGATGATGATGACCGGCTTGATGAAGTCTTCCCTTACAGGTGAGATGACAACGATTATGATAATGATGGTGGTGATGATGATGATGATGATGATGATGACGATGATGAAAGTGAGATAACGATGGTGATAATGATATAAACCAGAACCACGCGAAAATGAATGAAACCAGGTAATTTGTTCCTCATTTTCTCCGCAGTCCTTTGATTTAAATTAACTCTGTTACATTGACTCTGTCCCATCCTGGTTTCGTGCATTTTTGTAATATGTTGTTTATGGATGTTATTGAAAACGTGTGCATGATGTTTTTGGGTAAAAAAAAGTGGATACGTGTTAAGTGTAATATTTCATTAATTTTTGTATTGTAGAACTATAAGCGCCTAGAACACTGTTAACCGCACTATAATTGTGCACCACCATCATCATCATCAAATTATTATTATTATTGTTATCATTTATTATTACTATTATTACTGTTATTATTATTATTATTCTATTATCATATTATTATTATTGCTATTATTATTATTATTATTATCATTATTATTGTTATTCCTTCTTCTTCTTCTTCTTGTTACTACTACTACTATTATTATTATTATCATTATATTGACTGACTAACGCAAACCAGAGGGATGGGCGGTCGTAGACACAATTCATATCCAAAATGACTTCTCTTTTTTTGTTCAAAAAGACCCTTTACATTTAGAATTGCCTTCTTCCACAGCGTCTTCTACGTGTTCTACGAACAGTACCTGAGTATAGTGCACGACACAGTGGTCAACCTGGCCATTTGCCTGGGGGCCATTTTGCTCGTGACCTTCACCTTGCTGGGTTGCGACCTTCACTCGGCGGTCATGGTCATCATCACCATCTGCATGATCCTTGGGGATATGTTTGGTCTGATGTATTTCTTTGACATCAGTTTGAACGCTGTGTCATTGGTCAACCTCATCATGGTGAGCATTTGTTTTTTTTTTTTAAATTTTTTAATTTTTTTAAAGGATCATTGCGCTCAGGGAGGTTACCATTGTGCTCACTGTTTTTTCCTGTCCCATTTTCTAGGCCGTCTTAACCCTTTGACTCCCGCACCCAATCCACCAACTGCAAAAACTTAACCCTTTGACTTCCTCACCCTATCCACCAGCTTCCAACAGGAAGCTGGTGGATAGGGTGAAAGAATCAAAGATTTAAGTTTTTGCTTTGCTGGCATGGTTGGCAATGCAGGATGCTGATGGACAGGGTGCGGGAGTCAAAGGGTTAATGGCACAGAAGTTGGCAATGCGAGGAGGAGGATGCTGAGGAGGAGGGTAATCATGATGCTATGGAGTTCCATCTATTATTGGGAATTCAAGATAGGGCAGTACTCTACGCTTACTATCATACTCACCTGCAGTGCTGATCAGAAGATTTGAGCAACACCCTCAGTGACGCATCCGTGAAGTGGATTAGACTCTACTGTGTGGTCCCAGTCTTCCCAATGAGCTTATAGCACGGTGAACTGTGGGTAGGAGCCGGTTAGAGCCGAAAAATCCCACAATGATTTTTTGAAGGGACTGATGATGATTCGAATCCATAACCTTGCGGTCGGTAGTCCGTTGCGTTAACCACTACACCACGGAGACTAAGGTTTTGGAGTTAGTTGCTGTCTCCTTCGTTCTGCAGGGTTTGGTGGGTTTGGTAGGTTTGGTGGGTTTGATGGGTTTGATAGGTTTGGTGGGTTTGGTGTTGGTGGTTGGTATTGGTGGTGGTTATTTGTAGGTTTGGGTTGAAGGTTTGGTGGAACTGGTAGGTTTGGTGGGTTTGGTGGGCTGTATGGGTTTGGTGGGTTTGGAAGGTTTGGTTGATGGGTGCGGTGGGTTTGGCGGGGGTTTGTAGGTTTGGTAGGTTTGGTGAGTTTGGAAGATTTTATAGGTTTGATGGGTTTGGTAAGTTTGGTGAGTTTGTAGGGTTTGTGGGTTTGGTAGGTTTTGTGGGTTAGATAGGTTTTGTGGGTTTGGTAGGTTTGTTGGGTTTGATGGTTTGGTGGTTTGGAAGGTTTGTGGACTGGTAGGTTTGGTGGTTGGAGTTGGGTTAATAGTTTGTGTGAGCTCTCGATTATTGGTCTGGCCTTTGGTCTCTAGCTTCATTGAGGTGGTGATTTTTTCAGTTTTGGAGGGGCGGAGTGGAGCTTCGCGTGGGGTCGGTTGTGGGGGCCGAGAGTGGGGTGGTGAGATGGCTCGTCGTGGCATCGGGGAGGTGGGTTGGTAGTTCGGTTCTTGGAAGTGTCTTCGCGAGGATGGAGTCTGTCGGGGTGGGGGGTTGGGGGACTGCGTCAGGCTGCGGTTGCCGTCTGGGAGGACTCATGGACAGCAATATCGAGTTATTTAGCCCCTGATTCATGTGTAGAATGATTTGCCAAAGTCTTGAAGAAAGGATCAATCGAGTGAGATGTCTAGGAGAGGGTCAACGGGCCAGACATGATAGATCGAGAGCATCAAGGTCAGGAAATATTGGAACGGACGGTTCTCCACTGTCCACAGCGGAGAACCAGTGGTTCGGTGACACGCATGCACTCACCAGCTTGCCATAAAGCTACAACACAAAGGTGTCAGGGTACAGCAAGGGGTAGACCAGGAAGACTGGATCGAGGTGTGAAGAAACACTGAAGACCACAACATCCCACTCAACCAGGCTTCAAACTTGCGCAGACAGAAGACTTTTCTCCCTGACGCCCAAGATTATAAGAGGACATAAAGTGTAATAAGTAATATTTGGTAAGTTGGTGGGTTTGTTAGGTTTGGTATTTTGTGGTTTGTAGGTTTGTGGGTTGGTATTTCTGGTTGGTAGTTTCTTGGTTTTGCATAGGTGGCGGCTTGGTATTTGGCTTGTTAGTAGTTTAGTGGGTTTGGTAGTGTGAGGTGTTGGATTCATGGGCTTTGGTAGGTTTCGTGGCATTCATAGAGGTACATTGGCTTTCTAGAGATATTGGTTTATAGGTTGTACATTGGTGCTCACATGAAGAGACACTAGGCGATGCGTAGAAAACAATCATACACAAAACATTGGCACATAGACAGCACATTTTGCAATACATCTGTAAACTGTTGGTTTATTACTTGCATACGATAGAGAACCATTGGTCATCTCAAAGAACTTTGGCATCACACCACACACCCGTGGGAGGTGCCAGGAGCCCTCACACACATTGGCAGCTTCATAGAGCACATTGGCATTCATAGAGAACATTGGCATTCATAGAGAACATTGGCATTGAGAACATGCATTCATAAGAACATTGGCATCATAGAGAACATTGCATTCATGAGAACATGGCATACAGAGAACATTGGCATACATAGAGAACATTGGCATACATGAGAACATTGGCATAAAAGAAGGATATGAGAACATTGGGATACATAAGAACATTGGCATTCAGAGAACATTGGCATAAGAGAACATTGGCAACATAGAGAACATTGGCATTCACAAACATTGGATTCATAGAGAACATTGGCATTCAAGAGAACATTGCATTCAGAGAAATTGGATCTACAGAGAACATTGGCATTCAAGAAACATTGGCATCACAAGAGAACATTGGCATTCACAGAGAACATTGGCATTCACAGAAACATTGGCATTCATAGAGACATTGGTTCATAGAGAAATTGGATACATAGAGAAATTGGCATTCAGAGAACATTGCATCATAGAGAACATTGGCATTCATAGAGAACATGGCATTCAGGACTTGGATTCACAGAGATTGGCATATATAGGAACATTGGCATTCATAGAGAACATTGGCATTCAAGAGAACATTGGCATTCACAGAGAACATTGCATACACAGAGAACATTGGCATACATAGGAACATTGGCATTCCAAGAAACATTGGCATAATAGAGAACATTGGATCACAGAGAACATTGCATACATAGAGAACATTGGATTCACGAGAACATTGGATACATAGAGAACATTGGCTTCACAGAGAACATTGGCATACACAGAGAACATTGGTATTCATAGAGAACATTGGCATCACAGAGAACATTGGCATTCAGCTAAGAGACATTGGCATCAGAGACATTGCATCTAGAGACTGCATAAGAATTGGCATAAGAGAATATAAGAGAAAATAAGAAATCGGATCTTCACAGAGACTTGGCTCAAGAGACATTGATCACAGAGAACATGGCATTCGTTGTGAAATTGGCATACGAGAACTTGCATTCAAGAGAACATTGTCAAGAGAACATTGTCAAGAGAAATGCATAAGAGAACATGGTCAGACGCATAGAATGCATAAATTGTAAGAACTTGGATTCATAAGAGAATAAAACATTGGCATTCATTGTAGAACTTGGCTCAGGACTTGGCTCAAGAGACTTGCATCAAGGAACATTGGCTCACGAAACTGCATAAGAGAATTGGCATCAAACAGGCAAAGCATTGATAAGAGAACATGGCATCAAGGAACATTGGCATTCAAGAGACATTGGCATCTAGAGAAATTGGCTCAAAATCATACAAGAATGATCACAGAGAACATGGCATACAAGAGAACTGGCTTCAAGAGACATTGGCATCAAGAGAACATGGATCAAGAGAACATTGGCATACAAGAGAACATGGCATCAAGAGAACATTGGCATCAAGAGAACATTGGCATCAAGAGAAATTGCATAAGAGAACATTGGCATCAAGAGAACATTGGCATCAGAGAACATTGGCTCACAGAGAACATTGGCATACAGAGAACATGGCATACAGAGAACATTGGCATCATAGAGAAATGGCATACATAGAGACATTGGCATCAAGAGAAATTGGCATCACAGAGAACATTGCTTCAAGAGAACATTGGCTTCAAGAGAACATTGGCATCAGAGAGAACATTGGCTTCATAGAGAACATTGGCATTCATAGAGAACATTGGCATTCAGAGAACATTGGCTCAAGAGAACATTGGCATACAAGAGAACATTGGCATCATAGAGAACATTGGCATACAAGAGAACATTGGCATCATAGAGAACATTGGCTCAAGAGAACATTGGCATCAAGAGAACATTGGCATCAAGAGAACATTGGCATCATAGAGAACATTGGCATTCAAGAGAACATTGCTCATAGAGAACATTGGCATCAGAGACATTGGCATCCAGAGAACATGGCATCACAGAGAACATTGGCATCACAGAGAACATTGGCATCACAGAGAACTTGGCATCAAGAGAACATTGGCATCAAGAGAACATTGGCATACAAGAGAACATTGGCATACAAGAGACATTGGCATACAAGAGAACATTGGCATACAAGAGAACATTGGCATACAAGAGAAATTGGCATACAAGAGAACATTGGCATACACAGAGACATTGGCATCAAGAGAACATTGGCATCATAGAGAACATTGGCATTCAAGAGAACATTGGCTTCATAGGAATTGATTCAAGAGAACTTGCATATAGAGAACTTGATCATGAGAATTGCTTCTGGACTTGTTATGAACTTGGCTCGACATTGGCTCCTAATTGGCTTGAGACTTGGCTCAAGAACATTGTTCATAGGACATTGGCTCATAGAGAATTGGTCATAGAAACTGCATCAAGAGAATGCTTAAGAAATTGGCTACAGAAATTGCTTTAAGAACATTGATACAAGAGAACATTGGCATCTAGACTTGGCATCATGAGAATTGATTCATAGGATTGTTCGAGCATTGGCTTTAGAGAACATTGGATCAGGCTGGCAACAAAGAAATTCATCATGGACATTGGCATCAGGCTTGCACAAAGAACTTGGATTCAGGCTGGCTCAGAGAACATGGCATACAAGGCTTGGCTACAAGAGAATTGCATAAGAACATTGGCACAGGAACATTGGCATAATAGAGAATTGGCTTCATAGAGAACATTGCATTCAAGAGAACTTGGATAAGAGAACTTGGATCAGAGAATTGGCATACAAGAGACATTGGCTATGAGACTTGGATCAGAGAAATCATCTGATGCTATTGTTAGAGACTGCTCAAGATTGCATTCGAGAAATCTGAGAACATTGCATCAAGAGAACATTGGCATTCATAGAGAACATTGCATCATAGAGAACATTGGCATTCAAGAGAACATTGGCATACATAGAGAACATTGGCATACATAGAGAACATTGGCATACACAGAGAACATTGCATCACAGAGAACATTGGCATTCATAGAGAACATTGGCATACATAGAGAACATTGGCATTACATAGAGAAACATTGGCATACATAGAGAACATTGGCATTCACAGAGAACATTGGCATACATAGAGAACATTGGCATCATAGAGAACATTGGCATACATAGAGAACATTGGCATTCACAGAGAACATTGGCATACATAGAGAACATTGGCATACATAGAGAACATTGGCATTCATAGAGAACATTGGCATTCACAGAGAACATTGGCATACATGACATGATAATAGAGAACATTGGCATACACAGAGAACATTGGCATTCAAGAGAACATTGGCATTCATAGAGAACATTGGCATACATAGAGAACATTGGCATTCAAGAGAACATTGGCATACATAGAGAACATTGGCATTCACAGAGAACATTGGCATACATAGAGAACATTGGCATACATAGAGAACATTGGCATTCATAGAGAACATTGGCATTCACAGAGAACATTGGCATACATAGAGAACATTGGCATTCACAGAGAACATTGGCATTCAAGAGAACATTGGCATACACAGAGAACATTGGCATCACAGAGAACATTGGCATTTCATAGAGAACATTGGCATACATAGAGAACATTGGCATACACAGAGAACATTGGCATACACAGAGAACATTGGCATACACAGAGAACATTGGCATACACAGAGAACATTGGCATACACAGAGAACATTGGCATACACAGAGAACATTGGCATACACAGAGAACATTGGCATACACAGAGAACATTGGCATACATAGAGAACATTGGCATACATAGAGAACATTGGCATACACAGAGAACATTGGCATACATAGAGAACATTGGCATACATAGAGAACATTGGCATACATAGAGAACATTGGCATACATAGAGAACATTGGCATACATAGAGAACATTGGCATACATAGAGAACATTGGCATTCACAGAGAACATTGGCATACATAGAGAACACTACCTAATCCTGTCCATTGCTTTATTTATTTGTTTTTGTCCATGGAGATGCCTGGGGGCTCTTTCAGTATAAATAGTATCCCCAACTTCCGGAAATTCTGTGCTAGAAATGTTCTCTTTTCTGTCAGTTTCTTTGTTAGTTTCTTTGTTTCTGCCTGGCTCTTTTGTTTTCTGTCATTTCTTCCTATCATTTTCTGCCTTACTGTTCTATTTACCTGTTTGTCTTCCATAAAGCCTTAATACTTTCTATAAGGATTGATTATTGGGCACATGTAGTGAGTGAATTTTTGGTTCTAAGGAAAACTGACATACAGAAGCAGCTTTAGGTAATTTAGACCCGTTTTTACATATATATATTTTTAATGTTCTTATCAATGTTTATATTTGTATTCAGTTTTTAAAAAAATCACCTGTGTGATAAATTGGACGGATTGGTAAACGCCAAGGGCGTATCCTTAGATTATTTGTGCGAATCATTGATAAATGTACTTGATTTTCTCTTCGAGGTGTTTTTTTTTTGTTCTTGCTCCAGTGAGGTATGGTGTGCTTTTTGAGATGGTTATAGTACTGATATGGCTCTGCGCGGTCGGCTGGGCTTTAAACAACAACAATAGAAATGTTCCAACATCTTTACCATCTCAGTGGCGATGATCCCTCCAGTCGGCTCTTTGACACACCACCAACTTCAAGATTATTCAGTCCAGGGCCTAGTGCCAGGGAGCCTGCGGGAACTAGAGATACCAAGCCGCTGTGGGGCTACTCATCGGAGGAGACCTGGGATTGCTGCTGGATCACTTCGAATTTCGCCAGGTGTGACTCCCGTTCTCGCTGCCAGAATGCAAACGCTGTTAGTTACCAACCAGCACCTCTTTTGCGATATCCAAGCATCCCCTTTAACACCAGAAGAAAACTAGTCAGTGCCATTTTCATCCCAACTGTCACATACCAGTGCCAGACATGGTCACTGTTAAAAAATCGCTCAAAAGGAAATTAGCAGCCTGCGAGACGAAACGTCTCCGGAGAGCAAGTAACAAAACTCTTGTGAACAGGAACCAGAACAGACACGAAATAAGAATAACAACGCGTATTTAATACAAGAAGACAAGACACGCGCAAATTTTCGGCCAACTGACCTTTGTCAAGCGTAAGATTACAAACAAACACCAGATACAAAAATTATTAGAAAAAGACTGAAACTTCCCTTTTCTCCTAATTTTTATATCTGGTGTTTGTTTGTAATCTTACGCTTGACAAAGGTCAGTTGGCCGAAAATTTGCGCCTGTCTTGTTTTGTTGTATTAAATACGCGTTGTTATTCTTATTTCCTGTTTTTTTCTCGTTCCTGTTCGCTTGAACGCGGGCAGCACACTTGTTTTGGATTTCGTAAAACTGTTGTGAGACAGGGTGAGAAATGAGAGTCAGAGAAATGGCAGGAATACCACCCCCTGTGTATTACACAGAAAGGCAACAAGTAAAGTGGTGTGGACATGTTACGAGGACCCCCACCCCCAAACCAACCAGCTCAGCGCCCCTACAACTTCAGGTATTCTGGCACCAGAGCCAGAGGGAGACCAAGGCTATGCTGGAGTGACATGGTGGCAGAAACACTGGGCACGTGCAACATGTCGCTTACCGAAGCCTGCTGCGTCTCCACAGACAGATGCCTGTATCTCCCCGCGACACTTTATGGTATAGGCGAAAGGAAAAAAATAATCAAGTCAAGTCAAGTACAGTCAAGTACAGTCAAGTACAGTCAAGTACAGTAATGTACACTAAAATACAGTACAGTCAAGTACAGTCAAGTACAGTCAAGTACAGTCAAGTACAGTCAAGTACAGTAAAATACAGTAATGTACACTAAAATACAGTACAGTCAAGTACAGTCAAGTACAGTAATGTACAGTCAAGTACAGTAAAATACAGTAATGTACACTAAAATACAGTACAGTAAAGTACAGTACAGTACAGTCAAGTACAGTACAGTACAGCACAGTACAGTACAGTCAAGTATAGTAAAGTACAGTAATGTACAATAAAGTACAGTACAGTCAAGTACAGTCAAGTACATTTAAGTCCAGTACAGCACAGTACACAGTACAGTACAGCACAGTAAAGTACTGTACAGCAAAGCAAAGCAAAGCAAAGCAAAGCAAAGCAAAGCAAAGCAAAGCAAAGCAAAGCAAAGAAAAAGAAGGAAACATACAGTGTGAATATATTATAGTTAATAGTTTTTGTCTCGTATCACGTTGCATCTCACTGTGTGTTGACAGGTACTGAGTGGCATCACACTGACCAAACTGGGAGGCATTATAGTGCTGGCTTTCTCCAAGTCCCAGTTGTTCCAGGTGTTCTATTTCCGTATGTACCTGGGCATTGTGGTGTTCGGGGCTACACACGGTCTGATCTTCTTGCCTGTTCTACTCAGTTATATAGGTGAGGTGTTTATTTTTACTTCAGCCTTTTTTAATCATGAACATCAACGTATACATACATATTGAACACGATGAGGAGTTCCATCGACTGTATACAACACATATATTACAAGTAGTAGGCCTCCGTTAGTTGGCGTCGACAATGTATGATGCGATCTAGTTATGTATCAAGTCGAGTTGACGCCACTGGAGCAGCGTCGGCTGTGACTGGTAAGGCTGATGCGGGAAAGGCACACTCTGCGACATTGGGTGCATTTATGGATGCTGGCTGCGGGATTGCCTTCACAGGAGCTCGCTGTCCACCTGACTGTCTTTTCCTCAGCTGAGGTCTGGATCTTATTTCCCACGACCCGACTTGTTTCTGAAGCACACTGTGCCATATGTTACGGTCGGCTGCTATGTCTTCCCAGCTCTCTGTGTGTTGATCTCCAGAGTTTTCATATCGCGCTTGCAGACGTCTTGGGTCGTAGCTGGGGGCGGCCAACAGATCTCTTGCTGGAGACTGATTCACCGTGAAGCATAACTGTGCACATGCAGAGAGTAGCAAAAAGCTGTGGGGAGACTGGACAGTGGAATGACCTCAAAAGAGAAACCATTGCCCTCTCTCCCTTCAAGTAAGTGATTCAGTCAGCAAACACATCCTCCAAGACTGCGACAGCTATTGGTCACTGAGGGAGAAGATCTGGTCGACATCCCTGATTCTGTGGAAGAAGCTGTCTGGAGTGTGTGGAAGAAGCTGTCTTGAGTTTGTGGAAGAAGCTGTCTTGAGTCTGTGGAAGAAGCTGTCTTGAGTTTGTGGAAGAAGCTGTCTGGAGTCTGTGGAAGAAGCTGTCTTGAGTTGTGGAAGAAGCTGATCTGTGGAATAGCTGTTGAGTATATGGAAGAAGCTGTGTGAAGTTGTGGAAGAAGCTGTCTGAGTGTGGAAGAAGCTGTCTGAGTGTGGAAGAAGCTGTCTGAGTGTGGAAGAAGCTGTCTTGAGTTGTGGAAGAAGCTGTCTTGAGTTGTGGAAGAAGCTGTCTTGAGTATGTGGAAGAAGCTGTCTTGAGTGTGTGGAAGAAGCTGTCTGATGTGAAGAAGCTGTCTTGAGTATGTGGAAGAAGCTGTCTTGAGTGTGTGGAAGAAGCTGTATAGGTCTGTAGATGTGCTGCAGAAGACGACCTACTTCATCCTTGAGCCTTCTTCATCTTTGAGCGTAAACTCCGTAGTGTAACAGCGAACAAGAAGAAAACCAAGAAGCAAGAAGCAAGTGTTCTGGCCCTGTACTCCTTACACACATCAACGCCAGAGTTCTAATGGCTAAGAAACGGATGATAGACCTCACAAACATCTGGAAAGTCAAAACGGTAGACACAAACCTAAACATGAGAATAATGAGATGTCTGGTCTGGACCATCATGGCGTACGGAGCTGAAGGATGGAGCCTCAAAAACATAAAGAAAATAAATTCAACTGGCATGTGGTTCTATAGACGTCTCTTAAGGGTGACCTGGACAGACAAGAGAAGTGACAAGAGCATAGTCACAAGCTGAAAACCCGGAGAAAACTTGTACAGGACATCCTTAAAAAGAAACTGATCTTTATTGGAGATGTGTGAAGAAACAAAAAAATGCACTCTCACGAAAGATGTCCTTCAAGGAAAAGTTGAGGGTGAAAGAAGAAGGGGAAGACCACAAACAGATTACATAGGAAACATCAAGGAGTGGACAGGTCGTAACAGTCCAGAGATGTTCAGCCTGGTTGAGGACAGACAGACGTGGAGGACAGAGACCCGGAGAGCAGTGCGGGCAGCCAACATTCCATGGAGTGATGCTGTAGACTGACTGAGGACAGACAGACGTGGAGGACAGAGACCCGGAGAGCAGTGCAGGCAGCCAACATTCCATGGAGTGATGCTGTAGACTGACTGAGGACAGACAGAGTGGAGGACAGAGACCCGGAGAGCAGTGCGAGGACAGCCAACATTCCATGGAGTGATGCTATAGACTGACTGAGGACAGACAGATGTGGAGGACAGAGACCCGGAGAGCAGTGCGACAGCCAACATTCCATGGAGTGATGCTGTAGACTGACTGAGGACAGACAGATTAGGAGGACAGGACGGCGAGGCAGTGCAGACAGCCAACATTCCATGGATGTGATGCTGTAGACTGAACTGAGGACAGACAGTTTGTGGAGGACAGAGACCGGAGCATGCGGGCAGCCAACATTCCATGGAGTGATGCTGTAGACTGAACTGAACTGAAACTAAACTCCTTACACCCTAAGGGGGAGGGGGTCTGCATGCAGGTCGTGACTCCCTCCTTTGATTCCCAAACCAGCATCCTGCATTGTCAACCATGCTAGCAAAAACTTAACCCTTTGATTCCCTCACCCTATCCACCAGCTTCTTACAGGAGGCCGGTAGATACTGGTGAGATTCTCAAGTCAAAGGTTTAATTTTTGCAGCTGGTGGATAGGGTACGAGAGTCAGAGTGGTGATCACTTAGCTATTGCACACATGCAGCATATATGGACATTTCAGTCATTATGAAGTTCACCGTTTGTTCATTGTCTTTAGGGCTCTGGTCCTCTCCTGAAAATCGTGAGCTGTTTCAGGTCAGGCATGTACATACATGTAAAGCATTACACACAGCTGTCGTCATGCATATACAGTAGGCCTACAGCATCAGTTAATCTGATAATAAATGGTGGTTGAAAATGATTGATGCTTTCACATATACGTGAACATGTGATACGGCGTGGTCTGTGTGTGTGTGTGTGTGTGTGTGTGTATGTGGGTGGGTCGGGGGGGGGGGCCAGTGTACTTGTGTGTTTGTGTGTGTGTACGTGTTGTGTGTGTATATACGTGTGTGTGTGTGTGTGTGTGTGTTTGGTGTGTGTGTATGTCTGTGTGGTGTGTGTGTGCAGTGTGTGCATGTGTGTGCGTGTCTGTGTGTCTATGTGTGTTAGACAGTTTACCGTTTGATATGTTTCCATCAGATAATTTTTTTTTGTTCAATTCCCCAGCCCCATGGACACCCCATCCTGACGTTGTGATGGGGGCTGTACTGTGGGCCTGAGTTATTGAAGTCCTTGGAGTTTATACACACCCACACACACACACACACACACACAACAATAATATATATATATGTGTGTGTGTGTGTGTGTGTGTGTGTGTGTGTGTGTACACACATATTTACACATATACACACATATATGTACAATGTATATATATAATAATAATAATAATTACAATATTTATATAGCGCAAAATCTTGATAAAATCAAATCTAAGCGCTGAAACAGACACACACACACGCACGCACGCACACACACCACGCACGCACCCCACGAAACACACACGCATCACGCACACACACACACGCGCGCGCGCGCAACACACATTACACACACACACACACGCACACGGCTATAAATGGGGAGAAAGAATAAAAGCAATGGAAAATTATAGAGAGCATATTATATACAATTATATATTGCAATGTGATTCCCCTCCGAGTGGAGACAGGCTGCAGAGGGGATTGAGTGAGGTCAGGATTTTATGCAGAGGAGAAAAGGTGAGTTTTGAGAGCGGGACTTGAAGGAGACAAAAGGTGGTTGCTGACGGACTGAGAGAGGAAGTTTGTTCCAGGAGAGCGGACCAGAAACAAAGAAGGCTCGTGGACCATAGGTATTGAGCTTAGTGCGTGGAAACGAAAAGTCAGAGGATCGGAGGCAGAGCGGAGGGTACGTGAGGGAACATAGATCTCAAGTAGGCTTGACAGGTAATCGGGGGCTGCGTTATTGAGGCTTTTGTAGTACATGGTGTCTAGTTTGTACTGTATGCGCTTTGATACAGGGAGCCAGTGAAGTTGTTCCAGGAGAGGAGATATGTGGTCAGCTTTTTTCTTTTGAGTACAAGGCGTGCAGCATTGTTTTGAATGCGCTGTAGGATGTGAGTGGTGGAGGCAGGAAGACTGGACAGGAGTGAATTGCAATAGTCAATGCGAGACATTATGAAGGAGAGAACGAGTTTTGCTGTTGTTTCACAGAGAGATACTTCCTGATCAGGCTTATACGATGGAGGTGATAGTAACAAGATCTGGCAGTTTGAGAAACAAAGTTGTTCATGGACAGGGTAGAGTCAATGCAGACACCAAGGTTTTTAGCTGAATCAGAAATTGGGACTGATGTGTTACATAATGGGAGAGAAAGAGGAGGCAGCTGAGAAAGTTTCTGACGGGTGCCAATGTCAATCATTTAGCTGAAGTTTGTTGTATGTCATCCAATTTTTAATGTCCGAGTAACACTCGTGGTGCGAGTCAGGAGGCGCTGTATATTGTCAGGTGAGTCACTTGTCTTGAAGTTGGGTGTCATCAGCATAGAAGTGGTGTTTTATAGAGTGGGAGTTGATGATGGTGGACAGGGGGGAGGTGTAAAGAGTGAAAAGAACAGGGCCAAGGACAGATCCTTGTGGAACACCACAGGTCAGGTATGCAGGTTGAGAGTAAGTGCCATTGATGAGAACAGTTTGTTTTCTGTTTGATAGATATGAAGTGAACCAGGAGAGAGCAATGTCAGAGATGCCAAAAGTATGATGAAGTCTAGAAAGGAGAATACCATGATCGAATGGTATCAAAGGCTGCAGACAGATCAAGGAGTGTGAGGAAAGAGACTTTGCCAGTATCAGTTGCAAGGAGGAGATTGTTGAGAATGTGTAGCAAGGCAGTTTCAGTGCTATGGCACTGGCTGTAGGCTGACTGGAAAGGATTGAGGAGATTGTTGGCAGACAGGTAAGAGTTCAGTTGGTTGAGGACAACTTTTTCAAGAGTTTTGACAAGAAAGAGAGATTAGAGATAGGCCGGTAATTTTTCAGTTCATTTGGGTCTAAATTGTATTTCTTGAGGAGAGGTGAAAATAGCAGACTTGAAAGAATCTGGGACAGTTCAGTTTGGAGAGAAGTTTGATGATGTCAGTGATGAATGGGAGGAGCGTAGGGAGACAGTCAGATAGAGAGAACCTGGAAGAGGATCCAGTTCTGCAGGTTTTGAACGACATGATCTGATTTGTTGAGAATTTCTTCTTGTGAGACTGGGGTAAAAGTAGTAAGAGGTGTGCCAGAGAAGGAAGGGTCATGTGGGCATGGTTGACAGGGTGTCCTGTCAAGCCTGTCACGAAAAGTTTGTATTTTGGTGGTGAAATACTTGGAGAATACAGATGGGAGTTCTTCATTTGTGTGTTTTGTTGGGAGAGGTAAATCTTTTCGTGTGCCAAGGAGATGATTCATGGTTGTAAAGAGTTCTTTTGAAGAAGAGGCATTCAGGATTTTGGTTTGGAAATAGCTTGTTTTTGCAGATGCAATGAGGGTGGATACTTTTGTTTTAGAGGCTTGGAAAAGTATGTATAGTGAGTTTGGATTTGCGCCAGCGGCGCTCTGCTCTGCGGCGGGCACGTTTTGCACAGGCAATCTCATGAGTGAGCCAGGGGGTAGGGGGGCGGTCAGGTAAAAGACGGGTTGTGGCTGGAGCATGAGTGTCCAGAAGATGTGAGAGTAGTATAGAATTCATCGGCAAGGTATGTGACTTTTCAGAAAGGAGACGGAAGGCATCAGATGAAAATGTGGAGAGGTCGATAGATTGAGATTGCGTCGAGTCACTGTGCGCATGGTACGGGAAGGAGGAGGAATGTCAAGAGAACAGAGAATTGCAGAGTGGTCAGATGGAAGGGCTGAAGTTAGACGGGTAGAAAGAACTAAGCAGTTGTCAGTAGCTGAGACATATCTACATATATATGTAGATGATTAATATTCTGTGTGTTATCTCCTAGGTCCTGCCATAAACAAAGCCCGAATGTGTCAAGCCACAGGAAAAAAGAGATCGGATACTGTCACCTCTACCTTCAATGAAGACACCCACAACGACAGCGGCAACAACGTCCCCAAGAGCTCCTTCAGCATCAGCGACAGGTTCAGTATGTCTGATAGAAATGTCTCCATGAACAACGACGACAACCTGACCAACGACAACGACGGCATCAATGGTGTCATGCCCTGTCCTTCCAGTAGCCCACAGATCATCAGCGTCCACATGTAAAATATCCCTTTGTCATCTTCTTCGTCGTCGTTTTCTCGTCTGTCCCGGTGTGATGTCATGGGTGTTCCAGGGAGACAGGCTTGACGGGATGAAAAGTCCCGAGGTGAGAAATACTGTGTAACGTGAAGGTCTTCATCACGCCGTCGGTTCTCGTCTTCCTTGGTCTGCCTCACGCGACACAATCCAGATATCTTTCCGCCGTGGGGATGCCGGGGACTCTTTCATGTAAATAGTATCCCCATCTTCCGGAAATTCTGTGCTAGAAATTTCCTTTTTTTATCACTGGCTTTGTTTCTACCTTGCTCCTTTGCTGTCTGTCATTTCTTCCTATCATTTTCTGTCTTGTTGGTTCATTCATCTTCATGTGGTCTGTAAAGCCTTAATACTTTCTCTTAGGATTGATAATTGGGTACGTGGATTTATTGCATTTTTGACTCAAAGGAAATGTGATGTGCAGAAGCAGTTTTAGGTAATTTAGGCCTGTTTTTACAAAATGTTTTAGTATCGTTAGTTATGTTTAAAATTGTAATCAGTTTTTTATCTAGATTATTTTGGTGGAATGCGTTTGACATGTGTACTTGATTTTCTTTTTCAGTCTTTTTCCATAGAGGTGTGGTGTACGTGTTCAGATGGTTGTAGCCCTGACATGGCTCTGTACAGTCGGCTGGGCTTTATACAAAAATAACAATAACAAGGGTTACACCATGATAGTTTTAGATCTTCTCCATGCATGGCGTCTATTTGGCACGCATATGGAATTTATTCCGAGCAACGGAATTGCTAACTTAATAACAGGAAATTGAAACTGAAACTTCCTTAAGTGTTAGGTTTTGTTAGGATTTGTTGGCATCTCTCTCTCTCTCCCCCCTCTCTCTCCCTCTCTCTGTCTCTGTCGTCTGTCTGTTCTCTCTCTTTCTCTCTCTCTCTCTGTCTGTATGTCTCTCTACTCACTCTCTGTGTCTACTCTGTGTATGTGTGTATGTGTTTAAACTTTTTCATACAGTTTGGTTCAGTGTCTGTCTATTTATCTGTCTGTGTTTTTCTTCCCTGGAGTATAAAAACGTGTCTGTGTAAGTTATTGCGTTCATTATTTGTAAATGATTACTGTTGATTGTTTTTTTTTCATCCTTGCAAAGAGAAATTTGCAAATTCCCTAACTTCGACTCTCACCTGTCTCACCTGTCGGCATCACCGGGTTCAGTGTTGGCCGCTGTACTCTTTGACACCGCTAACATCGACTAAATTGCATGAAAGTTGAAGGTGACAACAGTTTACAAAAGCATGTTGCTTGCCGTGCTACCTTATCGCATGGTGTTTTGTTTGTTTGTTTGTTTATTTGTTTTGCGGAGAGCTTTGTTTGTTTCTAATGTTTTGTGTAGAAATAGTTTTAGTTGTTACATGAACAAAATTTTATGTGCCGAAGAGAAAGTTTGAGCAATTTAAGAAAAAATAATATACATACCTCATCATGTTTGTTTTGTGTTTTTTTTAAATGACAGTGGAGAAAAATGCTCCGTAATCATTTCATGGTGCGTAGGTGTGTGTGTGTGTGCGTGTGTGTGTGTGTGTGTGTGTGTGTGTGTGTGTGTGTGTGTGTGTGTGTGTGTGTGTGTGTGTGTGTGTGTGTGTGATTGCGCGCTTGCATGTGTATGTGTTTTAGTGTGTGCGTGTACTATTGCCTGTTTTATCTTTTGATGTACTGGTATACTAAGAGAAAGTATATGTGTGCGCGTGCGTGCCCAAACGCACTCACGTATGTGTGTGTGTGTATGTATGTGTGTGTGTGTGTGTGTATGTGTGTGTGTGTGTGTGTGTGTGTGTGTGTGGTGTGTTGTGTGTGTGTTGTGTATGTATATGTATTATTAAGTCCTATGCAGATTTTTATGTGTAAAAGCATTATTTCAATAGATAATATGGTTTTCCGTAAATGAAAATGAGTGCTGATAGAGAATAGGCTTGCGTGCATGTATGTGTATGAGTGGTTTATGATGATGATGTTGACGACGACGGCGACGTCGGTCATGATGATGATCATGATTACGACGATGATGATGACATGATGATGATGATGATGGTTGTGGTTGTGTGTATATGTTACCAACTTCTGTAAAGTTTTGTGAAATTAAAGTAATATTTCAATACGTTTCAGTAAATAAAAGCTCGTAAAAAGTATTGACGTGTGTATATGTGTGTGTGTGCGTGCGTGTGTGTATGTGGTGTGTGTGTGTGTAGTGTGTGTGTTTTGTGTGTGTGTGTGTATGTGTGTGTGTGTGTATGTATGTGTGTGTGTGTGTGTATGTGTGTGTATTGTGTGTGCGTGGTGTGTGTATGTGTGTGGTGTGTATCTGTGTGTGCGTGCGTGTGTGTATGTGCGTGTGCGTGCGTGTGTATTGTGTGTGTGTGTGTGTGTTATGTGTGTGTGTGCGTGCGTGTGTATGTGTGCGTGCGTGTGGTATGTGTGTGTCGTGCGTGTGTGTGTGGTGTGCGTGGTGTGTATGTGTGTGCGTGCGTGTGTGTGTATGAGTATATGTGTGTGTGCGTGCGTGTGTAATCATGCTGTTCAAAAGTAGTTTTTCACATTTTGTTATCGTAATGGCACACAGTTTATCTTTTCCAAAGATCCTATTTACACATTTCTATTAGTAAAAGCATAGTGTTTCGTCTTTTCGTTCACAATCCACTTACACAGGGGTTTTGGAGAGATGTGTGTGTGCTGTAAATGATGTATTGTCTCACCACTTATGTAAATGGTGATAACATTATCGTATTTCCTTCAAATGTAAATGTGGTCATTTGTTTTTTTTAATGTGTGTGGTCATTGAGTTGTGTAGTATGTGTGTGTGTATGTGTGTGTATTGTGTGTGTGTGTGTGGTGTGTGTAGTGTGTGTGTGTGTGTGTGTGTTGTAGTGTGTGTGTCTGTAGGTGTGTGTGGTGTGTGTGTGTGTGTGTGTGTATGTGTGTGCGTGTGAAGGGAGAGGGGGACAGATGAGGAGCTGCAGCAGACAGGATCCTCCATCCCTGTCACTGGGGATGCAGTGCTACAATGAATTGTTCAGGCATGCTTAAGGTCGGTCCAGTCTTGGAGATATACACAACCGTGGGGATACCGGGGGCTCTTTCTGTAAAAAAAGTATCCCCACTTTATGGAAAATCTGTGCTAGAAATTCTTCTTCTCTGTCACTCGCTTTGTTTCTGCTTTGTTCCTTTGCTTTCTGTCATTTCTTCCTATCATTTTCTGTCTTGCTGGTCCATTCACTTGTATGAGTTCGATAAGTTTTGCGTACTTTCTCTTAGGATCGACAATTGGGTACATACATGTATTAACCCTAAGACTCCACTGCCTATCTATCATCTGCAAACATTTAACCCTTTGACTGTCACACTACCACCAGCTTCCTGCAGGAAGCTGTTGGACAGGATGAGGGAGTCAAAGGGTTAGGTTTTTGCTTTATTAGCATGGTTGATAAATGCAGGATGCTGATGGATAGGGTCTGGGAGTCGAAGGGTTAAGTGCACTTTTGGCTCTAGGAAAATGTGATCTACGGAAGGAATTTAAGGAATTCAGGCCGTTCTAATATATAAGTGTCCTTAGTTATATTTGAATTTGTATTCAGGTTTGTCTTTTTTAAATATCCTCTGTGTGATACATTGGATGGATGTTAACGCCAGGGGCATCTCTTTAGATTATACGCGCTAATGCATTGTGTACTTACATTTTCTTTTCCTTTTTTACCTGTTGAAGTTTTTATATTTGGAAATGGCTATGGTCCTGATATGGCTCTACGCAGTCGGCTGGACTTTAAACAATAACAGAAACAGTAACCACAGCGACGACCATCGTCCAGTGGTAACCTCGAAATAATGGTTGTGGACAGGGTATAGTTGAGTCTTATTGACAGTCTTAATGAAGTAATCTTAGTATTATCTTGCTGACGTTTTTGATGAGATAAACTTAGTAGCGTCTTATTGACAGTCTTAATGAGATAATTTTAGTAACGTAATTTGAGTAACGTCTTACTGACATTTTTCACGAGATAATCGCATTAATTTTAATCTTAATAATTTTTGACGACACGTTTGACTAACATTGCTAGTGAGATACGACTGTTGAGATCATCTTTATATAATTCCTTTTTTGACATTCTTCATCGAATGGGCCCATTGTAAACAATAACGATAACAACAGCGACCACAACAAGAATATTACTACTACTACTACTAAGACTAAGACTACTACTATTACTACTACTGATGATGATGATAGAAATAAAATGATAAGACAGTAAATAAATACAAGAAGAAGAAAACAACAACAATAATAACAATAAAACAAAAGTTATAACAATGGTGATGATAATAGTGATAATGATGATGCAATTGATAATAACAATGATAATAGTAATAATCACATGATGATGGTGATGATGGTAATGAGGATGATGATTATGATAATCATAACGACAGTAGTAATGCTAATATAATAATAATGATGATAATATAATAATAATAATATATAATAATGATAAGAATAATAAGAACAACAGTAATAATAATAATAATATAATAATAATAATAATAATAATAATATAATAATAAACAATCTTGACGATGTGATGTTTAATACTGTTTTTCTCACAATCTTAATGATATAATGTTTAATAGTGTTTTACCGAAATCTTAATGATATAATGTTTAATGTAGTGTTTTACCACAATCATAACGATATAATGTTTAATATAGTGTTTTACCGACAATCATAATGATATAATGTTTTATTATAGTGTTTTACCGACAATGTTAATGGTGTAATGTTTAATAATGTTTCACTGATAATCTTAATGACATAATATTTTATTGTGTTCTACCGACAACCTTATCACAATCTTAATGGAATGCTCTTAATAGTGTTTAACTGACAATACTAATAAGATAATTTTGATAGTGTTTAACTGATATAACTGATTAGATAATTTTGATAGTGTTTTACTGATATAGATAATAATTTGATGGTTTAACTGATTACTAATTAGAATTTTGATAGTGTTTACTGACAATACATAGAAATTGATAGTGTTTAACTGACAACTATAAGATAATTTTGATAGTGTTTAACTGATATTACTAATTAGATAATTTTGATAGTATTTAACTGACAATACTAATAAGATAATTTTGATAGTGTTTAACTGATATACTGATTAGATAATTTGATAGTGTTTAATGATATTACTGATTAGATAATTTTGATAGTGTTTTACTGATAATCCATATGAGATAATTTCCGTGGCGTTCACTTTCTAAAGCAGATCATCTGAACAGTATTTTACCGATATTGTGAATCAGGTGATCTCCATTATCAACATTCTTAACATTCAATGACACTTTTGACAGTCTTAACAAGATCATCTTCACTTTTGCACCTTCATTCTTAGCGAGCGAACTGCGTTTTAGTCATATTCTTAATGAGATCATCTTTATAACGCTCTATTGTCAAACAGATCAAATAATGAAAAAATATTCATAGCATTTTGACATCATCATTATCATCATCAGGTGCCCTGCTGCATGGCGTTGGCAATCATGGACTTCCATCTGCCTCTATCTCTCGTTGCCCCTAGCATCTCCCCCACCCTCCTCGTCCCCAGCCACTCTGCAAGTCCGTCCAGCATTTTCTGTCTGGGTCTACCCGGTGCTCTCTTTCCCTCCAGCTTTCCCGTTGTGACCAGGTGCTTCAAATCCCCCTTCCTCACAAAATGGCCTATAAATGTTGCCTGTCTTTTCCTAATCTTCCTTATCAGTGATCGACTTGTGTCTGCCTCCATCAAGACTGTCTTGTTTGTTTTCTTTGCTGTCCATGGAACCCTCAACATTCTTCTTAGAAACCACATCTCGGCTGCCTCAATCTTGCTCTGGCTCTGTCTGCTGACCGTCCACGCCTCGCATCCGTACAACAGTATTGGTTCTATATAACATTCAAGAACTCTCTTCCTGATGTTAATTGATAGTTATTTGTTGATAAGAATGCTTGCCATCTTCTTTGAATGCAGTTTTCGCTTGGCATTTTGACATACTTAATGAAATCCTCTTTATAATCATTTCATTTCAAAGCTTAATGAGTTAACTCCATAGCATTTTGACAGTATAAATAAGATAATCTTCATAGTGGTGTTGATTTCATTAATGCTTATATTTTAATGATTTTATTAATATTTTAATTTTTTTTCAGGCTTAATGAGACAATCTTCATAGTGTTTGGACGTTCTTAATGATATGATAATCGTAGTGGTTTTGGTGTTCTTAATGAGATAATCCGTATACTGGATTTGGTGTTCTTAATGGGATAATCCTTATAAGTGGTTTTGGTGTTCTTAATAAGATAACCCTCACAGTGGTTTTCGTGTTCTTAGTAAGATAATCCTCACAGAGGTTTTAGTGTTCTTGATAAGATAATCCTCATAATGGTTTTAGTGTTCTTAATAAGATAATCCTCATAGTGGTTTTAGTGTTCTTAATAAGATAATCCTTATAGTGGTTGTAGTGTTCTTGATAAGATAATCCTCATAGTGGTTTTAGTGTTTTTAATAAGATAATCCTCATAGTGATTTGGGCGTCCTTGATAAGATAATCCTCATAGTGGTTTTAGTGTTCTTGATAAGATAATCCTCATAGTGGTTTGGGCGTCCTTGATAAGATAATCCTCATAGTGGTTTTAGTGTTCTTGATAAGATAATCCTCATAGTGGTTTGGGCGTCCTTGATAAGATAATCCTCACAGTGGTTTTAGTGTTCTTGATAAGATAATCCTCATAGTGGTTGTAGTGTTCTTAATAATAATAATAATAATAATGTTTATTTATATAGCGCATATTCCATGCAAACATGCTCACCAGCGCTTTACATTTCGCAAAACAAAAAATGTTCACAACTACGTATACAATGAGAAAACAACCACCATCAAAGCTACACAAGTAAGAAGATACATAAAAAACCACAGAATATTCAAGTTCAAACACTGACTTACGCAATGAAACAACAACAGACCTTTCGTAATAATAATAATAATAATAATAATGAGCATTTATATAGCGCACAGTCCAAAAAATTGCTTCTGGCGCTTTACAAGTACACACACACACACACACACACACACACACACACACACACACACACACACACACACACACACGCACGCACGCACGCGCGCGCGCACGCACACACACACACACAAACACACACACAACAACATACACGATCGCAGGTTGTCAATATCATAAGCATAAAGAAGAAGCACCACGAAGAGGAGAAGTCAGCACGAGAACAGATGTGTTTTGAGTGAGGTTTTGAAAGAGGTAATAGACTCTGCGTGCCTGAGAGGAGTTGGTAGGGTATTCCACGTAGTGGGAGCCTGGTAAGAGAAAGATCGTTGGCCATAAGTTTTTGTCCTCACAGAGGGAATGCGGAGAAGTCTAGTGTCAGATGAAGAGCGGAGAGAGCGAGAAGGAGTGTAAATGTGAACAAGTTCAGAGAGGTATTCAGGGCCAGTGCCAGAGACAGCATGGTAGGTCAGTGAAGAAATTTTGTAATCTATCCTGTCTGAGATGGGAAGCCAGTGAAGTGAGTGAAGCAAAGGAGAGACATGTTCAAATTTAGAGGACCTACAAACCAGACGGGCGGCATTATTCTGTATTCGTTGAAGTCTATGTAAGAGATGTTTAGGAAGTCCAACCAAAAGAGAGTTGCAATAGTCAAGTTTAGAGAAGATGAAAGCACAGACTAGAGTTTTAGTAGCGTCAGCAGACAGGAGGTGGCGGACAGAGCTAATCTTCCGAAGTTCAAAGTAAGCACTTCTACAAACATTTGAGATGTGTTGCTGAAAAGAGAGGGTTTGGTCAAGAGTGACCCCAAGACTGCGAACAGCGGAAGAAAAGGGAACTGTGATATTGCCCATTTCAAGAGAAGTGGGCAAAGATGGTTGGCTGAGAAATTTCTTGGGGCAAGCTAGGAGGAGTTCCGTTTTGTCATCATTTAGCTGAAGTTTATTTTGTGTCATCCATACCTTCAGGTCTGAAATGCACCCCTGCGTCCGAGCCATCAGCCCATCAATTTCATTAATGGAAGCCGACTGATGAACCTGAGTATCATCAGCGAAGCTCTCATGTGACATGGCGTGACGACTGATGACATCGGACACAGGTGACGCATACAGCACAAAAAGCATGGGTCCCAGAACAGACCTTATAGTGGTTTTAGTGTTCTTAATAAGATAATCCTTATAGTGGTTTTAGTGTTCTTGATAAGATAATCCTTATAGTGGTTTTAGGTGTTCCTTATAGTATTTTAGTGGTTTTGTTCTTGATAAGATAATCCTCATAGTGGTTTTAGTGTTCTTAATAAGATAATCCTCATAGTGGTTTTAGTGTTCTTGATAAGATAATCCTCAGTGTTTTAGTGTTCTTGATAAGATAATCCTCATAGTGGTTTTTAGTGTTCTTGATAAGATAATCCTCATAGTGGTTTTAGTGTTCTTAATAAGATAATCCTCATAGTGGTTTTAGTGTTCTTGATAAGATAATCCTCATAGTGGTTTTTAGTGTTCTTGATAAGATAATCCTCATAGTGGTTTTAGTGTTCTTAATAAGATAATCCTCATAGTGGTTTTAGTGTTCTTAATAAGATAATCCTTATAGTGGTTTTTAGTGTTCTTAATAAGATAATCCTCATAGTGGTTTTAGTGTTCTTAATAAGATAATCCTCATAGTGGTTTTAGTGTTCTTGATAAGATAATCCTCATAGTGGTTTTAGTGTTCTTAATAAGATAATCCTTATAGTGGTTTTAGTGTTCTTGATAAGATAATCCTCATAGTGGTTTTAGTGTTCTTGATAAGATAATCCTCATAGTGGTTTTAGTGTTCTTAATAAGATAATCCTTATAGTGGTTTTTAGTGTTCTTGATAAGATAATCCTCATAGTGGTTTTAGTGTTCTTAATAAGATAATCCTCATAGTGGTTTTAGTGTTCTTGATAAGATAATCCTCATAGTGGTTTTAGTGTTCTTAATAAGATAATCCTTATAGTGGTTTTAGTGTTCTTGATAAGATAATCCTCATAGTGGTTTTAGTGTTCTTAATAAGATAATCCTCATAGTGGTTTCAGTGTTCTTGATAAGATAATCCTCATAGTGGTTTTAGTGTTCTTAATAAGATAATCCTCATAGTGGTTTTAGTGTTCTTAATAAGATAATCCTCATAGTGGTTTTAGTGTTCTTAATAAGATAATCCTCATAGTGGTTTTAGTGTTTTTAATAAGATAATCCTCATAGTGGTTTTGGTGTTCTTAGTAAGATAATCCTCTTAGTGGTTTTGGTGTTCTTAATAAGATAATCCTCATAGTGGTTTTGGTGTTCTTAATAAGATAATCCTCATAGTGGTTTTAGTGTTCTTAATAAGATAATCCTCATAGTGGTTTTGGTGTTCTTAATAAGATAATCCTCATAGTGGTTTTAGTGTTCTTAATAAGATAATCCTGATAGTGGTTTTAGTGTTCTTGATAAGATAATCCTCATAGTGGTTTTAGTGTTCTTAATAAGATAATCCTCATAGTGGTTTTGGTGTTCTTAATAAGATAATCCTCAGTGGTTTTAGTGTTCTTAATAAGATAATCCTCATAGTGGTTTTAGTGTTCTTAATAAGATAATCCTCAGTGGTTTGGGCGTCCTTAATGAGGTAATCCTCATAGTGGTTTTAGTGTTCTTAATAAGATAATCCTCATAGTGGTTTAGTGTTCTTAATAAGATAATCCTCATAGTGGTTTTGGTGTTCTTGATAAGATAATCCTTATAGTGGTTTTAGTGTTCTTAATAAGATAATCCTCATAGTGGTTTTGGTGTTCTTAATAAGATAATCCTCATAGTGGTTTTAGTGTTCTTAATAAGATAATCCTCATAGTGGTTTTAGTGTTCTTAATAAGATAATCCTCATAGTGGTTTTAGTGTTCTTAATAAGATAATCCTCATAGTGGTTTTAGTGTTCTTAATAAGATAATCCTCATAGTGGTTTTGGTGTTCTTAGTAAGATAATCCTCTTAGTGGTTTTGGTGTTCTTAATAAGATAATCCTCATAGTGGTTTTAGTGTTCTTAATAAGATAATCCTCATAGTGGTTTTAGTGTTCTTAATAAGATAATCCTCATAGTGGTTTTAGTGTTCTTAATAAGATAATCCTCATAGTGGTTTTAGTGTTCTTAATAAGATAATCCTCATAGTGGTTTTGGTGTTCTTAGTAAGATAATCCTCTTAGTGGTTTTGGTGTTCTTAATAAGATAATCCTCATAGTGGTTTTGGTGTTCTTAATAAGATAATCCTCATAGTGGTTTTAGTGTTCTTAATAAGATAATCCTCATAGTGGTTTTAGTGTTCTTAATAAGATAATCCTCATAGTGGTTGGGCGTTCTTAATAAGATAATCCTCATAGTGGTTGGGCGTTCTCAATAAGATAATCCTGATAGTGGTTTTGGTGTTTTTAATAAGATAATCCTCATAGAGGTTTGGGTGTACTCAATAAGATAATCCTCATAGAGGTTTGGGTGTACTCAATGAGGTAATCTTCATATAATTTTCTTCTCAAGCTTGTTGAGATGTAACGGTTTTTACATACTTCTCGAACAAGCGCATATTCATATATTTCTCTAACGTTGTCATATTATTCTTGTTGTTGCTAATATCATTCAGCCGCTGTTTTGTTGTTTGCTTTTTCTTGAATGGGTGAGTTAAGTGTGTCAAAGTTTTTTCTATATCATTTATTTCTTTTCATCTTTCTTTTCTTGATTTTTATTTTCATTTTTGTTCTTAATTTGCAGTATAACATATTTTCATCACTTTTTATTTTGATACATACATTTTTTTCTTTGTTTCATTATATTTTATCATCTTCTTTGTGCAAACAATTATTGTATTTCTTTGTTCTTGTAGATTTGTTTGTTCATGTATTGATCAAATGTATTGATCAATTTGCCCTGTATAACATGTATTTATCATTTTACCTTTTGTAAACAGTTTTGTACTTGTAAAACTGACTCCAAACATTAAGGTCCCTTTCTGTCTTGATTCTGTTTTACAACTACAAAACAGTTGTCATCCAATCTTTCTTTTAATGAAACTAATTTATTTTGTCTGATGTATTCGTCAGAGTAATCAAGCCATACAAAGACTTCTGTGAAGCTAAAAATCAAACGATGAATTGAAACCCAAAAGGTTGCTTTCAAAACTTGAAGAATGTACTTGCACTTCGTCTGAACCATTCTGTATGTAAAGACACGCATAACTACAAGTAAGTGTAGTAGTGTCAGTGTGAGCACGTGCGTGCGTGCGTGTGTCGCGCCCGCGCGTGTGTGTACATGCACGGGCTTGTGTGTGTGTGTGCGTGCGTGTGTGTGTGCGCGTGCGCATGTGTGTGTGTATGTTTGTTTGTGTGTGCGTGTGTGTGTGTCTGTGTGTGTGTTTGATTGTTTTTGTGTGTGCGTGTGTGTGCTTCTGCTTGCTTGTTTGTTTGCTTGTTTTGTGTGTGTGTGTGTGTGTGTGTGTGTGTGTGTGTGTGTGTGTGTGTGTGTGTGTGTGTGTGTATGTGTGTATGTATGTATGTGTGTGTGTGTGTGTGTGTGTGTGTGTGTGTGTGTGTGTGTGTGTGTGTGTGTGTGTGTGTGAATTTAAACGAAGGTCCACGTGCGGAATTCTGCGTGCATTCACACACATACATACATATCATTCTCTCTCTTTTACTCTCAGTCTATCTGTCTGTCTGTCTGTCTGTCTCTCGCACACACACACACACACACACACACACACACACACACACACACACACACACACACACACACACACACACACACACACAACACACACACACACACACACACACACGCACGTACGCATGCACACATGAAATAAAACAAAAAAATTAAACCACCGTTGACGTGTTCTCTTACACACTGTATATTTATCAAACAGTCGCGTTTTGACAACAAACAAAACAAAACAAAAACAAAAAAACGGAGAACATGTCTTATTAGCATTGTGGTCTCTTGCTCCAAATAATAATAATAATAAAAAGAACATACTCCAGTCAACAAACGGACAATTAAAAACATACAGACAGCAACACTAACAGAATGTTAGCTGTGTGAAGATGCACTCCAAACGGAAGATGACACCACAACAAACGAACAACTGTGTTTCCAGCCAACTAAAAGCGATAAAAACAAAAAATAAAAACAAGAAAAAAACCCAGACAAACAGAAACAAGAAAAAATTCAAAAACAAACGAAAAAAACAACAACCCCCCCCCCCCCCCAAAAAAAAAAAATCCCCGAAGAACTGTTACTATCATTTTTGTTGTTTAAGGCCCAGCTGACTGTATAGAGCCATATCAGGGCTATAACCATTTGAAACAGCCATACAGCTGTGCAGGACCATATCAGTGCTATAACCATCTTAAACAGCCCAGCCGACTGTGCAGAACCACATCAGGGCTATAACCATGTGAAACAGCCCATACAACAGCACAGAACCATATCAGGGCTATAACCATCAGAAACAGCCCATACAACAGCACAGAACCACATCAGGGCTATAACCATGTGAAACAGCCCATACAATAGCACAGAACCATATCAGGGCTATAACCATCAGAAACAGCCCATACAACAGCACAGAACCATATTAGGGCTATAACCATCTGAAACAGCCCATACAATAGCACAGAACCACATCAGGGCTATAACCATCTGAAACAGCCCAGCCGACTGCACAGAACCACATTAGGGCTATAACCATCTGAAACAGCCCATACAATAGCACAGAACCACATCAGGGCTATAACCATCTGAAACAGCCCAGCCGACTGCACAGAACCATATCAGGGCTATAACCATCTGAAACAGCCCAGCCGACTGCACAGAACCATATCAGGGCTATAACCATCTGAAACAGCCCAGTCGACTGCACAGAACCATATCAGGGCTATAACCATCTGAAACAGCCCAGCCGATTGTGCAGAACCATATCAGGGCTATAACCATCTGAAACAGCCCAGCCGATTGTGCAGAACCATATCAGTGCTATAACCATCTTAAACAGCCCAGCCGATTGTGCAGAACCATATCAATGCTATAACCATTTGAAGCAGCTTAGCTGACAGCACAGAATCGTATCAGGGCTATAACCATCTCAAACAGTACAGCCAATTGCACAGGGCTATAACAATACCAGGGCTATAACCATCTGAAACAGCCCAGACGATTGTACAGAACCATATCAGGGCTATAACCACCTGAAACAGCCCATACAATAGCACAGAACCACATCAGGGCTATAACCATCAGAAACAGCCCATACAATAGCACAGAACCATATCAGGGCTATAACCATCAGAAACAGCCCATACAATAGCACAGAACCACATCAGGGCTATAACCATCTGAAACAGCCCATACAATAGCACAGAACCATATCAGGGCTATAACCATCAGAAACAGCCCATACAACAGCACAGAACCATATCAGGGCTATAACCATCAGAAACAGCCCATACAACAGCACAGAACCACATCAGGGCTATAACCATCTGAAACAGCCCATACAATAGCACAGAACCACATCAGGGCTATAACCATCTGAAACAGCCCATACAACAGCACAGAACCACATCAGGGCTATAACCATCAGAAACAGCCCATACAATAGCACAGAACCACATCAGGGCTATAACCATCTGAAACAGCCCATACAATAGCACAGAACCACATCAGGGCTATAACCATCTGAAACAGCCCATACAATAGCACAGAACCACATCAGGGCTATAACCATCAGAAACAGCCCATACAACAGCACAGAACCACATCAGGGCTATAACCATCTGAAACAGCCCAGACGATTGTACAGAACCACATCAGGGCTATAACCATCTGAAACAGCCCATACAATAGCACAGAACCACATCAGGGCTATAACCATCTGAAACAGCCCATACAATAGCACAGAACCATATCAGGGCTATAACCATCAGAAACAGCCCATACAATAGCACAGAACCACATCAGGGCTATAACCATCTGAAACAGCCCATACAATAGCACAGAACCACATCAGGGCTATAACCATCTGAAACAGCCCATACAATAGCACAGAACCACATCAGGGCTATAACCATCTGAAACAGCCCATACAATAGCACAGAACCACATCAGGGCTATAACCATCTGAAACATACACAGCACCTGGTTGACCCTGAAAAAAACCTCATGGAAAAGAAAATTGTGTATACATATCAATGCACCCAGGCAACATAATCCAGGATATGCCCCTGGCGGTTACCATTTTGCCCAATTTATTACTGGGGAGGGGTGGGGATGCAGAAAAATAACATACAAATGTAAACATAACTATGGACTTTGACACGTAAATAAAACGGGCCTAATTACCTAAGATTGTTTGTGCACATCACATTTTCTTACAGCCAAAAATGCATGCATAAATATACCAATTATCAATCCTAACAGAAAGTATGTCAGGCTCTATCGCACACATACAGGTGAATGGACCAGTAAGGCAGAAACTGATAGGAAAAAATGACAGAAAGCAAAGGGAACAAGGCAGAAACAAAGAGAATGACAGAGAAAAGGAAGTTGGAAATTTCTAGCACACAGTTTCCAGAAGGTGAAGATACTATTTATACATCCCCACGGAGGTGTACGAACAACTAAGAGCAATCAAGAGTACGGACGACTGAAAACTGAAAGATAACTAAACAACAAAGTATCATCAACATCAGGAGTGTGTATTTATTTATACTTAAAACAAGGCGTGGAACAACAAACGGTTGAATAAAATTGACCGCAACCCCAATAAACTCCCCCCTTCAAAACAAAACAAAACAAAACAAAACAAAAACAAACAAAATAAAACAAACAAACAAACAAAAGCATACCAAACACAAGACAATGAACAACAAAACAAAACAAAAACAAACGAAAAACAAAACAAAACAACAACAACAAACAGACAAAACAAACAAACAAATAAAAAGTCCACGTTATACACTCAGAAGAAGCGTCAAACACACAAACAAGTGATCAATCAAACAAACCAACAAACATACGCACAAACCAGAACGATTGAAACACATCAATCAAACCAACAAAAGTGCCTGTATTATGTACAAAAAAACAACAGCGTATTGTTGGAGTAATAATGTATTCATAACATGTCAAGAATGAAACACAGAAACAAAGAAACAGCACACTAAACACATTAACACACACACAAAGTGCCCACATGATGTGCACAGAGTTACTGTTCGTGTAGAGCAATAATATATACAGACATCTTAACAAACAAACCAAACAGAAATCACACCACATTAAACAGCAAAAATGGCCGCACAATGTGCAGTCAGTCACCATACGTTTGGAGCAATAATGCAGATATATATTAACAAACACAAAGAGACATGTATTAACAAACAGACAAACAAACAAACAGACAAAACAAACAAACAAACAAACAAACAAACAAAACGCATATTAAGTAAATACAAAAAGTGCTGACACAACGTGCAAAAAGTAATCGTATTCGTGGAGCAAAACTATACACGTACCTACATCAAACAAACAAACAAACAAGAAACACACCAAACAAATACCAAAAAATGCCCCCTTTGGGTGTCGACAAAAGACCTCATTTGTTGAGCAGTAAAAATGTATCAACAATATAAAAAAATCAATAACACATATAATATAAAAAAAAAACAACATCAACGAACACTTGAACGAAGAAAAGATCCACATTATGCGCCAACAACAGACCAATTATATGAGCAGCACAGATATAACCAAGAATGAAAATGATACGAAAAAAAAAAAATGAACGGACAAATATATTCGCATCATGTAAAAACAAAAACAAAAAACAAACAAACAAACAAACAAACAAATAAAAACAAACAAACAAACAAACAAACAAACAAACAAACAAACCCCCCTCACATATTTGTGGATTTATGATGAATTAATCTTCCAACATTGAAAGGAAAAACGATCATTGATACAAAAACGAACAAAAATTCCACATTATCAGCCCAAAACAAACCATTGATACAAGTAGCATAAGTATGCTCAACAGTGAAACCTAAAACGATCCAAAACTACATAAATGGACGAAACTGTCCACATTATGTGCAGAAAAAATCCGTTATTTGTGTGGCAGTAATGTATACACAATGCCTCGAAAAAGATTACACAAGAACACTATCGCAAAGAACAAAATGTATCAAGAGCTTGTCCAATAAATTATATACAAACAAAGAGCACATTTGTTGCAGGCAGTGGTGTACATATAAACATGTAAATATATCAACAGGTAAACATAACAAATGTTTCTACACATAAACATGTAAAAATAACAAATATTTGTATACATAAACAGGTAAATATAACAAATGTATCTACACACAAACATGTAAACATAACAAATATATGTACACATAAACACGTAAATATAACAAATATATGTACACATAAACAGGTAAATATAACAAATGTATCTACACACAAACATGTAAATATAACAAATATATGTACACATAAACATGTAAATATAACAAATGTATCTACACACAAACATGTAAATATAACAAATATATGTACACATAAACAGGTAAATATAACAAATGTATCTACACACAAACATGTAAATATAACAAATATATGTACACATAAACAGGTAAATATAACAAATGTATCTACACACAAACATGTAAATATAACAAATATATGTACACATAAACATGTAAATATAACAAATATATGTACACATAAACATGTAAATATAACAAATATATGTACACATAAACATGTAAATATAACAAATATATGTACACATAAACATGTAAATATAACAAATATATGTACACATAAACATGTAAATATAACAAATATATGTACACATAAACATGTAAATATAACAAATATGCTACACATAAACATGTAAATATAACAAATATGCTACACATAAACATGTAAATATAACAAATATGCTACACATAAACAGGTAAATATAACAATATGTTTACACATAAACAGGTAAATATAACAAATACGCAAAACGAAAACACTAAGAACAACAAAAACAAATGACACCACCACCATCACCACTAAAACAAACAAACAAACAAACATGCACGCACCCAATGCACACCAAATGAATCAATAATGCACACAATCAAATTAAAACTATAATTACATAAATAAATTAATGATATAACCACATAAATGAACCTGACCCCCCTTTCCCCCCAAAAAAATGAACAATCTGCACCAAATAATTGAACAATCCACACCAAATATCTGAACATTCCTCAGCAAATAATTGAACAATCCACATCAAACAATTGAACATTCCACACCAAATAACTGAACAATCCACACCAAATAATTGAACAATCCACATCCAATAATCGAACATTCCACACCAAATACCTGAACATTCTATACCAAATAAATGAACAATCCACATCAAATAACTGAACATTCCACACCAAAAAAATGGAACAATCCACACAAATGATTGAACAATCCACCCCAAAAAAATAATTGAACAATCCACAGCAAATATTTGAACGACACATTCCACGTGAATCACCATTCCAATACCAAATACATAAACATGAATTCGCATCATTTGAATAATCCACACCAAGCAAATAAATTTCAAATAAATAAACAGTGCATCCAAAATGGCAAAAGCGATCAACACCAAATAAACAATCCACAACAAATAACCCGATAATGCACATTAAACAAACTAACGAACAACACAACCCTTAACAAATTTGTCTATATTAGCTGAAAAGAAAAAACATACCGGAGACAGGCAAACGTACATACCTATCTATGCTTTAAATAAAAAAGGACTAAACACACCAAAACAGACGAAAAACTGCAAACCAGCCAATAAACCAAAATGTCAATGGCATGCACAGTAAGATACACGAGGTCTACATTTTGAAATAAAGTGGTGTGCAAAATAAACATATCAACAAAGAAACAAAAAGGACTAAACAGATAAATAAATAAATAAAGAAACAAACAAACAAGTAAATAAACAAACAAATAAAAAAAAAAATAAAAAAATGAATAATAAACAAAGAAGAAGAATTGAGAAGAAGAAGAAGAAGAAGAAGAAGAAGAAGAAGAAGAAGAAGAAGAAGAAGAAGAAGAAGAAGAAGAAGAAGAGAAGAAGAAGAAGAAGAAAGAAGAAGAAAGAAGAAGAAGAAGAAGAAGAAGAAGAAGAAGAAGAAGAAGAAGAAGAAGAAGAGAAGAAGAAGAAGAAGAAGAAGAGAGAAGAGAAGAAGAAGAAGAAGAAGAAGGAAGAAGAAGAAGAAGAAGAAGAAGAAGAATGGGAAGAAGAAGAAGAAGAAGAAGAAGAAAGAAGAAGAAGAAGAAGAAAAGAAGAAGAGAAGAAGAAGAAGAAGAAGAAGAAGAAGAAAGAAGAAGGAAGAAGAAGAAGAATGAAGAAGAAGAATTGAAGAAGAAGAAGAAGAAGAAAGAAGAAGAAGAAGAAGAAGAAGAAGAAGAAGAAGAGAAGAAGAAGAAGAAGAAGAAGAAGAAGAGAAGAAGAAGAGAAGAAGAAGAAAGAAGAAGAAGAAGAAGAAGAAGAAGAAGAAGAAGAAGAAGAAGAAGAAGAAGAAAGAAGAGATTGAAGAAGAAGAAGAAGAAGAAGAAGAAGAAGAGAAGAAGAAGAAGGAAGAAGAAGAAGAAGATGAAAGAAGAAGAAGAAGGAAGAAGAAGAAGAAGACAGAAGAAGAGTTGAGAAGAGAAGAAGAATGAAGAAGAAAGAAGAAGAAAAGAAGAAGAAGAAGAAGAAGTGTGATCGTGCACGGTGGTCAGGCAGGTAAGACATCAGACTTGCAATCAGAAAGTCGGGATTCGATCCTTCGTGGTACTCTCGCCTGGTGGCTAACGGGTGGAGGTTTTCCCATCTGTCATGTCAAGATGCGTGTCACATCTGTTGGTGCCTCCACTCATCTGTTCGTGCCTCCACTCATCTGTTGGTGCCTCAACTCATCTGTTGATGCCTCAACACATCTGTTGGTGCCTCAACTCATCTGTTGATGCCTCAACACATCTGTTGGTGCCTCCACTCATCTGTTGGTGCCTCCACTCATCTGTTGATGCCTCCATCATCTGTTGGTGCCTTCACTCATCTATTGATGCCTCAACTCATCTGTTGATGCCTCCACTCATCTGTTGGTGCCTCAACTCATCTGTTGATGCCTCTACTCATCTGTTGGTGCCTCCACTCATCTGTTGATGCCTCCACTCATCTGTTGATGCCTCCACTCATCTGTTGGTGCCTCCACTCATTTGTTGGTGCCTCCACTCATCTGTTGGTGCCTCCACTCTCCTGTTGGTGCCTCCACTCATCTGTTCGTGCCTCCACTCATCTGTTGATGCCTCCACTCATCTGTTGGTGCCTCAACTCATCTGTTGATGCCTCAACACATCTGTTGGTGCCTCAACTCATCTGTTGGTGCCTCCATCATCTGTTGATGCCTCCACTCTCTGTTGGTGCCTCCACTCATCTGTTGGTGCCTCAACACATCTGTAGGTGCCTCAACTCATCTGTTGATGCCTCCACTCATCTGTTGATGCCTCAACCATCTGTTGGTGCCTCAACTCATCTGTTGATGCCTCCACTCATCTGTTGGTGCCTCCACTCATCTGTTGATGCCTCCACTCATCTGTTGGTGCCTTCACTCATCTATTGATGCCTCACTCATCTGTTGATGCCTCCACTCATCTGTTGGTGCCTCAACTCATCTGTTGATGCCTCCACTCATTTGTTCGTGCCTCCACTCATCTGTTGGTGCCTCAACTCATCTGTTGGTGCCTCCACTCATCTGTTGGTGCCTCCACTCTCCTGTTGGTGCCTCCACTCATCTGTTGGTGCCTCAACTCATCTGTTGGTGCCTCAACTCATCTGTTGGTGCCTCAACTCATCTGTTGATGCCTCAACACATCTGTTGGTGCCTCAACTCATCTGTTGATGCCTCTACTCATCTGTTGGTGCCTCCACTCATCTGTTGATGCCTCCACTCATCTGTTGGTGCCTTCACTCATCTATTGATGCCTCAACTCATCTGTTGATGCCTCCACTCATCTGTTGGTGCCTCAACTCATCTGTTGATGCCTCTACTCATCTGTTGGTGCCTCCACTCATCTGTTGATGCCTCCACTCATCTGTTGATGCCTCCACTCATCTGTTGGTGCCTCCACTCATTTGTTGGTGCCTCACACTCATCTGTTGGTGCCTCCACTCTCCTGGTGGTGCCTCCACTCATCTGTTCGTGCCTCCACTCATCTGTTGATGCCTCCACTCATCTGTTGGTGCCTCAACTCATCTGTTGATGCCTCAACACATCTGTTGGTGCCTCAACTCATCTGTTGGTGCCTCCACTCATCTGTTGATGCCTCCACTCTCCTGTTGGTGCCTCCACTCATCTGTTGGTGCCTCAACACATCTGTAGGTGCCTCAACTCATCTGTTGATGCCTCCACTCATCTGTTGATGCCTCCACTCATCTGTTGGTGCCTCAATTCATCTGTTGATGCCTCCACTCATCTGTTGGTGCCTCACTCATCTGTTGATGCCTCCACTCATCTGTTGATGCCTACACTCATCTGTTGGTGCCTCCACTGATCTGTTGGTGCCTCAACTCATCTGTTGGTGCCTCCACTCATCTGTTGGTGCCTCCACTCTCCTGTTGGTGCCTCCACTCATCTGTTGGTGCCTCAACTCATCTGTTGGTGCCTCAACTCATCTGTTGGTGCCTCAACTCATCTGTTGGTGCCTCACTCATCTGTGATGCCTCCACTCATCTGTTTGTGCCTCCACTCATCTGTTGATGCCTTCACTCATGTGTTGGTGCCTCCACTGATCTGTTGATGCCTCCATCATCTGTTGGTGCCTCCATCATCTGTTGGTGCCTCCACTCATCTGTTGGTGCCTCCACTCATCTGTGGTGCCTCAACTCATCTGTTGGTGCCTCACTCTCCTGTTGGTGCCTCACTCATCTTTGGTGCCTCCACTCATCTGTTGATGCCTCCACTCATCTGTTGATGCCTCCACTCTCCTGTTGGTGCCTCCACTTATCTGTTGGTGCCTCCACTCATCTGTTGAGCCTCCACTCATCTGTTGGTGCCTCAACTCATCTGTTGATGCCTCCACGCATCGTTGTGCCTCAACTCATCTGTTGATGCCTCAACTCATCTGTTGTGCCTCAACTCATCTGTTGGTGTCTCCACTCATCTGTTGGTGCCTCCACTCATCTGTTGATGCCTCCACTCATCTGTTGATGCCTCCACCACTGTTGATGCCTCAACTCATTGCATCCATGTCCGAGATATCTCGTTCCACGTTTCTGCCCTTTAAACATGGTACAGTGTACTCATACCAAAGCACTTTTCCAGTTTCGTGTATTCTCAACTCGTACACTTTTCCAGTTTCGTGTATTCTCATCGTGTCTTTTCCAGTTTCGTGTATTCTCATCTCGTACACTTTTCCAGTTTCGTGTATTCTCAACTCGTACACTTTTCCAGTTTCGTGTATTCTCATCTTGTACACTTTTCCAGTTTCGTGTATTCTCAACTCGTACACTTTTCCAGTTTCGTGTATTCTCAACTCGTACACTTTTCCTGTTTCGTGTATTCTCATCTCGTACACTTTTCCAGTTTCATGTATTCTCATCTCGTACACTTTTCCAGTTTCGTGTATTCTCATCTCGTACACTTTTCCAGTTTCGTGTATTCTCAACTCGTACACTTTTCCAGTTTCGTGTATTCTTAACTCGTACACTTTTCCAGTTTCGTGTATTCTCAACTCGTACACTTTTCCAGTTTCGTGTATTCTCATCTCGTACACTTTTCCAGTTTCGTGTATTCTCATCTCGTACACTTTTCCAGTTTCGTGTATTCTCATCTCGTACACTTTTCCAGTTTCGTGTATTCTCAACTCGTACACTTTTCCAGTTTCGTGTATTCTCATCTGGTACGTTTTTCCAGTTTAGCGTATTCTCATCTTGTACACTTTTCCAGTTTCGTGTATTCTAATCTTGCAAAGTTTTTTTTCTCAGCCGAAGTGTTTACAGATACCTGAAGCATGATCATACATCTGATCTGGCCGGTCAGACTTGATGGCGTTCGTCGATAGAAGTATTTTAGTGATACACACTAATTTTTTTTTTTACACTAGCTCTCTTGTAGCGCTGGTCAGGCAATTGGTAACTCATCTCAAACCTGGGGTAGAAGGTGTTAAACTTCCCTACGTATGTAGCCTCTTAAGAATGCGGGGTATCAATTATACGTATGCATGTTAAAGATCCTTTAAGTCGCGTCACGTGTCCGGGGGCTTATGGAAATAATAAAACATCCAGCGTGTACAAACACTGAAGTTAGAGTGTGCAGAATATGAAGCTAATCAAGATACATACATGCAACCGAAAAACATCGGAACGCTAATATATAACAAAAAATAAAAAGATAAATAAACAAACAAATAAATGAATACATAAATAGATAGATAGACAGATACATAAAACAGAGCAGTATAACGATGTATGTAAATTGCATTTTATCATAGAGATCCTGAATATGATACAAGTCTCAATTACTAAACTTCTAGTTAGCAGTATTACTATTACAACACAATTCTAAACTTTCCATATACATATCACACATACCATACACAAACACTCTTACACAAACACACAATACATGCACACATATACTATCAATGTACACACACACACACACACACACACACACACACACACACACACACACACACACACACACACACAACACACGCGCGCGCGCGCGCGCGCGCATACACACAACAAGCAGGCACACGCGCGTGCGCGCACACACTCACTCATTATCTGTCTTGCCTCTGTGTCTGTTGGTCTGTCTACGGCTGTATCTGCCCCCCCCCACCCTCCCCTTTCTGTCTCGCTATCTGTCTCCTTCTGTCTCGTTGTCTCTGTTGTCTGTCTGTCTGTCTCTGTCCGTCCGTTTGTCTCTCTTTCTTTCTCTCTCTCTCTTTCACACACAAACACATTTTCAGAGACACACACATACACACATATATATATATACACAGACACAGACACAGACAGACACACAGACACAGACACAGACACACACACACACACTATATATATATATATGTTTTACATATGTATACATATATATATGTATACACACACACACACACACACACACACACACACACACACACATATATATATATATATATATATATATATATACATATATATATATGCACAGGCACACACACACACACACACACACACACACACACACACACACACACACACACACACACACACACATACATACATACAAATAAACAAACAAAAACATACCAAACTGGCCAACAAAGAAACTGTTGTTTCATGAATACAGATGATAAAAAATAACAAATAGATAAATAAACAAGCAAATAGATGATATATACATGGATTAACAAACACATAAACACGTAAGCAAATGTATAAAGCACTGTCACTCCCTTCATATCACTCTGATTTTGAGCTTGTTCAGTCATACAGTGAGACAAAGGTAACAAAGGTAACAAAGGTAACAAAGATAACAAAGGTAACAAAGACGATGCTTTCTGAGACATGGATAGCTATACATAAACGCTGAACACACCATAAAATGAACCAGTTGTAGCAAAAAACAACAACTGGGTATCGCCGTACAGCAGAAGGTCCTCAAAGGACAAACCCCTGTCAAGCAATTGCTTCGGCCCTTACTTAACTCCTGACACTCTAAGGAGGCCGGGCCACATCCAGGTCATGACTCCTGGATGCCCTCTGTTGTCTGCATGATGTATACACATATAGGCCTACATCAAAATTGAATCTACTATGAATATATACATACACAGGTACATCAAAGCTGAATCTACCATAAAATGAACCATGATACACCAAAGTTGAATATGCCATGAAAAGAACCATGATACATACACATACATATCCTTCAATACCATGAAATGAACCATGATACATACACATAGATTTCCTTCAATACCATGAAAAGAACCATGATACATACACCACATATCCTTAAATACCATGAAATGAACCATGATACATACACATACACCCCAAGTAGAATCTACCATGAAATGAACCATGATAATACACATACAAATCATTCAATACCATGAAAGGAACCATGATAATACACATATATATCAAAGTTGAATCTACTGTGAAATGAACCATGGTATTTACACATACACATCAACGTTGAATCTACCATGAAATGAACCATGGTATACACACATATACACCAAAGTTGAATCTACTATGAAATGAACCATGGTATTTACATATATACATCAACGTTGAATCTACCATGGAATGAACCGTGATATATGTACATATACACCAAAGTTAAATCTACTGTGAAATGAACCATGACATATATACATATATATCAAAGTTGACTATACCATGAAAGGAACCATGGAATGAACTATGCTGTTTACACGCATACGTCAAAGTTTATGTTACATGGAGTGGACCATTTTGCTCGAGTATTTATATACCAATGAAAGCAATAACCGAATAAATAAATGAACGTCAGTCTCTCAGATCATTCCAATTTTGAGCTAGCTGCGTTTCCATCTAACATGACCGAAAAAGCACAAAGTCGAATGATGCGTGATAGTGATTTTCCATATACTGCAAAAGAATTGAAATTCAAGCAAAAGTAAACTTTCATGCATTTAAGACATAAACACACATACTCGCACGCGCGTGTGCGCACACACACACATACACACACACACATACACTCACACAGACATACACACACATAATATACATGTATATATATTAATGTAATGTATGTATACCTATACGATATATCTTACATATATACACATAGTTACATTTCTATATAAAATTTATTTATATTATATATTCAGTATATATATATATATACATGTACAATATCTGGCATTTCTTGACTGCTAGTGATTTCATTTCATGTTTACTGTTTCCTTAAAAGGTGTTTGTTTCTATTTCAGAATATTGATATGATCCTGATGTGATTTATTGGCAAAACTATACACTGCAGTGATAATTCGAAAAATCATCGTTGGCTCACACCACATCGTATATACACACATATGTATATATATATGTACTTATATACATATATACATAGACATATCGTTATATATATTATATATATATACCTCTGGTTTGTGTGTGTGTGTGTGTGTGTGTGTGTGTGTGTGTGTGTTGTGTGTGTGTGTGTGTGTGTGTGTGTGTGTGTGTGTGTGTGTGTGTGTGTTGTGTGTGTGTGTGTGTGTGTGTGTTGGTGAGTATAGTATACAAACACGTATTTACATATGAGATTTATCACAAAAAATGTTGAACTGATTTCAGAAACAAATAGTTCACACATCAAAGTTAGCAACATGTCAGAAAAATTAAACCATCTCTGTCCATGGACATAAACCATACAAATCCAATCAGTACATATGCATGTAGGAATCTATTGGTGTCAGTATACAAACTGTTTCCAGCCAACAACACTATCCCAATTCTGCATGGGCTCTGTCATGATGAGATGTCCTTTCAAGATGATGATTTGGAGATAGTCTCATCATCATCATCATCATTATCATCCGTCTCGTCGTCGTCACTCATCATCATCACCGTCATCATCATGTATGTGTAGGTGAGATGTTGCATTTGTATACCAACGAAACCAGCTATTCTTGCATACAAACCGTTAGTCTATAGTCACTTCAGTTTCTCAAGCAGCTCCATCTTGTTCTACAGTAATTGGAGTTATTTCAAGAGGGACTACACGGCGCTCGGACAGCTCCATATGCCCTCTGCCCAAACCAGCCAGCAATTATCTGACAGATTTCCTGAGCTTGCACAAAACCCTATGCACTGGAAGGTCTTGAAACGGGGAAAGGGGGCGAAGGGACCTATCAAAGACTAAGCTGACACCACCAGAATGATGAAAACATTAAGATGGACAGCCAACAGGCCAGTCTTTAACGTTGTGGGCTGGGATTGAACTCGAGATATCAGACTTCGAGTCCGTGGTTACACCAACTAGCCCACAACTCAAAGACTGGTGTTTCTTCTGCACCAAAGTAGGCCTAATTGAAACTGTCATGGACTAAATGATACAATTCATTCACCATGGTGACTTAGGAACAAAACCATGGTAACACTGTTGAGCTGGTTCATTTTTGTAATGAGATTTTGAATCAAAATGAAGAAGTGATCTGAAAGACATGTACAGACACATCGAATTTTACTGAACCTGCCAGGATTAAATCACTATTTTCATGAGTTAATAATCCGTGACAAAATGAAGTGGATAAATCAGTTTAGTAATACATAAATCAGTCTAGTAGTAAATAAATCAGTCTTGTAATAAACAATTTAGTCTAGTAATAAGTCACCCCATGTTGATGGGTATTAGCCATCATAAGTCAATCAACAAACCAGGTAATAAATCACCTCATACTCATGCATATGAGCCATAACAAATAAGACCAATAAATCACTGCGTTTACATTTTTTTTATTTTGAGGAAACTCATTCATGCACTGAGATTTTGATGCAAAACATGTCAGTAGTTTAAGAGACGATATCACCTGTCACCCCCGTCCCCCAACATGAAGGTCAAACACTTGCACAGCATGCTTTCATACTGGTTTTAAATCATTACACTTCCTTTAGAAAATTGAGCACAGTCAGTATTGAGAACTATGTTAATACCACGTGCGTTCAACTGACACCTAAAACTGAAAAAAATGAAAACTACAAACTTTGCTATTTCCGAGTCAGGTTTTGAAACTATTGCTGAAAATGACCAATTTTTACCTATATGTCAAGCGTGGTAAAGGAAATTTTGATGATCATGAGCAGGAATTAGAAAAACACGTCGAGAGGGACACAGCAGCAGGGAATTTTCTGTCTATTTCTCCTAATTTTTGTGTTTGATGTTTGTTCGTTTGTTATCTTACGTTTACACGTGACAAAGGCCAGTTGGCCGAAAATTTGCGCCTGTCTTGTAAAGAACACACACGTTCTGATTCTTTTTTTTTCCCCCGTGTTTTTCTGGTTCCTTTTGCTTGAACGCTGGCCAGTCGCATTTGTTTCGGATCATGTACACGTGTGTGTGTGTGTGTGTGTGTGTGTGTGTGTGTGTGTGTGTGTGTGTGTGTGTGTGTGTGTGTGTGTGTGTGTGTGTGTGTGTGTGTGTGTGTTGTGTGTGTGTGTGTGTGTGTGGTGTGTGTGTGTTGTGTGTGTGTGTGTGTTGTGTGTATGTGTGTGTGTGTGTGTGTGTGTGTGGTGTGTGTGTGTGTGTTGTGTGTGTGTGTGTGTGTGAATTTTGTTGAGGTGCAACAGACAAAACGTCAGTGAATAAATGTACTTTTATATCTGATGTTAGCGATCAAATGTACTTTTGTATCTGACGTCAGAGATCAGGGTACTTTTGTATCTGACGCCGGTGATCAGCGTACTTTTGTATCTGACGTCAGTAATCACGCGTATTTTTGTATCTGTACTAGATGAAACGTCCCTTTCAATATCTTGTCGAGACATAGGATTTTTTCGCAGGCATAGGGAGTTTGCCAGTTGATAGCTGGCAGATCTGGGTGGAGCTCATATGGAATTGCAGTTAATCTCTCTTGAGTTTCAGTTTCATTTTTAGTTTTTCAAGATGACGTCTCTGCGCTCAGAATGAATTCCATAATCACTAACATCACAGGTGCCATGTGACAGTGATCATGGCACAATCCTGAAGCCTGCACATAAACCCAAGAGCTGGCCAGGTCCGTCTTGAACAAACTCCAAGCAACCAACTGTTGTATCTGAGTAACAAAACAGAGTATAACAAAATGATTGTCAAATGTCAGCTTTTAAACGGGATTCTGAATCCCATTGTCAAAGATATTTGTCCATTTCTGATTGTTCACTTTCAAAATCATTTTGTCAAAATGGTTTCCCCCATCATTACCTAACCTAAATGGCTGTAAAGCCTGTTTGGGGAAAAAAACTACTACTACACATCGTATATATAGTGAAAAGTTAGAATCTAATTTTTTCAGGTGATGTCAGAATCCGAAATATGACCTACTGACCACCGAAAAACAGTGCATCAAAAATACCAAACTTGGAACAACCAGGGAATACAACAGTGAGATCTAGATGCAAAATGAGAAGAAAAAAAACATGTTCAAAATATCAACATTGAAACGACCAGTAGATATAATGTCAAAAGAATATAAGAGAAGTCTTCCAAAACATTTTGACGATCAGAACATCGATTTGAGAGACAGTTAGTTACATTATCAAGTATCAAAACCAAAGCGACAAATTGAATATCAGATCAAAAGACCTTAAGAAACATCGTGACAAAAAGAGTTTGACCACCGAAATGTTGAGAAGTGATTTCAGAACCAGATATCTAGATTTTCAAATATCAAAACTGCCATGATCAATGATAATAAATAGGAATTGTGGAACGGAAAGTCAGACGCGCAATCATAAAATATTTTGGCTTGGTAAAAGAGACAAGAAAGGAACATTAAGACATGGGCATTAACTGTGCATTAGATCAACATCAAATCATAGAGGCCTAAGGTCACATGGGCGCCATGACGCCATCTTGAGCACACTAAAAACTAACTGGGGGTGAGGGAGGGGGGGAAGCCAAAGCCATTTTCAAATTCTAAAATAACCGTGTTAAATACAAGTTCTATGTTTATTCCTTCAGCCTGTGTCAAATGCTATTTCTAAGCTTAGTCCCCTCAACAAACTGTAACATGCCATTTGTATAGTACACCTTTAAATAAACTGTCAAACGTCATTTGTATGGTCAATCCTTAAATAAACTGTCAAACGTCATTTGTATGGTCAATCCTTAAATAAACTGTCAAACGTCATTTGTATGGTCAATCTTTCCACAAACTGTGTTAACGTCATTTGTATGGTCAATCTTCCACAAACTGTCAAAACGTCACTTGTGTAGTCAATCTTCCACAAACTGTCAAATGTCATTTTCATGATCAATCTTTAAATAAACTGTCAGACGTCGTTTGTAATTTTTTCATAAATTGTCAAACGTGATTTGCATGGTCAATCCTTCCACAAATTGTCAAACGTGATTTGTATGGTCAATCCTTCCACAAATTGTCAAACGTGATTTGTATGGTCAATCCTTCCACAAACTGTCAAACGTGATTTGTATGGTCAATCCTTCCACAAACTGTCAAACGTGATTTGTATGGTCAATCCTTCCACAAACTGTCAAACGTGATTTGTATGGTCAATCCTTCCACAAATTGTCAAACGTGATTTGTATGGTCAATCCTTCAACAAATTGTCAAACGTGATTTGTATGGTCAATCCTTCCACAAACTGTCAAACGTGATTTGTATGGTCAATCCTTCCACAAACTGTCAAACGTGATTTGTATGGTCAATCCTTCCACAAACTGTCAAACGTAATTTGTATGGTCAATCCTTCAACAAACTGTCAAACGTGATTTGTATGGTCAATTCTTCAACAAACTGTCAAACGTGATTTGTATGGTCAATCCTTCCACAAACTGTCAAACGTGATTTGTATGGTCAATCCTTCAACAAACTCAAACGTGATTTGTATGGTCAATCCTTCAACAAACTGTCAAACGTGATTTGTATGGTCAATCCTTCAACAAATTGTCAAACGTGATTTCTATGGTCAGTCCTTCCACAAACTATATCAAACATCACTTACATGGCCAATCCTTCCACAAACTATATCAAACATCACTTACATGGCCAATCCTTCCACAAACTATATCAAACATCACTTACATGGCCAATCCTTCCACAAACTATATCAAACATCATTTATATGACCAATCCTTCCACAAACTATATCAAACATCATTTATATGACCAATGCTTCCACAAACTGTATCATATGGCCAATCCTTCCACAAACTGTATCATATGGCCAATCCTTCCGCAAACTGTATCAAACATCACTTATATGGCCAATCCTTCCACAAACTGTATCATATGGCCAATCCTTCCACAAACTGTATCATATAGCCAATCCTTCCACAAACTGTATCAAACGGCATTCCTAAGTCTTCTTTCTGCCTCAGAGTTATTCAACAAAACACTGCAGAAATGCGACGTGCACTGCACCTGAAACAAACACAGTCTGTTTATACACGCACTCCAGCCAGGGCTGTCACAGAAAGCACATCCATCGTCTTCGCTTTGTTCAAACTTTAAACCAGACCGCACTAAGCATACCTGTCATGATGATAAGAAATCTACGTCCTTAACTTAAAAGTACGAAAAACATCGTTACATTTCAAATCACTGCTATATGAAAAACGTTTAAAAATGTTTTAAAACGTTTACAACAAAAGTTGCTACGTTCTGACAAAATATGTCGAACTTTTATCACTTCTGGTTTTATTTTTCAGGGTTGAACAACAGTACTGCACTGTGTTACGCTAAAAAAAAAAAGAAGAAAAAAAGCGACAAACATTATTGTTATGTTCTAACAATGTCAAACGTCATGTTAAGCTTGGAACAAGACAAATGGTGTCCGGATGTACGAGCAACGTTACGACTTAAACTGAATCACAAACGTCATAGCTACGTCTGAGTAAAAAGAAAAGAAACACTGAAAAACCAGCCTCTCTCCCCCCCCCCCCCCCCAAGAAAAGTACCCCATCCCCAAACAAATAAACAAACAAACAAACAAGCAAAAAAAACCTCCCCAAACAAACAAACAAACAAAAAAGAACAACAACAAAAACACCTATGTGCACATACACACGCCATTGTTCTAAACGCAATTCTTGTGTCCAGCGTCGAACACTATGTAATCAGAAAACAACAGTAAAACCTGTGCGTGCAAACGTTCCCCTCCTCTCACCATCCCAGACTGCCGGCCAGGTATGAATGGATCTACACACAACGAACCAATCGTCACCTGGCTTTGGGAAGCATACAGGACGTCATTTTCCTTGTGGAGGACTTGATGACTGCATGGCTGGCACAACACTCCAGGACGGTCAATAAGGACCCTTCTTTCTTACTAATCCCTCTCTCCCTCACTTTATTTCAGCAGCGTCCTCGCAGCGGGGGTTCCGCGAATGTAGAAAAAAAGTTTCCTTCTGTTTTTGGAACCACAGAACAGAACAAAACAGAACAGAAGCTAAGAGCTATGTGGATCGTGTTTAGGTAGTTAGGGGTTCATCTTTCGTGTCACACTTTTTTTCCCTCACAAGACTTTTCCAGTCCCCTCCTGTTTTAAGAAGCACAAGAACTGTCTGGTTCGAGTTTTGGGTAGCAAGGGGTTCATCTTTCCTGTCACACTCTGTTTTCCTCAAAAACTCTTTCTTATTTCTGCTTTCCACATCATTCTTTGAGGCAGTTACAGACTCCTCTTTCCTGCCATGCTCTCTTCCCGTCACAAAACTCTTTTAATTCCCTTCCTGTGTCTGGAACCGCAAGGACTATCTAGTTCGATCTTTGGGTAGTTAGAGATTCCTCTTTCCTATCACACACTTTTTTTCTTTTTTATCGCACAAGACTCCTTCTTATTTCTGCCTTCCAAAACATTCTTTAAAGTAGTTAGAGATTCCTGTTTCCTGTCTTTCTGTCACAAAACTCTTAGAGTTTCCTCCTGTTTTTGGAACCACAAGAACTATCCAGTTGGATTGTTGGGTAGTTAGAGGTTCCTATTTCCTGTCACACTCTTTCTATCTCACAAAATTCTTTCTTATTTCTGCCTTCCACGTCAAACTGTTAAGTATTCAAAGATTCATCTTTCATGTCATACTCTTTTTTCCTCACAAATTTCTTCGAGTCCCCTCCTGTTTTTTTAGAATCACAGGAACTATCTAGTTCACTTGTTGAGTAGTTAGAGACTCCTCTTTCCTACCATGCTGTCTTTTCTTCACACAACTCTGCTTCCCAAATCGTTCTTTTACAACCAAAGGACATACCTCTTGAGAGTCACGTAGGAATTATCTCCCATGTTGTGGAACTTCTCAAATCTAACACAGTTTGCGCTACCCATTCAGCTAGCACAGAAGCAGATACAAAGCACAAAAACCGTAAGCTCAGAACATTCCTCTTTCAGGTAGTTAGAGATTCCTCTTTCTTGTCTGTCACGCTTTTTTCCTCACAAGACTCCTTATTTTTGCCCTTCAAATCATTCATCTGTATTTCTTCCAAATTCTCTCCATAGCTCCCTAAAAGCCGGAGCACGACTGCCTATAAGGCAGAACAAAGAATGTTCCTACACACAAACATCCACTCCCTCTGCTAAATAGGTTTTTGATTGGTTCAGTTTTTACGTCAGCACCCACCTCAGGTGATATGGCCAACGGAGATAACCATCCGAGGGAAATGGGGGAAGGGGGGCCTATCTAATCCTATACCGACACCAACAGAACAACAGTGATGTTAAGATGGGACAGTGAGAAGGCTAGTTTTAATAGGGAGACTTATCTACTCCTATACCAAAACCAACAGAACAGCAACGATGTTAAAATGGGACAGTGAGAAGGCCAGTTTTAATAGGGGGACTCATCTAATCCTACACTGACACCACCAGAACAACAACGATGTTAAGATGGGACAGTGAGAAGGCCAGTTTTAATGGGGGGGGGGGGGGGGGGGGGGGGGGCTCACCTAATCCTACACTGACACCACCAGAACAACAACGACGTTAAGATGGGACAGTGAGAAGGCCAGTTTTAATGGGGGGGGGGGGGGGGGGCTCACCTAATCCTACACTGACACCACCAGAACAACAACGACGTTAAGATGGGACAGTGAGAAGGCCAGTTTTAATAGGGGGCTTATCTACTCCTATACCGACACCACCAGAACGATAACGATGTTAAGATGGGACAGTGAGAAGGCCAGATTTAATGAAGCGCACCCCAGGATTCAAACCCACAACCATTAGCATGTGAATCAAAAGCTCAACCAACTGAGGCCCGCTGCTAAGTAGGTAGGTTTGTATGAATCTGTATGCTTAGATCGGGAATGCTCATATGTGCTCCAGCTTGCGTAAGACGACAAAGAAGATTACAGCAGTGACTGCTTCAAAAGTTGCAGTAACATTTGTGTTGTTACACACCAGACTATTTTCACGTCAGGTAATAAAGTCTTCAGTTTTCTGTTCGACCTCACCACCACAACACCATACAACCCTGCTTTCCTTCAAATCTTGAGGCTGAGGACACGAACCTGCGTTTACTCTTCCCTGCTTGTCTTCACTCTTGAGGCTGAGGACACGAACCTGCGTTTACTCTAACTTGAAAATGCGGCCCCCTTAGCGAGTCAGTTTCGTTATCAATGGTGTGTAACAAGTTAATTCCTATGATGGAAGTCTCAGCAAGAACGGTGTTTTCAGAAGATGCTCTCCTATCATTATGTTCGAACCTTCACCAAGCTGTTAGTGCTGTGAACGGCCGAGGCGCCGATGCTGCCCCGTGGGGTACTGGAGCGTGAGGACGAGTGTTCCGTGGGATGGTGGGCGGTGGTGGGTGCAGCGGTGGTGGTGCTGGTGGTGGTGGTGGAGCTGATGACTCCGTCGGAGGCGGCGGTGGGGACCAGGGGTTCAATTCCTCCCAGCGCTCCGTCCGTGTTGTTGCAGCTGCCTGGTAGGTCCACTGGAGGGGGAAGGGGGAGACAGACATGGGTTAGTTTTCATTTATTTGGTTAGTTATGTATGTCTCTATGTATGTCTGTCTGTCTGTCTCTCCTGTCTGCCTGCCTGCCTGTCTGTCTGTCTGTCTGTCTGTTTGTCGGTCTGAGAGAGACATGGATTAGTTTTTATTTATTTGGTTACTTATATATGTCTCTATATCTATCTTTTTTGTCTGTCTGTCTGTTTGAGAGAGACATGGGTTAGGTTTTATTTAGTTAGTTAGTTATGTATGTCTCTATATATGTCTGTCTGTATGTACGCATGTGTATATGTGTCTATGTATGTATGTATGTATGTATGTATGTATGTATGTATGTATGTATTGTGTGTGTATGTGTTATGTTCTATGTATGTATGTATGTTGTGTGTATATAGTAGTATTGTGTATGTATGTATGTTGCATGCATGATGTATGTGTGTATGTATGTATGTATGTATGTCTGCATGCATGCATGTATGTGTGTATGTATGTATGTATGCTGTATGCATGTATGTATGTACTATGTACGTATGTACGTCGATGTATGTATGTTGTATGTATGTATGTATGTATGTATGTATGTATGTATGTATGTATGTGTGCGTGTGTGCGTGTGTGTATGTATGTATGTATGTATGTATGTTGTATGTATGTATGTATGTATGTATGTATGTGCGTATGTATGTACGTACGTAGGTACGTGTATGTGTGTATGTGTGTATTTGTGTATGCATGTATGTATATATGTATGTATTTATTTATTTATGTATGTATGTATGTATGTAGTTTGTTTAATTAATTAATTTATTTGATTAATTAATGTTTTGTTTACCTATTTATTTCTTTGCGTATTATATACTTATTTCATTATTCATTCATTCATTCATTCATTCATTCATCATTCATTCATTCATTCATTCATTTATTCATTCATTCACTCATTCATTTATTTATTTATTTTTGCTATCCTATTTTCCACGCACATAAATCAATGGCCAGAAAATCTGGGACAAATTTTCACAAAGCCACGATGATGGCAGGGATGACAAACACGATACTATGGATACTTCTAGGAATGAGACAGGGGCTGAGCTCCACGCTTTACTATCACAATATATCATAATGCGCCAACCAACCAGTCCCGAGAGATACAAACAACCTGCGGTGCTGGTCAGAAGATTTGAGCAACACCTTCCCAATGACCGCATCCGAGAAGTGGATGAGACTCAACTGTGTGGTCCCAGTCTTCCCACTGAGCTCACAGCACGCTCAGAGCTGGGAAAGGGCCGATTTGGGCCAATACAAAAAATCTCACTACGAATTTGACAGACGGATGGGATTTGAATCCAAGATTACAAGGTTACAATGTTACAAGATCACAAGATTACATGGTTAAAAGGTGACAAGGTTACAGGATTACAGGATTACAAAGTTACAAGATTGTAAGGTTACAGGATTACAAAGTTACACGATTATAAGGTTACAGGATTACAAGATTACAAAGTTACAAGATTATAAGGTTACAGGATTACAGGATTACAAGATTACAGAATTACAAAGTTACAAGATTATAAGGTTACAAGCGTACAAGGTTACATATTACAAGATTACAAGGTTACAAAATTACAAGATTACAATTTTACAGGATAACAAAGTTACAAAGTGACAAGGTTACAAGGTTATAGATTACACGATTACAAGGTTACAAGATTACAAAGTTACAAAATTACAAGGCTACATGATTACAAGGTTACAAGATTACATGGTTACAGATTACAAGGTTACAAGATAACAAGGTTACAGGATCACAATTTTACAAGATTACCACGTTACATGGATACAAGATTCATTTGTGCCTAGTCCAGAGAACAGGAATTTTGTTTCGGTGTCATTATGCTCACTCCCATCCACACTCACATCAGGCTCACTCCCCATTCACCATTACGTACATAGCAACTCATCAACAGCAATCAACCGAACCGACCGATCCCACCAACCAACTGATCGACCCACCAACCGACCAACCACCTAACTATCCGTCCCAATCGCCCACCCATCAACCAACAACAACCAACGACAACCGATCCAAGACAACTAATCAATCAACCAAACAACCGACCAACCAACCAACCAACCTACAAACCATCCGACAAAACCCCAAACAAAAACAAAAAGAAAACTCTTACCCTTTTCAGCAATCACGCTGACATGCGCAGTTCTATCTTCCGACTTCCGGTGCGCGAGTTTGGTGGTGGGTGGGTGGGGTGTGGAGGAAGGGTAAGGAGGCGCACTGAGCGCCATCTGGGCGTTGGGCGTCACCAGCAGTCCTGACAGAGCGGTGACGTTGCCCCCGTGGGTATCTGAAAGAACCACCATTAACCCTTAGACTCCCGCACCCTGTCCATCAGCATCCTGTATTGCTAACCATGCTAGCAAAGAAATAAGAGGGAAGCAGAGGAGAATTTTTATAATATAATCAAAGGACACAACTCTTGAGAATTATCTCCCATGTTGTATAGAACTTCTCAAATCTAACACAGCTTATGCTACCCACTCAGCTAGCATAGAAGCAGACACAAAGTACAAAAACAGCAAGCTCAGAACACTCCTCAAAAAAGGAGCGCCCAAGCCTACCTTTATACTCTGCAACTACCTACACACAACTATGAGAGAGGAGAGAAATACATACAATATATTGGTCTTATGTTCAAGATTGACATAGTCTTTTATTTTTGAACTGACCAAACACACACACATAGACAAGACAGAACATATACATGGTTGCTTCCAAGGCGTATAGGTAATACCAAAGAAATAAGAGGGAAGCAGGGAGAATTTTTATAATATAATCAAAGGACACAACTCTTGAGAATTATCTCCCATGTTGTATAGAACTTTGACTCCCGCACCCTGTCCATCAGCATCCTGTATTGCCAACCATGCTAACAAAGCAAAAACATAACGTATTGACTCCCTTATCCTATCCACTAGCTTCCCACAGGAAGCTGGTGGATAAGTGAAGGAGTCAAAGGGTTAAGTTTTTGAAGTTGGTGAATAGGTTGCAGGAGTGAAAGGGTTAAAGAAGACGCTGTTGATTAATAATGGCGTTATTAAGTTTCCGTTTTAGTGTCCTTTTTTTTTTTTTTTTGTGGTCAAAATAGCGTCTCCGAGGCTCGAATAAGATTTGTAGTGAATGTTAAGCTGCGTGTTGGGCAAGCAAATATATAGGACTTGCGCCATGCAGGTAGCGGCAAACACATGGATTGTAGACTTTAGAACGACAGTGTGGTAAATCGTGAGTCCATGGCGGAAGAGCATTTTAACAGTCAAGCATAGCGTAGTCATGGGCCAGTCGAAATAAATAGCATGGCCAGGAAAGATTGGATGCCAGTCATTGCTTGCTTAGTAGGGATGTAAGTGGAGGAGGTTTCTGTGGCATAGTAAACCATATGGTTGGAATAAATGATGATTTTAAAATATTTTATCAATTTGAAATTATGTGTTTTGAATAAAAATAGTTGATATTTGAAGGCCGAAATTGTAAAAAGTATTTTGTTAAACTCCAGAAAGTTACATGTATGAATTATAATTTGTTAACAAAATACGTGAAAGAATGGCAACAACAGTAATTTCGAGCAATTTCTACAGAAGATATTATCCTTACACATTCGTGTGAGGAAGATTATTGTTGAACCTAATTCGTGTGAGGGTGATGTTGAACGCTGAGGCCGGAATGTTTACTGGTAGGAAACGTACACTTATAGGACAATGTAGTGGCATTATTCTGTTTGTTGTCTGTTTTGATGTCACTGGATATTATATGTTACAGTCTTGGATACAAGACTTGGTTGATTGATTGAGCAATATTAACTATGAAATATTGTGGAAGAAATATTAGGATACAGCAAGTTAAGTAGTTGATATGTATTAATTGGATTTCATATTCATGTGCCATGTATCGTTGCGCAGAAAGTGAGTACTCGATTTTGTTGTTATGGCTTTAGTTATCGCATGTATTGTTCAATGAAGAATAAGTTTGAGGTTAAAAATATGATTCAACAATACTGAGACATGGTAGGACTTCGGCGATGGCCAATGTGGTCGGCTGGGCTGTAAACAACATGATTTGATTTGATTCAGGCATCTTGGCAAAATTCAGTGTGTGTTGATAAAAAGAGTGTGTGCGTCATGAACACGCACGTACACACGTGCACTCGCACGCAAGAGTGCACTTGTACCTGTAGTCAGTGCATGTATATAGGCATACACGCACACACAAGCTAATACTTGTGGTCACAGATAGTCCACCACATAACAGACATGCGTGGAGTGCCACATGTTCACGTGTATCTATGTAGATATGCTCTCATATACTGGTGTGAAAATTGGATGTGCTCGTAAATTCATAGATATGCATATGTTTACATTTGCGTTTATGACCAGTTAAGGTCACATATATATATGCATAAACGCTACAATGTCCACATAAGGGCAGGACGAAGATTGTGGAGGTCTGGTTATGGACTATAAATATTGGGTTAGTGGCTTAAGAACAATATTGTCTTCCAGATTGTCTCCCTTCGTCTTCCCTTCTTCTTTAATGACATTGTGAGGTGCCACTGATTGCCAACAGAACTCCTGCAGCCCAGGCATTCATCAGTGGAACCCCTGCAAGCCAGCAATTCATCAGCAGAACCCCTGCAAGCCAGCCATTTATCAGAAGAACTCCTACAAGCCAGCAATTTATCAGAAGAACTCCTACAAGCCAGCAATTTATCAGCAGAACTCCTACAAGCCAGCAATTTATCAGCAGAACTCCTACAAGCCAGCCATTCATCAACAGAACTCCTACAAGCCAGTCATTCATTGACAGAACTCCTACAAGCCAGTCATTCACTGACAGAACTCCTACAAGCCAGCAATTTATCAGCAGAACTCCTACAAGCCAGTCATTCATTGACAGAACTCCTACAAGCCAGTCATTCATTGACAGAACTCCTACAAGCCAGTCATTCATCAACAGAACTCCTACAAGCCAGTCATTCATTGACAGAACTCCTCAAACCAGTCATTTATCAACATAACTCCTAAAGCCAGTCATTCATTGACAGAACTCCTACATGCCAGTCATTCATTGACAGAACTCCTACAAGCCAGTCATTCATTGACAGAACTCCTACAAGCCAGTCATTCATCAACAGAACTCCTACAAGCCAGTCATTCATTGACAGAACTCCTCAAACCAGTCATTTATCAACAGAACTCCTACAAGCCAGTCATTCATTGACAGAACTCCAACAAGCCAGTCATTCATCAACAGAACTCCTACAAGCCAGTCATTCATCAACAGAACTCCTACAAGCCAGTCATTCATTGACAGAACTCATACAAGCCAGTCATTTATTGACAGAACTCCTACAAGCCAGTCATTCATTGACAGAACTCCTACAAGCCAGTCATTCATTGACAGAACTCCTACAAGCCAGTCATTCATTGACAGAACTCCTACAAGCCAGTCATTCATCAACAGAACACCTGAAAGCCAGTCATTCATCAACAGAACTCCTGAAAGCCAGTCATTCATCAACAGAACACCTGAAAGCCAGTCATTCATCAACAGAACTCCTGAAAGCCAGTCATTCATCAACAGAACTCCTACAAGCCAGTTATTCATCAACAGAACTCCTGAAAGCCAGTCATTCATCAACAGAACTCCTACAAGCCAGTCATTCATCAACAGAATTCATGAAAGCCAGTCATTCATCAACAGAACTCCTACAAGCCAGTCATTCATCAACAGAACACCTGAAAGCCAGTCATTCATCAACAGAACACATGAAAGCCAGTCATTCATCAACAGAACTCCTGAAAGCCAGTCATTCATCAACAGAACACCTGAAAGCCAGTCATTCATCAACAGAACTCCTGAAAGCCAGTCATTCATCAACAGAACTCCTACAAGCCAGTTATTCATCAACAGAACTCCTGAAAGCCAGTCATTCATCAACAGAACTCCTACAAGCCAGTCATTCATCAACAGAACTCCTACAAGCCAGTCATTCATCAACAGAACTCCTGAAAGCCAGTCATTCATCAACAGAACTCCTACAAGCCAGTCATTCATCAACAGAACTCCTGAAAGCCAGTCATTGATCAACAGAACTCTTGAAAGCCAGTCATTCATCAACAGAACTCCTACAAGCCAGTCATTCATCAACAGAACTCCTGAAAGCCAGTCATTCATCAACAGAACTCCTGAAAGCCAGTCATTCATCAACAGAACTCCTGAAAGCCAGTCATTCATCAACAGAACTCCTGAAAGCCAGTCATTCATCAACAGAACTCCTGAAAGCCAGTCATTCATCAACAGAACTCCTGAAAGCCAGCCATTTATCAGCAGAACCCCTGCAGACTAGGAAGTCGGATTCGTCATTTCATTTTCGTCACTTCACTTCGTTCAATTCGTCACTTCGTGTTGTGCAAATCTTCTGACCACGACTGTTGTGAGCATCCTTCGACTTGTGATCTTCAGTGTCAGCAGCACCAGTTTATGACTCCTTATGCCATTGCTTGAAGACATTTCTGAACGACAGACAGTGCGTGTCGGCTGATTTTGAGGCAGTGACTGCCATTTGTGTTGGATGTGAACTAATAATGTGTCAATATTTGTAATGTTATGTGAATCAGAATGAGCCCGTGTGTATTAATACAGAAATTTGTGTGGAGGTTTGAGCTTCAGGCGTTGTGTTGTTGTAGGAATGTAAGTAGGTCTGTCTCTCTGTCTGTCTTTCTACAGTTTAGGTCTTAGCGAGCCTAACACACAAAACAATTGACGGGTACAAAGCACATGACTACTGGGAGGAGAATTGGGAGGAAGGGGACTGGAGTGAAGAGAGAAATCACTGCTGGACAAAAGGTATGTCTTCAAGTTGGACCTGGAATGAAATAAAGAGTTTGTTCTGTGGAAGAGATAATTGAATTGAAATAAAGAGTTTGTTCTGTGGAAGAGATAATTGAATTGAAATAAAGAGTTTGTTCCTGTCGAAGAGATAATTGAATTGAAATAAAGAGTTTGTTCCTGTCGAAGAGATAATTGAATTGAAATAAAGAGTTTGTTCCTGTCGAAGAGATAATTGAATTGAAATAAAGAGTTTGTTCCTGTCGAAGAGATAATTGAATTGAAATAAAGAGTTTGTTCCTGTTGAAGAGATAATTGAATTGAAATAAAGAGTTTGTTCCTATCGAAGAGATAATTGAAATGAAATAAAGAGTTTGTTCCTATCGAAGAGATAATTGAATTGAAATAAAGAGTTTGTTCTATCGAAGAGATAATTGAATTGAAATAAAGAGTTTGTTCCTATCGAAGAGATAATTGAAATGAAATAAAGAGTTTGTTCCTATCGAAGAGATAATTAATTGAAATAAAGAGTTTGTTCCTGTCGAAGAGATAACAGAAAGAAATTAAATAAAGAGTCTGTTCTTGTAAAAGAGACACCAGAAATAAAATATAGTGTTTGTTCCTGTCAAAGAGATAATGAAAACGAAACAAAGACTTTGTTATGTGGAAGAGACACCAGAAATAAAATAGAGTTTGTTTCTGTCAAACAGATAATGAAAATGAAATAAAGAAATTGTTCCTGTAGAAAAGAGAACAGAAAGGAAATAAATAGTTGTGGAAGAGATACCAGAAATGAAATAAAGAGTTTGTTCCTATCAAAGAGGACAAGGAGAACTGGTGTTTTCAACGTGGTATGGCCACAGCCATTATACAAACAAACACAACTCCCCATCACACCAATACCCTTTATCCAGCAGTCCACTGATTACCTGAATGGTTACGTTTGATGGTGTTGACTCGCCTATGGGGACCTCCACCCCCAGGACCTTGAACACCTGGAACTTTAGGCCGGGGGGCCTCCACGGGTAACACCCGCCTTCGTTTCTTGGGCAGCTTGGACCTGGCCTGGGTGTGGGAGTAGAAGAGGGCGAAATTGGACACGATAACGGGAACGGGTAGGGCGATGGTCAACACGCCAGCCAGCGCGCATAAGGCTCCAACGAACATACCCACATAAGTCTTGGGCGCCATGTCTCCGTAACCCACTGTTGTCATAGTAACGATGGCCCACCACAGGCCTTTAGGAATGCTTTCGAAGTCGTTCTCAGGATTGTACTGAATCCTCTCCGCGTAGTAGATGAGAGCCGCGAAAATCACGATGCCCAAAATCAGGAAAAAGATGAGAAGAATCAGCTCCTTCGCCGAAGCTTTGAACGTGTGAATGAGGATCTTCAGTCCCGC
>JAPXFY010000033.1:14050428-14052928 GCA_030674185.1 Monoplex corrugatus | reverse complement strand
AAAATAATCATAATTATAATAATAATCTTAAAGTAACGCATTAACAGGACTGTGAACCAATGATTCTGAAATTTTAACTAACAAAACTTGATCCGATACTACTTCTTTAAAATGCGTTTCAAGATAGTTTCCTTGTGTAAACGTCTTTGGTAAAAAGGAACGAAAGTTTCTGCAGTAAAACAAACAGTGATACAATGTGAATTGTTCGCCACAAATACATAAAACGTTGTTACAATATTTTGTTTTCAAAGCGTTCAGTTGAATGCGAAAATATGTCATAACAATTAATCTCAAATGATATAACGAGGAATACTGCAAATTTTTACAGATATTTTGAACTGAAAGTTTGATTCTTTTTTGAGACACAAATTTTTCATTTAAATGTTCATGAAATCGAATCCATGATGCTAATTCTAGCGAGTTGTAAGCTTCTTTTACCGAGGTGTTAACATGTAATTCTATGGAATTTTCAGAATGGAGGGCACCGGATTTAGCTGCTCTGTCAACTACGTTGTTGCCATGAAGACCAATATGAGAAGGCACCCAGCATAAATTGATTTCCGAACCATTTATCTTTAAACAATGTATTAGATGATTTGCCTCGATAATTAAGTCAGGTCTTGTGTCTGTATCAAAAGACTGTAAGGCATATAATACAGATTTTGAATCAACAAAGAGAACTACTTTGAATGACACAGGCCGAAGGCTTATTAAATAATGCAACGCTTGAACAACAGCGACCAATTCTGCTGTATATATAGATACATTTGCCCCAATGAAAAAAGACTTTTTAATGTTAAATTTTGGAACATAAAAGGCTGCTCCAGCGCTCTGGTTTGCTAAGACTGACCCATCGGTAAAAATGTGGAGGTGGGTACGGTACTTTTCATCGATGTGTTCACAAGCTGTGGACAGCGTAATGTTGACATTATCATCTTTTTTAACTTTTGCATAATCGAGATCAAATGTGGCCTTTAGCATTTCCCATGTAGGGATAGGCGTTATCGTTGGTTTCTCGGCTATTTCATCCATTGTTATGTTGGACAGTTTGATCAGGCCAGATATGTAAGTTGCGGCTGTAATTTGAGATGAAATGTTTTTTGCTCGTTTTGGAAAGTCAGTATCAGACCTGATCTTAATTTCTTTGCTCACAAAATTATCCACTTGTGAAGAAGTTCTAATTGCAAACTTTGCTGTAACTAACTCACGATGGTTGTTTAAAGGTAGAATTCCAGCAACTTTGTACGTTTCCAGAGTAGAAGCATGAGTTGGTACACCTAGTGCAATTTTAAGACTTTTGCAGTCCAAGCTCTGAATCTTTTTTAGTAAATATTTGGGTGCATTGAAGAAAACTTCTTGCGCGTAGGATAATTTAGACCTGACCAGCGCTGTTGACAGATGAATCAGTACATTTGTATCCATTCCCAGGGTAATTTGCTTATTATCTTTAGAAAATTTAAGGTTTTTCGCGCTTTTGTTAAAATATAATCAAAATGGACATTCCAGTTTAATTTGGACGTGATGTAAACTCCCAGGAATTTTACGACCTGTTTGTAATTTAACACTTCACCAAGCAATTTGAAAGTAGGCAAGTTATTTAAGTTACCACCAGGATCAAACAGCATCATGTTAGTTTTTTTCTGCTGACAACGACAGCCCATTTTCTAACATATAGTCTCCAAGATTATCAAGATCAATTTGATACAACTTCCTGATGTAATTTCGCGTTGTCTTTTTTAAAGTGATATTCATCCAAGTGCATATATCATCAGCGTACTGTACTAAAACAACACGATTTGAAAGAGCTTTAGGAAGATCCTGTATAAGGATATTAAATAAAATAGGTGCTATCACTGAACCTTGTGGAATCCCCATGTCGAGGCAACGTGAAGAAGAATAACTAGCTCCCACTCTTGCCTGAATTGTTCTATTAGCTAAAAAAGATTTAATGTAATTGAACATATTGCCCGATAAACCAACAGATTTTAGCTTGAACAATAAACGTTTATGCCAAACTTGATCGTAAGCTTTTTTCACATCAAAGAAAGTAGCTAAAACACTTTTTCTGCGGGCAAACTGTTGTTTGATCTGAGTTGTAAGTTTAACTAGGTGCTCAACTGCGGATCTTCCTTTTCTAAAACCTGCCTGGTTTACCGGAATAACGTTATTTTTATCACAGTAGTGTAAAAGTCTGTTTAAGACCAATCTTTCCATTAGTTTGCTTGTGTGGGACGTCAAAGCAATAGGTCTGTAACTGTTTTTATCGGTTTTCGATTTTCCTGTTTTTAAGATTGGTATAACTATAGACTTTTGCCAGATTTGTGGCACAGTTCCGGTAACCCAGCATTTCTGCAAAATTTTGTGTAGGAAAATAAGGTAGTTTTCAGGGAGATGTTTAATCATTTCAGTCGAAACTGCATCAACACCTACCGAACTCTTTTTGTTGTGTAGAGACAGTACTGTGTTTTTTAGCTCTTCTAAGGTGATTGGAGAATTAAAC
>JAPXFY010000033.1:14042928-14045428 GCA_030674185.1 Monoplex corrugatus | reverse complement strand
GAATCGGCCAAGCAAAAACAACATTCAAGAAGATGGAAAGCATTCTTACCAATAAATGCCTATCAATTAACATCAGGAAGAGAGTTCTTGAATGTTATATAGAACCAATACTGGTGTACGGTTGTGAGGCGTGGACAGTCAACAAACAAAGCCAGAACAAGATTGAGGCAGCCGAGATGTGGTTTCTAAGAAGAATGTTGAGAGTTCCATGGACAGCAAAGAAAACAAACGAGACAGTCTTGATGGAGGCAGACACAAGTAGATCATTCATAAGGAAGATTAGGAAAAGGCAGGCAACATTCATAGGCCATTTTATGAGGAAAGGGGAATTGGAACACCTGGTCACAACGGGAAAGCTGGAGGGAAGGAGAGCACCGGGTAGACCCAGGGAGAAGATACTAGACGGACTTGCTGAGTGGCTGAAGACAAGGAGGGTGGAAGAGATGCTTGAGGCAACAAGAGATAGAGACAGATGGAAGTCTATAATCGCCAACTCCATGCGGCAAGGCAACTGATGATGATGATGATGATGATGTCTTTTCTAGTTGCTTGACATACGAACCCACACGCTATTTTGTGGTATTTACTCTTGTCTTCTGAATACGATAGATACTAAACCCACACAATATTTGGTGATATATGTTGTTTCTTTTGTATACAACTGACATTACAAACCCACACTTTATTTTGTGGTACTTGAAACCCACACTTTATTTTGTGGTACTTGAAACCCACACTCTATTTTGTGGTACTTGAAACCCACACTATATTTTGTGGTACTTGAAACCCACACTTTATTTTGTGGTACTTGAAACCCACACTTTATTTTGTGGTACTTGAAACCCACACTTTATTTTGTGGTACTTGAAACCCACACTCTATTTTGTGGTACTTGAAACCCACACTTTATTTTGTGGTACTTGAAACCCACACTTTATTTTGTGGTACTTGAAACCCACACTATATTTTGTGTACTTGAAACCCACACTTTATTTTGTGGTACTTGAAACCCACACTTTATTTTGTGGTACTTGAAACCCACACTTTATTTTGTGGTATTTTAAACCCACACTTTATTTTGTGGTACTTGAAACCCACACTTTATTTTGTGGTACTTGAAACCCACACTTTATTTTTTGGTACTTAAAACCCACACTTTATTTTGTGGTACCTAAAACCCACACTTTGTTTTGTGGTATTTAAAACCCACACTTTATTTTGTGGTATTTAAAACCCACACTCTATTTTGTGGTACTTGAAACCCACACTTTATTTTGTGGTACTTAAAACCCACACTTTATTTTGTGGTACCTAAAACCCAGACTCTATTTTGTGGTACATGAAACCCACACTATATTTTGTGGTACTTGAAACCCACACTTTATTTTGTGGTACTTGAAACCCACACTTTATTTTGTGGTACTTAAAACCCCCACTTTATTTTGTGGTATTTAAAACCCACACTTTATTTTGTGGTACTTAAAACCCACACTTTATTTTGTGGTACTTGAAACCCACACTTTATTTTGTGGTATTTAAAACCCACACTTTATTTTGTGGTACTTGAAACCCACACTTTATTTTGTGGTATTTGAAACCCACACTTTATTTTGTGGTACTTAAAACCCACACTTTATTTTGTGGTACTTGAAACCCACACTTTATTTTGTGGTACTTGAAACCCACACTCTATTTTGTGGTACTTGAAACCCACACTTTATTTTGTGGTACTTGAAACCCACACTTTATTTTGTGGTACTTGAAACCCACACTATATTTTGTGTACTTGAAACCCACACTTTATTTTGTGGTACTTGAAACCCACACTTTATTTTGTGGTACTTGAAACCCACACTATATTTTGTGTACTTGAAACCCACACTTTATTTTGTGGTACTTGAAACCCACACTTTATTTTGTGGTACTTGAAACCCACACTATATTTTGTGTACTTGAAACCCACACTTTATTTTGTGGTACTTGAAACCCACACTCTATTTTGTGGTACTTGAAACCCACACTTTATTTTGTGGTACTTGAAACCCACACTCTATTTTGTGGTACTTGAAACCCACACTTTATTTTGTGGTACTTGAAACCCACACTCTATTTTGTGGTACTTGAAACCCACACTTTATTTTGTGGTACTTGAAACCCACACTTTATTTTGTGGTACTTGAAACCCACACTTTATTTTGTGGTACTTGAAACCCACACTTTATTTTGTGGTATTTTAAACCCACACTTTATTTTGTGGTACTTGAAACCCACACTTTATTTTGTGGTACTTGAAACCCCCACTTTATTTTGTGGTACTTAAAACCCACACTTTATTTTGTGGTACCTAAAACCACACTTTGTTTTGTGGTATTTAAAACCCACACTTTATTTTGTGATATTTAAAACCCACACTCTATTTTGTGGTACTTGAAACCCACACTTTATTTTGTGGTACTTAAAACCCACACTTTATTTTGTGGTACCTAAAACCCACACTCTA
>JAPXFY010000033.1:14020428-14037928 GCA_030674185.1 Monoplex corrugatus | reverse complement strand
TGTCTCCCCTCCTCCACCACATTTCTCTGTCTCCACTCTCCTCCACACATTTCTCTCTGTCTCCACTCTCCTCCACCACATTCTCTCTGTCTCCACTCTCCTCCACACATTTCTCTCTCTCCACTCTCCCTCCACCAATTCTCTCTGTCTCCACTCTCCTCCACACATTTCTCTTTCTCCACTCTCCCTCCACACATTTCTCTGTCTCCACTCTCCTCCACCACATCTCTCTCTACTTCCTAACATTTCTCTGTCTCCACTCTCCTCCACAATTTCTTCTGTCTCCACTCTCCCTCCACCACATTTCTTGTCTCCACTCTCCTCCACCACATTTTTTCTCCACCTCTCACCACATTTCTTCTCCCACTTCCCTCCACCAATTCTTGTCTCCACTCTCCTCCACCACATTTCTCTTCCCACTCTCCCTCCACCCATTTCTCTGCTCCACTCTCCTCCACCACATTTCCTTGTCTCCACTCTCCCTCACCACATTTCTCTCTGTCTCCACTCTCCCTCACCACATTTCTTCTCCACTCTCCTCCACCACATTTCTCTTCTCCATCTCCTCACACATTTCTCTGTCCACTCTCCCTCACACATTCTCTGTCTCCACTCTCCCTCCACACATTTCTCTGTCTCCACTCTCCTCACCACATTTCTTCTCCACTCTCCCTCCACCACATTTCTCTCTGTCTCCACTCTCCCTCCACCACATTTCTCTGTCTCCACTCTCCCTCCACCACATTCCTCTGTCTCACTCTCTCCACCACATTTCTTCTGTCTCCACTCTCCTCCACCACATTTTCTCTGTCCCACTCTTCTCCACACATTTCTCTCTGTCTCCACTCTCCCTCCACCAATTTCTCTCTGTCTCCACTCTCCTCCACCACATTTTTCTTCTCCACTCTCCCTCACCAATTCTCTCTGTCCCACCTCCCTCCACACATTCTCTCTGTCTCCACTCTCCCTCCACACATTTCTCTCTGTCTCACTCTCCTCCCACTTTCTCGCCATTCCCCAACACACTTACTCTATCACCACATTTCTTCTGTTCATCTCCCACACATTTTTTCACCCTCCACACATTCGCCATTCCACACATTCTGTCATTACGACAATTCTGTCACTCTACCAAATTTTCTTATCCACAATCTCTCATCACAATCTTTTTTTTTCAAATTCCTTCAATCCCCAAACCTGTCCATTCCCAAATTCTTCTCCATCCCCCACCTTTTTCTCCATCTTCACCACATTTCTCTTCTCCACCTCCACCATTTCTCTCTGTCTCCACTCTCCCTCCACACATTTCTCTCTGTCTCCACTCTCCTCCACACATTTTCTCTGTCTCACTCTCCCTCCACCACATTTCTCTCTCTCACTCTCCTCCACACATTTCTTGTCTCACTCTCCCTCCACCACATTCTCTGTCTCCACTCTCCCTCCACCACATTCTCTTCTCCACTCTCCTCCACACATTTCTCTCGTTCACTCTCCTCCACCACATTTCTCTCTTCTCCACTCTCCCTCCACCCATTCTCTCTGTCTCCCTCTCCTCACCACATTTTTGTCTCCACTCTCTCCACACATTTCTCTCTGTTCCACTCTCCCTCCACCACATTTCTTTCTCCACTCTCCCTCCACCACATTTTCTCTGTCTCCTCTCCCTCCACACATTTCTCTTGTCTCCACCTCCTCCACACATTTCTCTCTGTCTCCACTCTCCCTCCACCAATTTTCTCTCTCCACTTCCCACACATTTCCTCTGTCTCCACTCTCCCTCACACATTTCTCTCTGTCTCCACTCTCCCTCACACATTTCTCTTCTCCACTCTCCTCCACCACATTTCTCTCTTCTCCACTCTCCCTCCACCATTTCTCTTCCACTCTCCCTCCACCACATTTCTCTCTGTCTCCACTCTCCCCACAACTTTGTCTCACTCTCCCTCCCACATTTCTCTTCTCCACTCTCCTCCACCACATTTCTCTCTGTCCCATCTCCTCCACCATTTCTTTGTCTCCACTCTCCCTCCACCACATTTCTCTTCTCCACTCTCCTCCACCACATTTTCTCTGTCCACTCTCCTCCACCACATTTCTCTCTGTCTCACTTCCTCCACCACATTTCTCTCTGTCTCCACTCTCCCTCCACACATTTTCTCTGTCTCCACTCTCCTCCACCACATTCTCTCTTCTCACTCTCCCTCCACACATTTCTTGTCCACTCTCCTCCACCACATTTCTCTGTCTCCATCCCTCACCACATTTCTCTCTGTCTCCACTCTCCCTCACCACATTCTCTGTCTCCACTCTCCTCCACCACTTTCCCTCTCCTCCTTCCCTCCCCTCCACACATTTCTTCTGTCTCCACTCTCCTCCACCAATTTCTCTTCTCCACTCTCCTCACCACATTTCTCTGTTCCACTCTCCCCACCACATTTCTCTCTGTCTCACTCTCCCTCCACCACATTTCTCTTGTCCCCCCCACCTCTCCTCACCACATTTCTCTTCTCCACTCTCCTCCACCACTTTCCTCTCTTCCACCTCTCCCCACTTTCCTTCTCCACTCCTCACCACATTCTCTGTCTCCACTCTCCTCCACCACATTTCTCTGTCTCCACTCTCCTCCACACATTTCTCTCTCTCCACTCTCCCTCCCCACATTTTTCCACTCTTCCACTCTCTCTTCCCCACATTTTCTCGTCTCCACTCTCCTCCACCACATTTCTCTCTTCCCACTCCCTCCCTCTCTCTCTGTCTCCACTCCCTCACACATTTCTCTCTGTCTCCACTCTCCCTCCACCACATCTCTCTGTCCCACTCCCCTCCACCACATTTTCTCGTCTCATTCCTCCACACATTTTTATTCACTCTCCTCACACATTTCTCTCCTTCCATTCCCTCCACCACATTTTTGTTCCACTCTCTCCACCACATTCTCTCTGCTCCCTTCACAATTCTCTTGTCTCCACTTCCTCACACATTTCCTTTCCCTCCCTCAACATTTCTTGTCTCATCTCCTCCACCCATTTTCTCTTCTCACTCTCCTCCAACATTTTCTTCTCATCTCTCACCACATTTCTCTGTCTCCACTCTCCTCCACACATTTCTTCTCACTCCCACCATTCTCTCTGTCTCCACTTCTCCATACATTTCTCTCTGTCTCCACTCTCCTCCACCACATTTCTCTGTCTCCACTCTCCCTCCACCACATTTCTCTCTGTCTCCACTCTCCCTCCACCACATTTTCTCTATCTCCACTCTCCCTCCACCACATTTCTCTCTGTCTCCACTCTCCCTCCACCACATTTCTCTCTGTCTCCACTCTCCCTCCACCACATTTCTGTCTCCACTCTCCCTCCACCACATTTCTCTCTGTCTCCACTCTCTCTCCACTACATTTCTCTCTGTCTCCACTCTCCCTCCACCACATTTCTCTCTGTCTCCACTCTTCCTCCACCACATTTCTCTCTGTCTCCACTCTCCCTCCACCACATTTTTCTCTGTCTCCACTCTCTCTCCACACATTTCTCTCTGTCTCCACTCTCCCTCCACCACATTTCTCTCTGTCTCCACTCTCTCTCCACCACATTTCTCTCTATCTCCACTCTCTCTCCATCACATTTCTCTCTGTCTCCACTCTCCCTCCATCACATTTCTCTCTGTCTCCACTCTCCCTCCAACACATTTCTCTCTGTCTCTACTCTCCCCTTCCTCGCCTTTTTCACCGAACACACTGAAAACTCTTAGTACTAGTGGCAATATATATATATATAAATACATGTATACATACACACACACACATATATATATATAAACACATCAAAGACAGAGAATCAAAGGGGAAGAAAAGAGTGTACGTGGGAGAGAGAGAGAGACAGAGAGAGAGAGAGAGAGGGAGAGAGAGGGAGAGAGAGAGAGAGAGATCTAGACGCAGACACAAATCAGATAATGTCAGTTATGAACAGGCAAACAAATAACATACAATCAGTACAGCAATGACTTTTTTTTGTAAAAAAAAAAGAAAAAAGAATTACAGACATAGAATCAAGGAAAAGAAGAAAGTCAATACAAAACAAAAACAAAAACAAAAACAAAAAAATGGAGGGGGAGATAGGGGAGGAGGGACGAGGCACATGTAAACCAAATACATGTCAGATCCTAACAATAGATGATAAAAAAAAAACCTATCGTAGCGGTACCAATACATTTATTTAAAAAGAATATGATTACACACATAGAATCAAAGGAAAAGAAAAAAGGAAATGAAGGGAGGGAGAGAGAAAGAGAGAGAGAGCGAAAGAGAGAGGGAGAGAAAGAGAGAAAGAGAGAAAGAGAGAGGGAGAGAGAGAGAGAGAGAAAGAGAGAAGGGAGAGAGGAGAGAGAGAGAGAGAGAGAGAAAGAGAGAGGAAGAGAGAAAGAGAGAGCGAAAGTGAAACAGAGAGAGACGCGCAGAGAAAGAGAGTGAGTGAGTGAGTGAAATGAGGAGAGAGAAAGAAAGTGAGACAGACAGACAGACAGACAGAAAGAAAAATAGAGACAGAGAGAAAAACAGAGAGAGAGAGAGAGAGAGAGACAGACAGAGAGAGAGAGAGAAGTGAAAGTGAAAAAGAGAGAGCGAGACAGAGATAGAGAAAGACTGAGACAGAGACGGAAAGAAAAGAGACACAGAGAGAGTTAGGGAGAGAGAGAGAGAGAGAGAGAGAGAGGAGAGAGAGAGACAGAGACGAGAGACAGAGAGAGAGAGACAGACAGACAGAGACAGACAGACAGACAGAGAAAGAGAAAAGGGCACAGAGAGAGCCTTACCTGGTTCGAATCCAGGCCCCAAAACTCCAGCTCCTCTTCAAACAGAGGTCCACACACATCAGTAGGGTAGTGAAGCTTCCCTGAGCGATAGTAGTTCAGGATCTGGGCGAAGACTCCAGGATGCCTGTCAAAGAAATACTCGTGCAGAACAGGATCGTAGTTGGCCAAAGCTTCAGTGAGGCGGGACAGCCGAGTGGCTGGAATCTTCTTCAAGGTGGCCTTGTAGGTCTCGTGGCGTATGCCGCCCACGTTGATGATGACACGGTTGTCTGTGTCTGTGTTGTTGATGTTCATGATGGAGGTCCGGGGATGTCAGTGTGCCTGACGGTTAGTGGTACAGGACGGGTTGTGTTGATGCTGTCCAACTTGGCTGGCCGGATGTTGTCATTTGATTCAATTCATTTTCCAGTTAGGTCATGTTGTACTAGTTTTTGTTGTTGTTGTTTCATTTTAAAATCGATATTTTTCCTTTCTTTAAAATTTTCTCCAAACTGGAATGTTGTTCTTTGACACGTCCCTGCTGTCAGAGGTTCTCTGTTGTTTTTGTCATTTAGTTTTTGATTTGCTTTTCTTCTCTTTTCATCTCAGTTTGTGATCCATTATGAAGCGTTGTAGTTGTCCACTCTTCGTGGTAAATTTGAAATATCAGGGCATTTTGTTTGCGTGTGTGTTGAATAGTAAAACAAAAAGTTCAGCCTCTCAGGGGTTTGTTCCCTGTCACTTTTTGACACTATTTTCTGTCAAATTTGACCGTTTAGAATTTAATGTTCATATCTTTTTCCAGGGCTCTGTCATTCTTTGTCATTAGAAATCCATGATTGTCATATTCTCCTTCCCTTCTTTTCAATTTTCATCATTTCCTCCAAGAAATAAAGTTTTAGTTTAACAACGTCATTGTAAAAATGTTCTACACAGACAGCATCTTACAAATAGTAGTACTTGTACACCAGTATCACTTTTGCACAGTAATTGTCTTTTCAGGAGTTAAAATTCACAAAACTCTTGGTGTCAACGCATGGTCATTTTACACAAACAGCAGCAACAACAGTCTGTTTATTCATAAGAATCCAACAACATGATTCTGTTAAAAAATATTGCAAGTTCTATTTGTCCAACAGCATCACATCAGGATCATTTTAACAGATGGTATCCCAATCAAACAACTGCAAAAGATGGTTCAGTGAATCACCAAAGACACTTGTTGTACACCAACATCACAAGACTCACAGAAGGAAGTGTCACAGTTTTACAACACAGTGGTACCCAAACCTGCAACTAAGCTATATTTACAGAACTGTTGTGCAATCGTTTCACAGAACTGTAGATGTCACACACTGGGTCTTTCAGAATGTTCGATTTATAAAAGGCTGAATTTACGAAGTTGTTATTAGAATAGTCTTGTTGTTGCTGGTTCTGTTGCCTCTGCCGTTGCTGTAGCTCTGTTTAAGGTCACACTAGGATAATGAATGGGTATTTATAGAAATCTACTTATCACTTAATGCAATGGCTACAAGTTTTACATAAGATTAAATCACAACAAATCTACGTGTCATTTTTCACACTGTTACTGCAGGTTTGCCAATCCAAGGTTAATGAGCTAGCTAGTTTTATAGCAGGTATTCCAATATCTTTTACAGAAAGTACATAGGTTTACATACATGTACGGTACTCAAGATAGTTTACTCAAGGTAAATTATTCAACATAGTTTTAGATAAGGTAAGTTGTTCCAGACAGTTCAACGTCAGATAAGTTATTCAAGATAGTTTCACTCAAGGTGAAATTATTCAACATACTTTTAGATAAGACAGTTCTACATCAGATAAGTTATTCAAGACAGTTGTACACAAGGTAAAGTTATGCAAGGTACGTTTTACAAACGTACAAAATACAAGGTAAGTTGTACAAATGTACAAATCTAAAGTGATGGTGTTTTATACATGATGATGCCAAAGTTCTTCAAGAGGATGACGTGGCAAATTTGCAAAGTCCCCTAACACTCAGGTTTACTCAAAGTGCCCTACAGCTTCATAAACGACTGATGTGAGAATTCTGCAAATCCACTGAAGACATAAAAACGCAATTTCTGCTCAAGTTAGTACTATGGCTCTAGACAAAACCTGTTTTATAGGTTTATAGAAGATGTGGTCACAATTTTTTCGCAGAAAGTTAAAGTCACAAATTCGCAAACCCACTGACGTTATGCAATGACCGTTTTGTATACAATGGTGTCACAGTTATACAAAACATTGGAATGAAACTTCTGTAAACTCTGTTGATTTTACTGAAAAGCGGTTTTGCACAAAGTCAAATTGTAGTTCCATTTGTTTTTATGATTATCTCTTAATTACTGAAGAAAAATTGAATAAAATGTTCACAGACAGCATACACATTACAATTATGAAATGCACACGCTTATTCGTATTTTCATTTTTTACATATCAAACCCCCTTCTACAATTAGCTACCATGGAATTATTTTCAACTCCAACAATTCAGATAGATGGTATGTCTTCAGAGCAAGATGGTGACGATGATTCAGCAGGGTTCTTTTGCTGTCCTTATGAATGTTTCTATGATTGTGACATGACTTTGTATAATAGTTATATGAGAGTATGTACCTTCACGTATCATAAGAAAAATGGAAGACCTTGCAAGGCAAAGGGAGGGGGGGGGGGAGTAAAGTTTTACTTAAAAGAAAGATGATGTCTCAAATGTGTATGTCTAACAGAATCACAGCAGAGTAGCTCCACAAGATGGTGTCACGCTTTTAATGAGAACTGGTGCTGAAAATGTCACTCTACTAACACCATTTTATAGTGACGTTTTACAGATGGCGCTGTCACAGTTGACACAAGAATGATGCCAGAAATCTGTAAATCAAACTGTGTTATAAAACCAGTTTTACAACAATGTTCTGTCAACCCTTTTGTAACAACAGATGGTACCACGTCCGATAGTGTCACTGATACACAGAAATCTGTTGTCACAAATGTCGAAAGTCTTGACACACAAAATCGTTTTTTTGTGTGTGTTTTGTTTTGCTTTTTTCAGAATGACTTCCATAAATCTGGAGTTTCACAAAATTCATAAAAATTTTACTACATTAACAGGTTGCAAACTCAAAATTTCACAGAAAGATTTCTGTCTGAGATTTGCAATTCTACTAACAATCATAACATAATTTAACAGATGGTTGTCTCACAATTTTACAGAAGAATTCTACAAGAAGTCTACATTTCTTCTGAATCAAATAGTGCTACAAAAAATCTCATTTTGACAGAATGGTATTATCATAAATTCCCAGTTCTCCTACATCCCAACAATGTAGTTCTATTGGTTATACCACGCTTTATAAAACAGGAAAAGACCACATCTCACAAATTTGCTCTTTTTTTTTCTTCATGGCTGCAGGACACATGTATAGAAATCGGCATTACAGTTTCACATTTGAGACAAAGCAGCTTGGTATCACAGAAAGAAGGAAACATCCACACAACCCCTGGGAACATCGAACAGCAGGGTGATATCACAACCAGCATCCTTCACAACACGTGATCGCTGGACTACAGTGAAATTACAAACTGAATTCTTTGCATTAGTTTCACAGCATGATTACTTTGCACTGGTTTCACATCAAGATAACATTGCACTGGTTTCACATCAAGATAACATTGCACTGTTTCACATCAAGATAACATTGCACTGGTTTCACATCAAGATAACATTGCACTAGTTTCACAGCAGGATATCATTGCATTAGTCTTTCCAAAGATAACTTTGCGCTAGTTTCACATCCAGATAATTTTGCACTAGTTTCTCTGCAAGACAATGTTGCGCTAGTTTCACATCGAGATAACTTTGAACTAGTTTCACAGCAAGATATATTTGCATAAGTTTCACAGCAAGACAACTTTGCGCTGGTGTCACAGCAAGATACTCTTGCATTAGTGTCACATCATGAGAGAACTTTGCACTAGTGTCACAGCAAGATACCCTTGCATTAGTTTCACATCATGAGAGAACTTTGCACTAGTTTCACAGCAAGATAAATTTGCATTAGTTTCATAACAAGACACCCTAGCATTAAATTCACATCAAGATAGTTTTGAACTAGTTTCACAACAAGATAATGTTGAACTAATTTCACAGCAAGAAAACTGAATTAGTTTCACAGCTAGATAACTGAATAAGTTTTACAGCTAGATAACTGAACTAGTTTCACAGCTAGATAACTGAACTAGTTTCACAGCTAGATAACTGAACTAGTTTCACAGCTAGATAACTGAACTAGTTTCACAGCTAGATAACTGAACTAGTTTCACAGCAAGATAAAAATTTGCGCTAATTTCACAGCAAGATAACTGAATTAGTTTCACAGCAAGATAACTGAACTAGTTTCACAGCAAGATAACTGAATTAGTTTCACAGCAAGATAAAAATTTGCGCTAGTTTCACAGCAAGATAACTGAACTAGTTTCACAGCAAGATAAAAAATTTGCATCAGTTTCACAGCAAGATAAGTTTGCATTAGTTTCACATCAAGATAATTCTGCAGGGCTGCACAGCAAGATAACTTTGCACTGGTTTCACAGCAAGATGACTTTGCACTAGGCTCACATCAAGATAACTTTCCATCAGTTTCACAGCAAAATAACTTTGCACCAGTTTCACAGCAAGATAAAATTGTACTTGTTTCACAGCAAGACCACTTTGCACTAGTTTCACACTGGTTCCAAAGGAGAAAGCAGGAAAAATTTACAGAAAAGCCGACAAGTCCCAGGGTGGCTTCTCAAAGGTGAAATCAAGCACACAATCTTTCCTACTGGTTTCAAGGCAGGACGGATTTACTGAACAACAGAGCAGCACGAAGGCATCTCTAGTGTGAAACTAAAAACTGAATAATTCACACTGATTCCAAAGCAGGATAACTTTACACACTGATTCTAAAGCAGGATAACTTTACACACTGATTCTAAAGCAGGATAACTTTACACACTGATTCTAAAGCAGGATAACTTTACACACTGATTCTAAAGCAGGATAACTTTACACACTGATTCTAAAGCAGGATAACTATACAAACTAGAAAAATAACACGACTCATAGTGTACGGAAAAGAGACAAATGGAATTGTACACACTGCTTTTGAGAATACCGAAGACAGCAGACATTGTAATTTCACTAAAGAACAGCAGTCATTGTAATTTCACCAAAGAATGACATTACAATGACTTCTACACTTTAGTGAAATTACAATGACTTCTACACTTTAGTGACATTACAATGACTTCTACACTTTAGTAACATTACAATGACTTCTACACTTTAGTGACATTACAATGACTTCTACACTTTAGTGACATTACAATGACTTCTACACTTTAGTGACATTACAATGACTTCTACACTTTAGTGAAATTACAATGACTTCTACACTTTAGTGACATTACAATGACTTCTACACTTTAGTGACATTACAATGACTTCTACACTTTAGTGACATTACAATGACTTCTACACTTTAGTGACATTACAATGACTTCTACACTTTAGTGACATTACAATGACTTCTACACTTTAGTGAAATTACAGTGACTGTTGTTCTTTAGTGAAATTACAATGACTTCTACACTTTAGTGACATTACAATGACTTCTACACTTTAGTGAAATTACAGTGACTGTTGTTCTTTAGTGACATTACAATGACTTCTACACTTTAGTGACATTACAATGACTTCTACACTTTAGTGAAATTACAGTGACTGTTGTTCTTTAGTGAAATTACAATGATTGTTGTTCTTTGGTGAAATTACAATGACTGCTGTTCTTTAGTGAAATTACAATGACTGTTGTTCTTTAGTGAAATTACAATGATTGTTGTTCTTTAGTGAAATTACAATGACTGTTGTTCTTTAGTGAAATTACAATGATTGTTGTTCTTTAGTGAAATTACAATGACTGTTGTTCTTTAGTGAAATTACAATGATTGTTGTTCTTTAGTGAAATTACAATGATTGTTGTTCTTTAGTGAAATTACAATGACTGTTGTTCTTTAGTGAAATTACAATGACTGTTGTTCTTTAGTGAAATTACAATGACTGTTGTTCTTTAGTGAAATTACAATGACTGTTGTTCTTTAGTGAAATTACAATGACTGTTGTTCTTTAGTGAAATTACAGTGACTGTTGTTCTTTTTTTTATTTTTTTAGTGAAATTACAATGACGGCTGTATTTAGTGAAATTATAATGACGGCTGTATTTAGTGAAATTATAATGACGGCTGTTTTTAGTGAAATTATAATGACGGCTGTATTTAGTGAAATTATAATGACGGCTATATTTAGTGAAATTATAATGACGGCTGTATTTAGTGAAATTATAATGACGGCTGTATTTAGTGAAATTATAATGATGACTATATTTAGTGAAATTATAATGATGGCTGTATTTAGTGAAATTATAATGACGGCTGTATTTAGTGAAATTATAATGACGGCTGTATTTAGTGAAATTATAATGACGGCTGTATTTAGTGAAATTATAATGATGACTGTTCTTTAGTGAAAGTGCAAACGAATTCTTTCTCGCTGAATTTCAAACTAGAATGTTGAGCAACACTGCTACAAGATCGCCGGTTCATTATGACATTATGAGTATAATCCTCAAGTGGATTCTAAAGCAGAATGGATATATTTCAAGACAGCACAGCCACACAGTGGCTGGTTATTGTGAAATTACAAAATATAAAGTCCTTCACGCTTGGTTACTTGGCAATAACACGATCGCTGCTCCTGTGTGAAAATGCAGCCAGAATATTTCTACACTGGTTCCAGAGCAGGTCAACTTAGGTGGACAACACTTCTACCCAGGGATCTACTGGTCTGTAGTGAAATTATAAGCACAACCCTTCACCCCTTACAACTGTACTGAAATGTAGAGCTGGTCTCCATTACAAACAGACTCTTTCACACCAGAACAGACTCACAGAAGAAAAAGAGAGCAAACACCATCGTTGATGTATTGATCCCCGGGCTGGCTAATTTTCACAGAAATAGAAATTGTACAAATCCTCTGATCCACTGACGTCACGTTGGGATAGATTTACAGACGGAAGAATTGAACTGTCTGAAGGTCAAATGATGTCACAGGCAGTCACACGTATAATGATGAAAGTAGAAGCTTCGTTTCATGTCAAAGTTACATCACATGTCATAGGCATACAGGGTCTGATTATATCATGGCCACTTGGTTCCATTGTCAGGTTATATCATAGATGAGCTCATTCACTGTCAAACTATCAACAGTTCAGACAGAGGTCACAAGATAAGAGGACTACTTTTCTCCAAAACATTTTTCTGTAAGGACGTTGTCATGGAAACGTTGATGGTATAGTCTTTGCGGTTGTCCGGAAATACACATTCATAATCATAATGACACCAGGCTGTCGAGTGACGTAACAAACCAGCTAGACATACCAGTCGCCCTGGTGTAGTGGTCAGCATAACAGACTACCGACTGGCAGGTTGTGGGTTCGAATATCCATCAGTTCTTGAAAAATCATTGTGGGATTTTTCGGCTCCAATCTCCACAGTTGAGCGTGCTATGGGCTCATTGGGAAGACTGGGACCACACAGTCAAGTCTCATCTATTCACGAATCCGTAACTGAGGATGTTGTTCAAATTTTCTGATCAATACAGCTGGTGTCTGTATCTGTCAGGCCTGGTTGACACAGGATATATTATGATAGTAAGCAGAGAGTACAGCCCTGTCACGCAGTTTTAATCCTAGATGAAACTCCACAGCATCATGATTATCATGGTCATGGTCATGATCATCATCGCACGGTAATCTGCCCCAGCTTCAGTGGCCAGCGCAGATAAAAAGGCCAACACACAGGAAACTGCTTCAGTACAAAATCCTAAGGAAAAACCCCCACAAACAACCAGCTATACTGATGTTACGGTGGTCAGTTTTAGCAACAGGGAGATATCCACTGGTCTTTTACTTAACTGACCCTCAGAAATTTTGTTTCATACTACTGTATTTTTTTTTTTTTTATCTCAGTTTTCTTTCATTCAGTTTTGTTTCTTCAGTCTTTAGTTTAATTGATCTGATTTCCTACTTCATTTTACAATGAAGTTATAATAAAACTTTCTTGTCAAGGAATGTATTTGAGTTAGGATGGTTTTTAATTTCAATATATGTTCATTTTACGTGATTTTTACCTGACTGTATCACTCTGTATTCTTACCTGTCGTTTTCTTTTCCTGTATAATCTCGTCACTGTCGTCTTTCCTCGTTTTTCTTTTTACACAGTGTTCTGAAAGCTTGAAATGTCTGTTATGTTTTTTTGAAACAATACACATTTATAACACATTAGATGGAACGTGTATGGGACTGTCCAAGCCCTAGAAATCCCTTCTGTGCATAGCATCCTCCATGACTGTGGACTTGATATCATCTGATGTGGCGACAGGAACATCCCATGCTTGGTCACTTTTACATCAGGACAGGGTCAAGGTCAGAAGGACTATCTGCAAATACAACAAACAGTCAGTAAATCAAAAACAACAACAACAACAAAATGTAAAAACAACAACAACAACAACAACGAGAACAGTTTCAGTTTCAGTTTCAATTTCTCCGGATGACGTCTCCACGCTCGGAATGATTTCCATATGCACTAACGTCACAGGTACCATGTGATGGAGAAGATCCAGAATGATCACTGCACAAGTCCCTTAAGCCTGCACATAAACCCGTGAGCTGGCCAGGTCCTGAGGTCCTACTTAGATAGTTGCCATAACCCTGGGTCGTAGGGTGTGAGGCGGCAGAGATCCTCAACTTTTCCTCGGGCGGCACACACGAGGGCAGCGCCCATCCCCTCTCCTTCGCTTCAAATTCACACATTTTTTTTAACCAAGACTTCAGAAAGGCAAGAAGGCTAATTGGTCTTCAAGGAATGGGACCTAGGAAATCAATCCTCCAATGTTTTATACCAAAGCAGCCGGGTAATGCCCTGCTCTTCACGATTTTCAACTGCCGTGGGATCTTTAGCCTGTGCAGCCAGAATGCACACGGGTCAGGCTCGTTTTTCGTCCCCTTCCGAAGGACTAGACGTTCAGTTTGATTTTCCAGTCAAACTGAGGAGAAAAGTCGATGCCTCTACGGGAAACGAACCTTGGAACCTCGATTTAGCTGTTGGCAGGCGAACGTCTGAGCCACTCTGCCACTCTTCTCAAGAACAACAACAAGGAAACTCAAGATGGTCAAGCCTTTCTAACAATCTCCCTTTTTATACAAATATTACCACAGAAAGTCCAGGTTTTGTAATACTCAAAGCTACACTGACCTTGACAAAGCGTTAAAGGAAATATGCCTACATGTGAAGCAAGAATAATGGTCGGCTATCAGTGTCACAATATGGAAACAGGTGTAAATAGTGTCAGAATTCCACGAAAAGTGCTATTCATGCATCTTGAAAAAGTGTTGATTTTATGTTTTTTTTCTTTTTTTTTTGCGGGGGTGGGCATAGAGGTCTGTGAGACGTTAATCTTAGCTCCATGACTTCCACGTCTATTGCATTCGCCATTCCTCAACGATTTGTGTAACTTTGGCCCAAATTAGTTAAAAAAAATAATTTTTTAAATCCACCCAGAAATAGGTGATAAATTCTTGCTTGCACATTTTGTTACAGACACATACGGCGCGCTCGAGCGCACACACAAAACACACACACACACACACACACACACACAACCACACACACACACACACAACACACACACATACATGTACATACGCACACACGCAAGCACGCACACACACACACATACATACGCTCACACACACACACATACATACGCTCACACACACACTTATACATACGCTCACACATACTACGCTCACACACACACACACACACTACGCTCACACGCACGCACACACACACACACACTACGCTCACACGCACGCACACACACACATACTACGCTCACACACACACACACACACACACACACACACGACACACACACACATACTACGCTCACACACACGCATACACACACATACTACGCTCACACACACACACACACACTACGCTCACACGTACGCACACACACACACATACTACGCTTACACACACACATACATACGCGCAAACGCACATACATACGCGCACACGCACACGCACGCACATACATACGCACACACGCACATACATACGCACACACGCACACGCACTCGCACACACACACACACACGCACACGCACACACATACGCACACACACATACATACGCACACACGCACATTCATACGCGCACACACACACACACACACACACACATACACACGCGCACACGCACACACACACATACACACGCGCAGACGCGCACACACACACATACACACACACACATACATACGCGCACACGCACACACACATACGCGCACACGCACACATACATACGCACACACACATACATACGCACACACGGACATACATACGCGCACACGCACACACATACGCGCACACGCACACATACATACGCGCAGACGCACACACACACATACACGCGCGCGCGCGCGCACACACACACACACACACACATCCCTACACCTCCCTCTGGTCAATATGAAACATTCTGCCCCATTTTGATTTAAAAATAAATGACTACAGAATACCCCCACCCTCTGTCCGATATATTACCTAAATATCCTGTGTTCTATTCTTTGGTATGAACTTGTCACTTTTGTTTGTACTGACTTGCTACTACTGATGTTCATGATGGTCTCTCCAAATGATCAGATGAAGGAATTCCCCCGTTGGGCTGACGGGGGCTCTTTCAGTATAAATAGTGTCCCCACCTTCTGGAAATTCTGTGCTAAAAATTTCCTCTTTTCTGTCACTCTCTTTGTTTCTGCCTTGTTGCCTTGCTTTCTGTCATTTCTACTTATTTTCTGCCTTAATGGTCCATTCACCTGTATTTTTTCGATAAAGTCTTACGTACTTTTTCTTCGGATTGATAATTGGGTACATGTATTAAGTGCATTTTTGGCTCTAAGGAGGTGAGATATGCGGAAGCAATTTTACGTAATTTATGCCTGTTTTTAATAATTGTTTTGGTGTCCTTATGTATGCTTTTATTTGTATTCAGGTGTCTTTTTTAAATCTCCCCTGTGCGATAAATCGGACGGAATGGTCCTACGCCGGGGTATGTCCTTAGATTATGTGCGCGAATGCATTGATTATGTGTACTTCATTTTTTTTTTCCTATTGAAGTTTTGTGTGTTTTGAAGCGGTTATAGCCCTGATATGGCTCTGCGCAGTCGGCTGGGCTTTAAACAACAATAAAAGAAAGAAAAATGAAGGAATGGTCATACTGGTCCAAAAAAAATGGTGTGGGTCTTCTTCAACTGGGACACAAGACCGATCCTGAAGGCACATGCTCTTACACAGGCACTACATGGGAATGCTCGGGTTCTGCTACTGCTGGTCCCTCTTCTGTTAATTTAAATATCAGCTGTTGTGTGCTGTTACATTCAAGAAGATGACAAGCATTCTTACCAACAAATGCCTATCAATTAACACCAGGAAGAGAGTTCTTGAATGTTGTATAGAACCAATACTGTTGTACGGATGTAAGGCGTGGACAGTCAACGGGCAAGGCCAGAACGGGATTGAGGCAGCCGAGATGTGGTTTCTAAGAAGGATGTTGAGAGTTCCAAGGACAGCAAAGAGAACAGGCGGGACGGTCTTGATGGAGGCAGACACAAGTAGATCATTCAAAGGAAGATAAGGAAAAGACAGGCAACATTTCATAGGCCATTTAGTGAGGAAAGGGGATTTGGAACACCTGGTCACAACTGGAGGGCTTTGGGGGGAGGGAGAGCACCAGGTAGACCCAGGGGGAGGATACTAGACGGACTTGCAGAGTGGCTGAAGACAAGGACGGTGGAGGAGATGCTTGGGGCAACAAGAGATAGAGACAGATGGAAGTTCATGATCGCCAACGCCATGCGGCAAGGCACCTGATGATGATGATGATGATGATGATGATGTGTGCTGTTCTTAAGTGATTGTGCCATGCGTGGGGTCCTGTCACCAGCTTATTCTGTTAACAACAGTGTCTTCCCGTTGGTGATGCTGATGCCTCTTGCTGAAGAGGTTGACCTTCAGAGTATCCTTGTATCACTTTAACAAACTTTTGAGTCCCGCATCCTGTCCACCAGCATCCTGCATTGTCAACCATGCTGGCAAAAAACTCAACCCTTTGCCTCCCTCACCCTATTTACCAGCTTCCTGTGATGAGTAGACGCTGTATACTTCGCAAGCCATTCTCTTCAAAAGTTTGAGGCTGGACACTGAGTAGACGCTGTATACTTCGCAAGCCATATGTCTTCAAAAGTTTGAGGCTGGACACTGAGTAGACGCTGTATACTTCGCAAGCCATATGTCTTCAAAAGTTTTGAGGGTGGACGCTGAGTAGACGCTCTATACTTCGCAAGCCATTTCTCTTCAAAAGTTTGAGGCTGAGACACTGAGTAGACGCTGTATACTTCGCAAGCCATTTCTCTTCAAAAGTTTGAGGCTGGACACTGAGTAGACGCTCTATACTTCGCAAGCCATTTCTCTTCAAAAGTTTTAGGCTGGACACTGAGTAGACCTGTATACTTCGCAAGCATATT